>JAUIMM010000120.1:14060000-14667500 GCA_031769625.1 Taudactylus pleione | reverse complement strand
CAATAACATGATATTTCCCTTTTTAGAGAGGGGCATAGGGTTTTTCAAGCAGACTCCACTAGACAAGCCACTCAGTTCCAACACAAAATCATAATCCAGTTAAAGTCTGTGTATACACTTTATTATATTAAATGAGTTTACACTATTTCTACATAATCTTGCTGTGCTCCTATGCTGTAAGAAACTCTGAGGGGCGAGCAGGCTGCTTTAGTGGGGCACTGCTATAAGGGCAGGGCGCATTTTGCATCAAAAAGTCGGAACAAAGCACAGCGCCCCACTAAAACAGCCTAGTGGGAACACTAGTTTAATACAGTGTTAACTTATTCTGAATGAAAAGAATGTAATTGAACACATGCTGAGTTTTAGAGATATAATATAAATAACTATAAAGTGTGTGCATATACAGTAAATATAAAATCACCGACTGACCCATTAACTCATGAACGCCCAAACCCCTGACCCTAGAAACGTGAAAATCGTGAAGTATATGCATTCCATGATGTAGGTAGCCACTTAGAAGTGGATTTTTTTAAATCTGACTCCTCAGTGGGTGAATAGAGCTGAAAGGTTTCCTCCCCACTGTACAATGTCGTAACTGACTGACTCATCAATGTCCAGCCCAAACCCATGGACCTAGAAACATAAATATTGGGGAGTATATGCCATCCATGACACAGGTGCTCACTAAGATGGGATTTTTCTAAATTTGACTCCTAGGGGGGTGAAAAGGGCTAAAACATTTCCTCCCCCTGAGCAATGTCCGAACTGACTGTCTCATCATGGCTGTAGCACAGTTCAATATTCAAACACCAACTGTCATCCCAAGTGCTGCCAAACATCACTGGCAGTTAGTGTGGCTCCCCTATTTGAATAGTGAGGGAAGGGAATGTGTTACTACAGAAGTGAGGGTGGGGAATGTCAAATGTGTTACTACAGGGTGAAGAAAAGGAAACTGTTACCACAGGGGTGAGGGAGGAGAATGTGTTACTACAGGGGTGAGGGAGGGATTTTATTTCTACACAGGTGAGGGAGGAAAATGTCAAATGTGTAACAACACGGTGGAGAGAAATGTGTTACTACAGAGGTTAGAAATTTGTTACTACACAGGTGAGGGAGGGTAATGCCTTACTATAGCAGTGATGCATTACTAATGAGGTGAATAATTAATGTGTTATTGGAGTGGTGAGATGGAAATAGTAAATATTTAAGGCATACTTGCCAACTCTCTTACAATTGATGATGGACTCCAGAATATTGGGTGGCACTGCCGGCACCCCGCAAGTCTCCTTGGTTTGGCTGCTACCCCAACGCACTTACCTGTCATAGTGGGTGATCCAAAGGGGTTTGATTATGTGATTCGCACTAAATTGCGTCATCGTAGCCATGCCCCCCTGCTTTACAATGCCGGAAATCGGCATTGTAAAGTGTGGGTGAGGGGGCGTATGACACAGCCACTCTCCTGCACCGCCCATTCAAACCCCACGCCTCCTTCCCAGAAGGGACGGCCAGAAAGCATTATCTAAGGTCTACCCAGGTGAATGATACCAGGTACATCAGCCAATATATATAAGAATGATACCCTACTTTCTACATTGTCTGGAGCGGAGAACTAAACTGCCATTGAGAACCATGTTAACTTAATGCAGGTTTCTAATTGGATAGCAAAGAAATATGACCGCTAGTTTTTAACCTGTGTTAAGCAATTTTCAGACAACTTGTGGCTAACTGAATTTGCCCCTTGGGCCCGTATTCAATTAGCGGCGAAAATGGCTGTTTTTTTGCCAAAAAAATTGCGATATTTTCGTTAAAAAAAGGCGAAAATGCAATTGGCGAAAAAAACTGGAGAAAAGTTTTCTCCATCACAGACCAGGCGAAAAAAAATGCTAAATCCCTATTTTTGGCTAAAAATGTGGGGATTTCTTTCAGAACCCTTTGGACACTCCCCTAATGATAAATGACTCAAAAAAAAATTCGGAAAGTTGCACACTTTGGCGAAAAACGACAGCGAAAATTTTGGGTAAAAAAAAACAAAAAAAACGTTGAAAATGGTTTTAATGTATTGGGTCTGATTTTTCGGTTGGCGGTATGGATGTGTGAAGGGTTTTAAACATCGCACGCGGTCCCAGCAGGCGTTTTTTTACGACATGAAAATATACTTGCACCCGTTTTAACGTACCCCCAATTTACGTGGAACAGTAATTTCCTGAAAAAAAAAGTTTTTATTTTTTTTCACACAAAATGGCATGGTCGTTTTTCGCCAAAGTGTGCAACTTATGAATTTTTTTGGGGGGGTAATTTATCATTAGGGGGGTAGTCCAAAGGGTTCTGAAAGAAATCCCCACATTTTTTGCCAAAAATAGGGATTTTGCCTGGTCTGGGATGTAGAAAACTTTTCTCCAGTTTTTTTTTCGCCAATTGCGGTTTCACCTGTTTCTGGCGAAAAACGGACGTTTTCACCGCTAATTGAATACTGCCCTTGGTGTCTATGTCTAGACTATATGCAATGTGTGGGTCTTCTGCCTGCCTATAGTAGCAGGCAGGACTGGACTTGTAATCTAGCACTTCTGGCAAAATGCAAGAAGGGCAGATAGCATGATATGCCAGTCTGGCCCAAAAGCCTGGCTGAGCAGCTCTGCCAGCGATGTGTTTGCCGGCATGCAGAAAGAGGCCACGTGCGCCACAGCCTCGCCTTCATGACTCGCAACATACCACCACGAGGCCCCTTTGGTGCAGACAGTAGCCAGTGGCTGAATTATAGCCAGTGTCTGTTCCTGGCAGCAAGATATCGAAACATTAGTCAAAGAGCTGTCCCCTCATCAACTCCATTGTAGTCAAGCTCCAGCGCTCCAGACAATGAAGGAACAAAGGACACATGTGAGTGAGAAATGAAGAACAAGTAGAATGACAAGAGATTAAGAAAAGATAAATGGCTGTGGGAAAAGAACACAGGGGAGACAGGACTGATAGGTCGAGAGAGACAGGCGAGGTGAAGAAATATGGAAGAGGGCAGTACACAGAGGGGGAAACACATTTTATATATAAAACTCCAAAGCAGCGGTGGCACTCCCAGGACTTCAATCATAGAACTATCAGGTCAGTATTCCGACGCTTCAATCTTTATTCAAGACTTTCCTCAGGGATGGTCCCTGAGGAAAATCTTGAATAAAGAATGAAATGTCGGAATACTGACCTGATAGTTCTGTGAATGAAGTCCTGGGAGTGCCACCGCTGCTTTGGAGTTGTAGATTCGGGAGAGGCTGTCTACACGGGCACCCAGGCAAGTTTGGAAGTCGTGATTTTTAACTAAAAGTGCCAGTCTGATGGAGATTTTATAATTATATATATACATATACATATACATACATACATACACATACACACACACATACAAAAACCAGAAAACCCGGCACTCACAAACTGGGGATAAAAAGAAATACTTGCTAGGGTGCCTCTCTGGAGGTGCAGGACGCTACCTCTATGTAGACAGTAGAAACAGGATGGCACTCCATAGACTGAAAGTATACTGGTTAAAACGGTCCTTTAATGACGTTTCATGGTTTCCCCCTTCCTCAGGGGCAGCAGTCCTGTCCCTGAGGAAGGGGGAAACCCCGAAACGTCATTAAAGGACTTTTTTAACCAGTATACTTTCAGTCTATGGAGTGCCATCCTGTTTCTACTGTCAGTGTGTGTGTATATATATATATATATATATATATATATATATACACACACACACAAACATATACACATATACACACACACGCACATACATATATACATATACACTTGTCTCATTAAGGGACACATGACTACTTATGGCAAATAACATTTACCTGATATATTCAAACCAATCCAGTCATCTGTGTTTTTTAGATTTGATTGTTTCTGGTCATTTAGTTCATCCGATGAAAAGTCTGATGGCTTTTCTGGCAAATGTTTCTCTGGTTCTACCACAACAGTAGAATTATTCCAATCTTCCAAGTCAATGAAGTCATCACTAAAATCTTCACTGAAGTCATTTTTATCAGAGGATGACAAAGAAGATATAGAGAGTTCATCAACATCTTCACTGCAATAACTATCTTTGTAGTTTTGTTTTTGTAAGTTATCACAGGAAGAATAATTATCAACATCCAGGTTCTGCGGGTATCCCTTTGTTTCTTCTTTTGTTATTTGACGTGTTCCGTTAGACAGGGGTTCAATTTTATCCATTACTAGGGCAGCAGAACAATCTTTGTTACTATGTTTAATGAACTCTCTAGGGCATTGTGATTGGCTTGATTTGTTTAAGGATGGACGGCTCATTTTGTAACCCAATGGAACAGATGCAGCAGGCCCATTTGACAAACCTGATTTCTGTAATCCAGCAGATGAACCTGAAGAGTATGTCCTTGTAAAACTAGACTTATGTGGATCATTACCATTGTGCAAACCATACAGTTTTGCTGTCCTTGGCAGATTGTTTTGTTTCAAAGTTGTCCGTATAGGTGTATGCTGTAATTGGTAATGTCTGGTTACATCTACTTCTCTGTTAAAAGAATGAGACCTGGTCATGGTTGCAGGTGGAAGCAAGGAATTTTGGACAGAATGGGAAAAGCTCTGTGATCTCCTAACATTGGAAAAAGGTTTGTTGTCAGTTGGCAAAACTTTAATTGAAAAGTTTCTACATGTAGCAGAATTAGCTCTTGGTCTATGTAAACCTGTAGGGGGCTTGTTTGTGTAAAATCCATTAACCTGAGTTTTACAACTATTAAGCCCAGAATAGGAAGTCCTGCCAAATTGTGTACCTTTAGTAAAATTATTTGAACTAGATAATAAGTTCTCATTGAGGTCCTCTTTATGTGACACCAATATGTTGCTTTGCTTCCCAGTTTTTGTTATTATGCCAAATCTGGGTGAATCTTTTTCCACTGCCACCTGGGACTGTAAAATTATTTTTGCAGTGGAAGAATGAGAAGGTTCTCTGGAAACGTGGTCATTGTTTTGACATTTCAGTTTTCTCCAGTTCAAAGAAAATGCAGATGTTCCTTCTTGGTCGCTGTGTTTCTTCCCACTAAAGTTGGCTTTAGCCAATAAACCAGAATGTGTGCCATTTGGTGATTGCTGCAAAAAGCTTCCTAATGGCTTGGCTCCTCCAAATTTTGGTAATTTGGAACCTAGAGAGGCTCGAACCTGTATTTTTTCTTCCATGAGAAAGCAGGTGCATTGGTATTTTGAAGCTGTTGAGATCTGTTAAAGAAACAAAAACAAAGTAGCATGAAATAAAGTATCAACAATTTGTTTTGAAAAAAAAATAAAAAAATATATATATATACCCAGGTAATCAATTACCCCTCCCCCCAATCACCGGTAACAATCATATAGCAAACAATAATACATTATATGTATTTCAAATACATGTGTCTGAAGGCAACAGTGAAGCATGGTGGAGGATCCTTGCAAGTTTGGGGCTGCATTTCAGCAAATGGAGTTGGGTATTTGGTCAGGATTAATGGTGTTCTCAATGGTAATACAGGCAGGTACTTATCCATCATGAAATACCATCAGTGAGGCATCTGATTGGCTACAAATTTGTTCTGCAGCAGGACTACAAACCCAAACATACAGTCAATGTCATCGGCGTAAAGAAGAACAAGGAGTCCTTGAAGTGATGATATGGCTCCCACAGAGCCACCATCAAGTTTATCTGGGATTACATAAAGAGACAGAAGGATTTGAGCAAGCCTAGATCCACAGAAGATCTGTGGTTAGTTCTCCAAGATGTTTGGAACAACCTTCCTGCCGAGATCCTTCAAAAACTGTGTGTAAGTGCACCTAGAAGAATTGATGCTGTTTTGAAGGCAAATGGTGGTCACACCAAATATTGATTTGATTCAGATTTCTCTCCTGTTCATGAACTTATCAACTTTGCATTTTGTTAATTGATAGAAATAAACTATTAGCACTCCAATTTTTGAAAGCATTATATATTAGTCAGGTGCATAAATATTGGCACATTGACAGAATTTTCATATTTTGGACTCTATTCACAACCACAATGGCTTTGAAATGAAACAAACAAGATGTGCTTTAACTGCAGACTTTCAGATTTAATTTGAGGGTAATTACATCCAAATCAGGTGACCAGTGTATTAATTACAACGGTTTCTATATGTGCCTCCCACTTTTTAAGGGGCCAAAAGTAATGGGACAAACTAAACAATCCTAAATCTAACTTTCACTTTTTAATACTTTGTTGCAAATCCTTTGCAGGCAATTACAGCCTGAAGTCTGGAACGCATAGACATCACCAAACGCTGGGTTTCATCTCTGGTGATGCTCTGCCAGGCCTCTACTGCAAATGTCTTCAGTTCCTGCTTGTTCTTGGGGCATTTTCCCTTCAGTTTTGTCTTCATCAAGTGAAATGCATGCTCAATCAGATTCAGGTCAGGGGATTAACTTGGCCATTGCATAACATTCCACTTTTTAGCCTAAAAAAACTCTTTGGTTGCTTTTGCAGTATGCTTCGGATCATTGTCTATCTGCACTGTGAAGCGCCGTCCAATGAGTTCTGAAGCATTTGACTAAATATTAGCATATAATATTGCCCGAAACACTTCAGAATTCATTCTGCTGCTTTTGCCAGCAGTCACATCATCAATAAATACAAGGGAACCAGTTCCATTGGCAGCCATACATGCCTACGCCATGACACTACCACCACCATGCACCACCATGCACCACCATGATAAGGTGGTATGTTTTGGATCATGAGCAGTTCCTTTCCTTCTCTTCTCTTCCCATCACTCTGGTACAAGTTAATCTGTGTCTCACCTGTCCATAGGATGTTGCTCCAGAACTGTAATGGCTTTTGTAGATGTTGTTTGGCAAACTCTAATCTGGTCTTCCTGTTTTTGTGGCTCATCAAAGGTTTACGTCTTATGGTGAACCCTCTATATTCACTCTTGTGAAGTCTTCTCTTGATTGTTGACTTTGACACATATACACCTACCTCCTGGAGAGTGTTCTTGATTTGGCCAACTGTTGTGAAGGGGATTTTCTTCACAGGGAAATAATTCTTCTGTCATCCACCACAGTTGTTTTCCGTGGTCTTCCGGGTCTTTTGGTGTTGCGGAGCTCTTCGGTGCGTTCTTTCTTTTTAAGAATGTTCCAAAGAGTTGATTTGGCCACACCTAATGTTTTCGCTATCTCTGGGTTTGTTTTGATTTTTCAGCCTAATGATGGCTTGCTTCACTGATAGTGACAGCTCTTTGGATCTCATATTGAGAGTCGACAGCAACTGATTCCAAATGCAAATGTCACACCTAGAATCAACTCCAGACCTTTTACTTACTTAATTGATAATGAAATAACGAGGGAATAGCCCACACCTGTCCATGAAATAGCCTTTGAGTTGATAGTCCCATTACTTTTGGCCCCTTAAAAAGTGGGAGGTACATATAGAAACCGTTGTAATTCCTACACCGTTCACTTGATTTGGATGTAATTACCCTCAAATTAAATCTGAAAGTCTGCAGTTAAAGCACATCTTGTTTGTTTCATTTCAAAGCCATTGTGGTGGTGAATAGAGGCCAAAATATGAAAATTCTGTCAATGACCCAATATTTATGCACCTGACTGTATATATAAAAAAAACAAAGTGGAAAAGTAGCGCCTCCTAGTGCAATCTCGTACAGACCATGATACCCTTCACCAATATTGTTCACCTATGTGGTGGAGGTGTACCTTAAACAGTGGAATTAACCACAATTTGATCAGCATAAGAGAATCACTGGCCGTTCAACACTTTGCCTTCTTACTCAAAGCGTGAAATCATATATGCACCAGTCGTAGCAGTTTATGCAATAAAAGTATAAGAGAAGAGAAAAGGACAATAGTGTAGTATATTAACACAAAATAATTAAATGCACACACAGGACAGAATAAAAATGCCCGTACATTATAAAATAATTCATCAAGCTTATCTGTAAATGTCGATGGTCACATCACAGGAGCCCCGGGCAGAAGGTAACAACAGTCACCAATAAACCTCAACGCGTTTCGTCCAATTAGAGTTTACAGGACTTCATCAGGAGGAAAAAAAATGATCATAACAGAGACCTATATATACCCTAACCATCCCTTAATTAGTGGGCGTGAGTACCGCCATTCTACAATCAGGATTGCGTTCCAATGACCCGGAAGCAAACCGGAAGTGCGTTCCAATGTCCCGGATATCGATTCCCAGAGGTCTGTTTCTGGACTCACTTAAACATTTCACATGGCCCCTACTGTAAGTGGATCGCCCGCTAGGAGCTCACCGGCGTGCTGGATAAGATGATTAGGTCACAGTGCCCTCAGCTCCAGCAGCCGTGTGTGTCTCCGGCGGGCTCTGTTTGTTTGTGGCGGTGGCCATTTTGTTGTGGATCACCCTCTAGTAACCACTCTAGTGGTGACTATCGCCATTATGCCATAGTCTAAATGCTAGTAGAATAATAGGAATGATAAGGACGATGCGAAATCAAGGTGACCAAGCACCTAACCACTTATAAACTCTAAGTATATATAGGTGGGCACATATAAACAATGACATCTATAAAAATGATCACAATAAAAAACCCTCTTGGGATCATAGGACTGTCACTAGTTGGCAATTGATCAGTACAAGAAACTAATAAATAAACATAACTATGTCATTGTACTGTATAACAACATGGGTGATTTATATGTTAGAATGTCCTTGCGGACTGAAGTATGTTGGCAAAATGAAACGACCTTTAAAAATGCGAATTCAGGAACATGTGCGTAGTATTAAGAATAAATTAGATAACCATAATGTCCCCAGGCATTTTAAACAGTTCCACAACTCTGAATTGAATTGTTTTAAATTTAAAGGCCATAGAACACGTAATCATTGGGGAACGAGGAGGCAATTTAGATAATAAATTATCTAGACATGAGATGTTTTTGATATATTCCCTTAACACAATGGTCCCCAATGGTTTGAATGACAATTATGAAATCGCACCATTTTTAGATTAGGATACTGGTGTGGTTTTTAGGGATTTTAGAATTTATCAGAATTTATGCTGCATCTACGGTTTTATGCTTTCATCCTCCCTCTCATGATTTTACAGTTTTTAAAATATTTTGTATTCATTTCTTTTTTTTAGTCTATTTTTAGATGTCTATATTTATTTTTATTTTCCATATATGTAAATGACAGTTATGTTTATTAGTTTCTTGTACTGATCAATCGCTAACTAGTGACAGTCCTATGATCCCAAGAGGGTTTGTTATTGTGATCATTTTTATAGATGTCATTATTTATATGTGCCCACCTATATATACTTAGAAGTCTCTACAAAGTAAGAGTTTATAAGTGGTTAGATGCTTGGTCACCTTGATTTCGCATCGTCCTTATCATTCCTATTATTCTACTAGCATTTAGACTATGGCATAATGGCGATAGTCACCACTACAATGGTTACTAGATGGTGATCCACAACAAAATGGCCGCCGCCAAACAAACAGAGCCCGCCGGAGACACACGCGGCTGCTGGAGCTGAGGGCACTGTGACCTAATCATCTTATCCAGCACGCCGGTGAGCTCCTAGTGGGCGATCCGCTTACAGTAGGGGCCATGTGAAATGTTTGAGTCCAGAAACGGACCTCTGGGAATCGATATCCGGGACATTGGAACACACTTCCGGTTTGCTTCCGGGTCATTGGAACGCAATCCTGATTGTAGAATGGCGGTATTCAGCCCACTAATTAAGGGATGGTTAGGGTATGTATAGGTCTCTGTTATGATCATTTTTTATCCTCCTGATGAAGTCCTGTAAACTCTAATTGGACGAAACGCGTTGGTTTATTGGTGACTGTTGTTACCTTCTGCCCGGGGCTCCTGTGATGCGACTATCGACATTTACAGATAAGCTTGATGAATTATTTTATAATGTACGGGCATTTTTACTCTGTCCTGTGTGTGCATTAAATTCTTTTGTGTTAATATACTACACTATGGTCCTTTTCTCTTCTCTTATACTTTTATAGCATAAACTGCTACGACTGGTGCATATATGATTTGAGTAATCCAGCTTTGCGTAAGAAGTTAAAGTGTTGAACGGCCAGTGATTCTTTTATGCTGCTCAAATTGTGGTTAATTCCACTGTTTAAGGTACACCTCCACCACATAGGTGAACAATATTGGTGAAGGGTATCATGTTCTGTACGAGATTGCACTAGGAGGCGCTCCTTTTCCACTTTTTGTTTTTTAGGATTTACCTGTTGGAACCACAGTATTTGGGAGAAGTAGCTGCCACCCTGAAGATCTGGGGAGTGCTTCACTTAATCTAAAGACTATAAGTGACATTTTAAAGGACTAGCGCCATATACCACTTTTTGTTTATATAATACATATATATATTTTTTTAAATAAAAATTTTCTGGTACAAAGTGACAGTCTATTGAGAAGTAAGTGATTACTATATGCAAGAGAAATGCCATGTTGTAACTAAAGCCACAGCATCAACCACAGTATTGGTAGTACTAGAACCAAAGTAAGGAGGTATAAAACTGATCTTAATACAGGTTAACTGTATTAAGGCTTTCAAATAAATTGTAATTTTAATTTAAATGTTGAGTTTCATAAATGACATTTATTATAGCCTAAGCAGTTACTTATATTTCCAGTGTTTTCCTCTAGTTTTCAAAAAGCAAACATTTTCTTAAACATGTATATCAGGGGTGAGCAAAATACGGCCCATGGGCTGTATACAGCTGGTCATGCAACTGGCTCCAGCCAGCTCCCTTGGACCCAAGCCCCAGCCCCTCCCTCCTCCATTCAGTTTTTCTTAGTGTTAGTCGGTGGCCTACAGCAAAACTGAGAAAGAGGAGCATGCCTGTTTGCAGGAAAGTAGGCTAGTTGCATTAGACAAACACATAGGACTGGACGTTAGTACCCGGAAGGTTTAGGGGAATGATACACATACCTATATCTCATCTAATGGCCCCTCTCTCCTCTATTATCACGTGTGACCATCTCCCTTTCTCCTATTTCTACATGGATGTCAAAGTTTAACTTGTCCAAACAGAGCTTTTTTTTTTTTCCCTCCACTCAGAAGCAACTCCCCTTAAATCTGCCTGATCATCATTCCAATTTCCTTAGTATCTTGTCTCTGCCTTTTTCTTTATGCCTCAAATGTAAGTTTTGTCATCTTCACCTTCAAAAGATTACTGGAATATGCCCTTTTCTTACCCGACACAACCAAAACTCTTATCCATTAGCTCATGAGCGCATGCCTCGTCTACGGCAACTTCCTCCTGTATGAGACTTCACCAACCATCTGTCCTCACTTGTGTCCTAAATGCCACAGCAATACTGAGCTGTGCCCTTTTTGCACGAATTGTAAACTTTTCCATGAGCAAGGCCCTACCCTTTTTAATTTGGATTCATTTTGTTAGTGTTTTCCCCAGAAACTTTTGCCAGTTGGGTGACATTAAGTAGCAGCCAGGTGGGAGCAGTGTAATCTGGCTGGAGAATTATATAATTTTTGAAGACTCTCGCAGATATTGCCCACTTGCTGGCTGGACACAGATATAATTGTGTCCAGCAATGCAAGCTGAGACACAGCTGTGTGGCATGTAAAAGAGGCTGGGTAGAGCACCCATGAAATTGGTCCTGGGGAGAACACCATGTTTACCTAGAATGTCATTGTTTGAAACTATGCTCTGCTTTACTCAAAATATGGTGCTGCAGAGCACTGTGGCACTTGACAAAGCAACAAGAATGTTAATCATCATCATTTGATAATTATGAGTGCCAAGGGGGAATACAATTGTTTTATCGTAGCCGCAGCTCCTGTCTTAAGTGACGGGAGTTTTCAATTGCTTTTGGATGACCATCACTTATTGGGGATGTAGCTGCGTAAAGAGATGTCTCCCATCTAAAGTGCCAGTCACGGCACCCAAAAGCTGGGCAGGCTGCAGTTAAGGCTCTGAGGAGGGTGCAAGCAAAATAGAACATAAATCCGCAATAAGTGAAAACAAATGAATAGCTCCTGGTCACTTTAGCCGGGATCTACGGGCATTGCAAACAATTAAATACTCCCCCAAAAGTGCTTCACTTTTTGCTGGATTAGGATTAATAGACAAGAAACACTAATTAGAAGAGAATATCTAGTGAGAAAAACAATCCGAGTCTATTATTCATTATCTATTGCCTCTGCCAGACACTTGAAAGCTAGATCTTACCGGAATGGTGCCACGAGCCAGTCTTGGGGTGTGCCACACTCACTTTATACAGATACACTAAAATTTTAGGTCAGCCTATAACATTTGCTTCAAAATTGTAAAATATTAATGAAGCAGGGGTTATGAATTTATGGAATAGAACACACAAATACATCTCTAAGGAGGGAACAAATACCCACACATTGGATGAGGCTACTGAAGCAAGGCTTGAAGGTGTATTTTAAATTTAGCCTACATTTTGGGGACAGGGCACAAATATAAAATTGAACATGTTGACAGTCTGTCCTCTGTAGAAAGAATAGGATCCAAATAGCTCAGCTTTGCCGTAACGAGACATTAGACAGTTGAACAATCATTGCTTGAAAGTCGCCAACAACAAAATATCAGTTAAAAATAACACAAAGCAGCAAAGATATTATACAGAATATATTTTGCCACACATCACATTGCAATGGAAATACGTATCAGCTAAACAACACTGGCCATAAGGAATATACATGTCTGAATTTCAATATTGATATCTGAAGTATCAATTGATAAAAGAGATGAATGCACTTGTAATAACATGATTTAATAGCAGTGGACATTTTACTGCAGATACCCCAAAATTATTAATGGTCAAATGTATAAGGCCTACTGATATGACAAACCATTTAGAACAACTATCTTATTTGTGTTTAAAACCTTCAAAAGATACAAATTGCAGAATAAAAATTATATTCTATAATCGTATAACTAGAGTACAAGCCTATCTCACATAAAAGGGACTTTAATATGCCTCATTAAGATTTCAGTTCCACACTTATCTCGTCACATGGAGTACACTCTTTATTTCCCACCTTTTCACTATGACATACTATCAGAATACCTGTGTTTGGAGAGTTTAATACCTGTCCGAGCTCATTTGAATTCCTGGTTCTGCAAGTGCTAAAGAGTGTGACGAAGTAGAAATGCACCTCTCCTGAAGCTACGGTTTCCAGATAAAGCAAATAAATGTGGAGGCAGAATATAAGAGACTTACTTAATACATCTTCCAGGCTATGAAAATTATTACCCATCCACTATTTATGTACATCATTGCCAGTTATAAGCTACAATAATGAATGGGCGCCCAAAGTAGTAATTCAATTGTTTTTGGGCATCCATTAATGACTGCGCTTGTCGCGCCCAATTAGACTGGGTTTAGCAGCATACAACAGCTAAATCCATTCAAAGTCCTGTTTAGGGCACCCAAACAGCAGTTTGGGCACTAAAACCACGGACTTATCGCACATTTCTGCTGCTGATGGAACCAGTAGTTATCACTCCCAAACGAAGCAACAACTGAATTGCTCAGTAGGGTGTCATACCTGCCGGCACAAACAATTACATTTCCCCCTATGAGTTTACTAACTGCTGCATCACTCGCACTTCCATTTGTTGAAATACAGACTACCCAGATTTTCAACCCAGTCTGCTTGTTGCTGTGATCTACCACGCATTGAACATTTCTGATTGGCCAATTCAATTGTTATCCCTTGACATCCTTCTTTGAAGGACTTCCAACATTCAATTAATTATCCTCATTCTGCTTGTGACTCAATACTACTCACTTTATCCTACTCTCACCCTTTCCTAGTAACCTGACTCTTGAACTCATCATGAGAAAAACTGCCTTGACCTTGATTTTGTTTAGTTTCTGATTTCTCAAATAATCCATCTTCTCAGACCATCACCTCTCCTCTACCATGTTAGCATCTTTGAACTGTAACTCGGCAAGGGCTTTGCATTCCTGCTGAAATCTCAGATGTATTAAACTTTCAACCATTGTACAACAAAGGTGGGCGAAGAGTTGAGAGGGCCAGGGGACCAACATAGGTAGAGTCCATACATGAACCATCTGACTACACGGTGCCCGGAGGGGTGACTATGTTTTGAATACCAAGTTACTCAAATGGTGTAGTATTTCTCTTAAGTGTTCTTTTGGAGGCGGTTGATGTATTCCATTTTGGAAATTAACAAAATGCGGTTCACTATCTCCTCATATGTTGGTATAGCAAGTTGTTTCTACAAGAGACATGTAGAATCAATTTGTTGGTCTGTTTACAAAGTTGATGCAGTGGGGAGCATAGGAGTAAGTTAACCGGTGACAATACAGTGGGTACAATAGGTTAAAAAGTAATAGAGGTTAATGGTCGATCAAAGGGTAGATAGTTTTTGGGTATGTCCATGTGGATGAAGGTGTCTATGTGATCGCATTGTCTTTAACACTTATTGGAAGTATAGGGGTACAGTCTGTGTAGTCATGCTGGTATGTACATCTTGCAATACTTTTCTTTAATCGAAACATTAATGGAGCATTTGAAAACTGTTTTTCTGATAATGTCCCAGAATAATAATAATGTTTTTTTGATAATGGCTTTATACAGTTAGTCGTAAGAATTGGCCAAAGTGACTCCTACATATTTCAAGGAGAGCACCACTAGAAATCAAAGTTCAATTTTAAGAGTTTTTCTTAGGGTGTCGGAAGATGGAGAGGCAAAACTTCAAACTTAGTATTGGTGACCTTATATACTAATATATCCCCAAATGTGAACAGTTCAGTAAATATGTAAACCAGGGATGTAAGGAGTCTAGTAAGGATGAAGAGAGATAACTTATACTGAGAAGAGTCTACATAACACCCAAAATATCTGGGTTAGTGCGGATACCCCAGGCGAGTGATTCAATGACTAGAGCAAATATGAGGTGTGAGAGAGGGCATCCTTGCAAGTGCCGTTGGACACACTGAAGGAATCAGTCTCCCACGGAGACATCTCATCTCACCAGCATAACGCTGCAGGACACTACCGGCTTTACCCGGGCTCACGTGTTCGGGCTGTGCATTGCAAGGAGCTACGAGCCGGGATGCAGCATGGAGAGCGCTTACCACAGCAGGACATCACAAGTAATACCCAGACAGACTCATTTGAGTCACACATCATGGGAGTCACGAGCCGGGACTTAGCGTGAGCGAGAGGTCCCTGCCAAAAGGCTGATGGAACCTGGATGTTGCTGGCGAGTGACTAGAAATGATATTCATATGGGACATCGGAACCAAAGGATTAAAAATCAAGTTCATATTTAACAGTGAGGCATTGTTTTCCTACATGCTATTTATTGTGGGGAACTACAACTAATCTTTAAATAGGATTCAGCTTAAGGATCAGTACAGACTATACAAGTTTGTTCAAAACGCTTGAAAACGAGTTTTGTTTACGGAACTTTGTGTATTTTGATTGATACCCACAATATATATTGCAGGAAGCACTATGAAAATAATTCTCAAACATATGGGATGATAAATATCAGTGTCCCAAATAATCAGCACTCAATTGTTAGCTGATATACAGTACTGTGGTGACTCAAACAAAGTAACGATTTTTTGCTACAGTGTTCATCATTGTAATATTGATTGTACTATAAAATACAACTGCATAAAAAAGTAGCCATTGTACATTTTCATGTGTGTGTTCATTGGCCAATGATGTCTGCTGTATACTGAATTTTTTACTATTATTCTTTTTTAGCAATTATATAGATTAAAATTTGTCATTTGACATAGCCGATTCATTTAATCATTTATCTAATTTTTTCATTATCCAGTAAGGTTTCAGGTGTTACACAGGGCTGTTTATCTCCCTCTTTGTTTTTGTGACTTGGGGAGTGATTCAGCAAGGATCGCAGTTGCTAATACGCAAGCAATCGGCTGATTGTTGCGTACTGAGCATGTATCGCAGTGCGCGTGGGCAAACCAGCCACTGCGATTAGGACTGTGATAGCAGTAACTACGCAGACCCTTAGCAAAATGATTGACATGAAGTGCCGTTTGTGAATGGTAACGAGGGGGTGGTTGGCGAAACGCAGGCGTGGAAGTGCGTTTCAATGCCGTTGCAGGGGCGTGCATAAATTATCCACTGCAATGTCGTATACAGTCTGAGGTCTCATAGCATGCACTGAATTAACAATTTCTGGAGTAAGGTCAGAGCTTGTGCAAGTGTGCGTGAGGCTGCGATGGTACTCTATTGTACCAATGGTTTTGCAGTGTTGCTAAACATTACAGATGTGCTTAAGCTAAAGTCAGCATCTTTGTGTTATGCTGCGACAGCATCGCGATCGCAATGGATTAGCATACTTTTGCAGTTGCGCTGCGTTCGTAATCGCTATTGCATTTGCAATAGCGATCCTTACTGAATCAGGCCCTTGATAACTTCACAGATTTCCTCATCTGTGATGGGAAGGATTAACTGAGCTGACATAGCACGATCGATATGTGGGAAGAAAAGAGAAATACTTTTGTTTTGGGACATAAGTTGGTAGCAGTGGGAAAACCTTTGCAAATATTAGACAGCTTATGATAGTAAGTTAGAAGATATTGTTGATTTTAGAAGGATGGTATTGCAGAGTACCTATAGACTTCCGAATCGCAGGTATAGAACGCAAAACTTTTCGAGCCTTAGGTCTGTTTGTCAGCAGAGTGTCATCTTGTTGCTTTTTTCATAAAAGTGTCAGCTAAGGCAGTGATTTCTCAGCCTTTTCAGAAAGTATATTATAGAGTTCACTTTTAACCGCAAGTAGCTGTCTATATAACTGTTTAGTAAGGTGGCCCTTATGATAAGAATCCAAGGTCTGACTTTGCCATTTTTTATCTCCATTACGGCATGAGGCATAACTAATTATATGACCTCTAATAACAGACGTGTGCTTTCAATACTAAAGGAGTGCAGGAAGAGTTCAGAATGTTGTTGACAAATAATCAGTTATAGCCACCTTAATAGGAACCTTGAACAGGGTCTCGTTTAATCTCCACCAAATATTGAACTCGAGAGAACAATATTTTTATAATTGAGGAGGCTACCGAAAGACATGTAAATTCTGACCCATGTAGTATGTATAGTCTCGGGATGTGGGATTAAGTAAATGGCAGGTATCAAAAAGGCCAGATATCTATATATGTTTTTTTTAAAGCTCTAGTGGCTGCAAGAGAGGTGCTGTGGGGGGGAGTCACTGGACTTGTCGTGGGAAGAGAGGCCGAAAATCTCTTATCCGCTATAACCAACTAAGGCCCTCATTCAGAGCCGTTCGCTATTTGCGGTCGTTCGTTCAAAAACAAGGGGTGGCTATTCAAATGATCCGTTCGCAAATTGCAGTCTGTTCACACCTCTAAGTCTGAACGAGCAAGCAAAACATACGCTCGTTTATTTGATAAAAACGCCCCCTGGCCGCTCGCACCATACGTCATGTCCGCTATTTATTTGATTAATCGAGTACATCGTACAGCGTATGAACTGCTCGCTATTCTTGTGGTTGGTTTTTTCAACCGCTATTTTGCGAGCAGTTCTGAGTTTAAAAAAACCAAGTGACGTGGTCAATAACGCTGCTGGATTAATTATGCACACCCTTAAAACGCCCGTTTTGACCTTTAAGCACGCCTGCGTTCGAATTCAACTCCCCCGTTTTCAAGCACCTTCCCCTGTTACCACCCACATACGCCTCATTCTGTCACTCAAAATAGCAGGCACTCGCTATATAGCGTACAAACGATTTTCGGCCGCACTGACTGGTTCGCGCATGCGTACTAAAAACCGTACGCATGCGCAGATGTGCAAACATCGCTTGGAACGAGCGTACTGCCGCTAACGAGCGGCTCTGAATGAGGGCCTAAGTTCCTTGCCTTCAGGCTCACCAGTTTCATATAAGAGACAAATAGAAATGGAACCTAACAATCATCACTGTGCTTGGAAGAAAAGATCTGTAAACTCTCGCTCTGTGACTGACATCCCCAGAGCCACTACACTCAATATAAAGAAAACTACAGGCCCTCTGGTATGCCCAATCAGGTCTGTCCTTTATAATGCCAGATCTATAATTAAAAAAAAGACTGCTACAATTGCTGACCTTATTTAATCTTCAGATCTTGCCTGTATTACAGAGACCTGGCTAGACGCACATGCAGCACCTATCTTGGAAGCTGCAGTTCCAACAAATTACTCTGTCATTCACAACCCAAGACTTAACTGCAAGGGAGAGGGGAGTGGCCATCTGCTTTAAAAAAAAGCACTTAAACTTAGGGTCCAACCAATGGAAATGACTCACTCATTTGAATGCATTGCTGCTCGGAGTTCAACAGAATTAGGATTCAGAGTACTTCTCATTTACCGCCCCCATGGAGATGGAAAGATATTTCTACAAGATTTTGCAGATATTGTTGCTGGACTAGTTCTGGAGCATCAAAGATGGCTGATCCTTGTGCATGGGTTAATGATGAGCTCTCACACATTGGCCAAGAACTCCTGTGCACAATGAATGCTCTGAGCCTCACAGAAGTCATTCCTTCTGCTATACATACAAGTGGTCACACTCTTGATCTTGTCTTCCAGATTGGATTAGAAGTCTCTGACCTAAATATAAACCCAGTCACGTGGTCAGATCACCACACAATTCGCTTCTCAGTCGCAACCCCTTAAAATAGAACTTTACCCATGAAGTTGACAAGGTAACATCCAAGCAGAGGAATGACCCCCCCCCCCCAGGCAGTTGCAGCAAACCTGGATCTTTCTGCCGTAATTGGGGCCTGTGAAGATCCTTATTTCCCAATCCATTACTATAACAGGGATGTGACAGCTCCAATGGATATTATCGCCCATGTGTGTATGTGGTCCCGCATACCACACTGTGAAGTCCCTTGGTTTGACAATAGTGTTAGTGAACTCAAGAAAAGGGGTCGTAGACTTGAAAGACGATGGAGGAAGACGATAAGAGTTAGAGGATAAGTTAACACTAATCAAACATATTGGAGAATATCAATCAATCATCACCCGTAAGAAAACAGAGTTCCTTTCAAATGAGATCAAGGCAGCAAACAATAGGCCAGCTCAGCTTTTCCGTACAGTGGAGATGCTTTGCAAACCAGCATGCCTGCAGCTTGATGAAACCCTCTCCCCATCAAGATGAGTTTGCAAAATGCTTTGCAGATAAAGTATCCTCCATCTGGGCTGGAATCTCCACAGTGCCATCAAAGGAGTGCCAAACTACCAAGGTAAGCCATCTGTCTTCATGGAACAGCTTTGACATAATGGATGCAATAGACATTGCTAAAATTATCAGAATGTTGCGACCACCACCTGTGATCTGGACCCTGCCTCAACCAAGCTTCTCATAGGGTGTATGGACACGATTGGCCCTATAAATTGCAAAAATAGTTCAATGCTCTTTGCAAACAAGCATTTTTCCAGAACCACTGAAGGAAGCAATTGTTAGACCACATCTTAAAAAACCTAATTTAGACCCCGATTACATGACCAACTATAGACAAGGATCAGACCTTCCTTTTCTAGGAAAGGCTATTGAGAAAGTGGTGGCAATGCAACTGGAAACCCGCCTGTCTACCTATGATATTTATGATCCATTCCAGTCAAGATTCAGGAGAAGACATAGCACTGAAACAGCGCTGGAATGTGAGCTTAATGATCTTCTGATGGCAAGAGACAGAGGAGATTGTTCAAACTTAATCCTTCTGGATCTCTCTGCAGCATTTGATACCGTGGACCACGGGATTCTAATTGAGAGCCTGAAAAATTTCGGTAGACTGGATGGCACAGTCCTTAGCTGGTTCAAATCATTTCTGACCAGAGTAAACTCTTCATCACCAATGCCACTTCCATGCGGTGTCCCACAGGGTTCTATACTATCTCCCATGCTTTTTGCAGTATACATGCTACCACTGGGTGAAATAATCAGACGTCATGGCCTGGTCTACCAATGCTATGCAGATGATACACAATTGTAACTGTCCTTTGCTCCAGGCACAAAAGACCCAATAACAACCCTAAATGGCTGCCTAGCTCGGCTTCAGGAGTGGAGGAGTGCCAGTTGGCTGTGACTGAAACCTGATAAAGCAGAGGTCCTTATGATAGGTCACAGGACAAGGTTACAGCATAGCCAACCAAAAGGACTTGCGCTTGTGGGTTCAGAATTACAAAATACTGAACATGTGCGGAATCTTGGTGTTGCTCTGGATAGTGGCTTGACACTTAACATCAGGTATCAGCCACAATCAAATCCTCATTCTTTCATCTGAGGAACATAGCCAGAATCAAGCACTTAATTCCCTCATACATGCATTTATATCATCACGCCTAGACTACTGCAATGCAGTCTACCTTGATCTCCCAGCAAAAGAATTGCACCGCTTGCAGATGTTAAAAATGCAGCAGCCAGGCTATTGACCAACCAGTCACTAAATGCAGATGGCAAATTGTTTTCAAGATTGGCTTACATAACCATGGCCCAAGATACCTGAAGCAGCTTCCGATTCCTTACTGTCCCACTCGATTACTGTGATCCGTTGATGAAGGACTATTAACAGTACCTAGAATCTCCCGGAATTCATCTGGGAGTCGAGCTTTCAGCTTTGTGGCTCCAACTCTATGGAACTCGCTTCTCCGCACAGTTCGAGAGGCCTCCACTCTAGAATCCTTCAAAAATACACTCAAAACTCACCTATTCACTCCAGCATTTCACTAATGTCCTTTATTAAGCTTGTTTTGTATTTTGTACTGTAAAGGCATTTGTAAAGCACTTTGAGTCCTTTAGGAGAAAAGCGCTATAAAAATAATATTATTATTAGAGACTTGACCAAAATGGTGTTAAAGTCATGGCCTATCAGAAGGTTACCTTTGTGGATCTTGTTCCACAAATCAAAATATTAGTAAAACAGAGCTGGTGGCACTTCATTTTACTATATGTCCATATGTCCCATTTTGACTGTCAGAATGACAAAGCAAACATCTGTGTCCATGCAGGTAGAAACAGATGTATGTAAAGTAATTTATTGTGTATTATTATGGCTGCTCAGTTGTGATTTGATGTGCCAAAAGAACAGAACACCATTGGAAATTGTTTATAGATTAATAGAGTGTATTCTAGTGCCCTGCACATAATCAGTGCAGAGGACATATTTTAATTTTGAAGGGCAACATTTTAGACATGATGTAACACTAGGTCTACTGTAGCTGTAGGATACGTCACTTATAAAACGTTGCCCTTCAAAATTAAAATATGCCCTCCTCACCGATTATGTGCAGGACGCTAAAATGAACACTAGATTAATTAAAGTTGGTTTAAATGTTTGAAATTAGATTCCTGGAGAAACACTGTCAGCTTTAACAGTAGGGACTGTGTGAACTATTAGGGATCTTTTTCTAAAGGATTTGACACTCTTACATTCAGGGTGGCAAGGGTCACAGGCATCAGGCAAATTACAGAATTAAGGATAATGTGCATACACTGGCCCTCAGCCCGCACAAAGAAAAGGAAGCAAGACATGGGGGAATTGGGTATGAAGGGATAGGAATAGGGACGAGGTGACTAATGTGAGGAAGGGTAATGAGCACCCTGTCCCTCAAGGGTTACAAAAATATGAGATATGGTAAGAACTTACCCTTGTTATCTCTATTTCTACGAAGTCCATAGGGTTCCACAGGATACCTTGGGTATAGGTGTGACGTCAGTCGCAGGGCACCAAAGAGTTAAGCTTTCAGCCTCCCAGGATGCACTAGGTCCCCCTCCTATACCCCGCCCCCGGGCCAAGGCACCTCAGTTAGTTACCAAGCCATAGGCCGGAGGAGGAGAAGGAAGAGAGAGAACAAAGATCTGGACACATACAAGAATCACATTCTCACCAGAGGGAGACGGAAAACCGGTGACCAGAGCAAAGCCCATCTGCAGCACAGGTGCGACAGGGCGGGAGTCCTGTGGAACCCTATGGACTTCGTAGAAATAGAGATAACAAGGGTAAGTTCTTACCATATCTCATATTTTCTACTTCAGGGTCCATAGGGTATCCACAGGATACCTTGGGGATGTCCCAAAGCAGTATCCTTTAAGGGTGGGGACGCTCCTGTGCAGAAAGGAGAATCCGCCGCCCGAAGGAAGCATCCTGAGAGGCGAAGGTGTCAAACCTGTAATACCTCACGAAGGTATGGACAGAAGACCACGTAGCAGCCTTGCAGATCTGAACTGCCGAGGCACCACGTCGAGCTGCCCACGAAGGACCCACAGACCTAGTGGAATGAGCCTTCAGAGAAGGAGGGACCGGTAGGCCTTCATGAAGATAAGCTTCAGAAATAGCCATACAGATCCAGGCTGCCAAAGTTTGCTTTGAAGCAGGCCAACCCTTTTTACGGAAGCCAAAGAGGACAAACAAAGCGTCCGACTTCCTAAACGAAGAAGTGCGGTCAACATAAGTCCTTAAGGCCCGCACAACATCCAAAGAGGCCTCACCCACGGAAAGACCCGGTGAGTTAAAGGCCGGAACAACTATTTCCTCGTTAATATGAAACTGGGAAACAACTTTGGGAAGAAACTCGGGCCGAGTGCGGAGCACTGCCCTGTTCCCATAAAAAAACAAGAAAGGGGGTCTACAAGAAAGAGCCCCTAACTCAGAAACACGTCTGGCCGAAGCAATGGCCAGAAGGAAAACAGTCTTAGCTGTTAGCCATTTAAGATCCACTGAGCCCAGTGGTTCAAACGGCGGTCCTTGGAGAGCCCTCAGGACCACAGCCAAATCCCAAGGCGCCACAGGTGGAACAAAGGGCGGCTGAATGCGGAGAACACCCTGCATAAAGGTGCGCACATCCGGGATTGTAGCAATCCTACGGTGAAACCAGACAGATAGGGCCGAAACCTGTACCTTCAAAGAAGCAAGGCGAAGCCCATGATCTAGTCCCGCTTGCAGGAAGGCGAGAATCCGAGACAGACGAAACTCCCGCGGTGCATAACCTCTCGGTCGACACCACTGGAAGAACGTATGCCACACGCGATGGTATATCCTCGCGGAAGACGGTTTCCGAGCTCGCAACATGGTACGCACCACAGAGCTGGAAAACCCCCTGGACCTCAGCATGGCCGTCTCAACAGCCACGCCGTCAAAGACAGCCGAGTCAGGTCCGGGTGAAGGCAAGGACCCTGAGACAGAAGGTCCGGTCGTAGCGGCAACCGCAGAGGAATGTCCACGGACAGACCCTGAAGGTCTGAGAACCAGTGCCGTCTGGGCCACGCGGGAGCTATCAACAGGAGCGTCCCTCCTTCCTGTTTGAATTTCCGGATTACCCGTGGAAGAAGGGAGACCGGAGGGAACAGGTATGCGAACCGGAACGTCCACCGGACGGACAGAGCATCCACCAGAGACGCCCCTTCGTCTCTTGTGCGAGACCCGTACACCGGCAACTTGTTGTTGTGCCGGGACGCCATGAGGTCGATTTCTGGAAGACCCCACCTGTCCACCAGTAGTTGAAAAACGTCCGGGTGCAGGGACCATTCCCCCGGATGAACGTCCTGGCGACTTAGAAAGTCCGCCTCCCAATTGAGCACTCCCGGGATGAAGACCGCTGATATGGCCGGAAGATTGCGCTCCGCCCAAACCAGGATCCGAGAGACCTCTACGAGAGCCGCCCGACTGCGAGTTCCTCCTTGCCTGTTTATGTAGGCCACGGTGGTAGCGTTGTCCGACTGGACCTGCACCGGGCGACCCTGGAGAAACCGCTGTGCCTGCTGGAGAGCATTGAAGACCGCACGGAGTTCCAAGATATTTATTGGAAGCTCCGCTTCTGTCGGCGTCCACCTGCCCTGGAACAAGTGTGGACCCGAAACTGCTCCCCAGCCCCGAAGACTGGCGTCCGTTGTCAACAGGACCCAATTTGGAACCCAGAACGGACGTCCCTTGTTGAGGTGGGTCGTCTGTAACCACCACGTAAGGGACAGGCGAACCTCCTGGGTGAGCACAATCGTCTGGGACTTCAGAGACTGAGTCAGCCCGTTCCACTTGGACAGGATCAGGTGCTGCAGAGGTCTGGAGTGAAACTGGGCGTATTCCACCATGTCGAACACCGACACCATGGAGCCCAGTAACCTCATCACCGAGTGTAAGGACACCCGGCGGCTGTGCAGACAACTGCGCACCCTTGACTGTAAAGCAGAGATCTTGTCCTCCGTCACGAAGATCCTTTGCTGTCCCGAGTCCAATAAGGCTCCAAGATGCAGAATCCTCCGGGACGGGATTAGAGTGGACTTCTGCCAGTTGATTAGCCAGCCGTGCCGTTGCAGCAGTGCAATGGTCAGGTCCAAGTGGCGTAACAGGAGCTCTGGAGATCCTGCCACCAATAACAGGTCGTCCAAATACGGCAACATGCGGACTCCCTGCAGCCGCAGAGAAGCCGCCATGACCGCCATCACCTTGGTGAAAACACGTGGTGCTGTTGCCAGGCCAAAAGGTAACGCCCGAAACTGGAAGTGGTCGCTGCTGATTGCAAACCTGAGGAACTGTTGATGGCGCCAAAGAATAGGGACATGCAGGTAAGCGTCCTGTATGTCCAATGACACCAAGTAGTCCCCAGGTTCCAGCGCCAGAATGATGGACCGTAGGGTCTCCATCCGAAACTTCGGGACCCGCAAAGACTTGTTGAGTGCTTTGAGGTTGAGAATCGGACGATATGACCCATTGGGTTTCTGTACCAAAAATAGATTTGAATAGAAACCCTGGCCCCTCTGGGAGAATGGAACCGCCACTATAACTCCAGCCTGGAGCATAGTGTGCAATACCTTCCGCAGCTCCGTAGCCTTGTTCCGGTCTGATGGGAGACCCGTGGTGAAGAAGCGAGCCGGGGGTCTGTGCCGGAAGGAGAGGGCGTATCCGTGGGAAACCACCTCCAGAACCCAAGTGTCTGTCGTAGTGGTCGACCAACACTGGGCGAACTGTAGCAGGCGGCCTCCCACCCTGGGATCCCCCAAAGGGAGGCCCGGACCGTCAGGCCGCAGGCTTGTCATCTGGCTTGGGGGCCGGACGTCTGGTACTCCATGCCTGCTTCCGGGGCTTGACCGATTTCTTAGGGCCAGCCTGTCGAGGAAACGACTGTGGTTTGGGCCTGCCCTGGGCCCTAGATGACCGAAAGGACGATGGTCCCGAACCAGAAGGAGCAGCGGCCGACGGGAGACAGGCAGATTTGGCTGCCGCCAGCGTGGCCACAATCTTATCCAGATCCGGACCGAAGAGAACTTCTCCGGTAAACGGCAACGCTTCCAGACCTTTCTTGGAATCTGCGTCCGCCTTCCAGGATCGCAGCCACAAGGTGCGACGAGCAGCTACCGCTGCTGAAGAAATTCTAGACACCAGAGTACTAATGTCTAGAGCCGCCTCGTTGATGTAGGTGGCCGAATCACGGAGATTGCCAATCAACTCCGCCTGATCGGCCGGACAGTCGGATTCAAAAGAAGCCTCTAATGAATCCGCCCAGCGCTCCATCGCTCTGGCAACCCAGCAAATGGCCATAGCCGGCCGTGCTGCCCCCCCTGCAAGGGAATAAGCGGACTTCAGGCAGATTTCTACCTTGCGGTCCGTAGCATCCTTAAGGGAGGACATGGATGGCATCGGCAATGTGGCACTACGGACAAGACGGGTCACGTGAGAATCCACCTGTGGAGGGGATTCCCACTTCGCAAAATAATTATCCGCGAACGGATAAGCCACCGCCAGGCGTCTCTGCGGCTGGTATCTTTTGCCAGGTTGTTTCCACGCCTCCTCTAAATGGTCCACCAACTGACCCGAAAGAGGAAAGACTGTGGCATCGCCCTTCACATCTTTGAAAAAGGCATACTTAGATTTAGCCGCTGGGGGAACTTCGGCCTCAATCACCAAGGCTGTGCGGACCGCCCGAATAAGTCCAGGAATATATACTTTGGACTTAGCATCAGCGTCCTTAGTATGGAGAGGTTCCTGATCGTAAGGATCTAGAATCTCCCCATCATCAGACGTCCCTTCGTCATCCTCATAAGGAGCGGACAGAGACGCCACCGGCCTTTTATGAGACCGCATCACAGACTCCCCTTGCAACACATCCGACAAGTGCTGTACAGAACTCGTCAGGGAGTTAACCCACGCTGGCTCCTGAGAACCCGGGAGCGGGGAAATAGGGAGACTGTGGGGTACCACCAATTGTCGTGGGAACCCCTGCATGGGTGACGACACCACAGACTGCTGGGACAAACCCATCGGAGTAAACACGGGCTGCGGAGCTAACTGGCCCACTAAAGCTGTTAACGCCTGAGCGAAACAAGCCCAGGGCGGCTCCTGTACCGGTGCTGTAACCGTAATAGGCCGCGCCATGGACAAACACTGCCGGCAAAGGCCCTCCGCGCTACCCTCCCCCTCCGCTAACGGTACTTTGCACGTGGTACACTGTAGCCGGAGGGGAAAATCACTTTCAGACATGATGGCACCACGTATGTGACCTCTCTCACCAATTAAGTATTAAATAGGCGAGAGACCACCCTGCAGCACCGCACCGCAAGGGCTTTAGCAGA
This sequence comes from Taudactylus pleione, assembly GCA_031769625.1. NCBI lineage: Eukaryota > Metazoa > Chordata > Amphibia > Anura > Myobatrachidae > Taudactylus > Taudactylus pleione. The sequence continues at coordinate 14,640,890 of JAUIMM010000120.1, read as the reverse complement.
AAGAACAGGGACAGTAATAAAGCTGACAGTTTAGAGAAGAAAAGATTACAGGCAGCAGCGCTAGCACAGTCACATACAATGCAGAAAAATAACAATTCCTGCACGAACAGCGCTGATCACTCAACTACACAGACACAGGGCCTGGTAGGACACAGCGCTGCATACACAGACCTGACCACAGCGGAGGAGAGGTATGCGGGGGGACCCAGACCACGATGCTTCCGTCCAGCGCTTCCAGCAGCGTTCACCATGCGTTCTGGAGAAGATGGCCGCCGAGGAGCAGAGAGGAGGCTGGCCTGGGGGAGGAGCGCTGCCACAGGACCAGTCGGCAGCATGCAGAGAGGGCTGTGTGCAGCGGGGGAGGCGCCGGCTGTGAGACAGGGAAGGCGCGCTCCCCTGGCATGCATTTAACCCCTGGGACGCCGCAGCGCTACCGCTCTGCTGCGGTCCGCTGTCCCAGGGGGTAGTGGAAGCGCAGGTTGGTCGCCTGGCTCCACGCTGCAGCCAGTCCCCAGGGAGCCCCCTGCCTGGGGACTTAGGACCATGTGATCAGCGGGGACCCACCGCGGGACCCCGCTGCTTACCTCTGTCCCCCTTGAATCCGGCCATGGTCCGGAGCATCTGGGGTCACCGCTAGCTGTGACCCCAGACGCCCACCAGCATCCCCGGATCAGTACCGGCGTTCTGGTACCGGCGGGGTGTAGGGAAGACAGCATGGACGTCAGGACTGACTGTCCATGCTGTTCATCCAGTTGTGCAGCCACAGCTGCATGAAGAATAAGCTTCAGGGGCTCTTCTAGCCCCCACTCCAACAGGTGCACCCGACTCCGGCCGGGCACCAAACTAAACTGAGGTGCCTTGGCCCGGGGGCGGGGTATAGGAGGGGGACCTAGTGCATCCTGGGAGGCTGAAAGCTTAACTCTTTGGTGCCCTGCGACTGACGTCACACCTATACCCAAGGTATCCTGTGGATACCCTATGGACCCTGAAGTAGAAAGGAGAGATGCTTTAATAATGCAGGACGGGATTGTCAGTAAAGGCAAGTACAGATAGTCTGGCAGTCCCTTGTTTAAAAAAAAAAAAAAGGTGAAAATCAAAGCTGAGAGTATAATGGTGGTAACTATGGGGCTGATTCAGCATTGCACGTATCGGGAATCTGCGCGTGCGCAGGACCTGTTCTGCGAATGCAGCCCCTTCTATGCCTCTGTCTGATTAATAGGCAGAGGCATTTAAGGGGTGGTGCGAGGGGCAGCAGGCATTCCCAGAAATAGGGGCGTGTCTGCCCAGTTTTCCGTGAGTGGCAAGGCTAAGGGCTGCGTCCACAGATGCAGTTTCCTGGCCTCGCAAGCCGGCCAGTCTGTGTAAGCTGGCAACACCTTAGTTAAAAAAAATAAAAAAAAAGTGAAATTCAAAGCTTTGCGAGTATAATGGTGCTGATTCAGCATTGCAGGTATCGGGAATCTGCGATTATCTGGAATCTCCTACTGCATTTACATATTAGCAAGGATGGAATTGCAAAGCTGCCAGCGTGCAGCTTTGCAATTCCGTCCTAAGCTGAATTACCCACTAAGTGTATATGTAGAGGTGAAAAGGATAGTGTTTAGACTAGAGGATACAGCAAAACCTACAGGTGTATAAGACAAGGGAGTAAATTGACCCTAAAAATTATTAAGGGGAGTAGGTGGAGGGATACCAATAAATGTTTTGGAGATGTTTCCACAGCCTGAATGAGGGGAATGAACATATATGAGAACACACATGAAATCATATTAAAACAGTGACAAGCGATGTGATACAGTCAGTCAATCAGCTGTAGGAAGTAAGGTGCAGGTAAAAATGAGAGGGTGATACAAAATATGGGAAACCAGGTATCACAGTATACAGTACTGTACACATAACAAACAGCAAGGGAGAAGTATCACTGCAAGCGTATAGAGGGCAGGTATACGGGATACTGTACATGTGGGTAACCAAAGAGATGCATTTGGTAAGAGTGAATAAGTACCATAAGTACACAACAAAATATTATATAGGGAACACAGAGGGGATGGAGGGGTAGTTGAAATAGCTTAAAAAAGTACTGCATCCCCTCCATCCTGACCCTTGGACAGTTAAGGAAAGGAATGCTGCAGCAGTAACTACAGAGTATGGTACAAGTTAGTCATAATAAGACATAGCTACAATCAGTAAAAGGAACGTTGCCAACCCCCTCCACCCCACCCCAGATCCTACAGGCTTTGCAGCTTTTTCATAATCAGATGACTGGGCCACTAATAATAGGAGTAGAATATATAAAATGTTATTTCAAGTTTAAATCATCATAAGGTCAGGGATTAAAACATTTTATTATTGCGAAGGCCCCCACCCAGCTACTTCTTGACGACACCCGGCTTGAAAAATGTTCTGGGGAGAACACTGGTTACTCATTATTGAGTTTCACTACCTCCAGCCATTCAGCAGAATTTTGCCAAATACTTAAAGGTAGTAGATATACATACATAGTTCTGCAATGGGAAATTACGTGTAGCTTCTAAACTCCAAGCCCTGCATTCCTAATCATATTAGTTTCTAAATGTACTAAGGGCAGATATGTATCATGGGCTGCTTAGCTAGAACCCTAGGCTAAAAGTTATTGCGCCAACCACTGCCGCTCTTGCACCACAGAAATTGTTGCAAATTCTAATTACATAAAATGAAAGCAAATGTAAAGCTATTAAAATTAATTATTATTTTACTGTAAACAAAACAGGCAGGTTCAGGTCTGCAGCTTCACTGCTATTGCTGCAGCTTTCATTAGCTACCTTGCACGGGAATGAAGGGATGAGTGCACACAGGGATAATATCTAAGAGGGGTGTTCGCATGTGCTACCCAGAACTATAGTTAGGACTTGGATTACAGAAAGTATTCATGAGTTATCAAGTCGTTGATACAAAGAAATTATATATATATATATAAACAGATTTTGCACAAGAACACAAGTACAAGACTGAAAGATTAATAAAAAATGTACAGAGGCAACTGTATTCTATCCCAGTCAGCATGCTATGGGGAGGGGCGGGGTGGGGGGTTAATTGTTTTTTGCATGCCTATAAGGAATGGCACCCATTACTTATTGCACTTGGTGTGCCCAAATGTACCGGGTTTAGTCGCATAAAGTGGGTACCCAAAAACAGGACTTTTTATGGATTGCAGCTTGCCACTTCAGGAAGTTACGAGCAGAAATCTGGGCTCCAACACCCGATCAGACCAACAATTGAATTGCTCCGTTGGGCGCCAATTTCTGACAGGCACGCAGAAAACGATATAATATATATCTATATCTCTATATATTTATATATTTTTTTTTTACATGACTTCTGAATACCCATGATTATAAAGTAGGTGCCACTGTATTACAAATGATTACTCTATGGGCTCGATTCTATTGATCGCAAAGTAAATAGCCCAGCGCTATTCAATTCAGCACGTTGTTAAGGAATTCTTCTCGCAGCCCTCCAGGGCTGCGAGCAGAAATCCAACCAAACTACAGGTGCGATGCTGTTTTCTGCATTTAGCGCCGGGAAAACAGCATCACGCCAGGAAGTTTAGTCGGAAAATGCCTGTTTTCGCGACTAAACACCCTGTTTAAGGCGCGAGGGGCGGGAGAACGGGCATTCCCCATGCTAATAATACTTCGATCAATTGAATTGAGCCCTATGCATTGGGTTGTGTCAAAGTCTCCTGTGAAAACACATAAATGCAATGCATTTGATATGAGTTTCACATGCAGTATATACCTGCAGCTGACATGCAGATGAGAGATTCACATGCATTTGCAAATGCTTACAAACACAAGCAACACAGGACTATTTTCTCTCAGATCATCAATGGGGCATCTAGCATGTTTGCTAACAGCAGAAAGGAAAATAATCTTGATATCAATGGGAGATGCTCCATAAATCATTCATAAATAGAAAGAAAATTTCGAAGAAAAAATCACCAGCAAGTGAACAGGCTTCTATTCACACTACGGGGAGCGCTTGGGGGCAGCCTAGCATCTCCATGAGTGCTGGGCACCCTCCCTACGCGTCCCTTTTGTAGTGACCATGCCTCTTTTTCAGGCAAACGCAGAGGAGTGCCCTTTTGGAAAGCTGTATGGTCCCTGCATAAATTCTAATGCTGGGTACACACTGGCAGATATATTGGCCGATCAGTTGATCAACCAATATATCTTGTGCGCGTCAGCCAGTGTGTACCAGCGATATGTCTGTGAACGACGTCGTTCACATACATATCTCGTCAGCTGTGCTGCACAGCAAACACCAAATAAATCTGCATCGTGCTGTGTGTATGTGTGGTCAGCCGACCATCCGTACAGTTGCAGCAAAGGCCTCGGGGAGGGGGGCGTGACACCACCCCCAGCCAGCGGGACCCGCGGCCACATGGTGGTTGTTCAGGGTGTATAAACAACTATCATCTGCAGATCACTTGATCTGCAGATATATCTGTAAGGTGTGTACCCAGCTTTAGATTTGCAAACAAAAAGCATTTGTTTCAAATAATAGCAACAGTGTACATTCAGTAAGAAGCCATGAACTATAAATAAATAAGCTTTAAAAATAGACATTACAGATTATTGCTACACAATAGATGAGTTTAATAAAACGATATCAATACAACACAACAGTAACATTCTTTTATTTTCTTTGCTGATAAATATAACCTATTTTAAATGTACCATAGAGTTCATATTACATGCTAATATTTTTAAAAAGAAATGTCCACTAGAATGTGGTGTGAAATATGTTCTATTTATGGAGTTTTGGAAAATAAAACAATTAATCATTTTTAATATAGTTTCTTTATGGGTAAGACAGTGAATAACTACAACATGATGTACAAAATTAAATACTGCAATTAAAATGTATCATCACATGCAGCTTTCAATTTATTTATTTTTTCTTTATGAAATGCCTTTTTATTGTAATGACTACTTAGCGTCAGCGAGGATCACATATGTAGCCTGAGTTCTTGGCAGGTTGGTAAGGACCTATATTTTGCTATTATTATTGATGTTACTTTTATGTTATGTATTATGTGGAGGTCACTAATGATGCCTGTATTATATGGCGGTCACTGATGCTCTGAAATATTTGGAAATCACTAATCCTGTCTGTAGTATATGGTGGTCAGTAATTTTGTCTGTAGTACATGTAGATTACTAATGCTATCTGTAGTGGTCATATAGCTAGCTTGTGACGACTATCTACTATAGATGAGCGGGTTTGGTTCTCTGAGAACCGAACACACCCGAACTTACAGATCCGAGGCGAGATCAGAGTACGGCTTGGGTTTTCCCGCCTGACTCGGATCTCAAAGAGAGGCAAAATGTCATCATCCCGCTGTCGGATTCTCACGGGTTTTGGATTGCATAAAGGTTCCCGCGCTCGTCGCCATTTTTATTCCGGCTGTGGAGAGTGAAGAGGAAGCAGGGGTTGTGCTGTGCTGTTGTTGTCCATAGTGGCTGTGCTGTTGTTGTCCATAGAGTCTGTATTGTCTATAGAAACTGTGCTGCAGACAGAAGAGGGGGCTTCAGTGGCTCCAGTGTCACTGCAGTCCATAAAGGGGTGCTACTGTGTTGTCCAGGGGGTGCTCTGTCCATCAGGTGTGCTCTTCACCCCCAGTGTGAAAAACATAAAAGTGTTTTTGTTCTGTGTGTGCGCGCGCTTTAGCCGCACTTAACAACGTAGCTGCACCAAGTGTGCTGCCTTAGTCGTTTATCAAGGGGCTGCAGCCTCGTTCAGGGGTGCTCTTCCCCAGTTTTAAAAATAGTTTTTTCTTGTTTGGGTGGTTGTGTGCGTTAGCTGCGCTATAATTGCTTGGTGATACTGCTGCAAGACCGCCGTGAGTATGGAGGAGTGTCACATGACAGGATTTTGGCAACCATACTTGATCCTAGGTTTAAGTCATACCTTGTGTCTTTCTTTCCGACAGACATAAATCTGAAAAGATGCAAAGAGCTGTTGGTGAAAATAGTGTCAGCTCCTTCAGTTTCTGCGGCTGCCAGGAAAAAAAACACATTTTCCTAAGAGACCCACTGCTGGAGGTGATGCAGATCAGTCAGCAAAAAGTAATGACATCTGGTTGGGTCTGAAAGAACTGGCTACAATGAGTGACATTTCTACCGTGACTTTGTCTGATACGGTCACCATTCAGAGAATGGTGGATGATTATTTTAGGGATAGCATCCAAATAGGCATGTCACAGTCTGTTTTACTACTGGTAGGAAAAAGAGGCAATTTGGAGTCCCTTACACAAACTGGTTTTGCTTTACTTAAGCTGCCCAGCCTCCAGTGTGTACTCTGAAAGAGTTTTCAGCGCAGCCGGGAAACTTGTCAGTGATCGGCGTAGGAGATTACTTTCCCAAAATTTGTAAAAGATGATATTCATCAAAATTAATTACAAATTCCACGAGGAAGATCTTTACCAGCAATTAAGTCAAAAAATTACCGAAGCGTCTGTAATGGTGGATTCCAGCGGGGACAAAATAATATTGTGTGAAGAGGAGGATGTACACACTGATGGGGATGATGATGGCGACATCTGATCTTACCTATGTTGTAAAGCCAGTTTGTGTATGGGATCATTGCCACCAATGTCCACTGCGCATTGGCAGCTTGTTTTGTGGGGAGGCCGAACAAATCAATAATTTCAGCCACAAGTGGCAGTCCCTGTCGCTGAAGTGATTGGTTTGTTAAACTGTGAATGTCCTGTTTCATATATACAACATAAGGGTGGGGTTGGGTGGGTGGGTGTGGTTGGGCCCAAGTAAAATTCCATCTTGCACCTCTTTTCTTTGCATTATGTGCTGTTTGGGGCATTGCTGTCTGACATTTTTAATTTTATGGTTTATGAATTTCCAGAAATTGCAATGGCCACATACATCATCTCCTGCATGCCCCTTTCATATTTTTTAAGAATATTCTGAACCACCAAATTGACGGGGTGGGCAGATAACTACAGGCTGCTTTCCTCTGATGTAAACAGCAAGTCTTGGTCCCATTATCCTTAACAACCTCCCTGAGTACAAACTACTAAACGTCTGTTTACAGTATGTTCTAGCGGCACCTCCACAAGCAAGGCCACCTCATTGTTTTTATTAGATCATAATGTATAAAAAAAAATTACAAAACCTCCTCCGGATCAAAGATATTTTAGGAACTTTTGGTATTGGACACACATAAGCACCTAGTTTTCCCTTTCCTAAAAATAAAGCTGTCCACTACTTGTGGAATGCATGCAAAAGAAGCCAGTATTACCATTGCATTGAAATAAATAAATGCAATTGCAACCTTTGGCATTGGCCTCTCAGAGCAAAACTGCTCCCAATAGAGAGGTCTACTAAATGTGGCTTTAATTTTATATGTATATATTAAAGGAAGAAGATTTACCTTACCATGTTACCAATGGTGCCTGGGGCCACTCCCGATGTGTTTAGCCACTGATATTGTTCCTATTTGCAGGAACTACATTATAGTGCTACAGTCCCATAGGTGATTCCATACTTTGTAATGGGGACAGAGGGTGTGGGGGGCTGCAGGTAGCTGCAACACAATAGTCTCCATCAGCAGACCCAGGGTCTGATACACTATGGACCGCTATTGTGATCACAGCTGCGATTACGCACGCAGTACTGCTGCGAAAATATGCTAATTTCTGCAACTGCTCACCCATCATAGAGACGCCCACTACCGTTTTCTCACATCCAAAAGACCTTGCAATCCTGCGTATACATCTGTAACATCGAGAAACATCGGACCCTCACGCAGAATTACAGCAGGTTTGACCTGTCTCAGGAATTGCAACTCGTCGCACGCAGTGAGTACTAAAGCTGTGAATGCCGTCGCAGTGGCTAATTTATGAACACCCAGGAAATGGCGTTCAAACAAACAGGCACGCCTGTGCTCCTCCTACCACTCCCTGTCACTACCCCCAAACGCTGACGTCCTGCCACTCACTCTGAGATGGTTTTGCATCTGCGTGGGTGATCGCAGTGCGACCGTAATACTGGCCAGCGCACTGCGGTGCATACGCAAACGCAGTACGCACCATGATCAGTGTACACTGTAGCAATTGTGATCAGTTATGAATCAGGCCCCCAGTGTAGTACCACCGAACGGAACTCAACAGTGCATCCTAGATTCAAATGAGTACAGTAGCAGCTGTTCCCATAGGAGCTCCCAAAAAGCAAGGTTCCACACTAGTGCAGGTCTCTAGCAGTGGCAGCTTGGAGGTGAGAGACCGAACATAGGGCCTAATTCAGACCCGCTCGCGAGCACAGAGCGCTCGCAAGCGGGTCGATGTTGCCAAGTGCGCATGCGTGAGACCCGACTAACGACGGCCAAGCCGTCGTTAAGGGTCTCGCGTGCTGTCGATGGTGGACGTGTCGGGGGCGTGGCTGCCCAGACGGAGACGTTCCCATGGGAACGCCTACCGTCTGGGGCCAGCCCCACTGACATCACTAGTGATGTCAGTGGGAGTGCTTTTGGCTCTGATAGAGCCAAAAGCACTCCAGGACTTGCGGCAGCGAGACCCTACCGCAAGGGTCTCGTCGCAAGCCCGATGGTCGCGATGGTCTAGACCATCACGACCATCATTTTGGCCGCTCACTATAGCTGTGGGTGGTCACCCACAGCTATGCGAGCGGCCAGGAGGCCGTTCCAAAATGAAGGAGGGACGGCCCTGATTCAGAGCGATGCCTCTGTCAGAGCGCCCGGCTCTGAATCAGGGCCATAGAGCAGGTCTGCTGAAAGGATTGTGTCCAGGAATTATAAAGTGACATCTCCCAGCTCAGATTTATTGGTGCCCAAGGTGGATAGAGAGATGATCTGCAGCTCCCACCCCCCAATGCACACTCACACTGGCAGTGCGTGGACCAGGGAAATGTTAAAAAGAGTGAAAGGCATCCAGGTTATTTACATGCTAGCTGTGTGTGTAAAAATCGTATCTAAAGGGCAATATTGGTCCATGTACAGAGTACCATCTTGTTCTTCTGAATTGTCAGTACCACCAACTCATGTGTAACATTCCTTGAAAAGACTATTTAAGAGCAATAAACAGCATTTTGCTCATAAAATTCTACATGATATCTATAGCCTGCTGATATCCTCTGATCTATAGATAAGAGCTAAACTCCAATTCATGCTTCGTATGCACTGTATTAAACTCATCCGTCGATACTCTGGGCCTGATTCAGAGGTGGATGCAGCAGCAGCAGCAGTCCCGCTGCTCCAGTCCTTTTTGGATCCGTGTGAGTCAGAGCGTTGCTTTTCACCAAGCGCCAACACATTGCTGCAGGACTTTCAGAGAGCGCGAGACTGGACACGACACAGGCAGTGCATCCCGCTTCTGAGTCCGCGGTGTGGGGAGTCTGCTTCACGCCACTACCCTGCAGCACAGATCCCAGCCGGGCACACCCCATACATTGCCGGGCCCAGTGGAACTTATTATTTTTTGCTCACATATCAAGGCTTTATTACATTTGGAGGACGCTGGTGAGTGATCAAGCATCACACTATCACGTGTTAAAAAAGTGAGATATTATTGCTATAATTTTTTTGGGACACCACAAGCACTTAACCAAAGGAATTGACTTGGAATATTACAGATTCCACTAGCTTATTTAAGTTGCTACCATGCAAGTCTCTTTTGTGGAAACTGTTTCACTTTGATTGATATCCTTTGCTACACCTTTGCTGGAAATACAATAACAATCATTTCCCTATTAATGGGAAGTGAAAAAACAATTATCTACCTCAAATTGTAGTTGACCTATCACTGTGGTGCCCTACTATATCAACAATTTTTCACCCGTTTTTTTCGTTTCCTACATATTGATTGACATCTATTGGTTGTCATGGTTTTATTTTATTGTACTTTATTTTAAATGTGTATTCTCATTGGCCAATGATGTCTGCTATATATTGTATTTTATCCTTCTTAATTATTATTAAATTGATTTAACTGTGATTGACAGTTGCTCTATTTGCATTTTTTATTTTTCATTATTTTTTTTAATTCAGCAATTTATTTTAGCATTTTTTTCTAATACATTGTTCAGTTCATATTTTCCTAGTTTTAGGTGTTTCACAGCGCTGTTATCTTCTTTTTTTTTTTTCCCGCAGCAGCAGCTTCTGCATCTTTTGCCACAGTCATGACTGCGTCTTTATGCCAATGCTGCGGCCGGTGGTCTACGTACTGAGACACTTACCAGCTTCAATGGCAATACGTTGTTATGGTATTAAGATGCACCCTCATTAACACCATGGAGCAGCCCTATGGAGGTGCAGAATCTCAGCCTGAGCATGGTTGTCTGTGTCAGTGCAAATGCCTCTTTAAACAAAGTCGCTGACCGCGACACACTCGTGTCTAACTAGCCACCCCCACTACCACCAAGAAACGCACACTAAAAAAATCACTCTCTGTGCGTCAAATTCGTTCTGCATCTCAAAGTGGTAACCATCACACGTATGCGCAGTGCGATTCGAATGTATGCACAAACTGAAAATACGAGGGATGTGCAATAAGTTTCTGGATGTGCAGTGCATAGGTAAAGTAGACCATCTCAATGTCTGGTCATGAACTCTAATTTTTGACTAAAGTTCTTCTGTAATTTCAGGCCACAGAACCGTATAGAAGCAGCACTGCACACTTAAGAAGTCAGCTTGTTCACTACCTTCAAGAAACTCGTTATGGAGGCCACTGGAAAGCCATGATCTTCTATGACTACAAGAGTGGTCTGCGACATCAGGATAGAGTTTTGACCGACTGCCAGCTGCTTTTGGGGAGGAAGCACCATCCTGAACCACTGTTTGAGTGGTTTGGAGAATTTGCAGTATTTTGCAGCGTGAGATGGTCCCTGGAAGACTAGGAGCACTGTGGCCGACCTGTGTCCGTCATCCCCAAGGACAACGTTGCTGCCGTGAGGGCCATAGTTGAGGTGGACACCAGGGTGGCCGTGGCCCAGTTAGAGAAGGAGTTAGGCATCTCATCAGTGATCATCTGCTCTATACTCCATGAAAAGCTTGGCCTGAGCAAAGTTTCTGCACGCTGGGTGCCCCATCAGTGGTCACTCAAACTGTGACTGGGATATCATATAAAGCCTGTATCTACAGTTTTGACCCAGAGACCAAACAACAGTCAGCACTATGGACCACAGTTGGAGGTGCACCACCACAGAAGTTCTGACGTGAGCGCAGCATGACCAAGCAGATGTTGGCTGTTTTTGTAGCCAGGACTGGTCATGTAGCTAACGTAGCACTCATGCAGTAGTGCACCTTCACTAGGGTCTGGAACACTAACCAATGCCTGCCAAAGTGCTGGAAGAATTTTCCAGGCGCCATCCAAGAACTCGCGCTCATGGTTCCCGGTTCCCTTCTCCATCACGACAATGCACCTGCCTACAAGTCCAGGAAAGTGATGGATTCTCTTGTCCATAAAGGCATCCAGAAGCTTGGTCATCTGCAGCACAGTCCAGACCTGTGCCCCTACGACTTCTTTGTGTTCCCACAAATCAAGCGCAAGATGCATGGAATTTGTTTTGAATCAACGGAAGCTGCAGACCTTCATCCAGGATGTAGAAGACCTACTTGCTTCGGACTGGTCCAACTGCTTTACCAAGTGGTTTGAGCGCATGTAACTTTGCATAGACTCCTCTGGTGAAAAAAATTTAATGTTCACTTTGTTTTTAAATAGAATACTTTTTGTGCATCCAGCAACTTATTGCATAACCCTCATATAGGTCTCTTGCCTATTTCAACACTGCGGCGACCTCTGAATCAGGTCCGCTGTTTGCTACCTAAAGTAAGCGGTCAGGAGGAACTGGTCATGGTCAGCAGGAAGGAGATACAGCAGGTGCTATACCAAACAATCAGAAGCAAGCGATTCCAAGTGCCAGTGAAGCAGCCTGGTTGAGGAAGTGACCCTTACAACTAATGTACAGTTGTCACTCACAGCCAGTATAAAGGACTTTTGTGTCTAAAGGACACATATTGATTAGCTAAATCTAATTTATAACATTTTGCAAATTTGCGGTCACTGACCAAAGTGTAGATCTTTGCTATGGATACTTAAGCTTTCTCTGCTCAGGAGAAAACTTGTGTAATTTGTTTTAAGACAAGCATAAGTTGTTAATGGCTTTATAGCTTTCACAAATTACTTGCTTGATACATTCAGAAACTGTCCCTATAATGCTTTTAACACTGTTTCTTTCTTGAAGTTAAATGGTTATCCCTTTCACAGTATTCTGACATAGCAGTGGGGAAAATCAATTTAGCTTATACTGTTTTTTTTGGTGTCTAATGGTGCATACACACGGTCAGATTTTTCCTTCAGATATTAATGATAACGATTTAAAAATCGTTCAGTCGTTCATATCTGAAGGAAATATTGACATATCTGACATACCTGAACAATGGACGATCAACGATGCGCGTTCCCGTTTGTCAGATAACGATATCTGACATCTGATGTGTTTGCAGTCAGACTTGGACGATTCCATTCATTTTAATGCAGTCAAAAATCGTTCAAAACTTTGGAAAAATCGTTCATCTGACAAGTCTGACAAATCTGACCGTGTGTATGCTCCATTAACCTAATGATTGCTACCTCATGGAAGACACTAAAAAAAAATAACACCATGCTACAGAATGTTACTTATGACATCCTTGTTTATTTTGCAGAGATGGTGGTGACATAGTGACTAAATTCCTCTTTTTCGTGGTGGTGGTGGTGGTGGAAGCAAGAAAGACTTATGTTGGTGATCTGATAAAATAGGTTTTGTAAAATGCACTTCACAATGGTCAAATGGGTGTGTCACTGTGTACAGGAGCTGTATACTGTGTTTACTGGAAGCTGCAAAATATGCATTCTGGCATGGTAAGAGATGAAAACAGGTGTGGCATAAGACAAAAACACAAAAAAAGACCAGAAGTGTGTAATCCTAAATAATAGCACAAGTAAGTATATCCTGTAACTAAGGTCTTGGTTGCAAGAAACTTTGTTACTTACAAGAAATGAAGTTGCATGAACAAAATGAAAACAGTGTAAGGGGTGCAGGTATTGAAATGTATAAAATATCTCACCAAATCTGTTCATACAGTAAACAATTGCCCAGCCCATATTATATATAACACAGTAATGCAATTTATCGTTAAAAGATATTCACATTTACACGTGAATTATTCTTTCGCATAAAGTGAAATTATTACCATCAAGTAAAACAAGCATGTTTTTCCTCAAGACAACATAGAATCTTAAGTAACAGAAAAAGAAATATTCCAGGAATTCCAACTACATTGCTGAAATTCTATAAAATGTGTGTAACAAATGTTTACTTGGCTCCTAAAATGCTGATTAGGCCTGAGTGTAGCAAATAATACTAGACTACAAAATGTAGCTGATCCCTATGATACAGTATTCAAGCAGTGGTATATAAATATTCTATAGTAACATAACTGCAAAAAAAAAATCACGCAGGAGTTAATGCCCATGCAACATTTGGGTTGTTAATAATTACAGCACTACCTGCATGAGTTGATAGTCTAGAGGAAATTATTTTATCTTCAGTGTTCTAAACAGACAGACATCAACGCTATTTATTTGTATATTTGTACATCATGGCCATTTCCATCTCTTGGATTCACAAGCACAACCAACTTCTCAGGACAAAAAAAAGACAGACGCAAAATCTACCCGTATATATATATATATATATATATATATATATATATATATATATATATATATACACATACATATATATACATACACACACACACACATTTCTGTTACCTTTCAGTTAATTGTGTTGTTAGGTGGAAATCCTTCATCTTCTTCCTGGCCTTCAAAGTCTAACTGTGTGGTGTTCATAAAAAATGTATTTCTCCCAGTAAAGTACAAGATATAGAGCACAGTCATCCTCTACCTAATAAATAGTTAATGCAGAGCACAGGTTGAAGGCGAGTCCTTTGTGAGCTTATGTTTTGCAATGAGACATCCTCAGGCCTATGGAGGTTTCTGCTGTTGCTGCAGCATCATGCACGTCACAATCATCAAAAGGATACCAAGCCCTGTATGTCCCAGCCCTCTTGTAACAGAACTGGATACATTCATTGGATTGTATTATTGGCTGTACAGTCACGCCACAATAGACTAGAACAATTATGAAATCATGGTACGCAGTCATTTCTTTAATCATTACTAACAAAAAGCTTTGGAAGCATACACAAAAATGTGCATAGGGAACACCACAGCACATGTACATGGCTTCAAGGACTGTAGTTTAGAGCTCTCCCACCATTGGGGTGAAAAAAGATCCAGTAAAAAAAAAAAAAGTAAACATCTGTTCCTAAAGGCACCCTTATACGCCTTTTACACCAAATTCCCGGGTCACTGAATGTGAGTTTCAAGCCACCCATTTACACTGCAGGCTGGACCTGGGTTATTGCACACATCTTACCTCCTTGCGCTTTAAACAACCCTTCTAGTCGTGCCATGCTGTGGCGTGACCCAGTAGCACTGAGCATCTTCAAATGAATCTTATCCGCAAAGTGATGCGAAAAGGATGCACCAGCAGCTTCTGCTGATTAATATTCTGTGCGCAACTGTGGGTGGATCTGCATGTGAAATTCTACGTTACAGTACCACAGTTGCTGACACAGAATATAGACATGCTGCATATCATTTTAATCAACCCTGCCGATTTCAAATGGGCAAAATGTGCCCTACCGTATTAGCGGCTCACCACTAAAACAGCCTACCCTGAGTCTTCCCTACCCGTGGGCCGCAGTGTCCCTCGGGTGGGAAAAGCTGCAGTCACGATCATTGTCAGGTGAAAAGACGCCATGTACGTGTTCACGGCATCTATTCACCACCATGAGGGGAGGGTTTGGGGAAAGCCCAGCCCTCTGTAAGTGCTGGGCATGCTCAAGTGTGACAAATTGGAGGCATGTCACAAGGAGACGCCCCCTACCCAGCCGGCCACGTCTCCTTTTCAGGAGCAGGCACGCAGAGACTCCCTGGCGACAAAGTTTTCCAAGTGTCCCCCCACTGCCACACTCCGTCCCCGGCCGCCGCAGGGAGGCTCCATTTGCCGGTCGCCCCGCTGAGATTTTACCAGCGGGCGCCCGACTCCCCACGTGGCACTATTACAGGGGGCTTACTACTGGGGGCACTACTACTGTGGGCAATTTTACAGGGGCACTACTACTGGGGGATCTATTACAGGGGCCTTACTGCTGGGGGAAATTTTACAGGGGCATTACTATTGGGGGCACTAATACAGGAAGCATTACTTTTGGGGGTACTATTACAGGGGCTCGTACGGGCATGTTGCAGAATCTGATGACCATTAAAGAGTCATGTGTGGTAATTTGACGGCATGTGGGGAGGTTGAGGGGCACTGAAAGGGCATGTGTGGTGGTCTATACAAGCTTTCATATATTTTGGTAATGGACGATGGTCTGGCTCCTAAACTGTAAGATGGTTCCTAGATTTTACAAAAATTTGTCGAGCCTTGCCACAAAGGAGGTGGTGAGTTGATAACCACTTGTTCCACAGGCACCAAACTAAGCCAGGAAGTGTTTTTCGAAACCCTACCAAAGCCAAGCCATCAGTGGAAAGGGGACTTTGAAGAAGCATTGATTAGGGGTCATGACTCCTGTTGGGATTATATTGTGCCAGTGATCAAATCTCCAAGACTCCATGGTCCTGGTTAGTTATGAACCTGTATAAGCAAGAGGACAGCAAACTTGTTTCTTGTCTGGATGGCAGAGGGATAAACAGCGTAGTTCAGTGACTGGGACTTTGCTCCAAGGGAAATTGATGACTATAGCCACTTAAAAGTAGGGCTGTTTGGTAGGCTTTTTGTGCAGTGAAACTCCAGGCTTTTCTTATTTTTAATATTTTATATACACATTTGCTGAAGTACCCGGCGTTGCCCGGGTTTAAGTCTTCAAGTCATTAATTTTATTATGTGTTGTCGTCCAAATCCAGTGAAAGGCCCAGAACAGGCTTCCTGGGTCAAAGTTCTGACCAGCGCACTCCGCTTTGAGATCCGACTGGGACCCCAACAACTCCATTAGGTATCCCAGACCTTTTGCCACCCCTCTGTGATGTTTTCACCCAAATCCATGTACTGAAAGGCACAGAACAGGCTCCCCGGGTCAAAGTTCTACCCAGCGTACACCAACGGGAGGTCCGACCGGAACCTCAACCCCCTAGTATGTCTTCTGCAATCCAATGTTAACCCACTGAAGTTTTTGTCCAGATTATGTGATATCATCCAAATCCATCCACTGGAAGGCCCAGAATAGGCTCCCTGGCGCATTCCGTCTTGAGGTTCGACCGGGACCCCAACCACTCCATTAGGCATCCCAGACCAATTGCCACCCCTCTGTGAAGTTTTCATCAAAATCCATCTAGTGGAAGGACCAAATAGGCTCCCCGGGTCAAAATTCTGCCCAGTATCCATGGGTCAAAGTTCTGCCCAGCGTACAACAGGAGGTCCGACCGGGACCTCAGCCCCATAGCATGTCTTATTGGATCCAATGTTACCACTCTGTAAAGTTTTCATCCAAATCTATCCAGTGGAAAGCTCAGAACAGAATCCCCAGGTCAAAGTTCTGCCCAGCATACACCAACGGGAGGTCCGTCTGGGACCCTAATCCCCCTAAAACATATGCAGGATCCAACTGGACCACCTCGTGTTGGTTTCATCCCAATCGGTGAAGTGGTGACCGAATGCATAACCAGTCAGACAGACCAATGAATTTTATATATAAGAGGATACATATAGTAGCTGGGATACCCGGCCGGGTTGAAGACTGGACCCTGAAGTACACCTGCAACCTTTATTTGTTTAAATTGTTGTTGCCTATTACCCCATTCCATTGATTCTGAAAAGGACCCCACTGTTTGCTAACATGCATGCAAACAGTGGTGTAAATACCGTGGGTGCAAGGGGTGCGGCTGCTATGGTGCCCGAGCTCTCTCTGCGGCCCGCCGCTTCCCCTGCACCCAATCATGCACACAAGGCGGGCCGGTCCAGTCAGGAACTTCAAGGAGTTCCCCGCTGTCAGCGATGTTGATTTGGTGCTGGCCCCACGGAGAAACAGGTAATCAGAGCTCGCAGACTGGCTCCAGATTCACATTGTGCCAGCGCTGTCTGTCCATTTCTGCACTGCGACAGCTGTAATTAGCACACACCTGCTGGCAGCTCATGGCACACAGGGGAGGAGAAAGTGTGCTGGAGAGACACTGGGAGGTGAGCTGCTGGGGGGACCATAACGTGTAAGGGGCACTACTACTATGTGGCATAATCTGTAAAGGGGATTACTGTGTGGTATGTGTAAGGTACATTACTTTGTAGACTAAGGTGCACTACTGTGTGGCATAATGCATAAGGGGCACTACTACTGTGTGGCATAATGTGTATAAGAGGCAGTGGCAGAACTATGGGAGACAATAGAGGCGCCTGTCGCTGGGCTCCAGTTCTGAAGGGGCACCTCCTCCATTCTTCACAACATATTTACCCCACTTAGGGCTGTAACTATGTACCCGGAGTGTACAATCATGGCTGCCCAATACATGACACCCCTTTCCGGCACCTGAGAAGCCACCATACACTAGTGGAGAACTCCATGTCAGACCATCAGCAGCTGCCTTCATCAATCTAAAGCCTGTCTGCACGTGAATTGCTACATAACAGTGTCAGTGGCTGTTATAGGGGGAACCAAATTATAACTTGCCTCCGGGTGTCTGGGGTGAACTTACGCCACTGATAATAGGTACTACTGTGTGGCATAACCTGAATGGGCTCTGGGCCTGATTCAGAGCCGGACGGTATTTGCGCTCGCTCGGTCAGAAAAAGTGGCCGGATATTTAAATAGAGCGCTCGCTCTTTGCGGTCTGTTGACGCCTCTATGTCTGAACGAGCGAACGAAACATGCGCTCGCTATTTTTTTAAAAACGCCCCCTGGCCGCTCGCATCATACGTCATCTCCGCTATTTATTAGATTAATGGAGTACATCGAAAGGCGTCTGAACTGCTCGCAGTGCTTGTGGTAGGATTTTCCTACCGCAATCATGCGAACAGTTCAGGCTAAGAAACAACCAAGTGACGTGGTCGATGACGCTGCTTAGTTAATTATGCACACCCTTAAAACGCCCGTTTTGACCATTTGACACGCCTGCATTCGGATCTGCACTCCCCATTTTCAAGCACCTTCCCCTGTTACCACCCACAAACGCCTCATCCTGTCACTCAAATTAGCAGGCATTCGCTATTTTGCAAGCACAAAATTTCCGACCGAAATGACTGGTTCGCGCATGCGTATTACAACCCATACGCATGCGCAGTTCTGCGAACATCGCTCGGAGCGAACGAGTGGCCGCTTACGAGCGGCTCTGAATCAGGCCCTCTGTGCGGCATAACCTGAATAGGGTCTATGTGGTGGAAAATATACGTCTTTTTTTTTTTACCTCTGGGGGGGGCTCTTTTAAGATGTATGCCCTTGCATGCAAACACAGAGGCCCTGGATTTAATACGAACTTGCATGAGTCATCAAGTTTGCTCAGACTGAGGTTAATAGGATACTTTTATAGCCATCTTACAGGTTTTTGGCAGACTGAAATTTTCCACCAGAGTCGGGTCCGTAACATTTGTAACTTAAGAGTGTCTATGACGAAGTTCAAACCTAGGCAAAAACCTACTGCTGGTCAAACTACACCACCATGCCAAATTTCAATTGTTTTCCAGTTAGTGGTTCCAAACCCATAGAGGTACCGGGATACAGTCAGTCCCCGGGAAGCCACGATGCCGGCGCTGATATTACAAGCACCGGAATCCCAACACCTCTCAATACCAATGACGGAATCCCAAACACCAGGATACCGAAGGTAAGTAGCGGGGTGGGGGGTTACAGTTGTTTAGGGAATAGGCACTAGGGGGAGGGGGAGGTTAGGTTCAGGCACTAGGGGGGGGGTTAGGGTTAGGCACCAAACGGGGTGTTAGGGTATGGAGAGAGGGGATGAATGCCGGTGTCAGGATTCTGACAACCAGGATCCCATACCCAACCCAAGGTACCATATAACCCTCAGCTAGCACATAAGGCTGTCTTCAGGTTAACAAGCTTGCACTGAGACAAAAGAGCTAAATATAAACCTGGTATCCTTACAACTGTTGGCAGCAATTGGGTACCAGGTTTATATTTAGCTCTTTTGGGTACTCAGATAGTTCAAGTATACGAGATACGGATTATAGTTCTACAAAAACCTGAAACTCAGGAACCAGGCACCATATTTTGCTAATCAAATGCCTGGCTGAGACAGGTGGCAGACTTATCCAGCACAGAGATCTCTGCAGATGTGGTCCAGTCCTATTAAAAGACCAAGTAGCTGCACTTACAGGAGTTGTGGCAGATGAGGGATGTAAGCACAGTCTCACTGGAGACCAGGGATGTGCTAATAGCACATGAAATAATAGGATTGAGAGCATCCTAGTGATATGAGGGCTGTGATTGACAATGAAAAGGGAAAGCTGGTATCACAGCAGAGGCTTCTGAATGAGATTGCCACTGACACTGAGGATTTCCCCACCCATGGAGACTGCAATTAGCCTGTTTGACATCAATCTTGAAATTAGCAGTCCAGCTATACCCAAATCCTAATGTTACTAGCCAAAGTTTGGGGACAGAGACATACCTAACTGAGCCGTGAAGTACACACATTTAACAAAAGTCCCTGTGGCTATTGCTACCCTCTTAATTAAAGATGAATTGTATATGGAATCGATGAGACAGACTAGCCCCAATTTCTGGATCCCAGTCTAACATCACCAACTTTGGAAGCCTATCATTCACTGAGTTGCAGATTACAGAATGAACGAGGAACCGCCCCCCACCCAATTTCCCTCCCTCTGCCAGTCTGTTAACAATGGCTAGTTCCTGAAGGGTGTAATGGAATCTAATGGTATTGGAGGAGCGGTTACTGTAGTTGGCTCCCAAAATTGAGGAAGACTATTGGATCATAACCTAAGCAATCCAGAAAAAGCAACCTGGTTGGCGTATGAGTTCTTAGCCAACCAACTTCAGTGATGAGGATCCGCACTTCCACTAAACTTCTGAGGCCTCATTTCCCCTCCCCAGCTGCACCCATGGCATCACAGAAGAAATGGTCCAGAGCTTCCAGATCCATGTTGATGCTACCACTTCAAGCTGCCACCAAAGCAGGGGACAGTGCCGCCTATAGTAGTTTGGTGCTTTTTCCAGCAAGAGTTATACATCATCTATTGTTTACACAGCACAGACTAGGAGTCACATCTTCTGTTGAGGTGGTCTAAGACTGCTTGTTATCAGATCTTAAAAAGTCTTCGTGGACCATCTATAAAAGTGTGGCAAGAGCAGAGTGCCAATAATATTGATAATAAAAGTTAACCTAGTCTACCATACCCTCTGACTCAAGACTTAAGCAAAGATTAATTCACATATACAGTGCCTTGCAAAGGTACTGACACCCCTTGGCTTTTTACCTTTTTTGTTACATTACAACCTGTAATTTATTTTTTTTTGTTTATCTGAATCTTATGTGATGGATGTGCACAAAATAGTCTAATTTGGTGAAGTGAAATAAGAGTAATATATATATATATAAAAAAAGAATCTTTATAAATAAAATTCTGAAAATTGGCATGTGCATATGTAATCACCCCCTTTGCTATGAAGCCCCTCAAAAGTTCTGGTGCAACCAATTACCTTCAGAAGTCACATAATTAGTGAAATGAAGTCCACCTGTGTGAAATCTAAGTGTCACATGATCTATCAGTATAAACACACCTTTTCTGAAAGGCCCCACTAAGCAAGAGGCATCACACCATGACGACCAAGGAGCTCTCCAAACAACTCAGGGACAAAGTTGTTGAGAAGTACAATTCTGGGTTGGGTTCTAAAAAAAATATCCAAATAATTTATGATCCCCCGGAGCACCATCAAATCCATCATCATCAAATGGAAAGAACATGGTACCACAACAAACCTGCCAAGAGAGGGCCACCCAACAAAACTCACAGACCGGGCAAGGAGGGCATTAATCAGAGCGGCAGGACAGAGACTAAAAGATAACCCTGAAGGAGCTGCAGAGTTCCACAGCAGAGGCTGGTGTATCTGTGCATGTGACCACAATAAGCAGTACACTCCATAGAGCTGGGCTTTATGGAAGATTGGCCAGAAAATAAACCATTACTTAGTGATAAAAATAAGAAGACACGATTTGAGTTTGCCAAAAGGCATGTGGGCGACTCCCCAAATGTATGGAAGAAGGTGCTCTGGTCAGATGAGACTAAAATTTAACTTTCCCGCCACCAAGGAAAATGCTATGTCCGGCGCAAACCCAACACATCCAATCAACCGAAGATCACCATCCCCACAGTGAAACATGGTGGTGGCAGCATCATGCTGTGGGGATGTTTTTCAGCAGCAGGGACTGGGAAACTGATTCGAGTCGAAGGAAAGATGGATGGTGCTAAATACAGGGAGATTCTTGAGCAAAACCTGTTTCAGTCTGCCTGTGATTTGAGACTGGGATTTAGGTTCACCTTCCAGCAGAACAATGACCCGAAGCATACTGCTAAAGCAACACTCGAGTGATTTAAAGAGAAACATTTAAATGTGTTGGAATGGCCTAGTCAAAGCCCAGATCTCAATCCAATTGAGAATCTGTGGTCAGACTTGAAGATTGCTGTTCACAAGCGGAAACCATCCAACATGAAGGAGCTGGAGCAGTTTTGCCTTGAGGAATGGGCAAAAATCCCAGGGGCAAGATGTGGCAAGCTCATAGAGACTTATCCAAAGCGACTTGCAGCTGTAATTGTGGCAAAAGGTGGCTCAACAAAGTACTGACTGGGGTGAATAGTTATGCACGCTGAAGTTATGTTGTCCTAAATGTGGTTTGATTCATAATATAAAAAAAAACACAACTTCACAGTTGTAGGCATGTTCTGTGAATGAAATGATGCACACCTTCAAACAATCCATTTTAATTCCAGGTTGTGAGGCAACAAAACATGAAAAATGCAAAGGGGGTGAATACTTTTGCAAGGCACTGTATTCATTTTGCTGTATTTTAAAGTGCAGTGTTTATGTTCCTAAATGTGGACTGTTCAGAAGATGAAAGATTCTCAGTCACATGCCTTAAAAGAGCTAGGTGCACATGGGCTAACCTTGGTGTTTAGTCACGAGACACAGCATACTCCGACTAAAGTGCCGACCGCAAGGCTGCTAGCGCTGCACAAAGCCGGAAAACAGCCTCGCAGTCGGCACTTTTGTCGGATTTCTGCTTGCACCCTCAGGGGGGGTGCGAGAAGAAATCCTTTAGTCAAACAAAACAGCAAGCTGAACTGAATAGCCCCAGGATCTCCTTCCTGAGACTATTCAACATCACGCTGAATTGTATCGTGCCCATCATTAACTCTGGGATGGGACAAGAACTTCACAAAATTATAGTTTCTGATAAAGCAAATTTGTGCCCTTTGTTCTTGCCCAACTTTAAACAACCATCTCAGATTATACGTAAAGTACCTGCTGCTGTCTGGGAACTTGGTATAAACAGCCATATTATGTTAAGAAGGTACTCAATACTGCAGCAAAACGTTTTCTAGGTTCAGCCCCATCAAAAGCCCTAACACTATGGGAATCGGACAGGATTTAAAAGAGGGAGGACAGCCACCAGGTGGGGAGGAGGTACATTGTTTAAGTGGAATGAGTGTGTTTCCACGCACGAGTCCTGATACTTTGGGCGGGAAGAAGGCTATATTATTGGGGATTTTGGCAGGCAATTAGTCGCGCGGTAAACCCCTGCGGTTAATTGAATACCTGCTTAGTGGCTAGGACACTGATCCAGATGATACAGTGGTTCCAGTTTCTTTAGGATAGCAGTGATCGCAAATACGCGCTATAGCTCGTAATTTACCCGTAAATGAGAAGCGGGGACTCGCTTTCGCAAAATGGGAGGGTCCCCGGGGACGCGCTCCGCTGCGGTCAATCCCCTGGCTCCTGATTAAGTGATTGATGTTTCCCCTGGCCCGGGAGGTGGACCCAGCACTTTGGTGCCTTTCCTTGATGCAGCACCCGGCGTGAAGACTGCACCAGGCACCTGGCCCCCGCGTAAAGACTGCGCCCGGCACCTGGCCCCCGCGGCGTGAAGACCGCGCCCGGCGCCCAGGCCTCAGCGTGATGATGGCACCCGGCACCCTCCTGTATTCGGAAGTGAACCAGGCAAGATGCTGCACTCCCTGACCTAGACTCCGAGGATAGACATGTAACTGTTAGTATTAAGCAGGTAGCTCCGCGGGTGGGGGTTGGTGTGGTGCGGTGGTGGTTGGTTATAGCATATGGTGGCAGCCTTCAATCCGGGTGTGACACTGCTGCTCTGAACAATATCCTGTGTGCGGTTTACCTATTGTCGATAATGGATTGCGAATTTAGAAAGGTTGATAGCAGTGTATGTTTAATGTGGTGGTAGTAAAAATTAGTGTGTGGAAATAAAGCCTCTTTCTATTCGTCCTGATCTCTCATCCTCAATATGGAAAATGTGTTCTGCTGCTGAATTACTGAAGAATTGTACACCACCACCACAATGGAAAGTCCAATGCAAAAGTACTCCTGTCACCTGCATACACACAGGCCCTCATTCAGAGTCACTTGCAAAAAGAGAGCGCTCGCTGTGAATGAGGGCAGCCGCTTTTGTTTTAAAAGCCGGCCTCCTGGCCGCTCGCTAAGCTGTGGGTGACCACCCACAGCTTTAGCAAGTGACCAGGTTATGGTCGCGATGGTCGAGACCATCGCGACCATCGGGGCTTGCGACGAGACCCTTGCGGTACAGTCTCGTCTACTGCAAGCCCCAGGTAGCTTCCTGCTCTAACAGAGCAGGAAGCTCCCTACTGACATCACTGGTGATGTCAGTAGGGCCGCCTACAAACGGCAGGCGTTCCTTCAGGAATGCCTCAGTTTGTCCGGCCACCCCGCCTACAAAACGGGGCGAGCTGTCGATCAACATCGACAGCCGCCCCATTTGTAGCGAGCCCTGGAGCAGGTGAATTTGTCACTCACTCCTGGGCTTGCGCACGCGCACAGCGAGCGCTGCGCGTGCGCAGGCCCTCACCATCTACCCGCTTGTGAGCGCATAGCACTTGCGAGGGGGTCTGAATGAGGGCCACAGTCCAGGCAGCAACTTTGGGAATGTAAACATCATCACTGGTGTGTTCATATGAACTTTGCGACTCATTCATTTTTTGTTCTTAGTGGATTGATTAGACTGCATTCTCATGACTTTTGGTGCAGCCCACAAAATGGCTGCCACCAACTAATGTATGTATGCTACTTGTGCTCTTTAGAGCCGACAACTTTTTATATTTATTCCCCTTCATGTTTATGGTAAAGCATGTAATGCACAGTGGTTAACAGTTGTGGATATAGCAAAACAAGCCCTGCTGACTGCATGGGGCACTTTTTCACAATTAGGCTGGGCACGTACTGGAGCGATGGGCATTCATTCTGACATTGAAACAAATGCCCATGAACAATGATTGTGCGTCCACACTGGACTTTAATGAACGACGGAACAATCACTGTTACGTCATTCATTAACAATGCAATGGCCGATAGCGATATCGCTAGGTTTGATGTGCAGCACATCAAACCTGGTGATAGTCCCTAGCAACTGAGGGAGCGCGCAATCATGTGTACACACTAAACGGTGTAGGTGAAATGCTGCTACGAAAAGGGCATATCGGACCACCATCGCTCCAGTGTTACCCTGCTTAAGACATCTCTCCCTTCCTTTATTACCTATTGCAGTTTTGTTGTTTAATTAAAGAGAAGTATACCCTATTTGTATTTATCATATTTCCTTCTTATTATAGATACTGTAGACCATTTCTCTGCACATTTGCTTTTAGTAAAAAGTATGTAAGCTGCTAACTGATTTTTTTTAACTACTATAAAATATCCAGATATGTAATTGAACAGTGGCTTTGGTGATGAATAATTATGCTGCTGCATCCACCATTTCATTCTAATACAGTGATTGCAAAGTATGCGCTATAGAGTGTTTGTGCACTCTACAGGCAGTGAGGCATAATTGTGATGGGACCCAGAAACTGTGAAGAAGGACCCCAATTTTTCAAAGTGAGGAGTCCCTGGGATCCACATTTTTTTTTGCTCACCACGATCACTGGGATAGAGTTCAGCAGTAGCTCCCTGTGCAGTGAACACCATGGCCTTTGCTAACTGTGTTTTCCAACTATAGACACATCAAATGTTTAAGACATAAAAAGGTAAGCTTTTATATTACCAGTTGTTCCCATAAGTTATTCCAAACTCGGAGACACCAAGCATCCTCACATGGTACATAAGGCATCATCAGGTAACCAGCCAGCACTGACTTGACAAAAGGAGCTAAACATTAGTCTAGTACAGGTTGAGTCTCCCATATCCAAATATTCCGAAATACGGAATATTCTGAAATACGGAATAATTTTGGCATGGCTGAGATAATGAAACCTTTGATTTTTGATGGTTCAATGTACACAAACTTTGTCTAATGCACAAATTATTAAAAATATGGTATAAAATTACCTTCAGGCTGTGTGTATAGGGTGTAAATGAAACATAAATGTATTTCATGTATGTACACAAACTTTGCTTGAGCCACAAAATTATTGAAAATATTGTGTAAAATGAGCTGCAGGCTATGTGTATAAGGTGTATTATAACACATAAATGCATTCTGTGTTTATATTGGGGTCCCATTCAGAAGATATTTCATTATGATATGCAATTATTCCAAAAATATGAGATATGGTAAGAACTTACCTTTGTTATCTCTATTTCTACGAAGTCCATAGGGTTCCACAGGATACCTTGGAGTATAGGTGTGACGTCAGTCATCGGGCACCATAGAGTTTAGCTTTCAGCCTCCCAGGATGCACTAGGGTCCCCCTCCTATACCCCGCCCCCGAGCCAAGGCACCTCAGTTAGTTACCAAGCCGTAGGCCGGAGGAGGAGAAGGAAGAGAGAGAAAAAAGATCTGGACACACACAAGAATCACATTCTCACCAGAGGGAGACGGAAAAAACGGTGACCAGAGCAAAGCCCATCTGCAGCACAGGTGCGACAGGGCGGGAGTCCTGTGGAACCCTATGGACTTCGTAGAAATAGAGATAACAAAGGTAAGTTCTTACCATATCTCATATTTTCTACTTCAGGGTCCATAGGGTATCCACAGGATACCTTGGGGATGTCCCAAAGCAGTATCCTTTAAGGGTGGGGACGCTCCTGTGCTGAAAGGAGAATCCGCCGCCCGAAGGAAGCATCCTGAAAGGCGAAGGTGTCAAACCTGTAATACCTCACGAAGGTATGGACAGAAGACCACGTAGCAGCCTTGCAGATCTGGACTGCAGAGGCACCACGTCGAGCTGCCCACGAAGGACCCACAGACCTAGTGGAATGAGCCTTCACTGAAGGAGGAACCGGCAGGCCTTCATGAAGATAAGCTTCAGAAATAGCCATACGGATCCAGGCTGCCAAAGTTTGCTTTGAAGCAGGCCAGCCCTTTTTACGGAAGCCATAGAGGACAAACAAGGCGTCCGACTTCCTAAAGGAAGAAGTGCGGTCAACATAAGTCCTTAAGGCCCGCACAACATCCAAAGTGGCCTCACCCACTGAAAGACCAGGTGAGTTAAAGGCCGGAACAACTATTTCCTCGTTAACATGAAACTGGGAGACAACTTTGGGAAGAAATTCAGGTCGAGTGCGGAGCACTGCCCTGTTCCCATGAAAAATCAAGAAAGGGGGTCTACAAGAGAGCCCCTAAATCAGAAACACGTCTGGCCGAAGCTATGGCCAGAAGGAAAACAGTCTTAGCTGTTAGCCATTTAAGATCCACTGAGCCCAGTGGTTCAAACGGCGGTCCCTGGAGAGCCCTCAGGACCACAGCCAAATCCCAAGGCGCCACAGGTGGAACAAAGGGCGGCTGAATGCGGAGAACACCTTGCATAAAGGTGCGCACATCCGGGATTGTAGCAATCCTACGGTGAAACCAGACAGACAGGGCCGAAACCTGTACCTTCAAAGAAGCAAGGCGAAGCCCATGATCTAGTCCCGCTTGTAGGAAGGCGAGTATCCGAGACAGACGAAATTCCCGCGGTGCATAACCTCTCGGTCGACACCACTGGAAGAATGTATGCCACACGCGATGGTATATCCTCGCGGAAGACGGCTTCCGAGCTCGTAGCATGGTACGCACCACAGAGCTGGAAAACCCCCTGGACCTCAGCATGGCTGTCTCAACAGCCACGCCGTCAAAGACAGCCGAGTCAGGTCCGGGTGAAGACAGGGACCCTGTGACAGAAGGTCCGGTCGTAGCGGCAACCGCAGAGGACTGTCCACGGACAGACCTTGAAGGTCTGAGAACCAGTGCCGTCTGGGCCACGCGGGAGCTATCAACAGGAGCGTCCCTCCTTCCTGTTTGAATTTCCGGATTACCCGTGGAAGAAGGGAAATCGGAGGAAACAGGTATGCGAACCGGAACGTCCACCGGACGGACAGAGCATCCACCAGAGACGCCCCTTCGTCTCTTGTGCGAGACCCGTACACCGGCAACTTGTTGTTGTGCCGGGACGCCATGAGGTCGATCTCTGGAAGACCCCATCTGTCCACCAGCAGTTGAAAAACGTCCGGGTGCAGGGACCATTCCCCCGGATGAACATCCTGGCGACTTAGAAAGTCCGCCTCCCAATTTAGCACTCCCGGGATGAAGACCGCTGATATGGCCGGAAGATTGCGCTCCGCCCATACCAGGATCCGAGAGACCTCCACGAGAGCCGCCCGACTTCGGGTTCCTCCTTGCCTGTTTATGTAGGCCACGGTGGTAGCATTGTCCGACTGGACCTGTACTGGACGACCCTGGAGAACCCGATGTGCCTGCCGGAGAGCATTGAAGACCGCACGGAGTTCCAAGATATTGATTGGAAGCTCCGCTTCTGTCGGCGTCCACCTGCCCTGGAACAAGTGTGGACCCGAAACTGCTCCCCAGCCCCGAAGACTGGTGTCCGTTGTCAACAGGACCCAATTTGGAACCCAGAACGGACGTCCCTTGCTGAGATGGGCCGTCTGTAACCACCAGGCAAGGGACAGGCGAACCTCCGGGGTAAGCACAATCGTTTGGGACTTCAGAGACTGAGGCAGCCCGTTCCACTTGGACAGCATCAGGTGCTGCAGAGTTCTGGAGTGAAACTGGGCACCATGTCGAACACCGACACCATGGAGCCCAGTAACCTCATCGCCGAGTGTAGAGACACCCGGCGGCTGTGCAGACAACTGCGCACCCTCGACTGTAAAGCAGAGATCTTTTCCCCCCGTCACGAAGATCCTTTGCTGTCCTGAGTCCAATAAGGCTCCGAGGTGCAGAATCCGCCGAGACAGGATTAGAGTGGACTTCTGCCAGTTGATTAACCAGCCGTGCCGTTGCAGTAGTGCAATGGTCAGGTCCAAGTGGCGTAGAAGGAGCTCGGGAGATCCTGCCACTAATAAAAAGGTCGTCCAAGTACGGCAACATACGGACTCCCTGCAGCCGCAGAGAAGCCGCCATGACCGCCATCACCTTGGTTAAAACACGTGGTGCTGTCGCCAGGCCAAAAGGTAACGCCCGAAACTGGAAGTGGTCGCTGCGGATTGCAAACCTGAGGAACTGTTGATGGCGCGAAAGAATAGGGACATGCAGGTAAGCGTCCTGTATGTCCAATGACACCATGTAGTCCCCAGGTTCCAGCGCCAGAATGATGGACCGTAGGGTCTTCATCCGAAACTTCGGCACCCGCAAAGTCTTGTTGAGAGCTTTGAGGTTTAGAATCGGACGATACGACCCATTGGGTTTCTGCACCAAAAAAAGATTTGAATAGAAACCCTGGCCCCTCTGGGAGAATGGAACAGGCACTATAACTCCAGCCTGGAGCATAGTGTGCAAGACCTTCCGCAGCTCCGTGGCCTTGTTCCGGTCTGATGGTAGACCCGTGGTGAAGAATCGAGCCGGGGGTCTGTGCCGGAAAGAGAGGGCGTACCCTTGGGAGACCACCTCGAGAACCCAAGTGTCTGTCGTGGTAACCGACCAACACCGGGCGAACTGCAGCAGGCGGCCTCCCACTTTGGGATCCCCCAAAGGGAGGCCCGGAGCGTCAGGCCGCAGGCTTGTCATCTGGCTTAGGGGCCGGACGTCTGGTACTCCATGCCTGCTTCCGGGGCTTGGCCGATTTCTTAGGACCAGCCTGTCGAGGAATAGACTGTGGTTTGGACCTGCCCTGGGCCCTATAAGACCGAAAGGACGATGGTCCAGAACCAGAAGGAGCAGCGGCCGACGGGAGACATGCCGATTTGGCTGCTGCCAGCGTGGCCACAATCTTGTCCAGATCCGGACCGAAGAGAACTTCTCCGGTAAATGGCAACGCCTCCAAACTCTTTTTGGAATCAGCGTCCGCCTTCCAGGATCGCAACCACAAGGTGCGACGAGCAGCCACCGCTGCTAAAGAAATTCGAGACACCAGGGTACTAATGTCTAAGGCCGCCTCGTTGATATAAGTGGCCAAATCACGGAGATTACCAATCAACTCCGCCTGATCGGCCGGACAGTCAGAATCAAAAGACGCCTCTAATGAATCCGCCCAGCGCTCCATCGCTCTGGCAACCCAGCAAATGGCCATAGCCGGCCGTGCTGCCCCCCCCGGAAGGGAATAAGCGGACTTCAGGCAGATCTCCACCTTGCGGTCCGTAGCATCCTTAAGGGAGGACATGGATGGCATCGGCAATGTGGCACTACGGACAAGACGGGTCACGTGAGAATCCACCTGTGGAGGGGATTCCCACTTTGCAAAATAATTATCCGCGAACGGATAAGCCACCGCCAGGCGCCTTTGCGGCTGGTAACGTTTGCCAGGCTGTTTCCACGCCTCCTATAAATGGTCCACTAACTGACCCGAAAGAGGAAAGACTTTAAAAAAGGCATACTTGGATTTAGCCGCTGGGGGAACTTCGTCCTCAATCACCAAGGCTGTGCGGACTGCCCGAATAAGTCCAGGAATATATACTTTGGACTTAGCGTCAGCGTCCTTAGTATGGAGAGGTTCCTGATCGTAAGGATCCAGAATCTCCCCATCATCAGACGTCCCTTCGTCATCCTCATAAGGAGCCGACAGAGACGCCACCGGCCGTTTATGTGGCCGCATCACAGACTCCCCTTGCAACACATCCGACAAGTGCTGTACAGAACTCATCAGGGAGTTAACCCACGCCGGCTCCTGAGAAACCGGGAGCGGGGAAATAGGGAGACTGTGGGGTACCACCAATTGTCATGGGAAACCCTGCATGGGTGACGACACCACTGACTGCTGGGACAAACCCATCTGCGTAAACGCGGGCTGCGGAGCTAACTGGCCCACTAAGGTCGTAAGCGCCTGAGCGAAACAAGCCCAGGGCGGCTCCTGTACCGGTGCTGTAACCGTAATAGGCCGCGTCATTGACAAACACTGCCGGCAGAGGCCCTCCGCGCTACCTGCCCCCTCCGCTAACGGTACTTTACACGTAGTACACTGTAGCCGGAGAGAAAAATCACTTTCAGACATGATGGCACCAAGTATGTGACCCCTCTCACCAATTATATATTAGATAGGCGAGAGACCACCCTGCAACACCGCACCACAAGGGCTTAGCAGAAAGGACAGGGACAGTAATAAAGCTGACAGTCAGAAGAAAAGTTACAGGCAGCAGCGCTAGCACAATCACATACAATGCAAAGAAAAATCAATTCCTGCACTAACAGCGCTGATCACTCAACTACGCAGACACAGGGCCTGGTAGGACACAGCGCAGCATACACAGACCTGACCACAGCGGAGGAGAGGTATGCGGAGGGACCCAGACCACGATGCTTCCGTCCAGTGCTTCCAGCAGCATTCACCATGCGTTCAGGAAAGATGGCCGCCGAGGAGCAGAGAGGAGGCTGGCCTGGGGGAGGAGCGCTGCTACAGGACCAGTCGGCAGTGTGCAGAGAGGGCTGTGTGCAGCGGGGGAGGTGCTGGCTGTGAGACAGGGAAGGCGCGCTCCCCTGGCATGCATTTAACCCCCGGGACGCCGCAGAGCTAATGCTCTGCTGCGGTCCGCTGTCCCAGGGGGGTAGTGGAAGCGCAGGTTCTTACCTGGCTCCACGCTGCAGCCAGTCCCCAGGGAGCCCCCTGCCTCGGAACTCTGGACCATGTAACAGCGGGGACCCACCGCGGGACCCCGCTGCTTACCTTGCTGTCCCCCTTGAATCCGGTCATGGTCCGGAATATCTGGGGTCACAAAAAGCTGTGACCCCAGATGCTCACCAGCATCCCCGGATCGGTACCGGCGTTCTGGTACCGGCGGGGGTGTAGGGAAGACAGCATGGATGTCAGGACTGACTGTCCATGCTGTACAACCAGATGTGCAGCCACAGCTGCATGAAGAAAAGCTTCAGGGGCTCTTCTAGCCCCCACTCCAACAGGTGCACCCGACTCCGGCCGGGCACCAAACGAAACTGAGGTGCCTTGGCTCGGGGGCGGGGTATAGGAGGGGGACCCTAGTGCATCCTGGGAGGCTGAAAGCTTAACTCTATGGTGCCCGATGACTGATGTCACACCTATACCCCAAGGTATCCTGTGGATACCCTATGGACCCTGAAGTAGAAATACGGAATATTCCGTTATCCAAAATACCCCTGGTCCCAAGCATTTTGGATATGGGAGACTCAACTTGTATCTATTTTAAGATGTGCAAAATACAGAATATTGGAGCCCGAAAGAGGTGAAGACAGAAATGTAATAATGTGTAATATCATAAATTATTTTTATGGCTCTAAAAGTAATTTGAATGCCTTACAAAGTGAATTTACAAATACATAATAGACATAACATAAAAAATTCAAAAGACATACAAAATAAACAATGAAGAGCATAGCAGGAATCAGGCCATATAAGTATTACTCACAAACAGTCCTCAAACTCACAATGGCAGTGCCAGTTGAACCATAAAGATCATTGCTGCTGTTTGGAAGTGGGGGAGAAGATGGTAAGGTTGAGAAAAGGGAGACCATATGAGGTTGGAGGCAGGGCCATAGCTAGGGGAGTGCGGCCAGTGCAGCCGCACAGAGCGCAGGGCTCTGTTGGCGGCACCAACGACATCCCACGGCCCCTGCTTCTGACTGCAGGGTGCCTGTAACGGCGCCCTGCAGCCAGCATCACTGCAGCAGTGCTGCCTGTAGCGTCCCGCGGACGCTACAGGCAAGCACCCTGCCATAATTACAGCTGCCCGGCGCATCTTGAATATGCTCCGGGCACTGCTTGAGCTTCAATTGCCGGCGGCCCCGTCCCCTTGTGCGCGATGTCATGACATAACACGCAAAAGGGGCGGGGCTGGCACAGGGCGCTCAGAGCGCTAGCTACGGCTCTGGTTGGAGGATCCTTGTTTACACTCTATAGTGTAGGGGCAGACACTCATGGGTTTGTAGTCAGTGTGAAAGTAACACAGAAGCTTGAGTTAGGATGAAAGCATCCTTTTTCATAGTGACCTAAGGCAGCATAAAATAGATATGCAACCTGTTGACAGGTTCAACCAGTTTAAGCATTACTACAGTTAACAATTATAGACTCCACCAATCAATAAGCTTGTACAATTCACTGTTTAAAGCCACCTACACCACATGCATAAAAACACTTTAAACAAGCATGTCAAACATTAATGCGTCAGCTGTGCTGCAGCACCAACCTGATATGTCTATAAACAATGTCGTTCACAGACATATCGGGCGTACACACCTGTCGATGCACACGCTCTATCAATGAGTGATATATCGCGAGTTTATCGACAGGTGATCCGATTTATCTGAAAGATATATCGTGCATATCCACATATGTATACACAACCCACGTACCGCCCATAGAGTTGCTGCAGGGACCACCAACACGGACATCTCAACTGGGCAGGCAGCTGTGAAGTCAGCCCACACATAACGAGCGAGTGATTGGTAAGTATGTATAGCTTACCAATCAGCCGCTCTTACGTCATCTATCTGTGTACCCAAACTTCAAAACCGATAACCTGTAAATCTGTGCCAACAGTAGAATAAGATGAGCACCAATCTAGCTAGTGAGACTGACACATAAGTGAAGGTAGAAAGTTATTAATTTATCACACAAAATAAATAAAAATGTAAAATGCCAAACACATGCCAAAAGTAGAGTGCATAAACATTTCTAGGGAGCTGTAATACTAATACACACACACACACACACACTTCTCCCCAGGCTTTATTTGTCGGGCGGTCCCCCCGGCAAAAATCCCCCACTGCCCGGCAGTTGAGCTGCACTGAGAACTAGCGGCGGTGCAGCCGGTGCATTGCACAGGGGCCCGCACCCGCCGCTAGTGTCCACAAGGCCCCACAAGTGTAGGGCAGACCGCAGTGAGTAGCGGTCTGCCCTACACAGAAACAAACACACAGCCGCCAGCGGCAGCTGTGTGTTTGTCATAGCAGCGCAGCCAGCCAGAGAGTCATACAGACTCTGATTGGCTGCTGCGACCACAGAGGGAGCCGGCTGGAGCTCACTCATGAGCTCCCATTCCGGCTCCCCCCCGCAGCGGTTGATAGGAGAGAAGTCATGACGTCTCTCCCATAGTGCAGAGCGGGCCGGGAGCAGCGGTCGTTGGCTGGAGCGGGGATCTGGTAAGTTGTCTATTTTTTTTTTCTTTTGTGAGTTTGCGTTACTGCATAAAGGGGGCTGCTACTGGGGGCACTGTATAAAGGGGGCTGCTACTGGGGGCACTGTATAAAGGGGGCTGCTACTGGGGGCACTGTATAAAGGGGGCTGCTACTGGGGACACTGCATAGGGGGGCTGCTACTGGGGACACTGCATAAGTGGCCAGTCTGGGGGCACTGCATAAGGCACACTATTTAAGCCTGGGGGTACTGCATAAGGGGCCAGTCTGGGGGCACTATTTAAGCCTGGGGGCACTACATAAGGGACCAGTCTGGGGGCACTACTTCAGCCTGGTGGCAGTGCAAAAGGGCAAAGCTAAACTACAGGGGGCACTGTATAAAGGGCACAAATACAGGGGGCACTGCAGAATGGGCAATTTTGACTGAGAGCCAGTGGGGGAGCAGCCTGAGACCTGTCGGGCTGGATTGGTAAGGGAGATACCCCTTTTCCCGGCTCATATAATTGCAAAGGCCCCCCACCAGGCTGGAAAAAAATTCTGGGGAGAACACTGTATATACGAAAAACAGTTTGCTCTAGTGATTTTTTTCCTCTGGTGTATATTTTCTATCAACTAAGTATTTAAGACTTGGACGCCAGAAAAGATATAAAATAAGTTTTGGTATAGAGACAGTTCACGTACTTGAATGTATGTAAATGTCCCATGCGTCGCACAGGGAATCACTATAGTATATACAGACGTACATCTATACTCTGAGCGCTACACATAATGCGAGAGCTCTGTGTGAGTCGGTAGCATCCAGCGTGTTTTCGTGCAAACTGTTTACCTTCAAAAGC
The DNA here is from genome assembly GCA_031769625.1 of Taudactylus pleione. Taxonomy (NCBI): domain Eukaryota; kingdom Metazoa; phylum Chordata; class Amphibia; order Anura; family Myobatrachidae; genus Taudactylus; species Taudactylus pleione. The sequence continues at coordinate 14,606,240 of JAUIMM010000120.1, read as the reverse complement.
ATCGTATTTAGCACAAGCAGTTTCTGCTGATTAAAATGATATGCAGCATGCCTATGTTCTCTGTGCATCTACAGTTGTATCTGCATACAAAATGCTATGTTACAGCCGCTGACACTGTAACGTAGCATTCCGCAAACAGATACACCCGCAGTCGCTCACAGAATATAGGCATGCTGCAAATCATTTTAATCAGAAGCTGCTTGTGCCAACTATTCGCATTGTTGTGCGAATAAGATGCATTGTAGGTAAAAATTTGCACGAAAATACGCTCAGGGCAACAGAGTCACGCCACCGCATGGCATGAAGGACTGTTTAGCGCTTAAGGAAGCTAGATGTATGAGGACACATCTGTGTATAAAATATTATAATATATATATCACACACACATATATACACACACACACACACACACTAGTGCAGCGCCGTACATTCAAGGCTTTGTATGTATTTTTCTATTATGTTTGGAATGACAATATTAAATAATTGTTATTCAAAGGATGATTCTAATGTAAACTAGTTTTACAGAAGACAGCTTGAGCTAATGTAAGGTCTAGAACGAGATCTGTCGAGCCTTGAGCTAGAATAATTGCCTACTTTTTGCTACGACTACGTTTTTATGGCTAAATTTGCATTAACAGAGTTCATTTATTTTTTAGGGATTATTGATGCAAACTGATTGTAAGGATACTACCTCTATATCAACCTACATACCTCTAGTAGACTGTACATTATCCTATTCGGAAAAACAGGTCTTCTTCATAGCTAGTACTCAGTCTAAAGGCCCCCACACACAGAGTGATATAGCGGTAGATCCGACAGATTTGAACTATATAGCAGCTAAATCGATCTGTGTGGGGGCATGATATTGTCTGCTGTGCGCTCCCGTGGGGTCGTCCGGCACTCCTCCAGATCTTTCTCCATATCTGGAGAAGCGATGAACGATCCCATGCTGTTCAATGCAGGGGGCGGAGGGGGGAGCGGCATATCGGGCACCGGATAGTTGTGGGTGTTGGGAACCTCCCGATATGTCGGCCGTCGGATCCTTGATCGCATCGCTGGCTACATACCATGTGTACCCAGCTTATAGCTTGGTACGCACTATGCGATCCATTGCAAGATATATTGTTCCGATGTGGATCGGAACGATATATCACGCAGATCGCATGTGTATGCCCAATTGCGTATGCCGTTCATCACATCGCCCCATCTGCTATACAACACATAAGATGGGACGATGAGAGGAACGACGCCATTCTGCTAAATGCAGCATGGAAGTACACATTTCTGCAATGTGTATGGACGGCGCGATGTATCATGCCATCACTGGGTACACACATTATGTAGTGTGTACCCAGCATAAGAATGCCCATTCAGTTGCATCATATATACATCATTAATAAGTTGGATTCAGAGACGGCCACGTCCTTTAACTTCTCTCTTACCTATGCTTCATTACCAGGAAATCTGGCAGACCAAGAGCAAATGCTCCTTTCGTTTTTTTTTTTGTTTGTTTATTTTTATTAAAATGGTTCTGACTACGACACAAATAACTTTTTTTGCGATCCAAATAACAGATACTGTTATACAGTGTACAATTACATGGTCCTAAGTAAGAATTACCATTTTATTGCTTTTACATTATGCAACATATTTCCCTGTTATTACAAATGAATCACTCAATATCTATTAGCGTAATGACAAAGAGTTAAATATTCCTTACCACTCAAACAACGCATTAAACTCAACTAAAGTATAGGAGGTATATTTACTAAAGTGGAGAGTTTTTAGAAGTGAGTTTTAAAAGTGATGTTGCCAATAGCAACCAATCAGATTCTAGCCATTATCTTCTAGAACAGTGATTCCCAACCACGGTCCTCAAGGCACACTAACAGTCCTTTAGTGATATCCATGCTTAAGCACAGATGGTTAAATCAAAATAGCTGAGGTACTAATTAAGTCACCTGTACCCAGCTATGGCTAACCTTAAAACCAGGACTGTTAGTGTGCCTTGAGGACCGTGCTTGGGAACCCCCTGTTCTAGAAGGTGCTAGTTAAATAGTAAGTAGAATCTGATTGGTTGCAATGGGCAACATCACTTAAAAACTCACTTCTAAAAACTCTCACTTTAGTAAATTTACCCCTAGGTCTCAAACTAAGCATGTCCCCTTATCTTACAATTGCCAGGGAAATGGCTTCATTATAGTAGCTGGACAGCCACTATATACTGGACAGAACATCTGTATTTACCTTACAACTACATCTGACAAGAGTTGGAGTTGTTTCCTGCACCACAGTATAACAGTACAGAAAATAAAGGCAATTTAATTGGCAATGAAGAGTTAAGGATATAGATATACAGGGAAGTATTCTTCATTTGATTGTGAATTGTAAGACACACGTGTTTATTGAGTGATCTTAAACCTGACTGGAAATTACGCTATAAAAGATTTATTAGCAAGAGTAAAGTCTAAAGACACAATTAGTGGCAGATTAGATATAATAGATCCCAGAATGCCAAACTAGTCATCAAGTGGCTACAGTGTCATGAAAGACTAGCGTACAAATACATTCATAAGACTTATGCAGAACATGCTGACCTACATTACAGATCCAAAAGCTGTGCCAATGCCTCTGTGAGAGCAATAACTTCCTCAATACTCAACACTCACAAGATCAGCTGAGAACTTCCCATACTATATAATGTAATTTATAAAAGGTGGTTAGGATGTCCACTTGGGGCATACAATCCAATTGAACACTATAAAAAATAAAAATAAATAAATAAAAAAAAACACACTTACATACCATACAAGTTACCAACATTCTTGCCAGCATTATCACAACCATTAACATACAGTAGAGCTTCACATTAACGCAATCGCTGTTCAGATATCCCACACATGACCTCATTTTAGCAATTCAGTGCCAGGGCAAAATAATGTAATATCCACAAACATGCTCAGTATTTGAGAGATGGCTATTATTGATATAGTCATGATCACTAGGAGCTGTTAATACAGTTACAAATCAGGCATGTGTGCCCTTACTATGTCCTAACCACATGTAATCTCTTATAGCTACAATGCAGGGCAGGCTCTGATAGAATAGAACACAGTGACAGGATGCATATGCCCAACACCATCACCGGATACAGCAAGGGTACAGGGCAGCAGCTGAGATGATGTCTGCATGCCACATGTATGTATCTGTGTCATCAAACCCATGTCCTGGCTGCAACGACTATACCAGGGCCATAGGATGTGTGATGTCACTCCGTGCCCCCTAAGGTGAGATGCCCCCTATTCCCCGTCATTACCAGTTGCTCCTCCCCCTCTACAGCTGGCGCAGACCTACCTCTGGGCTGGCGGTGCCGGGCAGCCGCTTCCTGTGTTGGGTTCACATCCCTCCTTCACCTCAATGTACCAGTGATATGAGGGGAGCAGAGTGGGCGACAGGCTGCCATCCACCGCCGCACACGGTCGTCCGTCCGGTATCACTCTTTCCTCACGTGACTCTGTTGCACCCCCTCAGTGGCTCAGTCAGGACACCGGGGGCACCGGCCAGTGCTCCGCTCCCTGTGCGCGGGCACGTGTGTATGTGTGACGTTAGAGATGAGAGCACGCATGCGCGCTCCGGGACAGCACAGTGTGTGATGCAGCAGGGAGCACAGGCACGTGACACATTGGCCTCACCTCATGATCATTGTCCCTCCTCTTAATGCTACTATAGTGCTTCTGTTCTGCCTCAGTCACTAGTACAGTGACGTCAGTGTCAATGACTGTCTATGGATTGCTGGCTGCAGGGGAGTTACTTAGTACCGGCACACACAGGGAGGGAGACAGGGCGGGTGGCTCAATCATTGACTCACCCCCGGGCAGTGTCTCGCGTGCACTGGTTTAAATGTGACCTGATTTAGTGGTGTGGTGTCTGCAGGCCATATGAAGCCACCGGGATTCACAAAGCCACTCACATTTATTGCTTGGGATTAAAAGTTTTTATTTTAAAAAATTACTGTAAAGCATTTTTAATTTTTTAACCCAACCATAAAATTCCGGGAATTCAATTAGGTGCAAGTTTGCAAAAGGCGTTATGCTTGTTGAACACTGTGCCTTCATACTTGCAACCAAAATAAGCACAATCCAATTAGAAATACCAATTCTACTACTCACAGCAAGAGCGTGCAAATGTTGCACAAAAAGCGAACAGGGAAAATAGCATAAAAAAGTTATCATATAGGAGATTGTAAGTTGACATAAGGAAAGTTCTGTACGCTTTTAAAAGGTGTCAAATGTCCAATTTGCATTTTTTTTTTCAAAAAAAGTAAAACAATGTAAAAAACTGGAAATTAGAAAAACAATGTAAAAAAAAATGGAATTTTGTTTAATTACAGAAGAATAAAACTGAAAATACAAGAAAAAGTAGAAAAAAAAGATGCTTTTGGGGTCATTTTAGGTGACCTTAAAAAAATGAAATAAGTACTTTCATTAAATTTAGGGTCCAACATTTAGCTAAAAAGCTTATTTTGGGGTAATTTGAGGCCTTTTATTTTTTTTCACACCAAAAATTACATGTAATTATTCGCCCATTTAAGCGTCTAAATGTCTAATTAGTCATTTTTGGGAGAGGAGTCCAAGGGGTTCTAAAGCAAGTCCTGAAATTTTTGCCTTCAAATAAATAAAAAAATAAAAGGCAAATTTACTATGAAAAAGAAAAATTGAATTGCAAATGTAAGTCGCAATGCAAATTTTTAGTGAATTCGCCTCACGGGATCAAACTCGCACCTAATTGAATTTCCCCCACAAGGGGAGAATTTAATTAACTGCCGGATAGGCCCGCAGCTGCTGGATCGAGCACTGCGGGAAATAGCTAATTGATTAGCCTTTTTTCTGTGGTAAACATTGGTGAACGCATGTTAACCCGTTAATTCCGCGTAAAATGTAAAATCAGTGGGTTTGCCTGCTCGTTATACCCGCTAATTGAATCAGCCGGCACGGGTAATTAGCCACATTCTCCCCCTAACAGACAGATTCTGAGTTGAGACAAAAGCCAAGCGAGCAAGTAATACTGCTTTTCCATCTGACTGCCGGGTCGCATCAGGGATTATGTTCATGCGCCCATCCTTGGTGCGACCCGGCTGAGACCCCTTACAGACAGGCGGCCCGACTTGGCACTAATCCCATGTCAATGACGTCATCTGCATCACGTAATGAGCCGGTGCTTGGAGATGATCTCAACTCCAAGCGCCGGCTCTTGCTATGTAGTGAACGGGACCTGGGTCACATCTACCCGGGTTACCGTTCACACTGCATCAGGAGTAGTGTTGCCATCAACCCTTCTCATAACATGGGTTGAAATGCAGGGTCGCTCAACCCAGTTTATTTCAACCTGCACCTTTCACACTATACCGTAACCTGGGTTGCTGCGCGTTTATGTGCAATAACCCGGGTTATTGCTGCTAGTGTAAAAGGGGTGTAACGTTGTATCTGGAACAAACAATGGCATGTGGATGTTTTTGGTTAGTACTTTGTTGAACCACCTTTTAACCTTAATACCGCTTAAATTCTTCTAGCCAAGTATTCCCATACTATAGCTGGCCATACACGGGACGATTTTTAACGCGATTTTGGCAATTTCTACAGGTTGGACAGACCAATCGTTTCAAAATAGTTGTATTTTGAGTCTTCTGCGTCCCCGACGTCGTCTAGTTGGATCGCAGATCAGATGGTTTTGCAGAGAGATCTCAACTGATCGTGTACAATGTGATACACTTCTATGCATGTTATGATCTAAATGATCAATCGTACACCATTTGGCCACATCTTATGAAGCATTTCAAGGGAAGAATTTCAAGGGAAATCGTACAACTGATCTTACCAACTTTGAATCTCACCGTGTCTGTCGATTTGTTTCTTGGGGATTATTAGCCCAAATGTGATTAACTGCATCTCCATAATGTTTCCTCCACTAGAGTTGTGATGATGCAAGTTGGATCCATACTTTCATGCTGTTGACTCCATATCCTCACCCTACTAATTGATAAATTGCTAATTCTGCCCTAAAAAAAATATTGGGAAATGAAGCAATAAAATATCAGGCTATGGGAGTGGATTTTCAAAATATGTGCTGGTTGCTTTAAAATTAATAACAGTAGTCAAAGAACAATCTTGACTAAATAGCAATGAAGTTAATTGCATTTAGCAGGCAGTAGGTACATGTTTCACACATTATTTATACTAGACGAGCTAAAACTTGTCTTGACCATTCTTGTTATCCTTTGTGGACCCTGGAAACAAAGAATTCAGTGCTAGTTATTATTATTATTATTATCATTTATATGGCACCACAAGTGTTCCACAGCGCCTTACAAAGTACATAAACAAATAAGTGACCAGTGGCTTACAGTACAATACAATACAGGACAAGGACATGGATAATATACATTGCTATATTGGCTACCATAACGCCCACATAAGCAACAGAGCATAAGCAACCAAGTGTTAGGTGCCCTAGTGGGGCGTAAAAAGTAGATGAAAGTAAAGTAAGGAGAAGCACAAGAGAGTAGAGGGCCCTGCTCATCAGAGCTTACATTCTAAAGGGGAGGGGCAGACAAACAGGTATGGCACAGATGGGATAGATAGGGAGGAAGGAGCATGTAGCAGCAAGTTAGGATGACAGCTGGAAGTCTTTGATGAAGAAGTGGGTCTTGAGAGCCCATTTGAAGGATTGTAGAGAGGTGGAGAGTCTGATGGGGAGAGGGTGAGAGTTCCAAAGGTGAGGAGCAGCATGGGCAAAATCTTGGAGGCGGGAGTGGGAGGTAGTAATCATTTTGCATTAGAGGCAGCGTACATTTGTTGGACGAAGAGGGCGGGCAGGAGAGTGAAGGGAGATGAGGTCAGAGATGTGAATGGCAGGGATATGGTTGAGGGCTTTGTAAGCAAGTGTGAGTACCTTGAATTGGGTTCTGCAGCGGAAGGGGAGCCAGTTGTGGGCTTGTAGAAGAGGGGAGGCAGATGTAGAGCATTTGGAGAGAAAGATGAGCCAAGCAGCAGCATTGAGGACAGACTGGAGAAGAGAGATGGGAGTTGGGGAGGCCAGATAGGAGGAGGTTACAGTAGTCCAATCTGGAGATGACCAGTGAGTGTATGAGGGTTCTAGTACATTCTGGGTGAGAAAGGGTCTGATACTGGAAATATTTTTGAGATGGAAACAACAGGACTGTGGGAGATTAACTCCAAGACAGCACACTTTGGGGCTAGAGGAGATGGTTGTGCTATCAATTGATAAAGAAATAGTAGGAAGTGAGGTTATGTGGGAGGGTGGGAAGATGATCAGCTCAAGTTTAGACATATTAAGTTTAAGAGATCACTGGGACATCCAGGAATAGATATCAGAGAGACAGTTGGAGGTACGAGTGAGGATAGAGGGGGAGAGGTCAGGGGAGGAAAGGTATATCTGAGTATCATCAGCATTGAGATGATAATGAAGGTCAAAAGACCTGATGAGTTCACCTAGAGAGGACGTATAGAGGGAGAATAGGAGTGGTCCAAGAACAGAACCTTGGGGAACACCTACTGTAAGAGGATGTGGAGGGGAAGAGGAGTCATGAGAGGAGACAGATAAGGATCGGTCAGAGAGGTAGTGTCAGGACTGTGACTATTTCTGTACATAAAGATAGATTACTTTTTCCAAAGTTCCTTTGTGGTCGTTGGAGGAGCTATCCTGCTTGCTGGCATTCTTCACATACAGGGGATAGAGAGTTAAAGTGATCATCTGTTTCCAAGGTGTTGCAAAGTTGTGGGATTCCTAGATTGCTCATTATTTCAAACCTGATTCCATTTGGGTCACATGTTCTGAACTTCCTATGGATCACAGACCTCTAGTATAAAGCCTGTTACTAACTGTGTCTCAGTGTCTGTGCAACGTTACTTTCTGGTCTTTCTTGGACTCCTGCCAGTTCCCTGCTGTGCCTGTGGGTTGCTGTGGACTTTGCTATATCTCCACTCATGTTCCAGCTAAACTTCTGATGCCAGTTACCAGCCACACTACAGAGCTCAGCATAGCTATTGCCCAAGTATTGCTTTCTGCTCCACTTCTGTAGTTTCACCTTTTGCTGCACTATTTACTTTGCCTGTTGTCTCTTACTCCTGTGGACATTGAACCTATCTTCATTACAGTTGTCAACTGCACCGTTACAGTTATCATCACCGCATCGCGGGGCTCAACCCCGTTCCGGATTCTAGTCTCACCGCAGGGCTCAACCCTGTTCCGGAACCACACCACTTCACAGGGCTCAACCCTGCTTCAACCTACATTGCATCACGGGGCTCAACCCCGCTCCGGATTCTAGTTACATTGCAGGGCTCAACCCTGTTCTGGAACCTCTTCGCATCACAGGGCTCCACCCTGCTTCAACCTCTTCGCATCACAGGGCTCAACCCTGCTCTGACCTCACCGCATCACAGGGCTCAACCCTGCTCTGACCTCACCGCATCACAGGGCTCAACCCTGCTCCGACCTCATCGCATCACAGGGCTCAACCCTGCTCCGACCTCACCGCATCATAGGGCTCAACTCTGCTCCATCCTCACCACATCACAGGGCTCAATCCTGCTTCAACCTCACAGCATCACAGGGCTCAACCCTGCTCCATATTTCACCGCATCTCAGGGCTCACTCTGCTCCGGATCTCCATCACTACAGGATTCCACCCTGGTGAAGCTCCTCTATACCATCCTGAGGTGTTAGCCTCATACTGGACTCAGGGATCCCTACCATATTAGCTCTTCTGTGTTAAAGACTATATGGGGGGTTTTCTCCTATTCTCATTATTGCTTATGTGAACCTCTGTGTTGTTGAGACTTTATGTGAGACGTTGCTATTATATTTATCCTGTGAATAAATTCTATTTACTATTATTCCGTGCTACTGAGATTTCATTAAAAGGTCATTCCTAAAACAACCCCAGTTTATTGTGCCTAGTAGGCCTGTCTCCTCCCAGGAGTCTCAAGTGTCGGCAGCCGTGACAGGTAGGTGGACAGTCAGGAGGGGGCAGTGTCACGTACACTAAGGAAGTAAAGAATTTGCAGCATGAGAGGGTGGTCTACAGTGTCAAAAGCAGCAAAGAGTTCAAGGAGAATGAGCAGAGAGTAGTGGCCCTTGAAGTTGCCAGCAATTAGGTCATTGTTGACTTTCGTGAGGGAAGTTTCAGTGGAGTGGAAAGAATGGAAACCAGATTGAAAAGGGTCATGGAGTGAGTGGGAGGAAAGAAAGGCAGTTGTAAACTATACGCTCAAGGAGTTTGGAGACAAAAGGGTGGAGAGAGATGGGTTGGTAGTTGGAGAGAGTGTTAGGATCAAGGATAGGTTTTTTAAGAATGGGGGAGACAAGGGCATGTTTGAATGCAGAAAGGACAGTGCCAGATGAGAGGGAGAGATTGAAGATGTGGGTAAGATGGGAACAGGCACAAGGAGAGAGGTAGTGGAGATGTGAAGGGATAGGGTCAAGGGGGGTGGTGGAAGGGGGAGGACCAGATGAGGGTCATGACTTCCTCTCCAGATACAAGGGAGAAGGATGTCAGAGTAGGAAAAACGGATGGGGAGGGGTAATCCGGAAAAGGAGGAGGTGGAGTCTTGGGGGACTGGTGGGATATGATGTCCTGACATATGGAGCAAGTTTTAGATGTAAAGTAGGTAGCAAAGTCAAGGGCAGAGAGCAAAGAGGGGAGGCGAGGAGTGGGTGGGCAGTGGAGGGAGTTGAAGGTGGTGAAGAGACGCTGGGGATTTGAGGACAGGGAGGAGATGGGACTCTTTAAATATGACTGTTTAGAGAGGGAAAGTGCAGCACTGTAGGATGAGAGCATAAATTTAAAGTGGAGAAAATCTGCCTTAGAGTATGATCTTCTCCACTGCCGCTCAGCGGTTCTTGAACACTTTTGCAGATATCTGGTGCATTTGGAATGCCAAGGTTGAAGTGTGGATCTGCAAGGTGAGTAGTGATCACTGGAGCAATAGATTCAAAAGCAGAAGTAAGGGAGGCATTGTATAGGGAAGCAGGTTGTTCGGGGCAGGAATGAGAGGACAGGGGAGAGAAGTGAGTCAAGCAGGGAAGAAAACAAAATGGTGTCAATAGCCTCAATGTTACACTTAGTCATGATGGCCTTAGGAGTTAGAGAAGGGAAAGGAGAGAGAAATAAGTTAAAAGAGAGAGTGTGATGGTCAGAGAGGGAGAATGAGGAATTGGAGTAATCAAATATATCACAACGGTGAGTGAAGTCCAGATCAAGCGAATTCCCACTCACATGGGAGGGTGAGGTCCATTGGGAGAGATCAAATGAAGATGTGTGGATAAAGAGTTTGGAGGCAGAGGAGCCTGTGGGGATATCAATTGGAATGTTGAAGTCACCTAGGATACTTTTCAGAGATACCAACAATCCTTATACCTATAGAGGAAGGGACTCTTTTGCCAGGTGGTAATCCTGACTCCCTAGAATAAATTGAGTTTGCAGATTGTAGATTCCTGCAAGTTGTGTGTATTATGTGGCCCATACTCTGATAGTTAATTGAACTGCTCTTAGCTCTAGATAATTGAAAACAAGATTCTGTCTGCGGCCAGATCCACACCCTCCGGAGTAAAATTTCCTGGGTAATATGTTTGTGGTGATCCTCCTGAAGGGACTGATGTAGAATTTGAACAGATTTAAAAAAAAAATAAAAACACACACAAAAGGGGTGTAGCCTGCTCGCTGAAGATGGTGGGCGCATCCGCCTAGTGCTCTGAGGTTGCATTGTGTCCGGTGAGCTTAGAGGAAAAGTGTTGGTGAGGGGAAATGTAGTGTGCAGGCAGAAGAACAGGACACAGTATAAAGCCAGCGGGTAGTGAGAGTCAGTGCAAGCTGGAATGATAGTGTCACCCCCTCCCCATGATAGTATCTTCCCCTTCTATAACCCCTCATGCAGGCTATAGTTCAAGACATGCAGGGGTCACTATTTGTGAATTAGTGCAGTGGGATCGTGGGAGAGAGCACAGGACAAGCAGTTGTACAGTGAGCAGGAGCAGTGTAGGCAAGACACACAGCTGGCAAGGTCCTAGTACCGCTTATCCTCAGGTTCCTTTGCATGGTACAGACCACAATCTCAGGGTCCCCAAACTGCATCTGGATGGATATGGGCAGCCAGAAGAGGGGATCATGCTCCTGACAGGGTATCTGCGAGCCCAGGCGGTCAAGAGGCAGCAGTACACAAGTCATCAGAAATTGTGGGACCGGTACTGACAAAATAGACAGGCCCCCCCAGGGGGGGTAGGGGGGCAAAGGTGAGCATGGCTGTGGATAATGTGGGTGGAGGCATCAATTGGTGCATGAACCAGTTGAAAAATTCTCAAAGTTTGGGCTGTAGGTATGGGTGTTTTTATAACATTTCAATCACATAATATATGAAACTATATAAATACAGAAATACAAGGTACTCTATGGCTATTAAATAACTAGACTGATGCTATAATTTGTTTAATTATAACAATTTAATTTTAACTCTTCTCCCCTTCCATGTACTCCCCTTCTGCATCCACACACCGCTGCATTCTTATTTTCCTTTGGTTGAAGCTGTGCTGTAGCTCATTATCTGTCAGCTGTCTCAACAGCTCTGTCGTTTTCTTCTTTAACACAGTAACTGTTGCAAAATGGGTTCCCTTGAGTACAGATTTGGCTTTAGAGAAAAGAAAGACGTCACACGGTGCTAGGTCTGGCGAGTATGGAGGGTGTTCTAGCACTGCAATCTTTCTTGGCAAAAAACTGCTTCAACAAGAGAGCTGTGGGGGCTGGTGCGTTGTCCTGATGGAAGATGAAACCATTTTTCCACAACTCTGGGCTATTCTGTTATTCTGCTATTCAACTTCCCGCAAAGTTGCTAGAACATTTTTGTAGCATTTGAGACAATTGTTCAAATTACCATCGACTCAGCATCCGAATGATTGATTAATCATTCAGATGCTGAGTCGACGGTCAATTAGAACAATTTTCTAAAATTTTTCCACATTTTCATTTGTTTGTGATGTGCATGGCCTCCCGGGATGTTCATCATCTTCGACATCATCATGATCGCCACTAAATATTTTGCTCCTCTTAAACACACGTGCACGTGACATTCAATCTGCCTTGGTTAGCATACAGAAAGATTTGGTGGCCGTTTTGTTTAACACAACTAAAAGTGTTAACACATTGCTCTACTTTTGAACTAATGCCGGGTACACCCTGGTGCCACCGGCAATCGTGACAATGTCCAGGGACTCCCTGGACATTGCATGATTGAGATTACACACTGCAGCGACTAATAAAGGACAGAACGATCACTCATTCCGACCTTCATTAACATAAATGGGACTACATGTAATATTGTCAGGTTTGATGTGCAGCACATCAAACCTGATGATGTTGCATGCGACCGCGGGAGCATGCATGTCGTGCATACGCACTGCACAAATTGTAATGTCATCACTCCAGTGTGTACCCACCTTAATCTTTTTACAACGCTTGGGAAAAATACAACTTCTTCGAACATTGTGTGACAGCAAACAATGGGCCTGATTCAGAGCTGCTCGTAAGCGGCCGCTCGTTCGCTCCGAGCGATGTTCGCACAACTGCGCATGCGTATGAGTTGTAATGCGCGTGCGCCAACTAATCAGTGCGGTCGGAAATCGAGCGCTCGCAAAATAGCGAGTGCCTGCTAATTTGAGTGACAGGATGAGGCGTTTGTGGGTGGTAACAGGGGAAGGTGCTTGAAAACGGGGAGTGGAGATCCGAACACAGGTGTGCCAAACGGTCAGAACGGGCGTTTTAAGGGTGTGTATAATTAACAAAGCAGCATCATCGGCCACGTCACTTGGTTGTCCCTTAGCCTGAACTGTTCGCATGATTGCGGTAGGAAAATCCTACCACAAGCACTGCGAGCAGTTCAGACGCCTTTCGATGTACTCGATTAATCTAATAAATAGCGGAGATGACGTAGGATGCGAGCGGCCAGGGGGCGTCTTTACAAAATAGCGAGCGCATGTTTCGTACGCTCGCTCAGATATAGAGGCGTCAACAGACCACAAAGAGTGAGCGCTCAATTTAAATTGCCGGCCCCTTTTTCTGAACGAGCGAGCGCAAATAGCGTCCGGCTCTGAATCAGGCCCAATGTCTGCAAGAGGGATCAAACTTGATATGGTATTCGTTTTGTGACACCGTTCAATACATTTATTTGATATCCAGTCTCCAAGTGCCGCAGCTTCATTGCTTTATTTTAATATTATCCATTGCTGAGGGCATCGGAGCCAGCTGTCTACAGGAGAAGAAGTGCCGGACCGCAAAGATTTTTGTATATATATATATATATATATATATATATTCCACAGACATGTCCCATTAAGCCTTCTTAGACATGATCTGAAATTTCACAAAACCTTCTGAATTTGTGCCACTCAAACTAAAAAAAGCAATGAAATTATTATCATTAAGGCTAATGCCTTAATGGACGTGTTCCTTGCACAATACAGATATGGTATGCCATCACACTCTGTGGCTAACTGCAGATTCAGAACTCTCACAGAGTGAGATTACTGTCACTCACAAAATGGTGGAGCTGCTAATTCACAGAATTGTGTGCTCATTGGAATACACACATGCCTACTTTGTTCTCCTCAAGGTTATTACAGCATATCTTTGTAGGTTGGCTGGAAACCCTCCTTAACTCTCTTCCCTCACCTCATCCTTTTTGCATGCATACCTCCTCAATTGATTATATGCTTCGTTCGAAAGCACCTAACATTGATGTTGCAAACATTCCGCAAACATTAGCCCTCCCCTACTCTATTCCCTCCCACCTCTTTTGGATTATTCGGGTATGTGTCATGGGAACACATATATGTGGCATGTCATTTGGGCATGCTCAGAGCGATATTATATAGTTTATGTACACACACTAAGTACACTGAGACAAGTCTCACTTTGCATAAGCCCCAATATGAGGTTTCTGTACCAAACTATGTGGTGTCAGGAGAAGGTACAACCAAGTTCTCAATTATTTTTTTACTTCCTGTGTCAGAAATGAAGATGATTAATAGAGTCTGGCTCAAACTAGGTTCCCCAGAAGGAACTGTTTTCTGCATGAGTCTCACATGGTGATATCCCAGAGATAGCACTTTTATCGCTCCTGCTGCCTGCTGTATGTCCGTGTCTCAGTCATTTTTTTTTTTACCAAGACCTTGGATATCTACTTGGAGAAGAGGACCAACATCCTTCTGGAAATAGTATGTAGTGTGATGGGATGTAGTCACGTGACTGGCAGCCGGAAGGACGCTGGTCACAATCCCGAAAACAGAATGCCAGTTCGTTATGATAGGTGTCAAAATACCGACGCCTATGATAATCCTGAAGCCGCAACGCCGACACGACATCCCGAATGAAGTTTCCCTTAGCGTTAGCCATGGGGATGAGGATTAGGGAGTCTAGCGGGGTTAGGGTTGGGTTTTTTTTGGTGGGAGATTAGGGTTAGGCACCCCTAGGGGATAGGTTAGGTTTAGGCATTAGGGGGGAGGTTAGGGATAGGCACCATTAAGGGAGGGTTGGGGGGGGGCAGGGGAGGTTAGGGTACTTACCTGTCTGTCAGGATCTTGATCCTGCTGGGCATCTGCTGTCAGAATTTGAACCGTTTAGCTGCTGACATTTCAATCCCATTTCAGTGTGATTGTGGGTGAGTGAGTGACTGCATAAATTAACGTGTAATAAAGATTTACAATGTTCAGTGTGTGTATACTATGATTTGTGTCATATTTTTTTCACAGTGTGGATACGGAGCTGCTGCCCTAGTTCTACAAGTGTCAAAGGGCAGGATTGATGGTACCTGTAGTTCAACTGTGAAAAACAATGTAAATTCTTAATTTAACCCATTATCCCTGCATCCACCAGGTATGCAAGGAAGAGTCCTGGGCTGGTTAATGTTTAGGAGGGTGGTCACATTTTTTGTGGGGTCGTTTCTGGGGATTGCCAATCCTGGACTGACCAGATTGGTTTAATGCTTTTGAAGGAGGATCTCTTGCATTACCACCCCAGCTGGTTCAGCCTGGTACTTGTTAATGGAAAATCGGGGGGCGATTTTCCAGGACAGGCTAAAAAGTCCAGGGCTGGTCATGGGTTAAGGGTGGGGGTGAACCAACCCCACACCATATTTTTATTATTATTATTATTATTATTATTTTCCACTTTTTAGACTATTTTAAGCATAAGAAGCATGCATAGTTCATAGTGATATGTGCCTGCATCTCCCAAACTTGCCTGCCTCAGACAGGTATATTACCTGGGTGCTGTTAAATTTGAAGTCGATTTCAAATCCGACTATTAGTAAATGAGAGGATGTAGTGGGATATGTGATAGTACCATATTTGGTCCATGATTGATTTTGGTAGAGATCCAGTTTTATAGTTGATTTTAAAATCGATTTTGCCTTTAGTAGTTCCCTGATTGCAAAATTGTAGATGTGTATCCTGCTAGGACCCTGCAGGATGAGACTTTCCCTGGGGCTATACATGCTGGTAGGGAGTTTCCTGTGTCAGTTGAGTTCCTGATGTGAAACTAAGTAAAAGATGTTCTCCTGCACTCCAGAGTCCGTGAATCTTTCCTGATTTGCAGAACATCTACATGGTGACAGAAGCTGGATACAATGGCTCAAAGATTCCACTGCATTGACCTCCTTGTTTTTTTATGAGAATATCGCTAACAGATGGGTGCAGTTCATGAGAGAATGGGCTGTGTACCGCATTGCTGGACTGTCTGAAAATCAAAGCAGGTACAAGCACACACATTGCTTAATCTGGCAGGTGCAGAGGCAGTTACTAAGCAAACACATTTACATATGCAGAGGGGGAAGACAAGGAAGACCCAGATGTATTACTTGCAAAGTTTGAAGAGATTTGTATGCCTGTTAAAAATTCAATAATGGACAGACACATATTCAACTCCACGAACCAGAAAACTGGGGAAAATATACAATCATACGTGTCCACTTTAGACTGTTGGCAAATAAATGTAATATTGGAGCCATAACTGACAAGCTGATCAGAGACTACATTGTATGTGGCACCCATAGTGACGTGGTACGTGCACACTTGATACGAGAAAAGGAGCTGACCTCAGACTCCAACATTCGCATCTGCATGCTGCACGAGCAGTCAGAGCAGGGCAGGAGTTATGGAGGGAGGCTCAAATGTGCAGTGTACAGCACACACAAACACAATACAGGCCATGTTACAACTGTGGGGAACACCATGCATTGCACGGGAGACGTGTCCTGCCTTTAACTAATGCTGCAACCACTGCAAAAAGCTTAACCACTTTGCAAAGTATTGCAGATCCAGACATACCCTGACACACAGTGAGCTACATGCGACACAGGGAGAAAGAAAGATGCATAAAGTCAATCACCTGGGCACAGAGACAACAGTACACACTGCTGAGACCATATATTGTGAAATCATAGATCTAATTGCAAACCAAGGAGAGATTTTCACCATCCTATGTGATAAAAAGAGTGGCAACACATTGAAGATTAACATTGACACCGGTGCCAAATGCAACGTAATGTCCAGGACCCTGCTGCACAAAACCATCCCGCAGGCAACAATAGACCACACAGATACAGTAAACTTAGTGGCATATGGGGGGCAAATTATTAAGACCATGGGCACCGCCACCATCGAATACACGTGTGCGCCATTGCGATTCCACATAGCAGATAGTGACGTTAGATCATTACAGTCCGCCTGACAGTGTGCGCCTTGGGTTGATACATTTGGGGCCTGAAGTACACATTATACAACAAGACAACTCAAAGTTCCATGACTTATTCACTTGCAACACCATCGGCAAACTACCTGTCATCTACCACATGCACTTGGTTGAATCCATCACCCCTACAGTGTGCGCACCCTGGAGGGTTCCAATCGCTATGAAGGATAAATTCCTAGCTGAGTTGGAGTGCATGACCGCGCTTGGTGTCATAACCCCTATTGAAGAAGCGATCTAATGGGTATTTGCAATGGTGGCTGCTGTACAAAAAGATGGGACTGTCAGGATTTGCATAGACCCCATAGACCTCAATAAAGCACTGCTAAGACCCCATCACCCATTGAGAACAGTAGAACAAGTAATTGCTGACATGCCTGAAGCCAAGGTTTTCAGAACATTAGATGCCAAATGTGGGTCTTTGCAAATCCCATTATACAAAGAATTGTCACTCCTCACTGCTTTTATGTCAACGTCTCTGGGAGATATGCCTTCTCTTACGCATGCCATATGGCCTGACTACTGGCATTGAGGTATTTCAATGGTGTATGGCACAACTGTTTGCTGGGTACCCCTGTCAGATTATAGTCGACCACATCCTTGTCTGGGGCCATAATATGCAAGAGCATGATGAGCATCTCCGCCAGGTATTGGACAGAATATGGGCTATCAACTTAAAGCTCAACCTGGACAAGTCCAGATTCAGAGTGGCTGAAGTTCCGTATGTGGGTCACCTCCTTACGGACCAGGGTGTTAAACCCGACCCTGACTTAACTACAGCCATCCAGCATATGCCCCTGCCAGTGGACAAGCTTTCTTCAACGCTTTTTAGGGATGACTAATTACCTGTCAAAATTCATCTCCAATTACAGTGGTAGATGATTTATATCAACGTCTTTCTCAGGTTGTCCTGCAAGGCTGGCCTCAGTCCTCAAGGAAGCTTCCCCAAGACTTACACCTATTTTTTGCCATGCGAGATGAGTTATCTTTGTCAGACGGGATCATTTTGCGAGGTCAGAGATTTGTTATACCTTACACATTGCAAAAGTACTACACCACGCAACTGCACCAAGGACACCCTGGTCTAGAGGCCACCAAGCGCAGGGCCAGGGAACTGCTCTATTGGTCCACCATGTTTCATGATTTTGAGAGGGAAGTCTCTGTTTGTGGCCCATGCGCGGCCCTTCACGTATACCAACCTAAAGAACCTCTGCATCCACATGACATCCCAGATCTTCCATGGTCTGTCACTGCTGCTGAAGTTTTTATATGGAGGGGTAAAGAGTACCTGGTTCTCGTAGACTCAAACACAGGATGGTTTGAGACCGATCATTTACCAAATCTTACCAGCACCACCATAATTACCAAGCTCAAAAGACACTTCGCCACACAAGGAATACCTCAGAAACTCATCACAGACAATGCCACACAGTTCACGAGCAGTGAGTTCAAGATGTTTGCTAGTACTTGGGATTTCACACACATCACCAGCAGTCCACGAAGGGCCTGATTCAGCAAGGAACGCAGTTGCAAAGACAAATGCAATTGGTCAATTGTTGCATTCTGCGCATGCGTATGCATCGCAGTGCACGTGCGCAAACTAGCAATTGCGATGGAAACTGCATTTGCAGAGGCTACACCGACCCAGAGCAGAATGATTTCAGGAAGTTCCATTTGTGGGTGGTGACGGGGGGTGGTTGGGCGAACGCAGGCATGCCGGTGCATTTTAATGCCATTACATGGGTGTGCATAAATTATCCACTGCGATACCTGACGCCTCCTGAGGTCACATAGCATGCGCAAAAGTTAGCAATTCCTGAGTGAGGTCTGGGCTTCCTTAACTGTGCATATGGGTCCGATGTTACTCGATGTTACCGATTGTTTCGCTATGTTCCCCTAGTATAGGGATGTGAGTAAGGGGAAGTGGGCGTCCTTATGTCAGGCTGCGTACGCAAGGTGAATGCACACATTTAAATAGTACCATTGATATTAGCAATGCAGTTGTGTGCGTATAAGCAGAATAGCGATTCATGCTGAATCAGGCCCTATATCCACAATCCAATGGGCTTGCAGAAAGAGCTGTTTGCTCCGCCAAGTATCTATTAAAGAAATGTCTACAAGACCAGACTATGGACCTCATTCAGAGTCGGTCGTTAGCGGCCGCTCGGTCGTACGCCTAACGTCCGCGAAACTGAAAAAGGACGCAATCGCACGGCCGGTCAGTAGCAACCAAAGTAACGCCCATACGTGAACAATGCACCTCCTCTAGCTAGCCGGTGATAACAGCTAGCGATCAAGTCAATTGTTGTCAGTCATTGTCAGTTGATGTATGTTAATTTTCTTCTGATGGTTGCGGCTGCTTGTGTTGTGAACAAATTACACCAAAAATTAACAAAAAACGCATAGAATAAGCCATCCCCCTGAAATATATTTATTCTTATTATTCGCTAATGCAAACACAGCTAAATCAATTACAAGCCAATTAGCAGTGTTATTAGCTACATCAAACGATTATTAGCTGCTTGCATTGTGTGGCTCAAAATAGAAACATCACTCCTAACATCAGTAACATTCGATAGTATCGATTGTATTCTTGGGCTTGAGAGAGCACGTACCCAACCTCAAGCTGTACGATCAGCCAGGCCTCGAACCTACTTGCAGAGTGATGTTTTACTACTTCCGGCCTTCTATGTCAGTCGTAGCAGGTAATTTATGTATGCCCCTAAAACGCCCTGAAAACGGTGAGGAACGCCTGCATTTTCAGACCACCACCCCTGTCAACACCCACAGATGGCTTTTTATGTCAATCAACTCTCGGAAGCCACTTCCTGCTCGTAAACCGTACGATTGACAGCATTTTGGATCGCAAGGTCTGGTATGCACATGCGCACAACTAACCGTATGCATGCGTGGTTTGGATACATCGGATGTGTATGACTGAGCGGCCGCTTACGACTGACTCTGAATGAGGTCCTATGTCTGTTTGGCTCTCTTAAACCCATGTAACATACTGTACCACGGGATGGAATACCATCCCCTGCACAATGGTTATTGTCACGTCGCACCAGAACCCTCATCCCAATTACTAAACAGCAACTACAGCCTCAAATACAGATATGCTTTCCCTCAGTTGATCCCAGGACAAGCTGTTCGAATACAGACCACTCGAGGATGTGACAAGCTTGCTACTGTTGTAAAGTAAGCTGACCAGCCCAACAGCTATGTTGTTCAGGCAGATGGAACTGTGTATGAGTGTAATCGTCGCCACCTGTTTAGTCTACCTGAAGAGAATATTACTGTGCCCAGTTTGACAGTGGATGACACAGACCCTCCTCACATCATACCAAGCTCCAGGTTGACAGAACCTATGTCTTCCTCAGTCAATAGTGTATCACCATCTGACTCGATGGCAACCCCAGCTATCACTCACAATGACCAGATGCCCATGCCGCATCTGTATACCACCAAGTCGGTACGTGTATGCAAGCCTAATACCCGATTTCAGGACTGTGTCACATAACCACCCCCACCCATCTTCTCTCTCTTTTTTTATTCTCTTTTTATTGTGTTACCCCTTTTCCACTATCTTCATAAAGGGAGGGATGTAGATGTGTATCCTGCTAGGACCCTGTAGGGTGAGACTTTTTCTGGACCTATGCATGCTGAGAGGGAGTTTCCTCTGTGTTAGTCAGTTGAGTTCCTGATGTGAAACTAAGTAAAAGATGTTCTCCTGCACTCCAGAGTCCATGAGTCTTTCCTGACTTGCAGCACATCTAAAAAAATCGACTTCAAATCACCTATAAATATATGGAAAAAACAAAATCGACCTATAGTAAATATACCCTATTGAATCCATTGAACCGTGGAACACAAAATGAAGGCTGAGAGAGGCATTTGCATATTTGTTATTGCGAGAGTGGTTGGGACCATGGCGGCATTACCAACCATTCCTGATTCAGGTGCTAGGCCTATTAAACCAGTTTTCAGAACCATCTGCACCTGTAGGTGTTGGCAGGGCTGTAGGGAGGGTGGTGCGCCCAGTGCCTCAGCACAGGGCGGAATCCTGCAAGGCCACCGGCCGCTACCTGCTGGGCTCCAGAGGTTTGCAGGAAGAGACCTCCTGGAGTGCTGTGCAGCAGAGCAGAGCAACTCTAAAGAAATCTCCACCTGACGGCCGGGTGAAAAGGTATGTGCTTACGGGAAGGAGGGGACAGGGGGAGCGAGAGGGGCGGCAGTGCAGCACAGAGCGCACTGCTGTCCTGCTACGGTGCTGGGTGTTGGTTACATTATTACATTACTGATCTATATTTATTATTACACATTTCAAATTAATCTATAATTAAGGGGCATATTCACTAAAGTGCAAGTTTGTAGAAGTGGAGAAGTTGATTCTAGCTATTATCTTCTAGAAGTTGCTAGATAAATGTTCGAGAAGATAATAGCTAGAATCTGATTGGTTGCTCTGGGCAACTCTTTCTCCTCTCCTTCCTCAATCTGCGAGTATGGAATATTAAGTGGCTTTCAGGCAGGCTTTTTCCTCTTTTTGTCCTTCAACACTAGCTCATTGTGTGGAAAGGCTCCTGAAGAACAAATGCTAATAGCTCAGTTTTATCTTTTGGCTAAATTTAGCATACTGAGAATGATACATATTTATTAAATTAAAAATTGGAATTTAGAGAAATATTTTAACAACTAGTTGTTGCTGGAATTATTATATTCATGAATGAGGACAAATTTACTCTAATCTTGTACTCGTTCCATGATTGAGAAAAAAATGGAAAAAAGTGATTCCTTCATGGGGGCACTCTCATTGCAGTATTATTACAGTTTTAAAAATGAACTTTTATTCTAATCATTTAAAAAAAAGGGGTTTAATTGCAGCAATAATCGCCAGTTCAATCAATATGATTAATCCATGTATAAGGATTAGAAAAAGAAGATCTATTATTCTGCCTCAGTGGTGGACCACTCACACAATCTTAATTATGACTGGATCATTTAGCCAGAGCCGAAATAATTAAAATCTGGTCAATGTACACAATGAAACAGACTATGCTGTATTCAATAACTAAAGGTGTGTCACAGCTTTCCGACGAGACCCCAGAATCAGACCTCAGCACTTTCCTTTGCGGGTCCTGTCCCGCCATGCTGACTCCTGCTGACTGCTCCGGCTCCAGTACTCACATGCTGGAAACACAATCCTCCGGTCCATGGGTGCGGCCATCTCGGTTTTGCCCATGTGACTCCACTACCACCAATGAGGATGCTTCTCCTTCTCTCTCAGATTAATAGCACCCTGCAATCCCTATAAAAGGATCTCTACTGCTGACACAAGTTGCCAGTGCAATAAGGCCCTCATTCAGAGCCGTACGCTCTGAGCAGAGCGCACGCTCTGAATGAGGGCCGGGCTCCATTTTCATGGAGCGTCCTCCTGGACGCTCGTATAGCTGTGGGTCACCACCCACAGGCTATACGAGTGTGCTTTGTGATGGCCGCGATGGTTGAGACCATCGCGACCATCGAAATTGCGAGCCGGAGCCTGCGGTTGAGGTTTTCAACCGCAAGCTCCGGAGTGATTTTGGCTCTATCAGAGCCAAAATCACTCCCACTGACATCACTAGTGATGTCAGTGGGCCGGCTTCTGACGGGAGGCGTTCCCGTGGGAACGCCCCCATCAGGGAGGCACGCCCCCGGCACGCCCACCAAAGGGGGCGTGCTGTCAATCAACATTGACAGCACGCCCCCTTTGATCGGACACAACAAGCAAAGGACTTTCCTTCGCTCGTCGCGTCTGGCGCATGCGCACGACGGAGCTCCCTCCGTCGTGCGCATGCTCAGTCCATAACATTGACTCACTTGCGAGCGGACAGCCGCTCGCGAGTGGGTCTGAATCAGGCCCTAAGTCCCCTTAGCTGTCTAAGTGAGCCTCCACACTGCACTCCGTAGTATTTACTACCACCGTTCTCATTACATGGCTCCCTAGCTGCACCAAGTAGCGTCCACGCTAACATCACTCATCCTACGGCTCCCTAGCTGCTCCAAGTAGCTTCTGTGCTACCACCACTCATTATACGGCTCCTTAGCCGCATAAAGTAGCATCCACGCTACCATCACTCATCATATGGCTCCCTAGCTGCTCAAAGTAGCTTCCGTGCTACCACCACTCATTATACAGCTCCCTAGCCACATCAAGTAGTGTCCACACTACCATCACTCATCATATGGCTCCCTAGCCGCTCCAAGAAGTTTCTGAGCTACCATCACTCATCATATGGCTCCCTAGCCACTCTAAGTAGCTCCCGAGCTACCACCACTCATCATACGGCTACCCAGCTGCACCTAGCAGCTCCTGAGTAGCCATCACTTCATCAGCTACATCAGCACCATCGCTGCTACATCGGCACAATCCTGTGCTGTCATAGGGCCTGATTCAGACCCACTCGCAAGCGGCTGTCCGCTCCCGTCAGGGAGGCACGCCCCCGGCACGCCCACCAAAGGGGGCGTGCTGTCAATCAACATTGACAGCACGCCCCCATTGATCGGACACAACGAGCGAAGGACTTTCCTTCGCTCGTCGCGAAAGTCCTTCGCTCGTTGTGTCCGATCAATGGGGGCGTGCTGTCAATGTTGATTGACAGCACGCCCCCTTTGGTGGGCGTGCCAGGGGCGTGCCTCCCTGACGGGGGCGTTCCCACGGGAACGCCTCCCGTCAAAAGCCGGCCCACTGACATCACTAGTGATGTCAGTGGGAGTGATTTTGGCTCTGATAGAGCCAAAATCACTCCGGAGCTTGCGGTTGAAAACCTCAACCGCAGGCTCCGGCTCGCAATTTCGATGGTCGCAATGGTCACGACCATCGCGGCCATCACAATGCACGCTCGTATAGCCTGTGGGTGGTGACCCACAGCTATACGAGCGTCCAGGAGGACGCTCCATTTTCATGGAGCCCGGCCCTCATTCAGAGCGTGCGCTCTGCTCAGAGCGTACGGCTCTGAATGAGGGCCATAGTTCTCTACCTACTTTCTTCGCACACCCATAAGTTCCTTCTGGCCTTGTATGTCTCTTCATGTGTAGGACCTTTATCAAACCTTGTCTCCTCCAGAGAACATCTGAGAGAATAAAACTATTCCAAGACCCAGCCCGAGAATCCTCACCCGTGACAGTTTGCACTGGCCAGATGGACTCGGCAAGTGGTCTGGGATCTAGTGCGGATTCCTCTCAAGATGTCCGTTTTTGTCTGGAAAGACAGGAACTTCTCAAGTCCAACTCATCCAGTTCATTCAAGATATGTCTCGCTTGGATAGTATTCAGGCTCTATTATCAAATCCTGCTCCAACTAATGTTCAAGCTGCAATTCCCTCCTCTGTGGCAACTTTGCCTTCAGTCCCACCTACTCCTCAGCTCCAACTCGCACTTCCCATCAAGTTTGATGGCAACCCCAAACTATGCAGGGGTTTTCTAAACCAGTGGGAGATTCATTTCGAACTTCAACCAGTTAATTTCCCAACTGCCAGAACTTGGGTAGCCTATATAATTTCGCTACTCTCCGGACAAGCGCTTGATTGGGTTTCGCCACTTTGGGAAAAATGTGATCCGCTACTCTCTAACTACTCCAAATTCATTGCCATGTTTCGTTGGATCTTTGACGAACCTGGAAGAGTCATGTCTGCCTCGACAGATATTCTTCGTCTTCGGCAAGGCGGCAAAGCGGTCAGACAGTATGTTATCCAATTCCGAACCTTGTCCTCAGAGCTCAACTGGAATGAGGATGCTCTCATTGCCGCCGTTTGGAGTGGCCTTTCTGAAAGGCTCAAAGATGACTTGGCTTCTCGTGATCTTCCTCCCAAATTGGAGGAGTTAATTTCCCTCAGTAATAAAGTGGACCTATGGCATAGAGAACGTGCTCTGACCAGAGGCAGATTCGATTGGGTTAAACCACGACCTGCTCCTCGATTCCATTCACCTTCTGTGGGTAAAGAACCCATGCAGGTTAACCATTCCCACTTGTCTGCTGAGGAGCAACAGAAGAGGCAGAGACAGAATTAAGACTTGTCCCATTTGTCCGGGAAATGCCGCCTCCTAACTTATCACAGAGAGGTTAATTTAGAAGTTGACATTGATTCACGTAGGAAGTCCAATTCCACCATGCAGACTGAAATAAAACTTCCACAGGGTCCTAAAGTCATTCTAACCCTTCTATATTCTGGAGGGGCAGAAAATTTTATGACTACAGACTTCGTTCATAAATATCGGATTCCTGTCGAAGCACTTTCCCGAGTCGTCTCTTTGACTGCCATCGATGGTAGTCGAAGTAATAGTGGAACCATCAGTCATCGCACCAAGCCACTTAAACTTACCATTGGGGTTCTCCACTCTGAGGAATTGCCCTTCCTAGTGATTCCCAAAGCCTCTCATTCTTTAGTTCTCGGATTACCCTGGCTACAGAGACATTCTCCACAAATTGACTGGTCAGCCATGCAAATAACTTCTTGGAGCTCTAACTGTTTTAAGAACTGTCTTCATCGAGTATTTCCGGTTTGATCCTCTGATCTACAGCTTCCTACAGGCTTGCCAGTATCCTACTCAGACTTTTCAGATTTTTTCAGTAAGCAGAAGGCAGATCTACCACCTCACCAATGCAATTGGGACTGTCCCATAGACCTAATTCCTGGGAAAAATCCTCCTCGAGGACGCACCTATCCGCTTTCTCTCCCCGAGACTCAAGCTATGTCCGAGTACATTGAGGAAAACTTAAACAAATTATTAATTCGGCCCTCTTCATCTCCAGCTGTGGCTTGATTTTTCTTCATAAAAAGGAAAGACGGAGGATTTCGCCCATGCATTGACTACCGTGGGCTCAACGATATAACCATTAAAAATCGCTATCCTCTTCCCCTCAAAACTGAATTATTCGACAGAGTCAAAGGGGCCACAATCTTCACTAAGCTTGCTTTAAGAGGAGCCTACAATTTAATTCGTATCTGTCCCAGAGATGAGTGGAAAACAGCTTTCAACACCACAGATGGGAACTACGAGTATCTAGTTATGCCCTTTGGCCTTTGTAATGCTCCAGCTGTTTTTCAATTCTTTGTCAATGAAATCTTCCGGGACCTTCTGTACAACATTGTGGTTATCTACTTAGATGATATCTTGATCTTCTCTAAGGATTTAGCAACCCATCGGAATCAAGTGGAAGAGGTCCTCCTGAGTTTATGCTCTAATCAACTCTTCTGCAAACTGGAAAAATGCGTGTTTGAAGTAACCAGTGTACCATTCCTGGGGTATATCATCTCTGGATCTAATCTTCAAATGGACCCCGCAAAACTTCAAGCCATCCTCGATTGGGCTATCCCAACATCTCTGAAATCTATACAACTGTTTTTAGGTTTTGCTAACTATTACCGCAAGTTTGTAAAAGGATTTTCCACTCTGGCAGCTCCTATAACCGCTCTCACCTGCAAAGGAGCAGATCCAAACACATGGTCCGTAGAAGCCACTTCGGCCTTTCAACTTCTTAAACAGGCATTTATGTCTGCTCCTGTTCTGAAGCAGCTAGATTAAACACAACCCTTCATTCTGGAAGTCGATGCCTCTTCTGAGGGAGTTGGAGCAGTTCTCTCTCAACGTTTTGAAGATGAGAAACTTCATCCCTGTGGTTTCTATTCCCGGAAATTTCTGCCAGCAGAGAGGAATTATTCCATTGGTGACCAGGAGTTACTCGCTATAAAATTGGCTCTCGAGGAATGGCGTTATCTCTTGGAAGGGGCTCAGTATCCAATCACCATCTACACTGACCACAAGAATTTACTTTACTTAAAAACTGCTAATTGTTTGAATCCTTGGCAGGCCAGATGGGCGATGTTCTTTTCTAGGTTTAATTTCAAACTCTCCTATCGTCCTGGATCACAAAATTGCAAAGCTGACGCTCTTTCTTGTTCAATGGAAAGTGGTTTCAGACACCTCACTGAACAGGTTCATCCCATCCTGGATCCAGCTTTGTTTGCTTCTACCCACATCTCCTTAATGCCTCCTCTTGGGAAAATGTTTTTTTGCATCCCATCTCCGTAAAAAAATTGTTACACTGGGCACATGCGTCTCATTTCTCCAGACACTTTGGTAATGAGAAAACTCTTGAATTCATCCAGTGATCCTATTAGTGGCCCTCTATGAAAGCGGACGTCGTCTCCTATGTTTCCTCATCTGTTAAGTGTGCCCAGCACAAAGTGCCTTGACAGGCTCCTTCCAGGCAACTCTGACCTTTAGACATTCCTTCACAGCCATGGACACACCTGTCAATGGATTTCATCACTGATCTTCCTCCATCTCGAGGCCACAACACAATCTGGGTTATCGGGGACCAATTTTCCAAAATGGCCCATTTCGTACCTCTTACTGGGCTTCGGTCTGCACCACTACTCTCTCAAAACTTTATAAAAGAGATCTTCAGAATTCATGGTCTTCCACAAGATATCATCTCCGACAGTGGAGTACAGTTCGTGGCGAAGTTTAGGAGGTCACTCTGTTCTGCTCTTCGGGTGAAACTTAAATTTTCCACCGCATATCTTCCTCAAACCAATGGACAGACTGAAAGGGTCAATCAGGACCTGGAATAGTTCCTTCGCATCTTTATCTCCTCCTCCCAAGATGACTGGGTTGAGCTTCTCCCATAGG
Organism: Taudactylus pleione; assembly: GCA_031769625.1. Taxonomy (NCBI): domain Eukaryota; kingdom Metazoa; phylum Chordata; class Amphibia; order Anura; family Myobatrachidae; genus Taudactylus; species Taudactylus pleione. Next base: position 14,578,756 of record JAUIMM010000120.1, on the reverse strand, counting down.
CTGAATTCGCTCACAACAATCATTATCACACATCCACCAATTCAGCTCCTTTTCTTACAGTATTTGGTCATCATCCTTGGGTTCCAGATTTTCCTCTTCTTCCAACACTGGATGTGACTGCTGCCAAGACGTCCATTCAACAGTTTTCTGATATTTGGAGGAAGGTTCGGTCCGCAGTTACCAAAACATCAGCTCGGTATAAGAAATTTGCTGACCGCAGAAGATGAACTGTACCTAGTCTTCAATCTGGTGATATGGTCTGGCTCTCCACTCGAAACATCAGACTCTGAGTTCCCTCGATGAAATTCGCTCCACATTAAATTGGTCCATTTCCAATTACCAAAGTCCTGAATCCAGTGGCTTACAAACTAAGACTACCTCCATATCTTCACATTCCCAATTCCTTCCATATTTCCCTTCTGAAACCATTGATCCTCAACAGATTCCAGAAGGATCTTCCTAAGGTTTCTAGCGTCCAAACTCCCGTTGTCGATACAGTCGTATCCAATACCTCATCAACTGGAAGGGTTATGGTCTGGAAGAAAGAATCTGGGTTAATACTTCCGATGTGCATGCTCCTCATCTAGTCAAGACCTTTCATAGGAAATTTCCTCATAAACCAAGAAAGTGTCCAGTGGCCACTCAAGAAGAGGGGTGTACTGTCACAGCCTTCCGACGAGACCCACACTTACCTTTGTGGGTCCTGTCCCGCCATGCTGACTCCTGCTGACTGCTCCGGCTCCCGTACTCCCGTCCTCCAGTCCATGGTCGTGGCCATCTTGGTTTTGCCCATGTGACTTCACTACCACCAATGAGGATGCTTCTCCTTGTCTCTCAGCGTACCAGCACCCTGCACTCCCTATAAAAGGATCTCTACTGCTGACACAAGTTGCCAGTGCAACAAGTCCCCTTAGCTGTCTAAGTGAGCCTCCACACTGCACTCCGTAATATGTACTAAAACCGTTCTCATTACACGGCTCCCTAGCCGCACCAAGTAGCGTCCACGCTACCATCACTCATCCTGCAGCTCCCTAGCCACTCCAAGTAGCTTCCTTGCTACCAACACTGATTATATGGCTCCCTAGCCGCATAAAGTAGCGTCCACGCTACCATCACTGATCATATGGCTCCCTATCAGCATCAAGTAGCATCCACGCTACCATCACTCATCATATTGCTCCCTAGCTGCATCAAGTAGTGTCAACGCTACCATCACTCATCTTATGGCTCCCTAGCTGCTCCAAATAGCTTCCGAGCTACCACCACTCATCATACGGCTACCCAGCCGCACCTAGCATCGCTTCATCAGCTACATCAGCACCATCGCTGCTACATCGGCACAATCCCGTGCTGTCGTTCTCTACCTACTTTCTTCACACACCCATAAGTTTCTTCTGGCCTTGTATGTCTCTTCACGCTACCATCACTCATCATATTGCTCCCTAGCTGCATCAAGTAGTGTCAACGCTACCATCACTCATCTTATGGCTCCCTAGCTGCTCCAAGTAGCTTCCGAGCTACCACCACTCATCATACGGCTACCCAGCCGCACCTAGCATCACTTCATCAGCTACATCAGCACCATCGCTGCTACATCGGCACAATCCCGTGCTGTCATTCTCTACCTACTTTCTTCACACACCCATAAGTTTCTTCTGGCCTTGTATGTCTCTTCATGTGTAGGAACTTAATCAAACCTAGTCTCCTCCAGAGAACATCTGAGTTGAATAAAACTAGTCCAAGACCCAGCCTGGGAACATGGTCTCAAGAATCCTCACCCGTGACAGGGTGAAAATACTCAAAACAATGTATTTGACACTAAAATTAATCCTATACAATATACATTTTTTAATATAAATTAATCTAGACTTGCTATTGACTATTAAAGAAAATTAAGATGATTAGGAGGAGAAGACATGCAATTCTTCTCAAACAGCTTGTCAAATCTTATGGGAGAGAGAAATGTGTTTCCTCTTAGATACCCATGTATAGTTCACATCTTTAAATAATGTATACAGAAATTAAGATCATGTGGACAATGTCAAACAACCCATAATATGATCTTGTGTGTTTAAATACGTTCATACATGGAACAAAACATCATCTTCATTTTGCAGTTTAGGTGATCATTTAGTATGAGAGAGGAAACAATAAGAAAACAAGGCTATAGTAATCTCCCTTAATGATACAGTGCAAATCCATGTGTCTAAACAATTGTACGAAAGACACATATCATAAGAAGCAATACCTAAAGTGCTTAATTGATATTGAGATCCCACTCAATACAGGTTTTGCATAATGACAAACATCCCCTCCATTCATAGTGTATAAGTGTATCTGCAGTCGATGAAAAAGTGTACTGTACTAGGTTACCAAGGATTTCTGCTTTCCATTCATTTGCCTCATGGACAGTGAATAAAGGATGAGAAAATCTTTAATACTTTTCCAGGGCAAGAAGTATAGAAATAGAAGACACTTCTGCTGTCTGTATAAAAGTTAACCCCTTAGAGTCCCCTGTTGCGTAGCATTGCAGGGTGACAAAGGGGACCAGATGAGAGAGTGTCTAGAATACCTGGATGTTCAGAAAGTGTCAAAGAAGTGCATTCCTGTCTGCGCAGACCAGATCCTGCATTGACATCTGATGTGCGTTTCACCACGTGCAGGGCTTGTTTACAGAATCGCCATGTGTATTGGTGTCCAAAAATGAACCTCCATACAAGCGTGGTCAGAGCCAATCAAGTGCCCCGGTTAGTAATTGGCATGTCAAAGCACCAATGATTAAGCGATGCTTATTAAGTGAATCGTATACAGTTTGCATGGTCAGGGGCAATCACATGCATCGTGCTGTGAGTGACCTGCTAAATCGTCTATCCTCAGTTGTCGGGCGGCGCTCAGGTGGTTAGTCACATGACGTCTCCGTCAGAAGAGATGTCATCCTGATAATATCCCAGTTGCGGCGTGCATGATGTATGTCTGCGAACGGGGGGTGTGAGATTCCGTGAATTCACTGGCCCCCACCACCGGAAGCGCGTCATATTGAAATCCCTCTATCTTCGTCTAGTCTAGGCTCACTTATTATACATAATGATCCGAATAAACGGAGAAAAGGCATAAAACACTGACATCACTGGAACTCCTCTAAACATATAGGCCCTCATTCAGAGGCGGTCGCAAGAAGCGATCGCTCTCTCTGAATGAGGGCGGCTGCTTGTATGTTTAAGTGCAGCCTCCTGGTCGCTAGCTAAGCTGTGGGTTACCACCCACAGCTTAGTGACTGACCAGGGTGATGGTCGCGATGGTCAAGACCATCGCGACCATCGGGGCTTGCGATGAGACCCTAAGGTTGGGTCTCGGTAACCGCAAGCCCCAGGGAGCTTCCTGCTGATGTCAGTGGGGCCGCCCACAAAACGGCATGCGTTCCAATCAGGAACGCCTCAGTTTGTGTAGCCACCCCCCGCCCCGCCTACAAAACGGGGTGAGCTGTCGATCAACATCAACAGCCGCCCTTTTTGTAGTGAGCTCCGGAGCAAGAGAGTTTCTCTCTCGCTCCGTGGGCTTGGGTACGCGCAGTGCGGCCGCTGCGCATGCGCAGGGCCTTAACATCAACCCGGTTGCGAGCTCTCAGCGCTTGCGACCGGGTCTGAATGAGACCCATAGTGTGTGTGATCGATTACTAAAAGAGGTATCTTGCTGGAACTCCTCTTTTTTTCCCTTTTTTTTCTATGTCTTTTGAGAAAATACTCATCCCTACTAGATGTGTTTTTTTATTCCAGGGAGCATCACCAACAAATGCAATCACATCACTATTTGAAATAATATACTGTTCTTTACTATTGGTTGACCATATACAGAATAAAATATCACAATTTGATAAGAACAATCCTGTGCGGAAGTTCCCTTGTAAACACTTGCCTCATTCGATGATTGGGAAACTGGTGCTAGTGTTCCCAGTTCATATGAAAGGAATCACTGAAATAAATGTTGGTGATTTTTGTACAAATAGAAAATATAGGTTACTTGCTCGACACAGAGGATTTTTCAGATAAACGGGGAAGGTATTCTTAACCTGCAACAGGAAAGTACATCTTATATTGTGCTTATGTACAAGTTCTAGTAAATATCTGCATGTTGCTAGACTTGTATTTACCTCTCAAATACAAAAGTGATTTTCAGTGAATGCTCCATTTATTGTAACTACAATGAACCTTACAATGATAGTGTTTCATGTAACATGGTTGAAGTTTTGCTGGTTTGGAGCCATTCCTCATTAATTAACATACTGTATGTCTGTTAATTTAGTGTTTTATGGTTAATAAAGAATCAAATGTTTTGGTCATGTTATTATTTTATATTTACAAAGGGCCAAACATGTACTATAGAGACATTTAAAACAGTCACATTGTACATATTTGTAATACCTAGTACAAAAATAAATGGGATTGAGATGCCAAATCCCGACCGCGTGAGACCGACAACAGGAAATCACGACAGCGGCAGGTAAGTGATCTAACCCTCCCCTCTCCTGCCCCTAACACTAATCCTCCCTTAGGGGTGCCTATCCCTAAACTTCCGGTGTGGTGCCTAACCCTAGATTCCCGGTGTGGTACCTAACCCTAGACTCCCGGGCTGGTGCTTAACCCTAACCACCCCTGGGGTGCCTAACCGTAACCCCCCCCTTACCGCTCCCTAAATTAACCCTCCCGGGGGGTGCCTAACCCTAACCTCTCCCTGGCAGGTCCTAACCCTCTCCCTTAGGAGTGCCTAACCCCCCCAAACCTAATGCTTACCCCGCTAACTGCCCTAAACCTAACCCTCCCCGCATGGCTAACAGGACGGGCGCCCCAGACTTACCTCGTTTGTGCACACATTGTTCTGGATTCCAGCATCTGGATTATGATAGGCGTCTGTATTTTGACGCCTATTATAAATCCTTTGCCGGCATTCTGCAGTCGGGATTGTGGTCACTTAACTACATCCCATACAAAATGCTACAATTTTCCTACACTTCCTTCACCTGAGAGAGATCTTTCATAGGGTGTACTGCAAGCAAATGCAGGTGCTGCTTAATAATTATCTATTGCGATCTTCCTCCTTGTCTTGCTAGAAGTCTGCCCTTGATGATGAACATGCTCATATTTTTATATTACATTATTTGAAAAAGAAACAGAAACTTACCTGCAAAATGTCAACATATTCACAATATCAACATTATAAATGTCGACAAACGAAATACTGACATTTTCAAAATGACGACATTAGTCTCTTACCTAGGAATTATGGATGTGAATACAGTTTTCTTCTCTCAGCCACCTTAAATTAGGTGCCTCCCCTCAAGCTTCTAAATTCGGAACTGTCCACCAGGGACAGTTTGGGATATCCCTTGTGTAATACTTAAATAATTCAAGTAACCAACACACTAGAAGTATTCAATTAGAAGAAAACCTCTCGGCAACACGTGATGATATCAGAGATGTGTGTCTAATTGATCTGAAGGTGGAGCCTGGAGTCCAATCTATGCCTATTAAGCTTAATTATACCAACAACTTGATCATTGGCCAGCTGGTGTTTTAAAAGAGAGACATCCACCACAGACCACTACTGCTTTTGAGGAAATGGCGTACTGCCAAGAAACGCGTCAAGTTACACACACCTTCTTTGTGACGTCAGCCCACCACTTACCACGTGTGGCAGCATTGATCCACTTACCGCATTGCACTGGTATCCGGTTATCTCGTGTCCCACTTGGAGGAGACATGCCAACCCGGTGTCCGACACAGGTCCGGCGGACACCCAATTCATTCAGTTCCACGTATATCGGACGCTCCTCACCTGCCAGCTGGGGTCACTCCAGAGGGGATGCAGGTCCAGCGGACACCTAATTCACGCAGGTCCTCATGCATCAGACGCTCCCCACCTGCCAGCCGGGGTCACTTCAGAGGAGACAGTCTGTCAGGAATCCCTCTCACAACCAGGTTCAGGCCATTTCCTGATTACAAGGTACCTTTATCCAGACGTGTCACACCACGGATGGACCAAGTGAGCCCTTATCCCTCGTTACTACCATCATTTAACTTTACTGATAGGATCTCCGTGTGTTTATTAGAGGTATGGGAGTTACAAATACCCAGGTATTAGTGCAAAACGGATACATAATTTCACTTATTACACTTTGGACCTTATTTAGAGTCGGTCGAAGCGGCCGCACGGTCGTACACCACCGATGTTCGCTATACTGCGCATGCGTAAAGTTCGCAATGCGCGTGCGCAAACTAGCCGCAATGATCAGAAATTTCTCTCTCCTTGAACACAGCCAGGTCAGTAGTTTGAGTGACAGATTGAGGCATTTGTGGGTGGTAACAGGGGAAGGTGCTTGAAAACGGAGTGGAAATCCGAACACAGGCGTGCCTAATTATGCGAACGGCGTTTTATGGGAGTGCATATGGTTTATGGGAGTGCATAATTAACAAAGTAGCGTCATGGCACATGTGACATAGGAGGTTTTTACACTGACATGATCGTAGAGCTTAAGAGGGGGTATGGTCAACCTTAAGCTCTACGACCAGTTCCCGATGGTCTCAATTAATCCTTATATGCCAGGAGATGACGTGTAATGCGTACGAGAAGGGGGCGTATTTTTTTGTCTTACGGCCGCTTCCTCCCCCTGGTCGGCCAGCAGCCGATCCGAACTTAGGGACGCAACTTGTGAGGGGAATCATTTGCATATCCGGCCCCTTTTCCCGTACTACCGTGCGGTCGCTTCGACCGACTCTGAATGAGGTCCTTAATGCTTTGGATCATACCCGTGTATAACAACAAGTGGTTACACTTTCCAAAGTTCCATTTTTTTTGAGACTTCATGATACATTGTATCCACCGTTACTCATTGTTTCTTATCAGACTTTTATTGTGGTTGCATTTTTACATTGTTACTTTTTATTACCTAAGGATCTGATCCTTGGCTTATGTGGCTGCTTGGAATTGGTTCATTTCTGACTTCACTTATTCATGTATTGTATTTATTTTATTAATTTACTTTGCATTGTTTTTTTCTGAACTTGACTCCCATGGTTTATTATTTATTTATTTATTTATTATAATTAAATAGTTTTTTATTACTATATTTATCCTGCTAGTAGTACTGCGCTTCTTCCCTTTTTTCTTTCTCTCCATTAAAGTATTCAATTAGTTGTATTATTGTATTATTGCACTAGAACACTTCAATTTCACCAATGCCTATAAATAACTAGTATCATACATGCAATACAAAGTTCACAGTACAATTTAATTTATTATTGCCTCAGTTGGAAAATATTAGTTACCCAATAGCCAGAAATAATTTTAATTACAATTAATAAATATAATTTTTGACCCCTGCTCCAACACCTATAACCAACTTACATACTTATCTATTACTATATGGTTAAGGACCGTAATAATAATAATTACCTCCCTTAGTTACCCCTAACCATGTTTTTGTATCTCCCTGTTGTACACTTCGTTAACTACTGTACATCACCCCTCCCCCATATATGTATACTTTTTAGCAGTATTAAATATATTTTTAAACAATACTCAAAGTAAATACAATACATATACATTGTACTAGTTTATGCAATGAAGATGTTATTGATGTTGAAACTTTATTATATTATAAAGATAGTTGGATTCATTTATAATATAGTCTTCCTTTACTGACTACACTTTGAATTAACTAATGGAAGTAAATGAGGAGTCAGTAGATCCACTTCAACAGTTCACGTTTGATAAATTTATATTGAGCTTCAATATATAATTTGGGGGTGGCAGTTAATTATGGAGATATGGCATTACCCTTAACGTCAGGAGCTTTGAAGATATATTGTACATAGTAACATGGTTGACTAGTGCAACTGGCTCCTTTACTAATGAAACTTTGCTGCTCTTTTAATATTGAGTTCGCTATGGTAAAGTGAACTACAGATGTCTTGTGTGGTTGCGATGACTATCAGTACCAACCTCATTCACTAGATGTAATAAGTGTTAACTTCAAACTCAACACAGAAATCACTAAAAAAGAGAAGTGCTTGTGACATGTCTTGATTGGTTGTGTCTGATTAAAGCGCTACTTAAAGTAGCAATCATTCAAAAAGGTAAAAGCAGGTTGATTTTGCCTTTTAAATTACTGCTACTTTGAAACATCGGGCAGTGTCGCACAGAACCCTTCGATGCCTGCAGTCCACAGGCTGTTACATTTACCCCTGAGTGTGAAACTTGGTGTTCATTACACTCAATGGTAGTGCCGCTTTAAATATACCAAACCCGATTTTAAATCATTGCATGGCCTATGTGGTTGGTGGTTTTTTTTGCACATTGGATTACATTGGATAAATTCCAGAAGGACTAAGTAGCTGAGTATGACATGCCTGTAATATCAATTATCTTTCATCCTATTGCATGCTATGACTTTACCTCCACTACCCCAGGTGCACCGAGAGGGGAGTTCAGACTTCCCATGCCCGGGCTTATTAGATGGGCCTGGGTAAGCTGCATGGGGGACAAATGTCCTTCTTTGCAGCACACGGTGCCACGCACAGTATTCTCTTTTATTGGGAAGCGGACATGGCCACACCGCCCAGATTTGGTGACACAACACCCAGTACCCGAGCCCCATTCAGCTGTCAATGGCCATACTCCCCCCATGTTTATCCCATCAACTGTATGTACCTCTGTTCCCCCTTTGTGTTTCTGTCACCATCTTTGTATTGATCTATTTGAGTACCTGTTTCTCCGTCTCCCCATATGTGCCTCTTTTCCCCGTCTTTGTGTGCAGGTCTATCAATGTCCCCTGTCCCATCTGTTTTCTTTCCTTTTTCTCCCATGAACCACTTTTCATTTGCCACTCATCTGTAACTAATGACACGTTTTTGTATTTATGGGCAATAACCATGTTACTATGTATTGTATTTACAAAATATATTTTTTTATATAGTATGATAGTAAAAGAAAAATATCACAGCTATTTACAGATATTTGATATAGTAAATCAGTGCATATTACAGGGTAAAGTACTTTATCTATCTGGTTTTGGAGGAAAGCTGCTTGTTCAGGTTGTTGTCCAAAGGGGCAGATAATATGGGATGCAATGTGTATGGTCGATGATAACTGCACTCACCCTTAGTTTGGAATCATCCAACTTCATATTCCTCTGATCCCAATAAATATCTGATAAATCCCAATCAGATGAGATTAGCAGCAGTTCCAATTTTCTGCCAATTTTACAAGCTAAATCATTGGGCTTGATTCAGATTTGGAAATAGAGTAATAAAGAGCTAGTAACTGTGCACCTTGGTAAAACCATGCTGCACTGTAGGTGGGGCAGATGTAAAATGTGCAGAGATTTAGGGGCATATTTACTAAAGTGAGAGTTTTTAGAAGTGGAGATGTTGCCCATAGCAACCAATCAGAGTCTACTTAACATTTAACTAGCACCTTCTAGAAGATAATAGTTAGAATCTGATTGGTTGCTATAGGCAACATCACCACTTCTAAAAACCCGCACTTTAGTAAATTTACCCCTTAAACTTCGAAATTGCAGTGTAAAAATAAAGCTGTCTTGCATGTGTAGGCTACATGCAAAAGCAGCAAGTATTCCCCCTGTTAACTTTGTAAATAAACCTTTTAATACATTCCTGCCTATAAACCTCTAAGATTCACCTGCCTAGAACCTCTAAGACAAAACCCTGCCTAAAAACCTCTAAGACAACGCTAATTGCGTACGCAGTATGACCGCAAATAAAGACAGGAGTGGAATCTTGTGGTTCCAACTCATAAGTATTATTCAGGTAAAAGTACAGTCAGTTACACGCAATCTATACATACATAATTTAGGCGTAAAAGGAAATAATACAGACCAAGTACGGTTATACATACGCTGCGCCTCCGGACCCAGAGATAGACTTCTGACTAGATATCCTCAGTTCACCCAAAATTCAGCATGAACTGGCAAACCAGTGTTTGGACACATATATTTATTCCCCCCCAGACTGAAACAGGACAAAGGGGAAACTTCCTGCTGATCTCATTGGTTCCCAGAGGAGGAGCATATGTAACGACACATTTAACAGGTTGTTTCAAATAGACTTTCCCTGCCTCTAACAGCCGGGGTCTTTCTGGTAACGCCTCCTGTAACATCCTAACAGTTGAATCTAAAATATACATTTTGGTTGCTTGTAGGTTCTGCGGTCCATAACTCGAGAATGCATAATGCGATCTCCTCACCGATAGCACCGGAAAACTGTGGAAAGAGTATGCGTCAGAACAACTCCAAGAATGACATGTTTATCTTGTATAATTCCTTAGTTAACAAATATCTTTATTTCTTAGCATTTAAACTAACTGAACCTTCTTGAATCATACATTTTGATGCTAATGGAACCTTGTGTGCGAATATGTAGTGTGTGGGTATTCGGGGTTTAATATAAGGACGCTAGTTATTAATGGGTGAGATTTAAGTGCATAATCTCTCATACACGAAGTGAACATCCAGCAGTGTGGATGGCTGAGGGTTGTAATTCCACATGCCCTCTGTCAGCAGGCCCCCACCTGCTGTGTTCAAAGGAAAACAAAACCTCTTTTGTTCTCACAGACACTTGTGTGAAGTGCAAATGTATTATCACCTCAAACTATGGGATTAGGAGACATCTTGTCTAGTATTCAGGCAAATCCAATTGTGTAGATATTATATTACAATTGCCACAACTATACTTTATCTGCATCCCGGGATTCCCAATTTGTATGTAAAAATACCCATTGTCTCTCCTTATTTACTTCTACTTAGAAAGCTGTTTTTTTCCATTGCCCTTGGTGTTAACAAAAACATTGCCATCTGTTCTTAGTTAATGGGTTATAACTTGAATTAATGCTGACCACACAAAATGGTGTCTTGTGATCTCATTTCCAAAATGGAGTCTTGTGGCCATTCGCAAGATGGCGTCGCTGTGATTAAATTTTAAACTGAACTTGCCTCACTCAATTATTCAACTTCGACACCCCACACATGCAAAAATTTATGTATTTGCTCCCCTTGCATTGCAACATGGTCTGTCCAGGTGCAGTTACTTGCTCTATCTGAAGCAGGCCAATTGTACAGTATGTATAGTATAGTCACCTTTAGTACCCTTTGTCATTGTTGTGTCAATGTTTATGTCAAAGTAGTGGCCCTTGATAGACATCTTAATAGGGGTGTATCTATAATGGGTGCAGGGTGTGCTAGTCCAGGGGGGGCCTACACCGCACACCCTGCACCCCTATTATTTAAAACTTACCTCTCTGAGGTCCACGCCGGGTATCAGCACTGTACAAAAAGCTGGAAAAATGGCCGCCGTGGCCACTTTTCCGGCGTTTTGTGCATGTGCAGTAGACTCTAGGCACACTTTAGTGCCCAGAGTCTACTAATGCTCTGGTGGCCGGCCAGCCGCATCAGTCGGCTGCCGGCCGCCAGGAAGAGAGGAGGGGGCCCCGGACGGGGAATGCACACAGGCCCCCTCCTCTCTAAAGACGCCCCTGCATCTTATGCACATTTAATTTTGCTATTGAATTGTTTTTGTGGCTCCTTAATTAAAAATTGTGCACGTGTAGCGCTTTACAAGTGCACAATTTACACCATGTATTTTCATTTTGGGCCTGATTCAGGGGTGCATGCAAATCCTGTCACGACTGTGATTTCATATGCAACGGACGAAAATATGCTAATGATTTAGTTGATGTCTTGTGCACAGAAACGCCCACCTCTGGTGTCTCACATCTGCCACTTGCTCACAAAAGAGGAAACAATGATCGCACATCAAACCTCTAAGCAACCCTATTCTGTCTCAGAATGAGCATCTCAGCTAAGACATCGGGGCCTCTGTAGCTGCATATGAATTTGCAGAATCTCTCTAGGGCTTGTTCAGAAAATGGTCCCAACACGCCTGCAATTTTGTAGCCACCCCCAGTTACCTCCCCTATACCCTGACTACCTGTCACTCACTTTGCATTCGACATTGACATTGTGTCCACCACCGAATCCGTCTCTTTATATTTTATACATTCATTCACTTGCGCTTGCAGAGGTGAGTCTGGGGCTTTCAAGTGTAGGTTCAGTAGAGTAAGGATGCACATGCAAATCAACAATGCTTCATAGACCTGCAACAGGTTTTGACATATACATATATTTATGTTTTCTTAAAGTATATACAGCTCAAAATTTAACAGTAGCAAAAAATGTGTACAGACGCATTTTTGGATGCATGTAAATGTCACATTTTTACATTTAACTCTAAATTAAGCACTACAGTGGATATATAAATTCTACACACCTTTATTGAAATTGTAGGTTTGTGATATGTATAGCCTGAACTCAAGATAAATCATGTTAAACCTTTTTCCACCTTTACCGTGACGTTGAACCAACAAAAATAGTTGAAGTGAAGAACAAATAGACAATTTTCAGAAAAATAAAGTGAAAAAGAGAAAACTCTGAGGTACCATTAAGATTGTGTAAACCTATGTCCACTGTCTATTTGGTAATATAGGGCCTGATTGAGAAATGGAGATAATGTAGATGTTGCACGCAGTGGAGCAATTTTCTGCTACTGCGCACGTGCAGTGATGGATTGGAGATGGTGGTCACAGAGATAATTTATTCACGATTGACAGGTAGTTAGCGGTTGGTGGAGGTAATGGGGTGTGGTTAGAAAAACGTAGGCATGTCCGGACTATTTTCTGGGCGTGTTCTAGTGAGCCTCTGTAAATTCATTCTTCGCTACAGAGGGCCTGGTGTCATACCAGAGCCGTTCTGCCTTAGACAGAATAGGCTTATTCAGAAGTTCGATGTGTGGACGATGTTTCTGCTTTTGTACGTAAGCAGAAGTTGCAAGATGCCTGATGTGGACGTCTCAATGCACAAGACATCAGCTAAATCATTAGCATATTTTCGCAAGTTCGTTATGTGTGGAATCGCAGTCACGATGGCAGTTGCGTCCATCTTTGAATCAGACCCTTAGTCCTGGCAACGGACCTGTAATTTATAAAAAGTATTTTATTCAACGGATTTAACTAAACTAAAAACATAAATCTGATTATCAACTAGGAATAAAAATCTATAATCCTCACTCCTAAATACTTTTCATTTACTCCAAGACATTTCTCTGTTAAAGTAAACAAGGATTTAGTTGTAAGCTCACCACAAACATGTTGCTTCTCTAACAAAAGTGCTAGACTCATTAGCAGTCTACTGTACATCCATGCTGCTTATTAGAACAGCTTCTAGTGTGTGACTTCTGCAAGTAAATGATACAGCTACTTACAAATGAAGATTCTGTTTATTTCATTATGGCATTATTTGCATTATACTTATAATAATGCTTTACTGAACTCAGATACAGTTCTGTCTGTGTTTATCTAGACACTTGTTTATTTTATGTGATATATTATGTGTCTTCCTTTTATATAATTTTGGATAATGAATAGAGTAGGACCTTTATACATCCCGTCCTTGCTGGAGCCTCCTCATAGATCATGGAACTGAGAAAATCTATAATACCAAGAGGGACAGTTTTATAGCCAGACAGCAGCTGTGTGACCCTTTTTTTTTGTAACTCGGTAACATAAAGAAGGAATTGTGAGGCTTGACTACCAGAGACAGCTTTTTCAACACGGTCCAGCTGTTATATTTTCTGCCATGAAATCTCACATACTTCTAATACATGCAATCTGTTTCCAGCACATTTTACCTTCTATCTTTTTTTCAGTATTATGACCCATTTCCCTTCTAGTCAGCCAGTCATTTCCCGTTTTCTCATATCCAGGAAACCACATGAATCCATTCAAATGGCTATACAACCAAAAATAAATATCTTCTGTTATTACCATTCCCTTTTTTATTTATACAGTGTTTTTAAAATATTTTGAAATCAACAAAAATAAATAATCATTAATGTAAATTTTTATTTCTGTTACTATCCTGTATTTATTTGAGTAAAATTCAATTCAATGTACACTTTGCATATGATTGTTTACCTTTAATCACTGTATTTTTAACAAAAACTTCACTGAGAATTGTAATTTTGTTATTATTTATTTAGGTTAGGAACATCTGTTTAAAAATTATTTTACTATTTTAATGAAAAATATAAATTTATGGGGAGTCTAGCACCACCCTGGGGGCGTGTCTGGTAGACTCATGTAATATTATCCCTCACCTCAGTGGCAATAGATCCCACAAAAATCATTACTCCCAAACCCAGTGTTCAAATGACCCAATTGTACCTTTACCCCTCCCAGTGTCAATAGATTCCTCAGTGACATTTAAATATGAATAGATCCTCCCCCAATTAGCAGCAGACCCCCCCCTTCCCCCTTCATTTCTATTGCATTTCCCTCCCAGTGGCATTACCCCTCACTATCATGACTGATGATCAGCCCCCTTACAGCAAATGATCTCTGCACTCACATAGGTCAACGAATAGAGGCCCTGATTCAGACCCGCTCGACAGCCGCCCCCCTTTTGTTGTGAGCCCCGGAGCGAGTGATTTCTCGCTCGCTGCAGGGCTCGAGCACGCCGCACATGCGCACTGCCCGGCCATCGACCCGCTTGCTAGCGGGTCTGTATCAGGCCCAGTGTTCACAGGGGAATTGCCAGGGGGCGGATAAACAGGAGGAATCAGTTCTGCACATGTGCAGAATTGATTTTCTTTTAAAATGCTGGAGGACGGAAGAGGAGTTATCCATCACACCGTTATATACAGTATATTTCATATTTACATATATAATTATTCATATACTTAACAGAGAAGGAAAGAGAGCGAGAGATCACTGATTTAAAAAATAATGAGATAAATTCATATGATGACATAGCAGAACTATGACTTTTCATGAAGGAAAATGGTTTCCCCTTAATGACAGAGAAATATAGAGCTGCTGTATTAGTAGCAGTAGAAAAATATCATATAGTTTAAGCAGCACAAAGTACATTACTGGTCTGCTGACAGGAAAAGGGTCAGGTGGGCTAGGGCCAGAATGGTACCTGCAGCAGCCAATCTAGTTGCCAGGTTTACACAGCAAAGAAATTTGGTAACCTGTAAGTCATAGGCAATGGTCGCTGGCACAGAAGCAGGGTCAGGATACAGTACATCAGTTATAATGGCCACACACAGATTGATCCTGCACCTCAACCCAAACTCCTAGCAACAGGTCATTGTGTCCAATTTGGCCACACTTGTTCAAAAATTATTCTGTACATTTTTATCATGTTATCAGGCATTGAGGTAGTTCAGGCTACAAAAACAACCTCAATGTATATTTCTCCAACATTGAAGGTCTTCAAATCGATTTGGGACAGTGTGTGAAAAGGGCGTGGCCACATCACGGTCAGGTGTAATGAAGGGGGAGGGGACTGAATACTAATTATCCAGGCCGGGGCTTGCTCTTCTGCCCATAATAGTTTTCAGTGCTGTTTTTTGCTCTAGTGGCCCTAATCGTGATGGGGTGTGCTGCCCAGTGGCGGAACTCCCAGAGACAATGGAGTCATTTGCCGCCAGGCGCCAGCATGGCCTTCTCCATGCAGCTCTGTCACAAGCTCCATGCAGCTTGTCACCCAGAGCTGCATGGAGAAGGAGCGCCGCTAACCGGCGCCCCACCTCCAGTGGCGTAACTACGGAGGGTGCAGGGGGTGCCGGGCGCCCACTGAGTGTGTTACCAGCGGGCTCCTGGCTCCTTCTCTTCCCCCGGTGGTAGCCGGAGGATGGAGCTCAATCCTGAGCTCCGGCTTCCGGGTCCCGCAGTGCACTATGGGAGTGACGTCACTCCCATAGTTCCGAGGAGTGGGCACCGGGGGACAGATGGCAGCAGGCACCGGAGCGGGGTTTAAGGTAAGTATATATTTTTATTGTGTGAGTGTGCATACGCGCAGAGGGGGGGGGGTGCACTACAGGGGGCTTACTACTGGGGGCATTACAGGGGGCTTACTACTGGGGGTACTACAGTGGGCTTACTAGTGGGGGCTTTACAGGGGGCTTACTACTGGGTACTTATTACAGGGGGCATTACAGGGGGCTTATTACAGGGGGCTTACTACTGCATTACAGGGGGCTTACTACTGCATTACAGGGGGCTTACTACTGGGGGCACTGCAGGGGGCTTACTTCTGGGGGCACTACAGGGGGCATTACAGGGGGCTTACTACTTGGGGACTTACTACTGGAGGCACTACAGGGGGCTTACTACTGGAGGCACTACAGGGGGCTTACTACTGGGGGCACTACAGGGGGCTTACTACTGGGGGCACAACATAGGGGGACCACTAATGGAGGTACTGCATAGGGGGATCACTACTGGAGGCACTGAATAGGTGGACCACTACTGGGGGCATTGTATAAAAGGAACTGCATAGGGGGGCGGCGGCAGCTGGGGCTGGCATAGATGCTGGGGGGGTGGGGGGTGGGGCACCAACATTTATCTTGCCTCCGGGCACCTGGGATGAAGTAACGCCACTGGTGCTGCCATAATGTTAAACATCACAAAAGGTGTTCTTAGTTCTTCTACGATATGGAGCAGTAGTGAATGGGACATACCGCTCATTCTTCCAAAAGACAGGATAAAGGTGTTTGCAGGTGGGATGGCAGCTTTGCAAACCAAAACTCTGATCATAGTCTCCTTGGTGTTTCAAGGATTTATTAAGATCTGGTAATGTCAAAGTTTCAAATTACCATTTTATATGTATATTCAACTGTTAACCAGATGAGAACATGTGATAATAGCAGCAGCACTAGAACAGGCACCTTTATGTAAACAATCGACAGCTGTAATTCTCTCCTGTTTACTTCAGATACTCTCTTCCTTATCGCCATTCCACTATTGCAGAACTCACTATGGCTATTTTTATAATCCCACCATCACGTGTAAAATATGTCACTTAACTGTTATGACTGTAAAGGTCAAGGGCGTCTACGTTCCAGAAACTTTAGTAATGGAGAAGGACATTTTAATTTTTCTATAATGTCTACAAATTTTAAATGAAGAGGCAAACACACAACTACACCTGCTATATGAGTGTACCATTGACCAAGAAATAGCCACAGAATATCCCTATATAATGTTCTGATATAGCCAAATAACTACAATGAAGAAGAAAGTTTTTTACAATATTTAAGTTGGCAATGGTACAGTTTAAACTCCTTTTTTTGACATTTTAATGTAATTTGCCAAATTGTATACATTTAAGCCCATTTACACACAAATAGGGGGAGGCAGTTATCAGACCGGTGGACTGAGTGCCACAGGTCTAAATACTGATGCCTAAAGCCCGACACAGGAAATACCAACACCTATCTTAATTCTTAATCCCGATGCCTGAAGACAGACAGACAGATGCCGGACTGATTGAGGTAAGTCTGGCGCGTCTTAACTGTTAGCCGTGCGGGGGAGGGGGTAGGTTTAGGCCCCCCTGCGGGGACTTAGGGTTAGGCAAACCCACTGGGAGGGTTAGGCTAGGAGAATGGGAGGTTAGGGTTAGGCGCCGCTAGGGGGTTTAGGGTTAGGCACCCCCCCGGGAAGGTTAGTTTAAGGGTACAGGAAGGGGGGGTTAGAATTAGTCTCCCCCGGGGGAATTTAGGGTTAGGCACCACCCCAGGAGTTTTAGGGTTAGGCACCACCAAGGGAGGGTTATGGTTGGGGGTGGGAGAAGGGAGGGTTACAATACTTACCAACCCCAGTCAGGATATCCTCCTGTCGGGCTTGTGCAGTCAGGATTTTAACCGAACAACCGCCGGTATTTCAATCCCATTCCCAAATAGGGTAGTGCACCAAGATGGTAGTAATAATGATAGCTTGACTGAGTCCAAATGCAAAAATGATATTTTTTTCTCATGATTATTAAATATTAAAAGTTTACAAATAAAATAATGGCTGCCCAGATGACCCTTACTTTCATATTTTAATTGAGACAAATTGTGTTCTAACGAGCAGTATATTATGAGAAAACAGAAAAGTCTATATGCTACATATTTTAAGTGCAGAGAAACATCAAAAAGCCTAATGGGGTCATAAATCTATGTATAATAATGGAAAAAAGGTGCATTTTCATATAAAAAAAAGAATATTTTCTGCATATTTTACAGTTTACAATTTATCTCCTAAGGGTCGCTAACATTAATTCTTATTGTATTGTTTAGCACAAAAAGTAGTTGCAGAAATGACAAACATTCAATAGTGTTGACAAGCTGGATGCATGCGTGCTTACTCTTCAAACAGTACTAACTGCAGTATACTATATCTCTATCTCCCTTAAGTCTAGTATAAGTTAAAGGAAATGTGTACTGTAAATGTGACCTGTAGAAGACATGTTAACTTTAGTTTGGGGTAATTTATCAACAAGCCTGTTTAAATTGGCCATTGTGCTTGATGGCAACTGCTTTTACAATGCAGTCCACACTTCTATGTGACTTCTATGTAGTGGCCTCTTCTTTTTTGCCTTTTTCTTAACCTACTGCTCCTACAACAGATCTTGTTGATAGTCTAGGGGGGTTCTAAAGGGATGTAGAAAGCAGTCTGTATCCTGGCACAAGAATTCCGACCACTGACATCCCAATGGCAAGTATTAGGGTTAGGGTTATGAACTAGGGGGATGGTTAGGGTTAGGCTGTGGGAGAGATGGTTAGGGTTAGGCTATGGGAGAGGTGGGATAGGGTTAGGGGGTAGGGTTAGGAGGTTAGGATACAGCCAAAATTCTGTTGGGATTCTAACGCTCAGGATGCCGCTGTCGGTATCCTGACTGCCTGGGACCCCATACCCAAACCATTCTAAATCTGCGATATGCGTAGACCAAGGAGCACCTTTGACAGCCATGGGTTGCTTCACCTGTTACATTTAACAGTTTAATGTATTTGTAAACAATAAAGTGGATAATATATAAACTAGATGCCACTTGTTAATGAAGGTGTTTAGCAGGCACCACAAACAAAGCTTTATCCTGCTAAGGATTCTCTTTCTCATAGAGACTTTTGTAATAGGACTTTTTTTCTAATCCCCATGTAAGCATTTTCCTCATTATGCTGAACTTTATATATTATTGCTATGTATGATAAATTGGTTTCACTACGAATTGTACTTTAGTACTCATTAGTTGTAGTGCTTACGATAAGCTCGTTAGACATAAATTACTTCTTATCTGTCGGATCGATGTCTGGTTGTGTGCATGCAAGAAGGTAGGGGGGTAGTGGATGGGGATGTATTAGTTTACTGATACATTCACAGCATATCTGTATAAATAATCAGACATGAAAATATATTTATACAATAACAAAGCTATAATCTAATTTTATTACATGGCCTTTTATAAATGGATCCAGTGTCAGATTGGGGAATGAAGGACCCACTGGGGAAAGCAGTTGTAGGGGCCCATTCTTAAGGGGTGTAGACAGTCACTGCAGGAGGTCCAGCCAGCCCCTACAGAGACTTGGTCAGCCATTAAACTTCATGTAATGGACCCTCTAATAGAGTAACAATATATAAATCAAGTGCATAGTCTGGAACCTGACATTAGAGGAGGGGGTGGGGCCCCTTTGCAGTGGGGCCCACCAGGGATTTCCCCTGAACCCCAGTGGGCCAGTCCCATATCTCAATGTCAGTAAAGACCTAACCAACTCTCCACTTTTAGCCTGAACTAACAGGTCAAGGTAAACTGGATCTAATAGTAGCTGGTTTGCCGGGGACAGGTGTCATGTCAGAATTATAGACAGAAGCAACAATAGTCAGTATTTTCTCTACTCCTCAGCCTAAAATATCATGAATACAGTACGTTACCCAACTTTAGCTGTATTTCTATCTTTTTTTGTGGTTACATTTCTGATTGAGGATCAATCATAGAATGCAAGTACTTTATTTAAAAGAACAAAAAAAGCAAAATAGCTGAACAATAAAGTCAAACCAAGAGAGCATCCAGCATATATTGAAATAGCAATTATCTTGAGACTAATAATTCCAAAACCAATGGCTTCACTAGGGGGGTGTGGGCCATGCCTGGTGACACCATCTGAGGGGATGACACTAAAATAGCAGAGCTGCTCTACAATATTGTTGTAACCCCTAGGATGGTGTCACCAATCAGCGATGATAGCGGTGATGGATGCACGCGTTATCCACTGTGCCCAAAGAGGCTGTGGACTTCCGCAAGTGCTGGGCAAGCCTCCAGCATGATGAAAATGGGGACATGTGGTTATGCCTCCAAAATGTCCTTAACCAGGGACATGCCTTTGTGGGCATGAGCCCACGCCCCCTTTTGCAAGCTCACTGGGTAACACCAACCCTAGTGACATTACTATCCACAAACAATCTATAATAGGAAAATATCAGATACAGTGGAATGTCATTTTCAACAATATACTTAAAGGGGAAGGGGGAATAAAAACAAAAATATGGGGGAAGAAAGGGGGAAGGGATGAAAGCTCAGGTGTTGAGGTCCCAGTAATCATGTAACATAATGCAGTAATCATTATAATCCAAGCATTGTATTCAGTCATAATAGATGCATACATTCCTTTATAAGGTAATTAGTGGCACTCACAAGTTGGCATTTACAGTTGTGAGTAATGATGGTGTCACTTGTATTGCAGCAAATCGTTACGTTATGGTTGTCAGTGTGTACGGTGCACTGACACCTGTTGCCTGTAGCTGGTATTACGGTGGATCCTTACATACATAAAATGTTTCTAAAACTATACATATTTTGTGTAGCACTACTATTGAAAACTAGATAAAGTTTCAGGTGGCAGGGTGTTGGCTTTTGTTGTCTTGTTTAAATATTTTTTGTCAGAAATTTGAAAAACAAAATGTTTTTGAAAGGTGTTTCCCTGTATGGGACAATTAAAATAGAAATATATGTAACCAATTATGCTTAAAAATTAAAGTCCTAACAGTTTCAAAACCAAAATCTAAACTTAGCTTTCCTATAGTGAATTCAAAAATATAAAGCTGAGGCATAACTAATGTGTATATATTAATTCAGGTACAAAATTGGGTCAAAAGAGACAAAGGTGAGTATTAATCATGCATGTTTTGTGATTGCCTACTAACTAGAGATCCCAACTAAAACCCACTAATCTAGAATGGTATGAGGCTAAGTGGAAATATGCTGTTGAAATGATGCAATTTTACATCTTATTTTTTAACAAAATGTATCTAATGGTACTTGCAGCCTTAAATATAGTACATAGATGCATGCTGTGCACATTTGGTTGTAGGATGCCTACAGTACACTTGTGTATATAGTAGATAATATATATAGTACAGTATACACTTGTTGTGTATATAGTAGATATAGAACACAGATTTCGTATGTAATGTAGCTAAAGGTATTTGTGTTGAATAATAAATTGAACAAGTGTTTTTCTTTCTCACGATAAGTAAGATAGTACCCACCCAATATTGTAGTTTAGCTTATTTACACAACAGCCACACCATTAACTACAACAGTATGGTGGCCAATAAGAAGTATTGAATCCCTGACAGGCTGAAGACTTACAACAGCTGATGGAACAATCAGTGGAATTCCAAATATGTTTCCTTTGACTCAGTTTTTGTCTCCTGCAGGCCGGCTCTTTTGTATGGGGAAGGATAAGTCATGGGAGAGGCTTCCCTGAACTATAAACATTAATGCACTTTAGGGTCAGCAATTTCTACTTACTGATTAGGAAATGTAAACAAGTTTTCACTTTGAAAGGAAATATGGATAGATATACAGGTTTTACCCAGTTAGTACTAAGTGATTTTATACTCGTACATACAACTGAACTTAAGGGGTCCCAGGAAATTAGGCAGTTACAATCTGTGGGTCATTGAAAGTGTGATATCATGATTGGATAAATACAATTGTTTATTGATGCATCATAATTCATTATTTAAAGGCTTGAACACATAATTGTAATATCATCAATTCACATATTACTTCCATGTTCATGAGAATAAAACCTACATTGTTGATACGATCTTAATATCTCAAATAATTGGAATTCATGGTGATGATAACTATATAAGATGATTGATGACAGGTCATCTACCAGAAAAAAAAACATAATGATAAATGTCATGCCAAGCCACTGGTTGGGATATAAAATATGAAAATGTGTTAAAAACTGTTGACACAAATAATTCAGAGGAGGAGATCTGAACAAATTGATAGAACACTGGGCCTGATCCACAGATGGACCCAATGTCGCTGTTGCACAAAGTGGAGCAATATTTTGCCACTGTGCATGCATCATAACTGCACTACGCACACGCTGCAATGGATTAGTGACGGTGTTCGCAGAGAGGATTTCTTCATAAAGTGAGTGACAGGGAGTCAGCATTTGGGGGTTGTAAATGGGTGGTGGGCAGAAAAATGCAGACATGTCAGGACCATTTTCAGTGCCAGATTAATGTCCACATGGGCCTGGAGCTGAAATGTATGAAAGGCCTATTGTGTGCTGCTGCAGGTGATGTGACTAGTGATGCGGGGGCATGAACGATGTGGTGTGGGTGTGTTCTACATAAGGAGTCTAGCTTGTGCATTGGGTGTGGCTAATCTATCTATCTATCTATCTATCTATCTATCTATCTATCTATCTATCTATCTATCTATGCAGAGACAAACACAGGATTTCTGGAAGGGGGGTTTCCATGTCATGCCATTAAAATGGGCATGACCACCATTCAAGGGGGTGTGGCTATCATTTTAGCTAATTCAAGGCCACATCTACATCAAATAGGAATCGTTATGAGATGCCGGCATCTGAATAGCCGCCAGTTGAAATACCGACAGTGAAAGGCCGAATAGTGAAGATCCCGACTAGAGGTGGTAAGTAGCCTAACCCTCCCCTCTTCCCCCTAACCCTCCCTTAGTGGTGCCTAACCCTAACCTCCCTGGGGGGATGCCTAACCTTAACCTCCCCCCGATGGCACCTAACCCTAACTCCCCCTTCCCGCACCCTAAACCTAACGCTCCCAAGGGGGTGCCTAACCTTAACCTAGACTAACCCTAACCCACCCTGGGGTGTGCCTAACCCTAAGTCCCCCCGGGGGTGCCTAATCTTAAACCCCCTCATCCCTTGCTAAGCGCGCATTCTTACCATCGTCCGGACGTTCGGACTTCTGATGGTCAGGATGCTGACACCGGTATCCTGACATCCATCAGGCTATCGGCATCAGCATTATGCCAGGTGGCGGGATATCGGTATCAGTATTTCAACTGCCGGCATCCCGTCCACCGGCATATCAACTGCATCCCCATTAAATATGATACCTTAAGCTGGGTACAGACTTTAGCGATCCAGTGGCCAACCGCCAGTCCTACCGACTGAGCGCCCAATTTGGTAAGTGCTGCACACTTGCCAATGGGCTGCTTGATGTCTGAAAAGACATCACAACTGGACGTGTATTTATATTTGCTCGCCCAGTTGTGATGCCAGTGTTTCTGTGGCCAGTGTTCAGGCAGTTGTGGGTCACCTGTACACACAAGTAGATGTACCTAAGGCTGTGCTGCAGGTCCGACCTGATATTTTTGTGAGCAATGTCATTCATGGACATATCGTTTATACACACCCGCACATGCACTGAGATATGTTGTTCACTGAACGACATATCGCCAGGGGCATACAGAGTCGGCATGGGCAAAGGGTGGTGGACTAGTTGCGGGAGGCGTGGCCATGCCCCTTTAGGGGAAAAAACCATTGTGTTGCTGTGCGCTGGGGAGGGGAGTGCTATGAGACCCTCAGCACGGTGCAAAACAGGGGAGGGGTGCGGTCAGTGTGATCACTCCTCCTAGACAGAGGAAACTGCTGCTACTGCTGCTCAGCAGCAATCAGTCTCCCACTGCAGCCCAGCACACAGCAGGGTGTGCTGGGCTGCTGAGAGCTAAGAGGGAGGGGGGGTGGTATTAGACCCAGGCCCCTCCAACAAGCCCGGGTAATTAGTCCCTGCTCCCTCCCCATTCATTGCCCCCTGGCAGAGCTGACTGAGAGTCCTGCAGTCTGCTGTGCAGTGTGCTGTGAATGTTACTGCCAGGGCCCATCTGCCCCAACGAGTGACAGCAGAGATCGCACTACAATACCTTACCGCCTCCTCCTTTCACTGCCACTCCCGGCTGGGGTGGTGGAGCTTACGTGGGGAGGAGATGTGGTTGATTTGGGGCAGAGCTTTTGACGGACCCGGAGCTTTTGACGGGCGATGCTTAAGCCCAGGCAGCCGGGAGGTGAATGATTGGGGTGGTGACAGGAAAAAAAAATCCTGTCATCACTATCTGTGGATGCTGTGGGCCTATTTGCATGGGTGGGCCTGGAGCGTCAGTTCCACCCGTCCCATTGTTAATCTGGCCCTGACTAATTTTGGATGTGCTCTAGTGGGGCTCTGCAAATTTGTTGCCAGCTGCAGTAGCGCAGGCGTCTTAGAGGAGCTGCTCTGAGACAACATAGGCTTACGCAGAAGTTCAATGTCTGACCAATGTTTCTGATATTCCTGCTTTTGTGCGTGAGCGGCGGATGTCAGACACCGGAGGTGTGGTTGAGTCTTTAGCATATTTTCACAAGTCCGCTGCGTACAGAATCACAGTCGTGACGGGATTTGCATTGATCTCTGAATCAGGCCCACTGTCTCTGAGGTGCTTTTAGATTAGGGCTGTCTCATCTCATTACAGAGAAAATGTTGGTACGAATAATACTGTGATAAGCAACAGCATGTAACAGACCTCTCCTAGTTGAAAGAGCTCCCTACACCAGCGATATGCCATCCTGGCGATTGGTTTCAGCATTACTATCATTAAGGTGATGAATGACTCCCCTCCCCCGGCTTACAGTTCCTACATTTCTAGGAGCCCACCATTCCACTATGAAAACACAAATTATCTATGATATGTTTTACTGATAAAAATAGATTTTGTACCATGCGCTCACCTTGTCTATATATCATATTATAGAAAATGTAGCTAAAGTAAAAAATGTGGAGATGACAACAGATCTAATGAATGTTATAAACAATCTTTTATTTATATAGACACCATATACCAATGCGTCTAGTGATATGGATGGCTATTTTAGACTCTTATATGTCTCCTTTCTGGTAGTAGGAGTATGATGGTAAAATAATCTAATAAAAATTATATATGATGATTAAGTCCTATATGGAAGGATCAAGGTATGTCTGGGTGGCAGGTGTGCCCTTTGAGGAGGTTACCTTTCCGTAAATATATACGGTACCCTTATGTTATAATATCAGCTCAGTATTTGTCCATACCGACTAGTAGCCAAGAAAAAGTCAACCAATAGGACCAGTTTTCCACACACGTGACTACGTGAGTACCATCATACTCCTACTACCAGAAAGGAGACATATAAGAGTCTAAAATAGCCATCCATATCACTAGACGCATTGGTATATGGTGTCTATATAAATAAAAGATTGTTTATAACATTCATTAGATCTGTTGTCATCTCCACATTTTTTACTTTAGCTACATTTTCTATAATATGATATATAGACAAGGTGAGCGCATGGTACAAAATCTATTTTTATCAGTATAATTTTGTTGGAGACAGGACATCTCCAGTACCAAGCAGCCCCCTAAAACAATAAACATCTTGTTGAGCGCTGTTCACATTTTCCATTTCTAAACATATGATATGTTTTAGTTACACCGTAAAACTGATTTTAAATGCAGAAGTTTCTGTTTTTAATAATTAATGCCCTTTGTTAATTATGTGGCAATATTTTTACAATGGTTATAAAATAACAGAAAATATAATTTTGTTCCCATATATATTAAAGGGTTAACTTGGTTTTATGCATTTTAAACTGATAAAATTTCAACGTAATCAGCATATGTTGGTGTTGGTTTTGGTTAAAATAGTATTTGAATAGTGATTTGAGTACTATGCAGTATATAGTATCTGTATTGAAAAATATATTTATTTCGACCTGTAAACAACAATATTATTAACCATTATTTTACTATTAACATCCACTGACATTTGGTTGTTCCTCGGGAGGGGGGACCCCATTTTATTTTTGGGGTCCCAACTTTCCAAGGCATTCCAGCCCTGGGATTACCAATTTGTGTCTGGTTGCCATTATGACAGGGGGATCCCACACTGTGTGTCTAACTGCCATAGTGTCAGCCCCCCGGCTGTTTCTACACGGTTGTGGTTACTGGAGAATAGGGATAATCGCTGCCATTTTCCCCTCTATTTACAAATACCAGACCAAGCTCAAAGGTTCAGGCTGGTTATTGTTTGGGGGGGGGGGGGGGGAGAACCCATGAATTTGTTTTTAAATTAACAATTTACACATAACTAATACCCCTTTCACATCGCAAATGTCGGGTCACACCCAGGATTTGTACACACGTCCATTCCGGGTGCGACCCGGCTGAGACCCCATTCAGACGGGCGGCCCTTCCTGGCAATAATGCTGGATCGATGACGTCACCACCATCGCTACTGAGCTCTTCCTATACAATGAATGGGACCAGAGTCGTCTCAATCCAGGTTACCCATTCACACTGTACCGTGAGCCGGGTTGAACTCGTGTTCAACCCTGCTTGTTATCCGAGTTGAAATACAAGGTTGCTTGACATGGGGTATTTCAACTGGGCCCTTTCACACTGCACAGCAACCCGGGTTGCTGCGCGTTCATGTGCAATAACCCAAGTAATTTGCTGACAGTGTGAAAGGGTTATAAACCTGCACAGATCAGTATGATCTGTGCAGGTGTAGTTATGTGTACAAAGATTAGAATAAATGATTAATTTGAAAATAAATGCTTTCAGTCCACCCCTAAAGGCGGCACTGCTTCAGGGAGGAATAGGAACTAGGAAATAAGACAAGGAGGGATTTATATGCAATCCAAAACATGCAAGATCTGACATCTCTGAAATTATTACATTTTGCTTCGATTTGAGTTCCAGATTTGGTTAGGATGTTCATAGCATGCATGGTTCGACTTAGTACCCCCAAGTCCTGATGTGTGTTTTTTTCAGCAAAACCAAAGTGCTCATCTCTGGCCATGCCAAATTATGGGATGCATCTACATCAACACCAGTTGACTTAAATTGCTGTCTCTCCACATGTCATAGTGGCTTGGATGGCACCTTTGTTTTCCTAGTACCATCAGAACGAAGTGAATCTTTTTTGTAGGATTAGAAAACATTTATATTCTATCAATAACCTAATCCTAATACAAACCCTGCTTGTCAAATATCCATGGAGCACACAGAACTCCTTTGTGATGCTGCGGACAGTATGGCACATATTATCACTAGGGATGAGCGGGTTCGGATTTCTGAAATCCGTGCCCCCCCCCCCGAGCTGGGAACCGAGTCCGTCTCGGGTTTTCCCGCCTGACTCGGAACTGAAATCGAGGCAAAACGCCATCATCCCGCCTTCCGGATCTCGCGGGTTTTGGATTCTATAAAAGGTTCCCGCGTTGGTGCCATTTCTCACTCTGGCAGTGGACAGTGAAGAGGGAGGGTGAGAGCTACGGCTGGCTGGGCTGTGTTGTGCTGCTGTTGTCCATATGGGCTGTGTCCACTCAGTCCATAGGGGCTGACTGGGCTGTGTTGTGGTGCTGTTGTCCATAGGGGCTGGCTGGGCTGTGTTGTGCTGCTGTCATAGGGGCTGGCTGGGCTGTGTTGTGCAGTCAGTTGTCCATAGAGGCTGTGTCCACTCCAAAGTCCATAGGGGTTGGCTGGACTGTGTTGTGCAGTGTCCCATAAAGGCTGTAGTCCTAAAGGGGTGCTGTAGTGTTGTCCAGGGGGTGATCTGAATGAGAGCCGGGCTTTTTTTTTTTAGAACGGCCTCCTGGCCACTTGCATAGCTGTGGATGACCACCCACAACTACAGTGAGCGGCCATGATGTGTAGGGTCTCGTGGCCGCAAGCCCCAGAGAGATTAAGGCTCTAACAGAGCCGGAATCTCTCCACTGACATCACTTGTGATGTCAGTGGGGCTGCCCCCAAATGACAGGCGTTCTCATAGGAACGCCTCCGTTTGGACAGCCACCCCCCTTGCCCGCCCACCAAAGGGGGCGAGCTGTCACTCAACATCGACAGCTCGCCCCCTTTGTTGCGAGACCCGGAGCGACGGAGTGCCCGGCGCTAGCCGGGTCTCTCATATGCGCATGACGGAGCCGGCTCCGTCGTGCGCATGCGCTGTGGGCCACCATTGACCCGGTTGCGAGCGCTCAGCGCTTGCGACCGGGTCTGAATCAGGCCCTTTGTCCCCTAAAAATAAAATAGGGAAAGATCAAGAACCTCTTCCTCCTAGTGCAGAAGCTGCTGCCACTAGTCATGACATAGACGATAAACTGCCATCAACGTCGTCTGCCAAGGTCGATGCTCAATGTCATAGTAGAGGGCATATAAAATACCAAATGACAAAGTTCAGGAAAATGACCTTAAAAAAAACATTTAAATCATCTGAGGAGAAACGTAAACTTGCCAATATGACATTTACGACACAGAGTGGCAAGGTCTTTCCCTATGTTCATGACTAGTGCTTCAGCTTCACATGACGATGGAA
Organism: Taudactylus pleione; assembly: GCA_031769625.1. Lineage (NCBI taxonomy): Eukaryota > Metazoa > Chordata > Amphibia > Anura > Myobatrachidae > Taudactylus > Taudactylus pleione. Next base: position 14,550,197 of record JAUIMM010000120.1, on the reverse strand, counting down.
GCCCTCCTCCCGCTACAAAAATCAAACGAGTTAAACTGGCAAAAGCACAGCGAAGAACTGTGTGTTCTAAGAAGATATCACAAATCCCCAAGGAGAGTCCAAGTGTGGTGGCGGTTGCGATGCCTGACCTTCCCAGCACTGGACGGGAAGAGGTGGCTCTTTCCACCATTTGCACGCCCTCTGCAAGTGCTGAAAGGAGCACCCACAGTCCACTTGCTGATATGCAAATTGAAGATGTCACTGTTGAAGTACAACAGGATAAGGATACTGGTGTAGCTGGCGCTTCAGCGGAAGTTGGCGAGGAGGATTCTGATGGTGATGTGGTTTGTTTAAATCAGGCTCCCGGGGAGACAGTTGTTGTCCGTGGGATGAAAAAGCCCATCAAGGTCATGTCTGGGCAGAAGACCAAACATTCCACTTCTTTGGTCTGGCAATATTTCTATCCAAATCCGGACAACAACTGTCTTGCCATATGTACCATATGTAAAGGTGAAATAAGTAGGGGTAGGGACGTTAACCACCTAGGAACATCCTACCTTATACATCACCTGCAGCGCGTTCATAAAAAGTTACTGTCAAGTTCAGAAACTTTGGCTAAGGCCATAAGCAGTCCAGGGACACCTAAATCCCTTTGTCCTGTTGTATGCAAGCGCCTGCAAACCACATCGTCAACTCCCTCCTCGTCAATTTCCTCCTTAGTCAGGATCGGAAGTAGTCCTGCAGGCCATGTCACTGGCATGACTGACTCTCCTATCCAGGATTCCTCTGGAGGATCCTGTATTGCTACACCTACTGCTGCTGCTGTTGCTGCTGGGAGTTGTTCATCATCCCAGAGAGGAAGTAGGAACACCACTACTTTTACTAAACAATTGACCGTCCAACAGTCCTTAGCAAGGAGGATGAAGTATGACAGCAGTCATCCTGAAGCAAAACGTATAGCTGAGGCCTTGACTGCTATGTTGGTGTTAGACGTGCGTCTGGTATCCGCCATTAGTGCAGTGGGATTTAGACAATTGAGGGAGGTAGTGTGTCCCCGGTTCCAAATCCCATCTAGATTCCACTTCACTAGGCAGGCGATACCGAGACTGTACAGAAACGTCAGAAAGTGTCCTCAGTGTCCTGAAAAATGCAGTTGTACCCAATGTTCACTTAACCACAGACATGTGGAACAGGGCAGACTAAGGACTATATGACTGTGACAGCCCACTGGGTAGATGTATCACCTTACGCAGCAACAACAGCAGCATCACCAGTAGCAGCATCTCAGAAATACCAGCTCGTTCCAAGGCAGGCTACGCTGTGTATCACCGGTTTCAGTAAGAGGCACACCACCGACAACCTCTTATAGAAATTGAGGGAAATCATTGCCAAATGGCTTACCCCACTTAGACTCTCCTGGGGATTTGTGATATCTGACAATGCCACCAACATTGTGCGGGTATTACATCTGGGCAAAATCCAGCACGTCCCATGTTTTTCTCACACAATAAATTTGGTGGTGCAGAATTTTCTGAAAAGCGACAGGGTCGTGCAGGAGATGCTTTGGGTGGCCCGAAAAATTTCTGGCCACTTTAGCCATTCAGCGACTGCGTGCCAAAGACTGGAGCGCCAGCAAACACTCTTGAACCTGCCCCGCCATCACCTGAAGCAAGAGGTTGTGACGCGGTGGAACTCAACCCTCTATATGCTTCAGAGGATGGAGGAGCAGCAAAAGGCCATTCAAGCCTATACATCCACCTATGACATAGGCAAAGGAGGGGGTATGCACCTGACTCAAGCGCAGTGGAGAATGATTTCCGTGTTGTGCAAGGTTCTCCAGCCCTTCGAACTTGCCACACGTGAAGACAGTTCAGAAACTGCCAGCTTGAGTCAGGTCATTCCCCTCGTCAGGCTTTTGCAGAAGCAGCTGGAGAAAGTGAAGGAGGAGCTAAGATGGAGCGATTACGCTCGGCATGTGGGACTTGTGGATGAAGCCCTTCATTCGCTTTGCCAGGATTCCAGGGCGGTCAATCTGTTGAAATCAGACCACTACATTTTGGCCACTCTGCTCGATCCTAGGTTTAAAGCCTATGTGGTGTCTCTCTTTCCGACCGACACAAGCCTGCAGAGGTGCAAAGACCTGCTGGTGAAAACACTGTCAGCTGAAGCGGAACGTGACACGTCAACAGCTCCTTCTTCATTTTATCCCGCAACTGGGCTGCCAGGAAACAATTTAGGTATCCTAAGCAACCTGCAGGCGGTGATGCAGGGCAGGCAGGACCAAGTTTGGACATATGGTCCGGACTGAAGGACCTGGCAACAATTTCTGACATGTCTGCTGTCACTGCATATGATACTGTCACCATTGACAGAATGGTGGAGGATTACATCGGTGACAGCAACCAAGTAGGCATGTCAGACCGTACCTGTGCTAGCAGGAAAACGAGGCAATTTGAAGGCTCTATTTTACCTGAGTTGCCCCCCTCCAGTGTTTACTCCGAAAGAGTGTATAGTGCAGCTGAGAACCTTGTCAGAGAAAGGCGTAGGAGCTTGCTTCAACAAAATGTGGATAAGATGATGTTCATAAAATGTAATTATTAACTCTTCCAGGGAAACCAGCCTCCAGAACGTACAGAGGGACCTGTGGTGGTGGTGGATTCCATCGGGGACGGATTAATACTCTGAGGATGAGGATGTACACAACACTGAAGAGGGTGAGGAATCGGTAGATGAGGAGGATGAGGACGACATCTTGCCTCCGTAGAGCCAGTTTGTTCAGGGACAGATTAATTGCCAGCTTGTTTTGTGGGGGCCCAAACGAACCAATCATTTCAGCCACAGTCGTGTGGCAGACCCTGGCGCTGAAATGATTGGTTTGTTAAAGTGTGCATGTCCTGTTTATACAACATAAGGGTGGGTGGGAGGGCCCAAGGACAATTCCATCTTGCACCTCTTTTTTTTTTCTTTGCATTATGTACTGTTTGGGGCCTAGTTTTTCAAACTGCCATCCTGTCTGCCATTGCAGTGTCACTCCTAGATGGGCCACGTGTTTGTGCCGCCGACTCGTGTCGCTTAGCATAGTCATCCAGCTACCTCGGTGCAACCTTTTGGACATAAAAACACTATTGTGAGGTGTTCAGAATAGGCTGGAAATTAGTGAAAATTAAGGTTAATAATAGCATAGGAGCAGAAAAACCCACAGATTCTGTGATTTTAGCTGTTTTTATGCTTTTTTTCAAATTACAGATCCAAAACACAAAACCTATTTTTCAGGTATTTTGAAACACCTGACATTGAAATTGAAGGACCAAACCACTGTATATACTATTCAGCGGTTTTGATGGGATTTTGTAAATGACCATCAATGTACATCTTTTTTATGTTGGTTTTGTGGTGATATTTATAAACCCCACGAAGCGTGAAAAAAAAAATAAAAAAATTCTGCACTTAGCTGCCCGGGGGTGTACGGTGGTGTAGACGGCTCCCCTCTATATTCTCACTGGAGAGATGGTTGCTGGGAGGCTCCAGAGGCTGGTGGGAGGGGCAAGGGCTTCTGGGAGATGTAGTTCTCCCAGCGCCCATTATGGGGGGGCACACCTACACTGGGGGGGTCACACACACCGAGGGTCACACACACAACACTCATGCACACACTGACAAACACTAACAAACACTCACACTGACATACTCACCCTGCTGCAGAAGACCCGGCTTCCGACGCTGGATGCAGAAGACAGCGCTGCAGAAGGTAAGTAATTACGGACTAATTAAGCAAACTCCCAATTGCTTAATTAGTCCCCAGGGGCGGTGCCGCTGGGGTCCCAGAGCAAGTCCCACTGTTTTTTCCTAAAAATAACAATTTTAGAGAAAACCACACTTGCTCTGGAGGTGCGAGATTAAACAACTCCCGGGGCTCAAAATTGAAAAAAAAAACCACACACCTAATTAAATAGCAAAAATCCAGCATCTGCATGGAAAACCCCACAGGTGCGGGATTTTTGCTATTCTCACACCCATTTGAATATACCCTTATGTACATGACTATCTTATGGATTATGTGTTGCATCAACTGGTCCTATGACAAGTGGAAAATTACCAATTTGAAAATGAGCTTTTTTAAGCACAATAGAGAGTTGTCATCCAAAGGGAAATAATAAACTGTGTATACATGTGGCAGGAATGTGGTATGACATGTTCCAGATCCTGACTAAAATCAGGCCTTAACAAATCCTTTACTCAACTGAAGGAAGAATTTAATCTTCCGGCTACATATTTCTGTAGGTTTTTGCAACTCAGACATGCCCTAAATGCCCAGTTTCAGGATGTTCCCCTTTCTATTTCCAATTCTCCAGTAAAAGAATGTGTTATCTTTAGGGCCTCGGAAGTCAGTGTCAATTGTATATTCTTGTATGATGTCATCGCATCATGTGGATGGTTTAGCCAAACTGCATAGTGGTTGGGAATCTGGTTAGTGTTTTCAGTGATGATCAGTGGGAATCAGCTTTAGGGTTTCCATGCAAGGCTACTGCATCTATACATTTTCAGCAGATACAATTATTTATTTTACATAGAGCATATTTAACCCCTGTGAGATTGGTACGTTTTGGAGGTAGACAGTCTGCTCTCTGTCCTAAATGTGAGCATTTGGGCATTTATTGTGCGAATGCTCGGTGGTTCAGGTTTTTTGGACTAAGGTAAGGGCTGCTATGTCTCACACCAGTATTCCCATTACAGTACTTATGCCGAAATACTGTACCTTGGAGGCTAGAGAAGATGATGAGCTGGACCGTTGTAGCACTCAATATGCAATTCATTTATGTGCTCTGGCAAAAGTCTGTTTGGCCCGATCATGGTTGGCTCCTAGTGGGCATGAATTTCAGGAGTGGGTTTCTTTGGTTAATGCTACTGTGGAACATGAGCAATATTTATACCTTGCCCGTAAAGCAGAGTCTAAATTTAACCGTATTTGGACAAGATGGATAGAGTCGAGATATGCACTCCCTCGGACTTAGCTATAGCTATAATTTTTATGGTTGATTTCATTTTGGTTTATAACATGATTTCCCTATTTATATCTAGTGAATTCGTAGAGCGCCAGAAAATGTGGTTTACCATAAATATGTGTGAATAGAGTACAGTGGTTAGTGATTGTTCCTTTTCATTGCCAGGGAAAAGTAGGTGACTGTAGGTGTGTTAGTGTGCCAAATAATACAAATAGAAAGGCACGGGGTGTTAGCTCAGTCCAGAAATGAGCAGGGGTGGTTAGCCCCTTAATAGGAAAATGTATGGACAATGGAACTGGATTAGAGTGCCTAAAGTGCCGTGCAATAAATAAATAATAGTGCATACAAGTTCTAAAGTGCAAGTGCAAGACAGTGCATATATAATAAATTACCTTTGTATGGAAATCTGTATTGTGCAAAAAACATTCAGGCAATGATATACATAGTATTAAAACCTATATAAAAACCATATCTCACATGTTAATGAGAAAAAAATACAATTTACTAAATATATACATCGGGACATACATAGCATACGGACAGAGTAAAAACATATAACGTAATCAGACAAGAAAAAAAATAAATATATAAATAAATATATTCTTAAAAGCAATATATAGCTTATCTTGTTTTTTTGGAGGAATATGTCAGCGAGGTACAGGCTCGCAACAAGTTTTGTCTCCTAATGGACTTCTTCAAGCGGATAGTGTGCCTTAGGTTTCCCTATTTAGTTTATATTAGTTGTTGCTCAGGAATACTGAATGTGGAATGTTTTTTTTTGTTTATTTTGTACATGTTATATTTTGTATATGTTTAAAATTGAAAAATGTTTTAATAAAGAATACTTTATCCAAAAAAAAAATCAGGCCTTGACATCCCTGCCACCACAACTACTGGAGAGTGAACTGATCCTCCAGGGATTTTTGGTATAGTCCCAGTTCTGTCAGCATGGTGCTGGTCAACCTGGGGAGAACCTGTACAATTTTTGTGGGTGTGATCCCCCTAGGAATTGTAGTCACATGCAGGTAGCTATTTGGGACTATGGTGGGGCGACACTGCAATGCCTGTTTCTTTGCTATAATGTCACCAGCCCTAATGAGCTTACTGTAGGTAGCAGGACCCAGCGGCGGCAGGGGGACCCAGCGGCGGCAGGGGGACCCGGCAGCGGTGCGGCATTGGCGGTGGGTCTGGATCCAAGAGGATCCAGTCCCAAACACCCATTCTGCAGAGTTCGGCAGTGGAGCCCATTTAAAAAAATGGTGCCTTAGCGCCACTTTTGAAATTCAAAGATGGCTGCCATGAGCCAATCACGGCTTGCAATGATATCACCTCGCCCCCCCTTGGTTGTCATATATATATAAGCCAGCGTGAGTTAGCGGCATTGCAGTCTGAGGGGAGCAGTGAAGAGCTCCTGAAGGAGGAAGACGCCGGAAATCCTAGTGGACAGCAGCCATGTAAAAGAGTTTAAGGGCTGCCATCCACTAGGAGAAGAGGATACCAGAAGCCTTGGGGAGGTGGACGCTGCACAAAAGAGCTAATTGGCTGCCACCCCCCAGTGGAAGATGCTGGAAGCCCTGACGGTTTGGCACCAGATGCAGATGCCTTGGCAGGCTAGTGCCTGCCAGGCAAAGATGACAAAGCCCTGGCGTGTTGGCACCCACCAGGCGAAGACTAGAAGCCCTGGGGTGGCAGCGCCCATGCCTAAGAGCTTAAAGGCCACCATCCCCCAGGCGAAGATGCCAAAGCCCTGGTGGGTTGATGCCTGTTAGGCGAATATGCTGAAGGGTGGCGGACATGCAAGAAAGCTTAAAGGTCACCATTCCCCCAGGGGTAGATGCCAAAGCCTTGGTGGGTTTGGACCCAACAGATGAAGATGTCAAAGCCCTGGAGTAAAAGAGTTTAAATGCCACCACCCCTCAGATGAAGACGCAGTAAAATCTACTATTACAATATTAAAGTGTATTGTGTTTATTTTAATATTTTCTTTACAGGTGCCAGTGGGCCCTATTGCCCTGCTTGCTGGTACTTGTGGTTCTCCAAATACCAGCATGTAGGGGAGGATTGCTTGGACCTGAGGTTCACCTGCAAAGAAAAATATATAACACCACACTTTACACAATCATCCCAGCACCCACTGCCCAGGGGTGCCGGGGATAGCCCAGGGTTATTAGCCTTGGCCTGGGGTGCCCTGGAGAGAGGGACCCCTTTATTGGGAGGGTGCCAAGCTCCCAAGGGATTCCCAGCCTGGGCAGGCTAGCAGTCAGGGCTAATACTTCGGCCGGGTTCTCCTGGCTGTAGCATTATTCCCCAGCTAGAAAGAGCTCGGTGCTGGTTATGGAAAATACAGGGGACCCCTATGTTTTTTTCCCTTGTAATTTCAAAACAACGACCGGCTCTGCTGAGCCCAGTTCTGGTTGTTGTAAATACAGGAGACCTCTACGTCTTTTGTCGCCTATATTTTGACAAACAGGACTGGCTCTCAAAAGCCTGGTGCTGGTTGTGCTAAATTCAAGGGACCCCTACACTTTTTGTCCCCTGTATTTTCAGAACCAAGACCGGCAGTGAAAAGCCTGGGGCTGGTTGTGCTTTGGGTTTGGAGGGAGGGGGTCCACATCCTTTTTTTTTATTTTACACATATTCAATTTTTAACATAGATGGATCTTACTGATACGTCCATGCATCTGCGTATTATTGATTTTATTTTCTCAAATGCATGTGCCAGTGAGCCCCTCTGTCACCTACTGATGCCCCTGTACACTGGCCTGCTGCTGCCACAGCTCTGCACCTTCGCTGCTGCCCCGCACACTTGCAGCCTGCCCCCACAGCCATCTCTCTCTCTCTCTGTACACCCAAAACACCTCCTGTTTGCCGGCCCCTCCACCTGCAATAGTGTACCATTATGTTGCCCTTCTGCCCTGCAGGTGGCCCGGTTTGCTCCACCAAACCCTGATAGTTAATACATTTATAAAAAGCAGAGAAATTCCATAGACAAAAACCTTACGGTTTCACATATGAGTCTAAGGCTGATGCCATAATGGACATGTTCCTTGCGCAATACAAATATGTTATGCCATCACACCCTGTGGTTAACTGCAGATTCAGCACTCTCACAGAGTGAGATTGCTGTTACTCACAAAACGGTGGGGCTGCTAATTCACAGAATTAGTATTGCGCAAGGAACACGTCCATTAAGGCATTAACCTTAATGATCGGAATTTCATTGCTTTTAGTTTTGCAGAAATTCAGTAGGTTTTGTGAAAATTCAGATCATGTCTAAGAAGCCTTAATGGCACATGTGAAACTGTAAGGTTTTTTGTCTATGGAATATATATACACAAGTGGTCCATGCTACTTCATATCTATAAAATACAACTCTGTTCAGTGGTAGGGTAAACTTCAAAACAACATGAATAAGGGCAAGTATGAAAAAAAGATAATATGAGTGCTTATGACAAGAAATATTAATAATATCAGTAATGTTTAAGCTCTTTAGAAACCAAATAGTGTTGGATAGTCTGAGTTGTTTAAACAAGGATATTGGGGAAAAATTTAGATTTAACAGCATCAGCACCTACCCTGTCCTGTCTCTGCTTGTTCCCCCAAAGCATCTGCTTGCAGTCATGAGCTTGTACCCCAGCTGATTGGACAGGGTAAGCACTGATGCTGCTATATCTACCTTCTGCCACAGTGCCCGGATTTGAAGAACTCTGACTATCCAAAACCATTTGGTCTCAAAAGAGCTTAAATACTACTGAACCTATATGTTGTAGGTTTTTATATTTTTTGTCATAGCCGCACATATTACATTTATTATACTTCATATTGTTTTCAAGTTAACCGCAAAATGACCTCATTCTGATTCTCTAACTACACAGAGGTGCAACCAGGGAATATGGCTCAGTCTGCATATAGAAAATACTGTACACATTTTGTGGGGAAAAAAAGCCCTGCAAAATGTGTTTATGTCTAACTCAGTGGTTCTCAAACTCAGTCCTCAGGACTCCACACACGTCAAGTTTTCTATGTTACCCAGCAGGTGCACAGGTGCAACCATTACTCACTGACACATTTTAAAAGTTACACAGGTGGAGCTAATTAGTTTATTTGTAATTCTGTGAAGAGACCTGGAAAACATACACTGTTTGGGGTCCTGAGGACCGAGTTTGAGAACCTGTGGTCTAAAGGTGCATACACACGGGACGATTTTCTCCCCATACGAAAATCCCCAACACAGAGCACAACACTGAACGAAATCAATAATGATTTTGTTCAGTGCCGGGCTCCCTCCCTCATCCCCGAACATTATCGTCAGGTTGGACAGGAGGTTCGGGCGATGAAAGAAAACTATAAACTGCAAACGGGAGCGCGCTTTTGTGATTTTCGTTCATCGTTATAGCTCAGATACTGAACAATTTTTTTAACGATTTAACGACAAATCGTTCAAAAAATTGTCCCGTGTGTAAGCACCTTAACCCTACAATGGACCTATAGTACTTAATTGTGCCTTTTTAATACACAAGTTGAGGGACTTTTCGTAAACAGCGTTTTAAACTGAGTAATTATTCGCAAATTCTGAGTAATGCTGTCACTTTTTCGATTCTACAGCTACCAAGCACTGCCTGACCCATTACTGCTTTTGAAGATATGGACTAATAAATAATGATCCACCATTGAAACATTCCCTAGTTTCATAGAATATAGATTTTTATGAAAGGGCTTTTGTTTTAGAAGGCTGTATTTACAAGGAAAAATAAATAAGGATATTCTTATGTATGAAACATGCTTCTTCAAAAAGTAATTGTTTTGTGTTACCTACAGTATGTAGCCATAATAACCATTAGGTAGAACTGTACTGTAACAGTATATGGATGCTTTTGCCAAGACCATTGAGCTAGGCCTGGATACTGAAGAGGGCATGGTTAAATCTGGGAGGAGTGACTACGCTCCATCCGAAAAAAATATATATTTTAAAATACTATGCATGGCACTGGGAAGCGGCACCACATGCTACAAAGGGAAACTTTGTCTGCCTCAGCGGCTGGCCCGCACCTCCGCAGGCTCCTCTAACAGGCCCGGACCTGAGTAATTTGGAATTTTGTCAGAATAATAGATCTAACTATATGCAGATATTTGATTCCCTGTGTCAGAACTGTAACTAGAGATGTTGTTGCCCTGAGTAAACCTCCTCATTCTCATCTTGGTGGAAGTGATATCTGTCAGAATGTTCATGGGCAACTCATAGAGGGAGGTATCACTAGACTACAGAGGGTGTGGTTATCTTTATACAACTGCTGGGCTGCCACCATCCCCAGAACATTTTCTCCCTTTTGTGGCTTCTTATTGTATTATCATTGGGTAGCACAGATGGTGTAATGGTTAGCATTACTGCCTCACAGCACTAAGGTTGTGGGTTCGATTCCCACCATGGCTCTAGCTATGTGGAGTTTGTATATTCTCCGTATTGGTTGCGTGGGTTTCCTCCAGGTGTTCCGGATTCCTCCCACATTCCAAAAAGATACTGGTAGGTTAAAAACTAAAAAATAACCCTAGTGTGTATGTGATAGGGAATATAGATTGTGAGCTCGACCGGGGCAGGGACTGATATGAATGGCGAAATATTACCTGTAAAGCTATATAAGTCAGAAAAAGACAGAATGTATCAGTAAGTGCTGCAAATTGGTCAAATTACTCACACATGTATGCAATTAATTCTTATGATAATTTATTAATATATATATATATATATATATATATATATATAAAACAAACAAAATGGCCATCAATTATTCAAAAAGACAATATAATAGAATATTTAGAATATATATAAAAGATACAACTCCACATGGGTGCTACACAGTGAGGCAGCAGAAACAATACACACAAGTCACCTTAGCACTTGTTCAATACAACAAAAAAATATAAGAGTATGGTTTCTTGTGCCAAACTTGTTCTTGATATAAGATTGTTCTTTTGACATACAGAGTTCACAATCCAAATAGACTGGACAAAAATTCCACTTCTTGTTTTCCAAGTAATCCTCAGTGTAGCCGTATAGAAAACAGAAGCAAATATTATAGTGTATGAATAATATATCAGTAATTGAGACTATATAGATACACAATATACTAAACAAGCACCTAAAGTCTAAAGTGAACTCATAGATGATAATGGAATGCTTACATAAATGTTTACATTCCAGTGCAGGGTGAAAGCATAAAAAAGGTTTCGTTACATCGATACATCCATGTGAATAAGCATATATAAATGTACAGATAATATGGATGCTCACGTTCAAGCTTACGTAAAGGCAGGCAGGTACAGACATATAAAGGTTTCTTTCCCTTCAAATCTGTCTTCCAAATCAATGAAGACACAGGTACATAGGAAAGAAAACAATCTTCATAGTGTAGTATATCACACTGACACAATTTTAATTATAAAAAAGCAATAAAAAATGGGAGGATATTCCCCGTACCAGAAGATGGATGATGGATCAGCATGAAAAAACAGAAACACAGATAGATGGTATCCGGGTGGTCTTACATTGTTCCTGCTCCTGATCCTACTGGTAGATGGGTATATGTGGCTCTCTCCTTCTCACTCCTCCGACACGTAGGTGTCTTTTTCAAGGATGGAGTGTGTAAGGTAAAAAAACAGGTTTAAATACCTCTAGACTGGATATATAAAACTGGAAGTTGATAAAGAATATAAAATATAAGTTCTCCTTCCTAAAAGGCATTGATTCCGCAACCTATTGGATGTGAGCATTTACTTAACATCTCATATTAAATAGCGGTTTCCTGGACTCACATGCCCACTTCTGGCGAATAGTGACTGGTTACTGATCATGTGGTCTGGACTAAGGAAGCAAAATGTGTCATGGTAACCGTCCTCTAAACAGAATAAAAGCTTTCTCATTGGTTGTCTTGGCAACCACACTACAGCTGTCACACGGGATAGCTCTAATTGACTGGATGGGTTGTCATGGTAACCATCCTTTAAACAGAGTGGAAGCTCTCTACTCAGCAACCAAAGCCATCACACGGGACAGCTATGTTTGGCTGGATTTAATACACCTAATATAATTAGGTGTATATAGCAGTATCAACAGTAAGAAGAAACCCGATTGTCATTTGACATAGATACATACAATAGTACACATATATAACAATAAAATCACATATGAGATTTTGAGTGACTAACATCTATGTACTGCAATATAGATATGGTATTTTGACCACATAAAAAAAATCACAATAAAACTGTCAATATGCAATTAAGGTGCTAATATAGAGTAAATATATAATAATAACTATAGTTAGTGAATAATAAAACTGGTATAATTAGCACCTATGTATCCAGGTTAAGAAATAGATAATTCTATCATATATTAATTATGGAGTAACACCCTGTAAAAATAAAACCTCGGCTTATAAACATCACTAGTCTTACAATGGGAAATAGTGGTATATTTATAAAATAAATATTTCCGAAGAAAAATGCAAGCGTATTCAGATCATAGATACATCGCATTTCCTTCTTTGCTAAATGGTTATCTTTATTGTTTGTTCTCCAATTATCCTTCACTAGAGCAATCCCACTGAACCTTTTTATACCGAGAAGTGAACTATTGTGCTTCTCTTTGAAGTGGGCAGAGAATGGATGGCTATCTAAACCTTTAATGATGTTTCTGGTATGCTCTGCCCACCTCACTTTCAGTTGACGTTTAGTTTTGCCAACATATACCAAATTACATGCACATTCGAATGCAGGTAGTAAAATCTAAAATTTTTAAATCTCTCCCTTTAGTCTCAAAATTAGAAATTTTAGTGTGACTACTCCGGCAAGTTTTGCATAATTTGCATTCTCCACATCTGCAAAAGCCTTTATTTGTAGGAAGTAATCTGTTCCTATCCATGGTTAAAGCACTAGAAGTGATGGTATCTTTAAAGTCGGGGCCCCCTATAGATGAATTTTGGTCTTTCTGGTAACATTTTACTAAGTGTGTCATCTTTTAACAGAATGTTCCAGTTTTTTTAACTATACTTTCAACTTTCTTATATTGTTTATTAATTTGTGTACAGAAAGCTACATGCAAATTATTATTCCTATTAGTAGACATCTTTTTCATGTCTCCTAAAAGATGTTCCCTATCAAGGTTAGTGACTTCCTTTAGAGTAGTAGCTAAATCATCACTATTATAATCTTTTTGAGCAAATTTCTTAACCATATTTTCTGCTTGATTCTAAAAGGTCTTTTTCTTGGTACAATTTCGATGTAACCTTAGTAACTGACTTTTAGGTATACCATTTAGCCATTGTGGGAGATGGTTACTGTTTTTGCTTATGTAAGTGTTTGAATCTGTAGGTTTGTTATAATTATAGGTGACAATTTCACCTTCTACAATTTCTATAGTCAAATCCAAAAAAATTACTAAAGTAGGACTTATAGTGAAATTAAGTACTATATTTCAATTATTTGTATTCAAATATGCACAAAAGGCTTGTAAGCCAGACATATCCCCTTTCCAAATAAATAGAGCATCATCTATATATCTCTAACACTGCACCAGGTTCGCGCTCCAGTCATGCTTTGTTCAAATGTACGACTCCTCCCACCTGGACATGTAGAGGTTAGCATAACTGGGCATGAACCTGGTGTCCATTGCAGTGCTGATGCTCTGTTTATAAAAATGGGCGTCAAAATTAAAATAATTATTTTGCTAAATAAAGGTAATTCCTTCAATAAGAAAATGGCATAAGTGTGATTCCAACTCTGTGCCTGCCAAAGTATTTTCTACTGCTCTAATACCGTCCTGATGTGCAATGATAGTATACAAAGAGTAGACATAGGCAGTAACCAATATATAGTCATCCTCCCATCTAATCTTTTTTAAATTTATTAAGGATATCTTTAGTGTCTTTAAGGTGAGATTTTTCTTTACACACCAGGGGTTGAAGATTATGGTCTATAATGCTGATAAGTTGGCAGTTATTGAGTTAGTTCCTGCCACTATTGGGAGGTCTAGGGGGTCCGTGGTGCTCTGTGTACTTTAGGAAGAAAATATATAACATGTATAGAATATTCCTCATACAAAAGAAATCCCAATATCTCTTTTTTAAGTGTTCCCCTTTTTGTATAATTTAGTAGAACATTTCTCAAAGCCTGTAAAATATTTTGTAATTGGTCTGATCTCAATTTTTGATAAGTGAACCCATCCTTAAGCTGTCTGTATCCCTCACTCAAGTAATTGATTTTACTCAGTAGCACTACTCCTCCCCCCTTATCAGCTTGTTTGATAATAATTTCCCTATTTTATTGTAAAGCTTTAAGGGCAATTATATCATTCTTAGTTAAGTTATTGTCAATTTTTTTTTTTCATTCTAAAGATCCTCTATATCTTTAATTATACTTTTTTGAAAAATTCCACAAAACAACCCTTCACATGAGAAGGGTAGAAAGTGGATCTTTTTTAAAACTTTGAAATGATTGGCTCCTCATCTCCACTTTCCTCTTTGGATCCAAAATACTTTTTTAAAGTGAACTTCCGTATACATTTTTTAATGTCTATAAACAAATCAAAAAAGTTAATACTATTGGATGGAGAAAATGTCAATCCTCTATACAGAACTGATCTTTCCATTTCATTAAGAATATGGTCACTTAAATTAAAAATCTTGACCAGACTTCTGTCATCTTAATTGATATTACCATATTGAGCTTCTGTTTCTGTGTTAACTGCATAATTTTTTTTTACATTAAGATATTAGATGACTGGGCTTTCTGTTTAAAATGCTTAACTTTTATTTTCCGTTTCTTTTTGGGTTTTCTGCTCTTTTTCCCCTTATGGTTTTATCCTTACTGGTAATGGATGTCATATGGGCCTTTTTCAAAATCTCCCTGCTTCTAAAAAATCTTCATATCAAATTTTCAAGTCTGTTTGACATGGGTATTTTCCATTTTTTGGGGAATATAATAGATTTTTTGTATTTCTAGTAGTGCCCTGACGTCTCTGATTATAGTTCTTTTCTATTGGTCTCCCTTTTCCATTGTAAGAATCCATTGGTGGTCTTAGAGGTCAGGGAGTCATGATAGTTTGACCCCATGGGGATGAATTATATACAAATCCTTTCCCTGTGACCTTGTTTTTCTGAATCTAGATAATTATCTCTTTTTAAAAATGCTTTCTTGATAGTTACATTTGTTTTTATTGGAAGGCATAACGAAATTTCTTCGTTGATTTGAATAAGTTGTTATAGTTAAAGGCTTTTATTCAACATATTTTATTTAGATCTGCATACAGAGCTGCCCTCATATTTATTGTCATTATTGTCACAATTTTTTATTCTTACATGTATACCTATTAAATGTTTCATTTACTACATACCACTGTTTACTTACTATATGCTGCGCTGATATATTAGACACACCTTTTTTTTCTACATTATACTATGTATATATGTCTTCCTAAACCGGAGTATTGAATATTCACTTAAAGGAGAGCTAATCCACAATGAGTAGTCATCAGACTTGTGGAGATGTGATTACATTTTTTTTCAATCAAATAAGGAAACATATACAGTATACCAGCATGTAAAACCTGCAACGACATTTTTCTATTTTTGTAAGAGAACTGTGGAGCTCTTTTTAAATAATCGGTAGTTACCAATTGATGTTTTTTGGCTCTAAGAACAAGTAATAGTTCAGATATATGTATACTGTATATCAACTTCATTGAGACAATATTATATGTAAGTTTGCTGTATTTTTAAATTGTATGATATATCCTATTATATTGTCTATTTTGAATAATTGATGGCCATTTTTGTCGTTTTATATATTTTTTTTAAATAAATATCGTAAGAATTAATTGCATAAATGTGTAAGTAATTTGACCAATATGCAGCGCTTCCTGATACATTCTGTGTTTTTCTGATTTTGTTAAGTAAGAGGGGTGGCAATTTCCTCTAAACAGAAAGCTGCAGCATTAATTGGATCAGGTTATCATAGTTGTGAGTTTGACTAGGCGCCAGGTTGTCCTTTTTTTGATTTACATGCTATATAAATAACTGGTAATACATAATAATCATGATCATTAAACAAAGCAATTTTTAATAGTATGTGAAACAGCAATTTAATCATCCAAGTAATGTAAGGTGTAAGACAATGAAGCCTAGAAAACTAGTTTTGCAATTCTATTTCATCCAAATTCTTTAGCTTAGTAAAGCCTTCACATAGCCCTATAATAATAATATTGAATATTAATACTGTACAATCACTGAACAATGGCATTTCAGCAAATTGTCTTAAGATTTGCTTCAAAGCACCCTGCCCCATTGATTTTTTTTGTTCTGCAGAATAATTCATAGTGACTATTGTATTCCTGTAATATCAAATGCCTATAATGAATTATTCACAAAAAAAGGTGCATGGAAGCTTTGCATAAAGCTGCAGAGTTATAGGAAGTAATTGACACAGGGCATTGTTCCATTAAATAATATTTCCACCAGTGATCTGATTTGTGCCAGCCACAACTCATGCATTCAGTCCATTTCCATTGTTAGGTGTGTTGTGTTTTTTCTTTAATGCTTGCTATATTGTCTTAAAGGAAAACTGTTTTTTTTGTTAACTAACTAAAGATTGCAATCAGTAATTAAAGCACCCAATAGTAGTGGAATTACTAGAGGGAGTTGAGCGGCGCAAGCCCTGGAGAGGGGGGTGCTGCCGGCCAGAGCTTTGTACCCGCATGCCCGCTCTCCCCCCCCCGCCACCATTGTGTCCTGACTCCTGAGTCTCTCCTTTAACAAGCAGATAAGTGTGCCGGCTAGCCTGGTGCTGGCTGGGCTGCCTGTAGGGGGAGCTGCAGCAGAAGTGCGCAGCCTCTCTCAGGCAGTATTCTTCCTGACCTGGACTGGTGATCTATAGATCCAGTCTTTAGACATCAGAATGTGACTAAGGATTATTTTCCTCAGTCTGGGCAACTGACGAATGTCATGTCTGAAGCATGAGTACTCCTGGTAAGCATTTTCATGCTACAAGGAATATAACCTCTCGTTACCCATTCGCACCAGCAGGGCGTAGCAAGTGGGAGTTCCCCTGACGATAGAGGCTCATATGGCAAGATTGATCAGGAGCACTACGTTACCCATTCCTGAAGCATCCTCTTTAAAAGAGGTTACAGATAGAAAAATGTACAATTATTTAAAATCGATGTTTTCATTATCTGGAGCTATTACCAGACCAGCTATTACCAGACCAGCTATTACCAGACCTTCAGGAACGCCTCCATTTGGCCAGCCTCCAAAATGGGCAAGCTGTCAATCACAATCGACAGCTTCCCTGCTTTGGTGCGAGACCTGTAGCGACGGAGCGCCCATTGCTGGCCAGGTCTCGCCCATGCGCACAGTGGGGGACTGTGGCCTGTGGGACTGCTGGCCGGCTCCAGCGTGCACAGTGGGGGACCATCGACCCGCTTGTGAGTGCTGTGCACTCGCTAGCGGGTCTGAATCAGGCCCTCAGTCCGACAATGAAACAACAGTGGCCTACATCAATCATCAAGGAGGCACACAAACTCCGGCAGCCATGAACGAAGTGGCAAAGATTCTGCTGTGGGTAGAAGGCAATCTTCCAGTAATCTCGACAATATTCATCCAAGGAGTTCTCAACTGGGAAGCGGACTTCTAAGTCCCCAGGACATACACGCCGGAGAATGGGCTCTTCATCTGGATGTGTTCCAACTCCAATTGGACAGGTGGAAATTATCAGACGTAGACCTCATGGCATCTCGTCACAACCACAAGGTCCCCAGGTACAGGTCCAGAACCCTCAGCCGCTTTCTTGGATGCTCTGGCGGTGAGATGGAATTTTAGGTCGCCATACCTGTTTCCTCCAATCTCCCTCCTCTCAAGAGTCATCAGAAAGTTCTAGCAGCAGGGTGACAGGATGATATTAATAGCTCTGGCCTGGCCCAAGAGGCATTGTTTTTCTGATCTGATGTGCCTATCCATAGACAGTCCACTTCCACTGCCTCTAAGACAGGATCTGCTAATGCAGGGTCCTTGTCTTTACCAAGATTTACCTTGGCTGGCTTTGACAACATGGCTCTTGAGTCTTCTGTCTTAAAAGCCAGGGTTTTTTCCTGTGATTGTCTGTGATTCAGACAATGCTGAGAGCAAGGAAGCCTGCTTCTGCTCGCATCTATCACAGAATTTGGCATTCATTCTGTCTTTGGTGTTCCCATAGAAAATATGACCCTAGGATTTTCATGATATCAAGAGTACTTGGATTTCTGCAGAATGAATTAGACTTTCTGCCTTGACAGTTTGGTTTCAGCGCAAGATTGCCCCTCTGCCGGATGTTAGAACATTCTTTCACGGGGTTCTTTGGCTGCAACGTCCATTTCTCCCACCGGTGGCACCATGGGAATTGTTGTTGGTTCTCAGGGAGTTGCAATCTCCTCCCTTTGAACCGTTGGGTAAGGTGGACTTGAGATGACTGATTGCAAAGACACTTTTTCTCCTTGCCATCTCTTCAGCTCGCAGTGTTTCTGACCTGGCAGCATTGTCATGTTGCTCGCCATATTTTATTTTTCATCAAGATAGAGCTGTCCTCCGTACCAAGGCGGGCTACCTCCCGAAGGTTGTTTCCCGTTTCCATATAAATTAGGAAATTGTAGTTCCGGCCTTTAAGTCTTCAGGCCTGTCTACATGTGAAGCTTCCTTGGATTTGGTTTGAGCACTTCATATTTTTGTGGATCATACCAGCTCAATCAGGAAATCAGAGTCTCTCTTCGTGTTATATGGATTTCACAAAGGAGGTTGGCCAACAAATAGGCTCATTGGCTTCGTATGACTATTTCTTAAGTCTCTACACAGGCTGGTCTCCCTGTTCCTAACAGGGTGACAGCACATTCCACTCGGTCTGTTGGACCATTGTGGACAGTAAGACATGGCGCCTCGGCTGAACAGCTTTGCAAGGCAGCCACTTAGTCTTCCATTAATATGTTATCAAACTTTATGCTTTTGATACATCTGCCTCCCAGGATGCTTCCTTGGGGTGGCAGATTCTATTCTCTGCACAGGAACATTCCCACCCTTAAGGGAACTGCTTTAGGATGTCCGCAAGGTAGATCCTGTGGACCCTATGGAACCTGAAGAAGAAATACAGAATTATGGTATAACATACCTTGATAATTCCTTTTCTTTGAAGTCCACAGGGTCCACAGGGCACCCACCCTGATGCACTTGGCCTCAGTTGGGATCTGTTATTTAGGTTTTTTTTTCACATATTCCCTCTTCACATGTTGTGTGCTTCTTGTTGAAATTTTACTTTCTTCTCCACTCTCTGGGGTAAATTCACTAAGAATCGATATTGTCCTGATTGCAAAGAGATTAATCTCGCTGTAACTCACCTGAACTTGGGTGATTTGTTCACTTTTGATCTTTCAAATTTACCAACAGGTGTTTTGAGGCAAATTGAGTTGGCCGATGGTGAAGCAGAACGAGATATCTCCCCCGAGTATTACGTTTTTCAGGAGATTACTCACCCAAGATTGCAGAGTTTCTTTCTGCTTAACTCTCTCGAGCAAAGCAACCTGCACATATCAGTGAGATATGTGTGAGCTGCTTGTGTCTTGTACCTGTAAAAAATGGGTTAAATTAATTTTAGAAAATTATGTAGGGTTCCCACCAAAAGCCTAACCAGCCCCGGACTTATCAGCCAGTCCTGATTCCAAAAATTACAGGGAACAAAATGAGTAGGGTTCCACTGTAATTTAGGAACCAACACCAGGCTGCAGGGCCAGTACTGTTTTTAAATATAGGGTGAAAAAATTGTGTAGGGGTCCCCCTATATTTAAAACCAGCACTGGACCCACAGGAGACCCTATTACCGGGTCTCCAGGGCCAAAGCATTCTCATCCCAAGAAGGTCAGGCCAAGCCAGGGATCTCAGGGGAGATGGGGACCCCCCAAAATATGGGTCCCCACTCTCCCAAAACCCAAGACTTGGTCTGAAGCCCAGGGCTCTTCCCCTCACCCCTGGGCTGTGGGTACAGGGGTAATAAAGTGTAAAATAGAATTAAACTATTGTGTTTTACATTGGAACTACAGGTGCTAGCATACCTGCCCTTTGGCACTTGTAGAACTGCAAGTGCCAGCAGGCGGCCGGCACCCGTACCTCCACTGTAAAATAGATAGTTAAATAAAGACATAACACACACACCTTAGATAGTACAAGTTTATTACACACATACCTCAATCACACATACTTACCTGTACCAGCCGATCTGTACTCTTCTCCAATGTAGAAAACCATGTGGAATGACCTGCAAAAAAATCCTATACTCACCTCCATCATGGTACTGCTCTCCGTAGCATCCAGGGTCTTGTTAAAACAACAAACCGACTTACCCGAACCAAGCTGAACAGCTGTAAATATATGCTGTTACATATACTACACCTCACAAAATGACAGATGACCAAAATCATCTGTTATTTCTCACAAGCCAATCAGCAGCTGCTTTACATGTAGTGGCCATTCATTGTCTGGTTACACGTGGGTCCAAGGGCAGAACTGTGAGGCAGTTTTGATAACGCAACCACCCGGAGGTATGGTGTCCGCTCAGAAACTGGCAGGCTGGAGTTCCCTACTGGGACTGACAGACAGGAGTCCTTGGCTGGGACTGGCAGACAGGAATCACTGTCTGGGACTGGTGGACAGGAGTCTCTGACTGAGGGTGGTGGACAGGGGTTCCTGACTTGGACTGCAGGAAAGGAGTCACTGACTGGGACTGGCAGTCCCCAACAGTAATTGTGGCAATAAAGACCCCTCCTGGGATCTCCACTGCCCGTTTTCAAGCACCTTCCCCTGTTACCACCCACATACGCCTCCTCCTGTCACTCAAAATAGCAGGCATTCGCTATTTAGCGAACAAACGATTTTCGGCCGCACTGACTGGTTCGCGCATGCGTATTAAAATCCATACGCATGCGCAGTTGGGCAAACAATGGCAATTAAAAAATTATCTGCTAAGCACAGATCCTAACAAAGAGACCCCTCCTGGGATTATGGCACTAGAAATCCCTACTGAGGTTGTGGCAATTGGAACCTCTCCTGGGACTGTGGCACTAGAGACCTTTTCTGGGCCTGCGGAACTAAACATACTTCCTGGGGCTGAGGCACTAGAGAACCCTCCTGGAGATTGTGGCATTAGAGACCTCTCCTGGGGCTGAAGCACTTGAGATCCCTACAGGGGTTGGGGCACTAGAGGCCCCTCTTGGAGAAGAAAACTTGGAACCCTCTTTTGGGGCAGAAGACTCAGAACTCCTTTCTGGTGTTGCATGACTTGGAACCCTATCCTGGGGTGACAGACTCAGAACCTCTTTCTGTGGAAAGACTCAGAACTCCTTGCTGGGGCCGGATACTCAAAGCCCCTACCTAAGACTGGAAAACTGGAATCCCTAGCTAGTCCTTAAAATTTGAAGGCCTCTCCTAGAGAGGAAGACACAGGAACTGGAGATTGTGCTGCAATACTTAGAACCACTTATTTATATTAAGAACCGCTTACTGGAGGTTGGAATTTGGGGTTACCATTTAACACCCTTCCTTAGTTTACAAATGGGGCAAGCTTGGATGAAATGTCCAGGGGCCCCATAGTACAGTCAGAGTTCATTGTTCCTATGAAACTGACGTAGATGTTACTCGATGTTACCGATGTATACGCAGGACTGCAAGATGAGATGTGAGATAGAGGTAGCGGGCATCTCTATGCTGGCTGTGTGATGGCTTTGCGATTGCATTAATTGGCATATGTGTAATCGCAATAGCAATCTGTAGTGGATCAGGCCTCTTATTAGGTTGAGGTTCAACATAGATCCCATGCTGGATAAGGAATCCACTGCGAGACTTATGGTGCATACACACGTAGCGATTAAAATGTACGATTTGAATGATAACAATACCTATGATATCATTATCGTTCAAATCTGACATTTTAATATACTATCCAACCTTTCAGCGATTATCAATGCGTTGGCACGCATGAACGATATAGACATCTATCATCGCCCATGCATGCTCGCCAACTTGTTCAATATCGATGGCCGAATCATTCAAATCGCTCAGTATGATCAATTTGAATGATTTGCGCACATTGATATCGTCCAAGTCAGACACTCCCTGGCAGCCATTTTACAACAACTACACGCCGCATAGGAGAAGACGCGCAGCTCACTGATCCAAGGAAAGCACCCAAAGCAGGTAAGTAGGTCTCCACTGGCCACCAATGACGGGGGGCAGTAAATTGTGTCCTGCTACCGTTGTCAGCAACTTTTTGGCAGCACGCATATTAGCCCCACTATAAAGGCCAGCATTGCATATGGGCCACATAAGGCTCCATTGCAATGCTGGCCTTTATAGTGACACTAATATGTGTGCTGCCAAAAAGGTGCTGATGCAGGACACATATGGGCCACATAAGGTGATAATAAATATGGGGGCTTTGCATAAGGGGGTAAAATGGGGGCATTGCATAAGGGGCTAATATGGGGGCATTGCATAAGGGGCTAATATGGGGTATTGCATAAGGGGATAATCTGGGGCATTGCATAAGGTGCTAATAAATATGGGGGCATTGCATAAGGGGCTAATAAATATGGGGGCATTGCATAAGGGGATAATATGGGGACATTGCATAAGGGGCTAATATGGGGGCATTGCATAAGGGGCTAATATGGGGGCATTGCATAAAGGGCTAATATTCGGCATTGCATAAGTGGCTAATATGGGAGCATTGCATGAGGGGCTAATAAATATGGGGGCATTGCATGAGGGGCTAATAAATATGGGGGCATTGCATAAGGGGCTAATATGGGGGCATTGCATAAGGGGATAATAAATATGGGGGCATTGCATAAAGGGCTAATATGGGGCATTGCATGAGGGGCTAATAAATATGGGGGCATTGCATAAAGGGCTAATATGGGGGCATTGCATAAGGGGCTAATATGGGGGCATTGCCTAAGGGGCTAATATGGGGGCGTTGCATAAGGTGCTAATATGGGGGCATTGCATAAGGGGATAATAAATATGGAGGCATTGCATAAGGGGCTAATATGGGGCATTGCACAAGGGGATAATATAGGGGCATTGAATAAGGGGCTAATATGGGGGCATTGCATAAGGGGATAATATGGGGGCATTGCATAAGGGGCTAATATGGGGACATTGCATAAGGGTATAATATGGGGGCATTGCATAAGGGGCTACTATATAAGTGGCTTTTGGCTTTTTTATGTGTTTAATTCTAATTTTAAAACTGTTTTTTTATGGACATATTTTTAATTTAACATTTCTGTTTTTTTCTCTTTTTAGCTCGAAATGTCTGGAAATAGACAGTACTGGTTCCTGGAATTGAACCATGAGAATGAGTGCCTGTGGGAGGTCAAGAGTAGGGAATACTCAGATAGGTACCTGAAGAAACAGGCATATGACAAGTTGTTGGCATATGGCAGGACCCTGCAAAAGAACACAGACCTAAAACACAAGGGTGAAACACAAGATTCAAAATTTCTGAACAGGGGCCCTGATTCAGAGCCGGACGCTCTGACAGAGCGATCGCTCTGAATCAGGGCCGTCCTTCTGAATTTTTAGAGCGGCCTCCTGGCTGCTCGTATAGCTGTGGGTGACCACCTACAGCTATAGCGAGCGGCCAGGAAGATGGTCGCGATTGTCAAGACCATCGCGACCATCGGGCTTGCGACGAGACCCTTGTGGTAGGGTCTCGTTGCCGCAAGCCCTGGAGAGCTTTTGGCTGTATCAGAGCCGAAAGCACTCCCACTGACATCACTTGTGATGTCAGTGGGGCCGGCCACAGACGGTAGGCGTTCCCATGGGAACGCCTCCGTCTGGCCATCCACGCCACCGGCACGCCCACCAAAGGGGGCGTGCTGTCACTCACCATCGACAGCACGCCCCCTTTGTAGCGAGACCCATAGCGATGGCTTGCAACCGGGTCTGAATCAGGCCCAGTGTTCCTACAGGAGCATAACAAATATATAGATGCCCAAAGATCTGGAGCCGGGGCTAATGAAGTACGTAAACCAACAATATGGTATTATGATCTACTCTCATTTGTCCTTGAGAAAGAGCCGGAGAAGGGGTGAGGAGCTCACTGGATCCAGAAGAGGAAGACGTCTGCCAGGAGGGTGACACAGAGAGTCTGGATATCATAAGTAAACAAATGACTTAAATTATCATTGTTTTTGTCAAAAATCTGTTCTTAACAGTAAAATTTCTTTCTTTCCTAGTTCCAAGCAACGGAAGCCGATCTTGACCCTCCGGCCAGTGAGCTCCAAGAACTTGAGGAGCCCCACATAGAGGCGCCACCTCTCTCGCCAATTGAACAGACATGCAAGAGGCGGAGGGTGGCCACCACGGGCAGGAAAACCTGAAATTCTGACCCCTCAATTTATGAAGCTTGCGGAGAAGATTCTGAACACTCCCATGGATGAATGTGTCATTTTTGGGTTGAACATTGCAAATGATATGCGGAGAATGCAGCCCCGAACCCAGCTGTACTATAAACATGTGATATATGAGGTGACGCGTCGTGCTTTCATGGGCCAATTGGATGCAAACTCGATGCTAACCCCATATACACCTCTGCAGCCCACTCCCCTGCATTTTACAATGTCACAATCCCCTGTAACGTATCCACCAAATATTCCTCCACAGTATTACCCTGGTTATGCATCGGGTATCCCTCCACCCCATCTATCTTCCCTGGGCCATCTACGAGTGGCGTGCACTCTGCATGGCGGAGTGCACAAGACACTCTTCTTAGCAATGATTTTTATAATAATTAGTTATTTTCTATGTTTCAGTTTTTAAAGAACGCTTTTTAGTTTGTTCTGACCTTTCATCTCCAGGTCTCTCTCAAGGACGATGTAGAGTAGATCAATATACCATATAGTTTTGTTTATGTACTTCATTTGCCCCGGTTGCCAGGTTTTAGGCATCTGTATATTTGTTTTCGACTCCCGAAGGACATTGTTTGGAAATTATTGAATCTTGTGTTTTACAAAGTTAGGTCTGCGTTTAATTCTGGGTCACTGCTATATGCCACTAACAGCTCATATGCCTTGTAATTGGGCTGATCTCAGTATTCTCTACCCCACAGGCATTCACTCTGTTGGTGCAAATCCAGGACCCCTGTCCAAAACTCTTTGTTTTTTTGGTCCTTGAAATAATAAAAACCGAAAACCAAAAATTGTTGTCTGTTTTTTTACAGCTACTTATTCAAACATAGAAAGTCTGGTCCCTGTGGCCACTTTACCACCCTATTTCATTCCCAAAAGCTTTGTGGCCCAAGCAAAGTACAATTAAAATTTGTGTAATAGATACCATATTTTGTTTATTCAATGTAAGCTTATTGATTCTATTTGCTAATTATTTTTTTTAATATAACATGTTCACAAGGGCAAAATAGATTTTAGGGAAGATTTCAGCATTACACCGGCGTTAAACCAAAGGAAAACAGAAGGAGAACATTTCATATAACACAACTAAACTGCTATCAATACTGCATAAGGACACCTATGGAGCATCAGTTGTGAGTTCACTACCTCTTCACAACAAATATCTGCTGCCTGTATAACCAGGACATGCAAAACTGAACTCTTTGTCTGGTCATTGCAAAGACATTATGTCACTTGCTACTATTTGTGCTGCCTCTCTTTTTTCACTAAAAACTAAATTCTTATTTGTAACAATGCAAAGTAACCCCTAAACCTTGCATATAAACGGTCTGATTTACCATTGCTTTTTACCTAGCCTAACAACTTTGAACTTCTTTTTATTACTCATTTTCAAAACTCATTAAATCACATATATTCCCCTCAATAAAAACGAAACAAAAAAAACCACAACTTTGGTCATCAAGCATACGCATTCACCAACAGTGGTCTTTCACCAGCATTTTTGAAAAACCTTCAACACTGTCATTCTCATACATATACTATTCTTACCTCATCCACACCATGACCATGTTTTCTTCAAATTCTCACTTTACTCAGTGCCTACCTAATCCTTTATTCTGCCCCCTATTCTATTAAAGCCTTGTGGCGCCATATAAATATAGGATAATAATAATAAAAAGCTGGAAAATGAATAAGATTCAGGGCGAGCGCTCTGTCAGAGCGTCCGGCTCTGAATCAGGCCCTCTGCCCTCAAGGCACACTAACATTCCAGGTTTTAGTGATATGGTTAAATCAAAATAACTGTGGTACTAATTAAGACACCTGTGTTAAAGTTAGAGAGGAGCAGTCCAGATTCCAAGGAATCCGAACAGCGGGAACTCGAGCTTACCCGGTGGCTTGGGTGTTCCAGCCAGACTAGGATCCCCATCCGAGGTCGAACGTCATCTTCCCGGAGTCGGATTCTTGCAGGACTTGGACTCTATATAAGGCCCCATGGTCGTTGCTCAGTCCCTTTTCACTGCATGCTGCTGTATGCTGCGCATACTCTGCTGTGTTCGGGGCTGTTGTCAGACGGGCTGTGTTCGGGGCTGTGTATAGGAGGCACGTTCCTGTTTGCTGTGTTGACTCTGCATATATATAACATTTAACAATTGTGCTGCTGTATCCAGAGTCTCACAAGGGGCTGTGCTGTAACCATTGTGTGTACAGGGGGCACACGGCTGTTTGCTACGCTGACTGCATATATTATTATTTAATTATATATATTAATTTACAACTGTGCTGCTGTGTCCAGAGTCTCACAAGAGGCTGTGTTGTAGCCAGTGTGTATAGGGGGCATGCTGCTGTTTGCTGCACTGACTCTGCTATAAATTATTATATTTAATATATTAATTTAACAACTGTGCTATGTCCAGAGTCTCACAAGGGGATGTGCTGTAGCCAGTGTGTATAGGGGGCACGCTTCTGTATGCTGTGCTGACTCTGGTATATATATATTAATATAATAACTGTGCTGTGTCCAGAGTACCCCACTGTGTATACAAGTACTCTGACTCTGCTGGCCGTATGCCACTGTGTATACAAGAACTGTGATTCATTGGCCTGTAGCCCACTAGTGTTTATAGCACACAAGTACTGTGACAAGTTAATGCAAGAAAAGTTAAAAAAAAGTTTAAAAAAGTAAAAATAAATAATAAAAGTTTTTAAAAAAGTAAAAAAAAATGTTTTTTTTGTGCTGTACCCCACTATGTACTGTATACAAGTACTGTGACTCTGCAGGCTGTACCCCACTGCGTATACAAGTACTCTGCTGGCTGTACCCTACTTTGTGTCCATAACACACAAATTCTGTGACTCCGCAGTGAGTGGTGATTAGTAAATACATAATACTAGTAAGTAGTAAGTAGTTTGTGTACAACTGGAGTGTTTTCATTAATATGGATCACGACAACCAACCGAGATAAGAGCAGAAGCAGCAAGCAAATGCTAGCACTGAAGCTGCTGCAATCAGTCATGATGACGATACTAGTCCTTCACTATCATCTAATTAAGGACTGGTGATGCTCAAGGGCATATAGACTTTAAAAATTCAGGGTATCTGAAATCACAAAATCAAGATTTTACAGGGATAAAGACAAAAACACCTGGTTAGTGCAGAAAAACAGAAATTGGCAACATATCATTCACTACAGTTCTGGCAAAGAAAGTCCCAGGCCCTAGCCTTTATTTCTGAGTGGTGGTTCCGCAACTGTCAGTGAGGTATCTTCTGCCTCGCATGACAATGAAAGACCTCTTCACTCAGACTTTAGAAGAAGTGTAAAAAAACTGAAAACCTCTATGGCAGTAGATCAAACTGTGCATTCAGAAACACAAATGTAACAAATCCCTGAGGAGAGTCTAAAGCTTTGCATCCACTATACAATTTTCTGTCAGATATCTGTCCAATCTGGCTGGTTGAAATGAAAACCTGGTAATGTATGGGAGCAAATGACAATCGTCCATTTGCTCACAAACACTGGAAAATAGACATAAATGGTTGTTAAGACAAATTTAACCAATTTGAACAATTTTTTTTGTCCTTTTTTTCAGTGTATAAAACCATATGATCGACTGTAATTTGCTCCCATACATTACCAAGTTTTCATTCCAACCAGCCGGATTGGACAGATATCTAACAGAAAATTGTATAGTGGATGCACAGTTTAGGTGTGTCCACAAGTGCTATGTGTGAGCCTGACCTTTCAGAGAAGCCACCTTCTACCATTTCTGGTCCCTCTGTATTAGTGGGGATGAGCAGCATAAGTATTGCTGATGACATAGAAATTGAGGATGCCACCGTGGAATTGCAAGAGGATGAGGGGGATATTTGTGTAGCTGACGCTGGCACTAATGAGGATGTTGAGGATGAGGATGTTGTTTGTGTAAGTCAGGCACCAGTGGAAGCAGCTCTTTGCCATGATAAGAAGAAGGCCTTTGTCATGCATTGGCATAGAACCAATAAATCCACCTCTTATGTGTGGAATTATTTTTACCCAAATCCTGACAACATTTGTCAAGCCCCCTGTAGCCTTTGTAGAACCACAGTAAGTAGAGTTAGGGATGTTAAACATCTAGGAACCTCCACGCAATTATGTCATCTGCAGCGAGCTCATGACAAGTATTTGATAACATCAGAAATTGGTGCTAAAAAAATAAGAACAAGCAGTCCAGCATCAGCTAGCTCCCTTCTCTATACTAGATCCACCACCAACACCTTCATCCTCAATATCCTTAGTAATGATCCAAGGTAGTGCGGCATATAATTTGTTATTTCTAGGTGACTCCTCCCCTTTCCAGGACTACTCAGAAGAATCCTTGAGTGCTAGGCCTGCTGCTGCTGGGGGTGGATCTTCATCCCAGAAGTGGACCAAGAGTTCTACTAGTAGTAGCTTAACAAAACAATTGACTTGTAAACAATACTTGTTTTAGTATCACCCAGTCGCAAAGCGGATCACTGACGCCATGATGGGTATGCTAGTATTAGATCCGCATCCAATATCCGCAATTAATAAAGTAGGTTTTACACAGTTAATTGAGGTCCTGTTTCCCTGGTACCAAATTCCATCTTAATTTCATTTTACCCAAAAAGCATTCTTCGGCTGTACCAGGACGTTAAAAAAAACTAATTATTGGCCTACAAAATGCCATTGCACCCACTGTTCAATTAAGCACAGATGTGTGGACAAGCGGTAGTGGGCAAACTAAAGATTACATAACTGTGACAACCCTGGGTGGGTTAATCACCTTCAGCAGCAACAGAAGCAGTATCTAACAAACAACGCAAGCTCATTCAGAGGCAGGCAACTCTGTATCACTAGATTCAAAAAGAGACATACCACTGACAACATCTTAGAAAAAATAAGAGAAAAACATGGCTTTCCCCACTTGGACTCTCCTCAGGATTTGTCATTTCTGACAATGCCACAAATATTGTCAAAGCATTACAGCTGGATGAATTTCAACAAATCCCCTGTGTTTCACACACGATCAACTTAGTGGTGCTGGTTTTTTTTAAAAATGACAGGGGTGTGCAGGAGATGCTGTATATGGCCAAAAAAATTTTGGAAAATTTTGAGCATTCAGCAACAGCATGCAGAAGATTGCAGCACCTGCAAGAACAGTTTAATTTGCCTTTCCATCAACTTTAATTGCTTCAGTAGATGGAGGAACATCAAAACTCCATCCATAACTATACAACATGACATTGGGAAAGGAGGGGGAATGTACCTTAGCCCTGAACAGTGGAAAGTACTTCCTGTCTTGTGCAAGGTGCTCAAACCATTTGAAGTAGCCACATGTGAAGTGAGTGCTGACACTGTAAGCTTGAGTAAGGTGATTCCCCTAATTAGCCTTTTGGAAAATCAGCTGGAGATTAAACAAAGCAAACCCGCAAAGTATGCTGGACTTGTAGATCAATTTCTTTATTTGCATCGCCAGGATCCACGGGTGGCCAATAAACAGGAGGTTATGTACAATCATTAGTTGCACAGGTCATGTGGAAAGTAATTATTCAGTGATTGGACAAATCTGGAGTCAGCTAATCAAAGAAAGATGGCAGTATCTATGCCACATCAGTCTCAGGAGAAAGGCCAAAACACAGATACTATGTCATTACATGTGCACTTTGGAAGACTGACCAGTGGGGACATGCCAGTCAATGAACTGTTAGAGCTGAATGTGGTAAGATGGTCTGAAAGACCACTGTGTGAAAGAAAGCCGATGGGAAAACCTCAGTATCTCAAAGATGTGAGACAAAATATTTGTTAAATCACAAAATTTGGTGTCAAGCGTTGTAAGTACAAGGATAAGAGGATTGCTAAATCAAAAATGGGAAATCCAATGTCACAAAGTGGCAAACAGAATAGGACTGAAGTACAGCAGGTCATAATGTCACTGCAGTGTTCCTAACCAGGGACATTGAGGAGGTGTGTGTACAAAGTATGAGGAACTCTGGCTGCTTTGGGAAATCTAAGGTGGCAGACTGTAGGGATGTGGAAACAGGCTACAGCTTATGGTTATGCCCACATTGACCCATTAAAGTCATATTATGAGCAGGAGGAAATAGAGAAGAGATGACTTAATTGAACAATAGATTCCTAGTGGTTTTCATGGTCACACACATTTGGGCATGTGCAGCATTAGCTTTTGTCAAGTATCTGCATGCACAATGGCAAATAAACTATCACTATAACAGAGCATTAGCATCCTATTTGAGTTTTATACATGATAATTAAAGTGCATTGGAGAATTACTTTTATACGGCATCTATGAGAATCATAACTATGTCACCAATTAGGTCAGGAGAGCCTTTGTGTATACTCATGGATCTGCACAACAATAGATACAAGCAAAAATACTATAGAATTACTGTCTATCTTTGAGGTAAGAATCAGAAGACTTTCCATCATGGAAATCAAGCAGTAATTTTATAGGCAACGTTGGAATAAGAGTGTAATACCTTTTCTCCTGAATGAATAAAAATCTGCTCCCATTTATTTAGAATTAGTTAGGAAGAGTGCAAATAGAATTAAGAGTTAACTGCTGCTTGTGGGCTGTTTGTAGGATGATCATGGGTATTAAAGGCATATACATGATTGACTGACTCGATCACTGTGGTACCAAAGCACAAACACTATTTATTAAGTTGTGAGAGGATCGCATACTGAGAGCAAACAGAATTTACATGAGTAATTGGATGCAGTAAAAAGGGAAAAATTAACAGAATAAAATATCACAATTACCAACATGAATAGTCTAGCACAGGAGCATCTCTAGAATACTCTGCTCAGAGTAGTACAATATATACAGAATCATAAATTACATCATTGCAAATATCAGGTTTCAGGTACACAGGTCAATCTTTTTTAGGTCAGTGGGTCAGGACCCTTCAAGAACATATTGGTTAAATCCTCTCTCTTTACGGAAACAATTCCTTCTGCACAAGAATAAGATTTTGCAACCTAATGGAGAAGGCTTGATTGTCATTCCAATATTCTAGTACATACCAGGGCAATGGTTATTGTTGAATTTAGGATAAGAGCTAGGGAAGTTAGCACAGACATGGACAGTGATAATTGTTTACTAACCAATGTAATGTTGAATTTAAAAGATTAAGAGGCATTAAACAATGTTTGACATACTAAGATAATCTTGAATCTGAAGAAAGAATTGGTAAATTAATATTGGTACAGTTATATGTCTAAAGTTTTGCAGTCAAAACGAGAGCAGATCTCAATGTTCTCAGTCTACTTTGATGAATGTTAGCCCTGCCATTCTCAATATCCTATTGTACAATGGGTCTATAGGAATATGATGGAACAGTGATATTAATAAGCAATGTGGTTACATTTCATTCTTACAAAGCAATTACATACAACAGCAATTTCTGTCCCAGAGCATTACGATCACATTGCACACAGGGAAAACAATTTATAATCAATTCAGATTGATTTATTTGACCTATTTTTTATTTATCTTTAACAGGCCACCCTTTGAAAACACTGGGTAACAGTAAATCTGGTGCCAGGGATTTAAGAGTCGATTTCGATTAATTTTGTGCTCCTGATCATGAATATGCCATGCTTATTTTTCAGTTGGCTCTAATTTTTGAGATTTGCATATATCTTTAATATTTATGAAAAATTAAATTAAACAATGTTAAAAATAGTTAAAAAGATATTTTTTTTATTCTGATTAAATTTGATTCACAAAATGTTATAAAAAGATACGGGATAATTACATACATAAGTGTTAGGAAGCTATGAGTACCATTTTTTGTAGGATTTTCTTTTGTATCCTTGTTGCGGGCAGTCCCTCTGCAGACTCCAACAGTAATCGGCCATAATGTGACGATCCCACCTTCCTTGATATCTTTCTTCCATTTCCTGAATATCTTGGTGGAACTGTTCACCCTGCTCTTCGCTTAAATCTCCTAGATTGTACGGGAAGTGATCTAAATGGCTGTACAAAAAATTTACTTTAATACTCATGTTGGCACCTACTTTCTCGAAACATTTTAGCATGTTGTGGACTAATTCATGATAGTTGCCTGCCTTGTGATTGCCTAAAAATTTTTGAATGACAGACACATAACTCAGCAATGCTTCAGATTCAGTTTCAGTCATAGATGTGGTAAAATTTGGATCCTTCAACAGTTTCCGTATCTGTGGGCCGTCAAAAATTCCTGCCTTTAATTTTTCAATACTAAGAAATGGAAATGTTCGACAAATATATGTGAAACAATCGCCTGACTTGTCCAATGCTTTTACAAATTGTTTCAATAAACCCAGTTTGATATGGAGAGGCAGCAGTATGATTTTTTTTTCCTGTCAATTAAGGGCTCATGAATGATGTTGGCTTCTTCTACACTTATAACTTCTCTTGGAGGCCATACAGTTTGCTGCCAGTGCTTTTGTTTTGCACGACTATCCCATAAGCATATGTGACAAGGATACTTAGTATATCCACTTTGCTGCCCAAGAAGAAAGTTTACAATTTTTAAATTGACACAAACAGACCACTGATGCTGAGAATAAGCAATTTTTCCTAAGACTAACTTGATATTTTCATACTGTTCTTTGAGTTTTGTTGAATGACCGATAGGAATTGATGCAAATGTATTCCCATTGTGCAGTAATGCACATTTTAAGCTCCTTTTAGAACTATCCAAAAAGAGCTGCCAGTCTTCTGCTCGATATTCTGGTAAACCCATCATCTGGAGAAGTTCCAAAATATTGTTGCAATACACAAGATTGTTATCTTGGCTAAAGAACGGCAGTAAAGCTTGCTCTCTATTTCGATACAATGTTATAGTAACATCCGGCTCAAGACAGTGCTTTTCTTGAAGTCTGGATGCTAAAAGCTCAGCTCCTATTTTCGATAAATTCAAGTCATGAATGAAATCGTTTAGTTCCTTTTGAGAAAATTTGTTTGGGGTAGAGGAACTTTCTACAAACTCACTTTCATCTGTGTTGTCACTTGCACTGGATGAAATTAACATTTCCACATCATCACATTCAACTTCGCAAAAAGAACTGAATGATGATACAGGTAAATCTTCACTATATGGTATCAGTTGCTTTGCAGAATTCATACTTGGGTATTCCCATTTGCGTTTCTTAAACGGATTCATACCCTTCACAGTTATAGCACAAATATAGCAGTCACTCAAGTGATCTTTTGGCTCACACCACATCATAGGTATGACAAAATGAAGTCCTTTTTACCTTTAGTCCAATAGCGGAGTGATTCCACGCATGTTTTACAAACTTTATGAGGCACCCAAATCTTGTCTTGCTGGCTTATGTGATGTCCAAAATAAGCCTGATATGCTTTTTATATTTTTTCTTTTTTTTTGCAACACTATATTTGCCACAAATATAACAAAAAACATCAGGTTTGTTAGTACACCATCTCCGACAAGAACTAATTTTTACTGCAAAGACATTTTGTTTCACACATTCAGTGCTAACTCCCAACAAAAGCTGAGGATGTACTGAACAAAACAAGCCCAACTGGTGGGAAATTGGTTGTGGTGGGACAGAGAGAGGGCTGAACAAAGGAACAGGAGGTGTGCTAACTGCATCACTCGGTCCTCTCCATTGCTCATCTCTGTATGCAAGGAGGAGGCATGGCTGTGGTCTGAGGATGTCCCAGCAGGCTCAGTAGTGCATTGCTCCTCTCTGTATGCTGGGAGGAGGCATGGCTGTGGTCTGAGGATGTCCCAGCAGGCTCAGCAGTGCACTGCCATACCTCCATCCAGTGTTAGTGAGGAGATTTGAAAGTGTTATGTGTCTTAAACGTGACTATCAGCTACGTTATCACAAATCAAACAAATTCTTGTAATTGTTGAGAAAGGGTCTTTGTTAAAAAATCAAAACAAAGTCAATTCTGTTAAGTAAAGCAGGCCTAGACTAGTAAGGTACTTGAAATGGAGAAAATAATTGAATTTTATAATTTTTCATCAGCAAGAGATACAATTAACAGTCAACCAGAATGGGGCCATACTTTTTTACATCTGGAGGCAGGTGCGAACACCTGCCTTCCAACCAAACCAAACAAATGAAAACTGGAGGACATAGACGGGGATGCAGGGGAGGCTGACACACCCACAAGAAAGCTAAACAAAATGCAAATAGAACAGAACCATCAGGTGTTTCAATCTGAGCCAATTTACATTAGGGGATACGCATGTTTCAGTCCTCAACAAAGGCTTAAATTTGCTCCGCAGACCAATCTGAATAAATTTGAGACATATTTGGATTTAAATAAATTCATAAGAAAACTTACACTACAAAAATACTATATCAATAACACCAAGGTAGACTACAAACCAATAGATAATCCTATGGAGTTCAGACATTCTGATTTAAGACCAAAGTCAACATTTTATCTACAACACCTCAGGGGCTCTCATATAGATACTTTTGAATCATTAGTTATGAGAGATGTAGAGAAAATAAACCCTCACAAATACAAACAGAACAACTGTACAAGAATAGAATGCACAGCCCTAAAAGAATTGGCAGATGACCCTAATTTAGTGATCAAGCCGGCAGACAAGAGAGGAGATATAGTCCTTCTAGATAAAGCTGATTACATTACAGAATGTTATAGAATATTAGGCAACACAAACACTTATGCGAGACTTGACAAGGATCCTACAAAGGATTTCCACG
Source organism: Taudactylus pleione (assembly GCA_031769625.1). Lineage (NCBI taxonomy): Eukaryota > Metazoa > Chordata > Amphibia > Anura > Myobatrachidae > Taudactylus > Taudactylus pleione. Next base: position 14,515,023 of record JAUIMM010000120.1, on the reverse strand, counting down.
CTCAACTTACATCACTTCTGAAAGCAGGCTATGATAGGGGCATATTAACAAAATCGGAATACCAATTTCTGAACATCAAACATCCAGTAATACCGGTTTTTCATTATTTGCCTAAATTACACAAAAATTCAGTAAAACCACCAGGCAGACCTATTGTATCAGGTATCAATTCTTTATCTTCAAATCTTTCACAATATATAGATAATTATCTCCAACCTTATGTTAAACATCAGAAATCCCATATACAAGATACATCAGATATATTAAGAACTCTAACACAGGTAGATTGGCAATCAGACTATTGGTTATGCACGTGTGATGTAACGTCTTTATATACGGTCATAGACCACAATCAGGGTTTACAGGCCATAGAAAATGTCCTCACGGCAGATACCAAACTGCACATTGATCAAAGGGATTTTCTAATTACGACAATTCAGTTTATACTTGAACACAACTACCTCTGGTTCGATAATCAATTTTACAGACAGACAAGTGGCACTGCTATGGGGACCAAATTCATGCCAAGCTATGCGAATTTGTTTATGAGCACTTGGTAGGACAATACCATCTGGTCCCAATGCAGGCTTGACGCGAATTTGGTCCTCTGGCGGCGTTACATTGATTATGTGATTTTCATCTGGAAAGGGGATGAACAGTCACTACAAGAGTTTATAGCCTACATAAATTCCAATAACCTTAATCTGATTTTCATGGCAGAATACAGCCGCAGTCAAGTTAACTTTTTGTATATTACCATCTTTATCCAAAATAATGTCTTACAAACAAAGAGTTATCAAAAGTTAGTTGATGTAAATAGCTACATTCTATCATCTAGTGGACATCACCCTAATTGGATAGTTAACATTCCATTAGGTCAATTCACCAGGGTCAGACACACTGTACCCAAGATTCTGACTTTAAGGAACAAGGGAGTGACATGAGGGACCAATTTTTAGCTAAAGATTATGATCCCACATTGGTAGAGAACGCTTTCCAGCAAGCACTTAGATTGAAAAGAGAACCTTTATTAGTAATAAAAGATACTAAACACAAAGGAAAGGTGGACAACAACTACAAAACGTGCATGGTAACCCAATATAGTAGAGGGGCCAATTCATTGAGAAAATTGCTGCAGAAGCATTGGCATGTCCTTCAACAAGACACACAACTTAAAAATGTCCTTCCAAGTAAACCGAGCCTTGTATTTCGGAAGGTTCCTGACCTTAACCGCACTCTCAATAAGAATCATATCCCACCGAGATCACAGGTACAAAAACATTAACCAACCAGAGACCTCAAGGAGTTTTTTTTCACTGCGGACATTGTAAAATCTGCAGAATTAGTTCTACAACCACCAAGCGTTTCAGTTCATTTACTTAAAAAAGAACCAATAAACAATTCATTATTGGGGAACATATTACGTGTGACACAAATATGGTCATTTACTTAGCGGATTGTCCATGTGGTCTCCAGTATGTAGGGAGAACCACTAGGAAATTATGCATAAGGAGTGCTGAACACATCAGGAATATCCAGAGTGGTTTAATCACACACAATTTGTCAAACCACTTTAGGGTGGCGCACAACAGCAACCCTGCAGGTTTAAAACTATTAGGCATAAAAACCCTTACACCAAATTGGAGCGGAGGAGATCTGGAAGTGAGATTAAACAAAGAAGAGCTAAAATGGATTTTTACTCTTAAAACACAGAGCCCATTAGGCCTTAATATTGATAATGAGGTGAAATCCATTATAACAGCATAAGATTACATACCATCATGATTGGACAGATCACCAGAGCATCCAATATTAATTGGTTAATTACCTTAGAGTGACATCACTATAGGTAATGTTCAAACTGCACAACTTGATTTAAGACGTAATATTGACTTATTTATTTAATGACGACAAGTGATTTGAGCAACTAACTAGATTCCTTAGAAGACTTGACAAGATATACAGAATTGGGCCCGGATTTGTTAATATAATATAAATTATTGTAATATATTACATATAACGTTTATGCTGCAACAAACATTTGTCCATTATTATCCCAGACTTTAGGTGACCCATAGGGGATACAGGGCATATTGGATTTAACCACACCTGTTGCAGATATACACTCATGGGTTCATATGTCACTATGGATGACGCTATATAATGTACCTCCCATCAGTTACCAACACATGTCCCTGAAGAAGGCCATTACGGCTGCTATGTGTCGGACACAGTTTCACACTGACATTGGACTATGGGCCTGATTCAGACCCACTCGCGAGCGGCTGTCCGCTCGCAAGTGGGTCGATGTTATGGACTGAGCATGCGCACGACGGAGGGAGCTCCGTCGTGCGCATGCGCCAGACGCGACGAGCGAAGGAAAGTCCTTCGCTCGTTGTGTCCGATCAAAGGGGGCGTGCTGTCAATGTTGATTGACAGCACGCCCCCTTTGGTGGGCGTGCCGGGGGCGTGCCTCCCTGATGGGGGCGTTCCTAAGGGAACGTCTCCCGTCAGAAGCCGGCCCACTGACATCACTAGTGATGTCAGTGGGAGTGATTTTGGCTCTGATAGAGCCAAAATCACTCCGGAGCTTGCGGTTGAAAACCTCAACCGCAGGCTCCGGCTCGCAAATTCGATGGTCGCGATGGTCTCGACCATCGCGACCATCACAATGCACGCTCGTATAGCCTGTGGGTGGTGACCCACAGCTATACGAGCGTCCAGGAGGACGCTCCATGAAAATGGAGCCCGGCCCTCATTCAGAGCGTGCGCTCTGCTCAGAGCATACGGCTCTGAATGAGGGCCTATGTTTCCCAGTGGACCCCCGCGTTTCCACGATTCCACTTCTACATCCGGTCTCCTGCATGAGATGCCGCACATTCAGTCACATGGGGCGTAACAAGGCATGCACCCAGACTGCACCGCCATGGATTAGTCTCCTCCTGAAGTGAGTTGAGCAACCTCAGAAGGGGCGGAGGATGGCGGAAGATCACGTGACCCAGCAAGACTGTGAGACTCAGGCTGCCCTGCCACTACAGGTGACATCAATTATCCCCAGCGTCCCTATCATCCATCACGCAGGAGCAACGGAGAAGTGAACAGAAGTCCTAGAAGACAAGGGTAAGTTGTCGGACTGGAGGGCACGGGACGCTGCCCCTCCAGAGGGCAACACCCTGAGCTTTACACAGTATTTGTTTAGACATTTCCTTATTCGATTTTTCATACATTTTTATTAATTTTTATTAATTTTTTCTTGTTAGTTTGTATTTGTGAGGGTAATTTTTTGCATTTATTACCAACCCTTGGACAGCCCATCATCTTCCGGTTAGGAGGTTGAACTTGACAATTATCCCATTGCATGCACCCCCCCCCCCCTTTTTGTTTCCCCCATACATAACCTTATGCCCTTCTGTAGTTGTTATGGGAGCATGGTAGCACTGTGACTACCTACAGATCCCATTTCCATCTGCTATTATACCTATTATAATAAATTAGTAATTCCCAACATATGTAATATACATTGGTTTCATTGCACCATACTTTCAAGCGCAGGTATTATATATTAATATTTGGATCTATTTGAGGAATTGAGATAGATCCCCTTATACCAGCAGCTTCTATCGTAAGTGCGCGCAGGTTTTCATGATCATCTATTAGTAAGGTACTTGAAATGGAGAAGATAATTGAATTTTATAATTTTTCATAATTTGAAAACTGAATAGCTGAATTCAGCTATAGCGAAGATCTAATGCAAAAATAGGACCTGCAAGTACTCTAAAACTGATCTTAAATCCTTGGCAAGAAAAAAAAAATATTTTTTTGTTCCCCAGTGTAATCAAAATAAACTATCGCATCATATACTCTAATTTGGGATCATAATGTAGGACCTCTGTTTCCATGTTGGTAGCCCTTATCGGTACCATTGCCTTGCTATCTGCAGTATAACTTTCAGTTGTTACAATGGTTATTCTTTATCCACACATCAACACAACAAGAACATACTTATAAAATGTATAATGTTACAGGACACTAAATATTCTTATATGGAGAGCTTACCCAAAACTGACGCTAGTTCTTTCACCCAAGCACCAAAACATGAGAGCCAATTAACAGTATTTAACCAAGAGACCCAATGTCACGATCGGCCACTTCTCAGATACATCAATTTGGAATCCCTGTGAGTGATTATGGTTATGTTAGCACTCATGATTAATAACACAAAGGTTGCAAACACAAAGGGTTATATTTGGAGCTCTTACATTCTCCTGTTGATTACTGTACCACAGGTATTATTACTCAAACAATAATGTCACATATATAGCAAAGACCTTAGCAATCCTAGAGGTGTATAGGTTCATGGAAAGAACTTTCATAAATCCTACTTGAATTAAGTTTTTTAGTTTAAGAATAAAGTACTCCAATGTTTAAACATTACAAAACATTACAACAGCTGTAAAGTGTGAGCCTGACAAGTATCTAGTTGGGAGACCAACAGAGAATATCAGGTGCTGTAGATCTCTTCCATCCTAAGTACTGACACCTCACGTCTTCCATGCCCCTAGGGGATAACCAGCCAGGCTTTGAAGATACCATCCTGAGACCAAGACTTGAAGAAGAGTGCATCACCTAGAATGAAATATTCAATGGACAAATAAAAAAGAATGCTTACAGTAGATGTACCTTTCACCTTGTTAGTACTCCAATTAAGTAAGATCCTGCCTGCCTCAGAAAATATATTCCATCATGACCGTTCCGCCTATGTCCATGATTCTCTATACCATGTAGACTTTCATTCAGTACCTCCATGAATATACCGTTATTTGATCATGGAAATACATAGAACAAATTTGGAGCACATAGGAACGTACAATGTTGCTAGATAATTATGAGTTACTTTTAAAATTAGTATGTGTTTTTTGGGCACTAATGCCTGAAAAATAAATATATGTTTCTCAAAAATTGTGGCATACTTACATCCATGTTCAGCCTATCCAACCATCCCTCATTACCAACACTTTATATTCATTATTTATTCGTATTTATAATTCTTACTTATCTATCATCAGTCATTTTATTTTTTCATATGAATAGATTACCATAAAAGTTTCCTAGGTTTTTTTCTTAGTAAATCACAAACTGTCTGGTAGGATACCATGTTCCCTTGATTTGCATTATTTATCTTATAATCTGATATTCAAATTAGAAATGTTTAGCGACATCCAGTGGGGAAAACATTTCCCATAGGATACAATTAAAAACACAAACAGCAAAATTGATGTGTTAATACTTTATTTTACTATTGATATTTTTCTGTAGTTTCCTTTTAATTGATGAAAATCTATAAATTGGCAATGGCACAATACAAGTTCTTGAAGAAAACTTGGCTAAAAGATCGTAGAATTCTTTCTCCATTACCCACCAAAAAGATGGCTGCAAAATACCACACATGTGCAATGGAGGAGTATAGGCCTGCCAGGAGTGCAATAAAAACGAGATCTACATCCAGCAATGCACGCCTAGCCGTAACCGGAAGAGCCGCACCTTTGGATACATGGGCACTGACGTGGGGCGGTAACAGCTGATTGACTCGCTCGACACCAGCCAGACCGGAAGTGATGTCTAGCGGTCACGTGAATAACTACGGGCTGAAACAGTATGACCTACTCCACCGGAAGTGACGGAAGGAATATCCGTGTATCGCAAAAACAAGGCAGCATTTTTTAATACTTTATCGCTGCCCATATCAACTGCAATAATGTTTTATAGTTAACACTATCCCAGTAACCTCATTTTTAATAAGCTTTATCCCTATACCTCTACTCCGAATAAACAGGAAGTGAGTCACAGGAAGTGACATCACGCTGTATCGAAAAAATGCGGGACTTTCACCCCCATAATAGGGTATAAATACCTGGACAGTTCTAAGGCAAATTATCCCCTTGATGAAGTCAATTTAGAGACGAAACGCGTTGTGAGCCTGTACTACATTGATATTTTCCTCTCAAGGATCAGATAAGATATTTATGATTCTATAACACTTTTTTGCGATTGTTCTTATTCATGTTTTTATTATTTTATTGTCTGATTTCGTTATGTGTTTTTTAAATATGTCTGTATGATGTTTGTATCCTACATCTATGTAGTATTAATAAATTAATTTTATATGGTCATTTATCCACTTGCATTATCCAGACTTCTTAAAATTAGTCACATGGCACGTTTATATTTGTATAAACCCTTTTTTTACATTTACCTGCTATATATGTATGTGTATTTTAAAAAGCACTTGCACTTTGTACACACTATTATACTCTGAAGCACTTTTTAGGCGCTCTGATCCAGTTCTGTTTTTTATTACAAAACATTTATTAACTAAATAACACACATTAATATATATTGTAACATGGGGTATAGAAATGAAGACTCCAGACAGGCAGGTGAAGAAGTGTCTTTTTAATGGCAGCAAACACTGCACCTTATAATACGGGAGCATAGGCCTGGATACACACAGGCAAATAACAGAAAATAAGCAAATGAACATAAAACTAATTGTCCCAGCACTCCTTGTGCTTAACAGTCAGCAGTTACAATATCTGTGGACCTTCCAGGTCCCAGCTCCCTAATGCTAACCACAGGGCATGCGCTAGGCTTTGCTGCGCCTAGCACCGTCCTGTGTTGCCACCCCTTCCCTCCTCCGCTCCCTCCCCCTGAAGTTAAATAGTAACAATAGCACCGGGAGGGTGGTGGGCGTTTCCTGCGCCCTCCGGATACAGTGGAGCTCCGGGCAATGGACCGGCTTGCCCGTGCCTGGAGCCGCTACTGGCTAACCACCACCCCTGGCCTATTGCCATGTGAGTTTGTCCGGCATCAGTAGCAAGGAGCATCATGTATGTGAGAGTTTTAAACCCTTCTTGTGTTCCAGTGATTATTCCAGCTGTGTCTGTAATGTGAAAATCTGTAATTCCACACCTCCACTGCTAATGCAGAATGCACAGGTTTCACTCCAGCCACCCACAGGAATATGGGCAGTTCAGGTGAGAGATAAGCTCTCCTATCATAATATGGAAATGAGTATCACAAAATAAAAAGGAAATATAACAGAAGTTCTAATTTACAGGTTATAAATTAGGAAACTGCGGTGAGAGAATTTCACTTTGGAAGTGGATATGTTTGCCTGGTGGATGCAAAGTCCCCCTGCTAAGTAGATAGTTCCCTTTCTTGGGGTTGGTTGGGGTGGTGCAGCTCCACACAAATTTAATGATATTTTAGAAGTTCCACATCAGGATGCTTGGTTTATATTAATAGGTTTCCCATCGGCCATTTTGGAGCAGGCAATTGTCTGATTTAGCCACACTACTTCCCAAAAGCCAGGTTTCTTGGTGTTGGTGAAATTTATACATATCAAAGTTCTGTTAAGGGGCTTTAGTAACATTATACTTCCATTCAGTTGGTTTTCCCGCCCATAATTCCAGAACCTCAGAAATATTTAATGGAATGCCGACTAATCCTGCATTGTCTCATTCCTGAAGCATACCCAGCAATCACTCTGATTTCAAACCTTCCCACTAATGCATGATAGTGATCTAGATGGTATCTATCAAAATCAAGATTACTGTTAGACTGAAACAGCTGAATGCACCTTTTTTTTATTATGGGGCCATAATATTTGCAAATACAGTACTCTTCGGACAATAACTCTTTACATTGCCTTCCAACTCCGGGGTAAGTAGATCGTTTATTGACCCCTGACTTGAATTGAGTGTGGGGCCAGACCAAATGAACTACCATTCATCCTCCTCCTCCACATTATCAGTCCCATCCCCAGCATCAATCTCCATGGCCTTGACATCACCACAAAAAATGGGGTACTGTAAGAAAGAAAAACTAAAAAAGAAGAAAAAGATAAAACTTGATGCTTCATGGTAGAGTAATAGAATAAGTCAGTTTTCAGCTTGGGCTACTCTCACTACAATTCAAGTCTCTTGAAACAGGCTCATGAGTGACATTGTTGTTTTATCTACCTCCGACTCATCTCAAATTTATTCAAGATTGTTGAGTGTCCTGCAGTGAATCGAATGGCACCAAGTGTTTTTCTCTGCTGTCTTTAAGGATGAGGTGCTGGTCATCAACACTTGATATGGCCATTCAAATGATCTACTAGACAACCTGAGCTCAAAAATTTTGGAGCATTACATGTTCTCCAGGTTCAATATCATGACAGTTAGTTCCTGAAATATCTGGTGATAGCAGTTTTAAACCTTTCTGCTGTTGTTTTGGCTGTTTGCTCAGTTTAATGATATATTGGACAGTCACTTAACTGTTACACTTATTATTATCCTGGGGTCTATCATGTATGGTTGTTGACCAAAAGTAGCTAAAATTGTGACAGGTTAAGAGGTAGTCTAGGTGTGGTTCTGATGCTGTGCAGTACTAGTGGCAATGCTTTTGGCCACTTTAACCCAGTCTTAGCCATGACTTTACTCAACTGTTTCTTGATAGTGCTGTTAACTCCCTCTACTTTTGGCCTTTAGTGAGAGTGTAATTTGCTATCAATGCTTGTAAGTTTACTCATGGTCTGAATATGATCACCTGAGAAATGGGTACCCTGATCACTCTTTGTGGATACCAAACCTACTCACAAATTCTTGCACAATTTTCTTAGCAGTTAACACAGCACTATTGGTTGCAGCCAGATAGGCCTCTGCCCAGTTATAAAACACATCAATGCATACCAACACTGTAAGAAGATAACTGTATGAAAATCTTGGAAGGGCCATCTGTGGGAGGGATGTGTGATGGCTTAATTTGCATAGCCTTTCCTGACATCTTTCTTAGACAAGTTTGTTGTAAAGCAGCTGTCTTGCCATCATTGGAGGAAAACCCAAGAGCATACCAGTATATGTTGACTAATCTACACATACCCTATTTTCCCAGATGCATCAACCAATGCACTAGCAGAGTCTCATGGGACCTGGCACAAGGAGAGGGATTTTTGCTGTGACTACAGTAAAGATGTGTAAGGACACATCTGTAAGTATTTAAGTTTCATCTGGCATGGTTGCAATTTGTCCTTAGCAACATTATGACATGTTTCTGTAAGATGCAACAACTGTGGAAAACACATTTCTTGCATTCTGATTAGTTTGTTTATGCTGAAAGCTTGAAATACAAGCAATTTATATAAGGCATCGTCAGTGTCAGTCTCCATGTTTTGATCCACAAGTGATACCATTGCTCTCTTTGTAGCCTCATCTGCTCTTCTCTATCCCACAGAGACTGGGTCAGTGTTGTATTTATGACTATCAGTAGTCCTTGTATGTGTTGTGCATGTGCTATGGGTGTGCCTGCTGCTGTCAATCAGTTTCCCAGGCACAATAGCGCTCCAAAGTCATGGACCGCTCCAAAGGCATATTTGGAATCAGTGTAGATTTTTATCTTTTCCATATACTAGATTTTTATGTTTAGCAGTTTCCCTTCCACCAACTCACAGGCTCTTTTAAGTGATATTAGTTCTGTGACTTGTGCTTAATGTTGTGGTTCTATTGGTTTGGCCTCTATGGTACCCCTCTCATCTTTTACAGCATATCCAGTGCACTTGTCTCCTGTAATTCTGTCTGTGACAGCTCCCATCAGCATAAAAGGTTAAGTACACTTCAAGTAAAGGGATGTCGCTAATGTTGGGTCTTAGAAGTTAGATTTACATACTCCATACAGTCATATGTATCTGCACAAACATCAAAATTAATTTATTAAAAATTATTATCCTCACCCTCCACCCCCTGTGCCTTATGAGACATATATGGTAGGACATTTTGCGGGATTAAGCACATATGGTAAGAAGTTTTGCAGAATTAAGCGTTATATCTTTTAATAGTGATGTTGCTGTTACCATAAGGGCAATTTCCCACTTGGTGTATCTAGCAGATGATACATGACTTGTTTGAGCTGAATTTAAAAGTGCAGTAATTGCATGAGACGTGAGAAGCCTCAAATCATGACCCAATACTACATCCTCACTCTTCTTTACTAAAAGATTAGCTGCCACTATTGTACTAAAACAGGTGGTGAGGGAATGAGCTACAGTTTCTCATTGTGCACTGGATTAGGCTACAGGTCTGGTACCATCACCTTGTCATTGTATGAGGACTCCTGTCACACAACTAGTGACATTTTATATTAAATAGGTCAAATTGCTTTCCATAGTCTTGTATTCCCAATGCAGGAGATCATGTCAGACTTTCCTTGAGTGCTCTGAAAGCCTGTTCCTTTTCTCTGTGTTTTGAACTTGGTCAGGCTTGGTAGAGGACACTCGCTCCTGCAATGGTAATGCCAAAATAGAGAATCCTGGCATCTATTGTCTACAATACCCACAGGGTCATATCTACTATGGCCTGTATTTTGTCATGTGTCTGGTGTCGTAGTCCCTAGGTTAGACAATGTCCCAAGTGTCTAACTTTCTTATGGAATAGTTAAATTGTTTTCATAGCAATCTTCTCACCTATTTCTGAAAGTTGCAACAACTGAAGTTTAGTGTCGGTTAGAAAAGATGAGTCTGAATACAACAATAGATCATCAAAATACCTTATCAGAACAGAATTGCAGTTAAGCTGAAAATGACTGTAAGCTGTCATGCAAAGCTTGAGAAAATATAACGCAAAAAGATACTGTCAGTCAGGGTGTAGAGGAACAGAAAAGAAAGCAGAATAGAAGACAATTACAGTGAAATGGGTAGCAGAAGGATGGATGTGCATCAGAATGACAGCCGGATTGGGTACTGTGTGGGATTGACTCTAAACTACTTTGTTAATCACATTTAAATCGTGCACTAGTCTCTAGCCCAGTGATTTTCAACCTTTTTAAACTCTGGGCACACGCACCAACATTGCAATATTGCCATATGTCCCCCATGGAGAAAAACACGCACATTGGTCCACACGGGGAAAAAAAAACACATACATTGGCATCCACATAAAACAAAAATAAAACACATCGGCCCCCATTGAAAAAAAAACAAAAATACAATCACACTATCCCCCACAGAAGTTAAAATAATACACATGGTCCCCACATAAAAACACAATTACACTGACCCCCTCAGAAACCAAAATAAAACACACTGGCCCCCAAGTTAAAAAAATATCACATTATCCCCCTCAGAAAGCAAAAAATATACATTGTGCCCACATAAAACACAATTACACTGGCCCCCACAGACTGCAAAATAATACATATTGACTCTCTACCTGGAGCTCCCTGTCTCTCGGTAGCATCTAGATTCCCTTTTACTGGGCAGATCCTGACATCTCTCACCCACGGTTGGTGTAGGCTTGCAGCAGCCTGTCACATTCACTGCTCATCAGCAGTGAGCAGTGCTGTGCGGGTGGGACAGCGACGCGATGTGCGTGACCTATGATGTCACGCCGCCGCATCTCCATTGGTATGGCCCGGGCAGCAGTTGAGTCACCCGGAAGGGCTCAGTACTGCCCGGGCACAAAGTTAAAGCTAAGCAGTGGGGGGCATCTCCGGGGCGGCGCTTCTCTCGTGGCACACTTAGGAACCGCTCGTGGCGCACTAGTGTGCAGCGGCACAGCGGTTGAAAATCACTGCTCTAGCCCCTCCCTCTCTCTTTTTGAAAGGGAAAATGGGATTATTTACTGTACTGGTAGTACATATTACAATTTAAAATACCTTGTTATAACATGAAAGACCCCAAGTTTGACTTCATGTATCAACGGATATTATGGTACTTTTTGGCTTTTGCCTTCCTCCTTTTAATAGAACAATGACATTAGCTACATTTACTATCAATCCAACTTATTGTCCTTCATTTGCTTTCAAATACTTTGTTAATCATTTTTAAAACCATCACAAGTCTATAGTCCCTCCCTATTTTTGACAGTGAAAATTGGATTGTTTACTGTACTGGTAGTAAGCATAAAAATATCTTCTTGTAACAGCCTTTCAATAACAGGAAAAACCCCAGGTTTCAACAGATATTGTGGTATTTTTGGTGTTTGTCTTCTTTTAATTCTTCTTTTAATTGGACAATGACAGGAGTTTCTGTAAATTTACCATGAGTCTTGTCCATCCTTAGTCAACAGGGAACCAGGTATTTGTGATAATGTTTGTTCTGCCCTGGATGGATTTGAGTCTATAACAGGGAGATGTTCATTAGTCTTTGTAGGATCATTAATACGTTCTGCACTTCCTGGGGCACTATTTTCTGTAATATCAAAAAAATACACCTTAAGGAGCACAGTATACAATGCATCACAATTTGCACAACAAATGAATTATAGTAGGGGCTGCTGCGGCAAGAAGAAGAGTGTTTATACTGGAGTGACCCAATGGTAACTTTTGCCAGTGCAGTCAAAGGGTAATGATTCACCTCACTTGTTACCACCACAGTCGAAATAGTTATCCTGGTAAGAGACAAATTCAAGGAAGAGGTTAATACAGCTCTGGCCATCCCATATCTTCTAGAAAAGATTGTTTACTCCCTGCAATGTTATATTCTGCATTTTGCTCCTTATCAGACCTACTAATTAACTGTACTTGTAGCATTTTAGGATTGTGGCCTAAACCTAATTAATCAAATCCTCCCGTAATCCTGTCTATCCATATGGCAATCATAAAGTACTCGCACTAGTTCAATTACATTGTGTGTGCGCACACAATTTAACTGGTGGGCACACACAAAATGCATTTATCAACTTTTTGAAGTCTGTACTATGTGAGCCCCATTATACTCAGATTGCATGATTCTCTAATTGCCCCGACTTGCGTGCATGTCATCGTATATATCCCTTTGGCATGCTGATGTGCATAATAACTTCATATGTGTCCTGCCATGCATGGTTGTCATATTCTCAGTTAATTTACCCTGTTGTACCCTAGATGACCCCCACCCCTGTTTATTTGGGCAAGCTGTACAAGTTTACTGCACTTACATAACATTATCTATAAAAAAATAGTGATAAAATCATCACAATAGGGAGCACAGATATTTTAACACTAAAGACCAGATAATTTCTTAAAGTAGTAAATATTTATTATCCAAAAATCACCTACCATGGTAACGAGCATATAAAATATCAATAAAACCAGTGATTTAGTTAAAAACATATAGGACTCAATAGTTAATAACCACCACTGCAGTTGGATATTATTCATTAACCAATGTAATGAGTCTTTCATTAATAATCCAAATTAATGTTCAAAAATAGCTGTTGCTTGGTGGAATCTACTTGTCACTGTACATATATTTGTAAATGTAAAATTGGAGTTAACAAAAAGTGTCCGGACTACCAATAGTTACATGGGGCAGTTTGTCACATTACTTACTTTAAGCCACCTCCTAGGTACATATATTTTCTGGATGATCGAGCAAAATTTAAGCCAATTACCTAAAACTCCTGCGGCAAAATCAGCAGTGGCTGAATTGGGAGATGTTTGGATTCTTGTGAATCAGCCTGTAATAGCGGAAATTAACAAGTGGTGAGAGCCGGCAGATGTTTCCCTGCCATAAGGACAGATAGAGTGTATGCTGGTCCGGATCAAAACTCACCACACTAGATCATAAACAGCAAAGGCTTCATCTTGGAAAGTGTCATGCACCCAACAGCCTCTGCACAGTTCTGGGTGTGTGGCAACAATGTATTACAACACTCAGGTGACTTGGTAAAGGTCTGTAATAAACATTTTTTCCCTAACATTATCTATCCCTAGCACCTCTATATGGACACCATAAAACCAATACAAAATTTCAGAATGCATCACAGATAAGCACATAATTCAAGTAGCACACTCAGAAACTACACTCACATTCCAATTCACAAAACACAATTCATCAATTAATTTTGCTCCTTATCAGACCTACTACTTGTAGCATTTTAGGATCGTGGCCTAAACCTAATTAACCAAATCCTCCCGTAATCCTGTCTATCCATATGGCAATCATAAAGTACTTGCACTAGTTCAATTACATTGTTTGTGTGTGCACACACAATTTCACTGGTGGGCACACACAAATTGCATTTATCAACTTTTCGAAGTCTGCACTATGTGAGCCCCATTATACTCAGATTGCATGATTCTCTAATTGCCCCAACTTAATGTATGTGCGTGTCATCATAATTTATCTCTTTTCTTTGGCTGCTGGTGCATAAAATTTATAAGTGCATAATTTAAGAGTGCACTTCACATTTCTAACCAAATTTCGGCGTTATACCCACGTTAAACCAAAATTAAACAGAAGGAGAGCACTCTAACTTCAAACCATTCAATAAGCAGAACATTTGGACAAAGAATAATCAAGACAAGTAAGTGCATCCGAAGGTTCAAATCCCAACAGGGGAATGGTAAGTACTATTCCCCTGTCATATTTACCCCCTAACCCTCCTTTCATGTACCCTATTAACCCTTCCTACCCTGCACCCTAACCCTAACCCCCCGGTAAGTGTCTAAAACTAACCCTTCCCCCTTAGTACCTAACTGTAACCCTACCACTTAGTGCCTAATCCTGAACCCCCCAGGTGGTGCCTGTACCTAACACCCCCTGCCCGGAGCCTAACCCTAACCTCCCCCTACCCGCCCTGCGGATGATACTCACCTTACTGCGGTGTCCTTACGATTGAGATGCCATCTGCCGGGATCCCAACGTCGGCACCCTGGGTCATGTCGGGATTGCAAGCTACTGCTGTCTGCATGGAATCGGTATGAAATGCAATAGATGGGATGCCGACTGTCAGCACACTGAATATGTCTAAGACTGCGCTGATCGTTTTCCCACCCTCCAACATAACCACACTTCGCATAATTTCTTTATCAATTGATGGCACAACTATATCCTCTAGCTACCATAGTGCGCTGTCTTGGAGTTATCCTGGACTTCTCCCTCTCCTTCAAACCACATATCCAGAACCTCTCACAGTCCTGTCGTTTCCATCTTAAAATTATTTCCAAGATAAGAACCTTTCTCACCCAGGATGCCACTAAAACCCTCATATACTCACTGGTAATCTCCAGATTGGACTACTGTAACCTCTTCCTATCTGGCCTTCCCAACTCCCATTTTTCTCCTCTCCAGTCTGTCCTCAATGCTACTGCTTGGCTCATCTTCCTCTCCAAATGCTCTACATCTGTCTCCCCTCTCCTACAAGCCCTCTACTGGCTCCCCTTACCCTTCAGATCCCAATTCAAGGTTCTCACACTCGCTTACAAAGCCCTCACCCATTTCTCTCCCATTTACATCTCTGACCTCATCTCCCTTCACTCTCCTGCTCGCCCTCTTCGTTCAACAAATGCACGCCACCTGTTATTATGGCAGCCTCAAGAGAAAAAACTTGGGAGTTTACAAAGTAATAAGAAATGTGAATAGGTCTACGCATGTAATAGGTCTAGGCAACAGTAATTACAATAAGATATCAGACTATACCACATTTTACCTTCATCCCAAGTTCCTTTCAGCAACTTCACAACTCACAAAGCAAGAAGTTTGATTTACTAACAACAAATAGTAAAAATTTAAAGAACCAATGTTCTTACCCTAGTAGACGCATCTCCATCCTTTGTTGGTAAAGCAAAATCTTGAGGTCCATGAGTTTTCAAGATAAGAATGTCCTTTTACATGAGCCTCCACTTATTAAAGGCAAATCAGTGATTGTCTGACCTGTGGTTGAAAAGCACAAAAAATATTTATTAAGATGCAAGGAGATCACACACTCAAAGCAAACAGATTTTACATGAATAGTCAGATCCCTGAAAAAGGGAAAAATTAACAGAGTAAAATATCACCAATACTAACAAACCACTAATGTCTAAAAAAAAATCCTGTGTGGTAAAAATGGTTATATAAAACATGTAAAGCTTAAGTTCTCATTTAAGCTTATATGAGATACGGTGTTAAAATTCTGAATCCAGTGAGCTTCCAACTAGAGTAGCATTGTTTTTCTATTGCTTCCGCTTGTAGGAGCTGGAACATTATTACGATTTTATAGTTGAGGGAAGACAATGAATGTCTCATCTCTTGAAAATGGGGGACCAATGCTGAGATATCCTTTTTTTAAACATTCAGTTTTGTCTATGTAGGCCAGGCCGCATGGACACTTAAGCTGGCCACACACTAGACCAACTTACATTCAACCAGCCAACTTGTTGATTGGTTGGAATGAAAATCTGGTAAGGAATGAAAGCAAATGACAATCAGCAATTTGCTCCCAAACGCCGGAAAATGAACAAAAACTGTTGTTTGAACAAATTGTTTAGATCAAACATTTAACAAACTTGTCTGACAACCATTTTCATCTGTTTTCTGGCATTTAGGAGCAAATTGCTGATCATCATTTACTCTCATTCCTTACCAGATTTTCATTCCAACCAATCAACAAGTTGGCTGGTTGGATGTAAGTTGGTCTAGTGTGTGGCCAGCTTTAGACAACAAATTTATTGCTGCACGTAACAACATAATTTCTCTCTCTCTCTCTCTCTCTCTCTCTCTCTCTCTCTCTCTCTCTCATATCAGGTTCCCAGGTTAGGGGTCTGTTTGTTTTTCTTAGCTAATCTCTTGAACCACTGGATGTATTTTAGTGGGGTTTTCACTATTCTATACAGTATTGGTTGAGGAAGGTTTAAGTGTATGAACCAGTCATCTGTGACAAAAGGCAGCAAAGCAATGACAATTTTAGTGAAACAAGTCACAGAAAAAAAATCTTGCACCAAGCTGCTGTATAAGAGCTGGCCAGGATGTTGAAACAGCAAGAGAGCAACTGAAACTAAGGCTTGGAATGAAGCAAGTCACAGAAAAAAATCTTGCACTGTGTTAGTGGCTGACTGCTGCTGCAGGGTCGAGGGCTGTGCTCTGATTGGCTCTCTAAGACAGTGAGAGACAATCAGAGATAGCAATGTGCCCTGTTGCTTAGTAGCAGCCTAGAGAGGGGAGGGAGTCAGATATTGAGCAGGGTCACATATAAGGCAGAGTGAGAATGAGAGACAGCCTCCAACAAACCCATGTAGATGCCCTGATGCAGACACCGTAGCCAGGAAGGAGCCAGGGGAGACATAGCTATCAGTACTTACAAAAAACCAAACAACCATGAAAACGCTATCAAATGATTTCCATTTGATGGTGGCAAACATCGGACTGCCTCCATGATATAGTAAAAACACTACCATCGAAACAAAAACATTGATGGTCAGTAACTATTGGATTCCGATGTCCATACCAACACTGAACCTGCAGGCGGACTCCGGGTACAATTTTCATGGGCCCGGGCTTCCAGAGGGGCCCAGCGGGGGCCTGGGTCCGGCGCCACCCCTCCCTCCTCTTTCCCTTGTGTGCTGGGATGCAGTGGGAGATTGCTCGCAGCTGCTAAGCAGCAGCCACAGCAATCTCCTATGCCTGAGGGTGGGAGCAATCACACTGATCACACCCCCCCTGGCTTTGCGCCAAGCTGAGGGGCTCACAGCGCCCCCTCCCCAGCGAGTGCGGCACTGCAAAAGTGTGTTTTTTAAAAGTTTTCCTCAAGGGGGCGTCGCCACGCCACCGCGATTAGGCCAAGTCCTCTATTTACCTGGGCCCAGCGGAGCTCTCTACGGCCCTGCCTACGGTGAACAGGAGGCACCATCCATGGCAGTCAGTGCTGTTCTCGGACAGGGTCACCAGGGTGAGGAAGCTCAACAGGAAGACCAGGAAATACTGGGTACATTGTGGAAAGAGGACAATGCTCATCGCCATGTTCAGCAGCTGGGGAGGGGTGCGCATAGAGGCTGCAAAAATATGTACAGGTGCCCCAGGCCCGGGGAGACCTCCTGCTGATAATGCTAATGGTAACTGCAATACAAATGATGAAACTGCTTCAGTGCGTAGCCAGGGTGGGTTGCTAGTATATATATATATATATATATATATATTCTATTACATATGTCACTCACAGGGTTTACAGCTTAATGTAGGTACATGTGATAAATATCTAATCACTCCATGTGTCCATGAGTATGTCAACATTTAGTTTTATTGCAAAATTTCATCAGGACAAAGACATCAAAATAACATCTTACTGTACCTTTATAGCAGATTCTGCTATAAAGGTAATATGTTATTTTTATTAGAGATGTGCGGTTCTGTTCTCCAGAAATCCGAATCCACCCGAATTTTCGTGAATCCGGGTAAATCAGAGTCGCGGTTCTGATCTTTTTGTGGTTCGGAATTCGGATTTTAAATCCGATATTCGGGTTTTGGATTGGATAAATTACATGATTTTAGCTGTTTTAAAAAGTTTTTATCTATTTTTTATTTTAAAAATCCAGATTGAGGGTGGTTTGCAAAACCAAACCCAGATCCAAAACCTTGAAGGAGATCCAGATCCAAAACCAAAACATGGGGGTTTTGGCACATCCCTAATTTTTATGTATTTGTCGTGACTAAATTTTGCAATACAATAATACGTTGACATACTCATGGACACATGGCGTGATTAGGTGTATAGTTTACACTAGTTTAGATATTCAGCTCCCTACAGTCCATGTTGTGAGTTTACTGTTCTGATATTGCTCTTTTGGTCATGTGTAATATGTTTATGCAGTTCTTTATTTTTTACTTTATCTCCGCAGACTTTGTTGCGCTCCAGGTCTCAGAGAGTTTTTTCTGTGTGGGCATTAGCAACTTAGCTGCTCTATTACTGTACGGTGACGCTGTCGGCCAGACCGCAGTTTATCGTCCACGTATTTGTGACTCTGCAGGTGGTCTGTCCGCACTTGGCAGGGGTGCTTTGTTGTCCATTAAAACGGGGTGCTGTCTGGGTTGTTCATCAAGGGGCTGCTGCCTCATTCAGGGTGCTCTTCCCCAGTGTGAAAAAAATAAAAGTGAATTTAAATTAATAATATCAATATCAATCCACAAAAAAAAAATATATATATTTTTTTGTCTGTGTCTGTTAGCAACTTAGCTGCACTATTATTGTTTGGTGACACTGCCGGCCAGACCGCAATTTATTGGCCACGTAGCCACGTATTGTGACACTATGGGCCAAATGTATTAGGGTGTCAGTCTTGGTAAATTGCGAGTTTTGTGCTAAACTCGCAATTTTTCACAACTCTCCAATGTAATAGGGTGTCAGTTCACTAAAAGTTGCATTTTTCAGAGTTACTAAATATCCCCATTTTCAAACTCACATCCAGATGTTTTCACATTGAAAATAATCAACTTGCCCAATGTAATAGAGTGTCTGTTTTAGTCTTGCAAAAAAAAGATAACCAAAAGAGTATATCCTGAGCAGGTCATTTTAACACAGAAATATGCACATATCCATGAGATACGTGCATGTTTCTGTGTGAACTTATGTAAAATGTTTTTAAATTAAAAAAAACGACGTGCACCCCCTCCCCAAAAGCCTTACCAGCCCCGGGCTTTCTAAAGCCTGCCCTGGCTCTAAAAATGCAGGGGCCAAAATGCGTAGGGGGCCCCTGTATATAAAGAACCAGTACAGGGCTTTGCAGAGCCGGTCCTGGTTATGGAAATTCAGGGGACAAAACGAGTAGGGGTCCCCTGAAAATTCCATAACCAGCACCAGACTGTTTCTAGCGGGGGGGGTAATGCCACAGCCAGGGAAAACCTTTCAATGGTTTCCCCGGCCAAGGCATTACCCCTGACCGCTAGTCAGCCCAGGCCGGGGATCCCTGGGGAGTTGGGGACCCCCCCAATAAAGGGGTCCCCCTCTCCAGGGCACCCCAGGCCTAGACTGATAGCCCGGGGATATCTGAAATTGTATCAATGATGTAACCACAAGATTAAACTCAACCTTGCGGCTACGTTGTAGCGGTTCCCAGCATAGACTTTAATGGTAAATTCTCATCGTAGAAGTCTATGGGGAACACAGGCTGACCGCACACAGCCAATCAGGTAGCTGCTCTGACAGAGATGCCCGCTGATTGGCTGGCGGCACCTTCAAAGACGGGGCACACATGTGCTCCGGTCATTTACGTGGAGCAAAGGTATGTGTACACACACATACCTTTGCTTGTCCGGCATGGATCAGGATTTTTATTGTTTTCTTGTTTTAACCCCTGGATTGCCTACTTGGACAAGCGGATGCGATCTACGCATAGGAGAGGTGAGTATGGATTTTTATTTCAGGTACCCCTATGGACTACTTCGGATACTAGGTGAGTATGTGTGAGTGTGAGTGTGCAGGTATGTTTTATTAAAATTTTAACTTTCATGGTGTGTGTTTGTTTTTTTAAGTATTTCTTTAGTTGTGGAAACACAAGTGCCAGCGGCTCCATAATGCCCCGCATGCTGGTATTTGTGGTTCTCCAAATACCAGCATGCAGGGGAGGCTTGCTTGTACTTGTGGTTCGACAACTAAAGACAATATTTAACCCTTGATTTTACACAAAACACTAACACTATCAACCCGGCACACACCGCCCTAGGGTGCCCTGGATAGCCCCGGGCTATCAGTCTAGGCCTGGGGTGCCCTAGAGAGGGGGACCCCTTTATTGGGGGGGTCCCCAACCCCCCTGGGCTGACTAGCGGTCAGGGGTAACGCTTTGGCCGGGGAAACCTATCGATTCCTGCCTATCTATACCTTCTAAAATTGTCGCTATTTAGCGTTATGAGTCGCACAAGAGATAAATGCTTTCAGACTTTGAGTGTGGTTCCAAAATACAAAAAGTTATTATTCAATATAAAAACAGATGGTTACACGCTGTGATCTAAATACAATTAGCGCAAATAAATCATACAGACCCAAGGTACAGTTGTTACATACGCACACGCTCTGGACCCAGATCCCGGCATCAATATAGAAACCTCCGTCAACAGCAAAGCAAGAAGACTGGCATCCAGGTTTAGAGAGCCCACATATATACTCTTACAGGGATAGGCAATACAATAGAACAGATTGGAATGATTCCATTGATTCTTCTTCCTGGTTCTTCTGTTATAGTATAGTTCATAGGTCAGTTCGTATGGACACAATCCAGCCTCCAACAGCCCTTTGTGCCCTTTTTCCCGCTGCATAATAAATCTTAGCTGGTTACATTACAGAGTACATTTTAATGTTTAACTCTCTATGGTCCATAGTGTGCAGACAGATGTTGCGATCTTCTCACCGATGGTACCAGAAATCTGCAAAGACACAGTGGATCAGTACAACACCAAACACGGTCTGCTTACCATGTACTAAACCTTAGATATCAAATTACATTTATTTCTCAAAATTAATAATACTGGATATACCTTGAATATTACACTTTAATGTTAGGGAACATTTTATGTAAGTGTGCAGAGTGTAAGTATTGGGGTTTTGGGGAAAGATGCTAGTTAACGTTGTGTGACTAGGTGTTTGTGGAGTACACAATGGTACGTGTTTTGCAGGGTTGATCATATTATATGTTTTAGTGACTGTCGGTATTTATATGATGAGGACTTTTAACTTCTTTCTATTGTGTGGGAATCGCACGACGCTAAATAATAGCATCGCCGTATGTACTTACAATGGGCAAGATTCACTAAAATGGCGCTGGGCGGCCAGTCGCAAATTGGTGTCTCATTGCCATTCGCAAAATGGCGTTGTGCAGATTTAGTTTTAAACCGATCCTGTCTCAGCCAATTATCCGGCTTCGACAAACTGGTGAAAGGTTTTCCCGGGCTGTGGCATTACCCCCCGCTAGAAACAGCCTGGTGCTGGTTATGGAATTTTCAGGGGACCCCTACTTGTTTTGTCCACTGATTTTCCATAACCAGGACCAGCTCTGCAAAGCCCTGTGCTAGTTCTTAATATACAAGGGCCCCTACGTATTTTTACCCCTGTATTTTTAGAACCAGGACAGGCTTTAGAAAGCTCGGGGCTGGTAAGGCTTTTGGGGAGGGGGTGCACGTCTTTTTTTTTTTTTTAAATACAGACAGAAGCAATCACGGATCTCACTGATCTGTGATGGCTTCTGTAAAACTGGCACCTTTGAATACTACTCGCATTAAAAGGTGTCAGTTTACATAGGAAAAACTCGCCTAGACACGCAAATGCAGTAGCCTTGGGCTGAAAAGTTCGCAGGCTATTGAATTTGTGAGTTTCAGTACAAACTCGCACTTTTTAAAAGTGCAAGAAAGTGCCAGTTTGTACTGTTACTAAAACTGACACCCTATTACATTTGGCCCTATAAGTCATAGCACAGTGTGTTATTCTTATTCATAAATAGGAGTGTGCACCGGCCACTTTTCGTGTTTTGTGTTTTGGATCTGGATCTTTCTTCGTGTTTTGGATCTGGATTGGTTTTGCCAAAACCACCCTTCCGTGTTTTGGGTTCTGGGTTTTGTGTTTTGGATCTGTATTTTTTTTAAAAAAAGCATAAAAATAGCTAAAATCACAGAATTTGTGGGTTTTTATGCTCCTATTCAATTATTAACCTCAATAACCTTCATTTCCACTCATTTCCAGTCTATTCTGAACACCTAACACCTCACAATATTGTTTTTATGGCCAAAAGGTTGCACCGAGGTAGCTGGATGACTATGCTAAGCGACACGAGTGGGCGGCACAAACACGTGGCCCATCTAGGAGAGACACTGCAGTGGCAGACAGGATGGCAGTTTGAAAAACTAGGCCCCAAACAGTACATACTGCAAAGAAAAAAAAGAGGTGCAAGATGGAATTGTCCTTGGGCCCTCCCACCCACCCTTATTGTTGTATAAATAGGACATGCACACTTTAACAAACCAATCATTTAAGCACCAGGGTCTGTCACATGACTGTGGCTGAAATGATTGGTTCGTTTGGGCCCCCACAAAACAAGCTGGCAATTAATGTGTCCCTGCACAAACTGGCTCTACGGAGGCAAGATGTCGTCCTCATCCTCCTCATCCACCGATTCCTTGGATAAAACAGGAAAAAGGGATTTAGGTATCCCTGGACTACTTACGGTCTTAGCCAAAGTTTCTGAACTTGACAGTAACTTTTTATGAACGCGCTGCAGGTGCCGTATAAGGGAGGATGTTCCTAGGTGGTTAACGTCCCTACCCCTACTTATTTCACCTTTACATATGGTACATATGGCAAGACAGTTGTCCGGATTTGGATAGAAATATTGCCAGACCATAGAGGTGGAATGTTTGGTCTTCTGCCCAGGCATGACCGTGATGGGCTTTTTCATCCCACGGACAACAACTGTCTCCCCCGGAGCCTGATTTAGACAAACCACATCACCATCAGAATCCTCCTCGCCAACTTCCTCCTCAGTGCCAGCTACACCAGTATCCTCATCCTGTTGTACTTCAACAGTGACATCTTCAATTTGCATATCTGCAAGTGGACTGTGGGTGCTCCTTTCAGCACTTGCAGGGGGCGTGCAAATGGTGGAAAGAGCCACCTCTTCCCGTCCAGTGCTGGGAAGGTCAGGCATCGCAACCGCCACCACACTTGGACTCTCCTTGGGGATTTGTGATATCTTCTTAGAACACACAGTTCTTCGCTGTGCTTTTGCCAGCTTAACTCGTTTGATTTTTTTAGCGGGAGGAGGGCTTCCATGGTCATGTGAAGCTGAACCACTAGTCATGAACATAGGGAAAGACCATAGCCGTTCCTTGCCACTCCGTGTCGTAAATGGCATATTGGCAAGTTTACGTTTCTCTTCAGATGATTTAAATGTTTTTTTCAAGGTCATTTTCCTGAACTTTGTCATTTGGGATTGTATGTGCCCTCTATTAAGACATTGGGCATCGGCCTTGGCAGACGACGTTGATGGCATGTTATCGTCTATGTCATGACTAGTGGCAGCAGCTTCAGCACTAGGAGGAAGTGGTTCTTGATCTTTCCCTATTTTATTTTTATCGGAGAAAGTTTGGTCCTCCATTTATGTTATATTGATATATACGTGCGGCTAAGGTGCACACAAACACAGAAAATAATATTTTATTTTTGTTGGAGACTAGTGCACTTTGTGGGTTACACCACCCTTTAAGAAATGAGCCAGCCGGCCCTTTACTTATGGGACACAGGCGCACGCTTGGCGCTGCTCCTTTGTTGATGCACGTGCAGCCACAGTGCACACAATTCACAAACACAGAAATTTTTTTTCTATTTTGTTTGGAGTGCCCTTTGGGGGTTAAAGCACCCTTTAGCGGTCAATCCAGCCGGCCCTTTATTTATGGGACACAGGCGCACGCTTGGCACTACTTTGTTGATGCACGTGCGGTTACTGCGCACACAATTCACAAACACAAAAAAATATGTTTTTTTATTTTGTTTGGAGTGCCCTTCGGGGGTTACAGCACCCTTTAACGATCAAGCCAGCCGGCCCTTTACTTATGACACAGGCGCACGCTTGGCACTACTTTGTTGATGCACGTGCGGCTACTGCGCACACAATTCACAAACCCAGAAAATATTTTTTTATTTTGTTTGGAGTGTACTTTGGGGGTTACAGCACCCTTTAACGGTCAAGCCAGCCGGCCCTTTACTTATGACACAGGCGCACGTTTGGCACTACTTTGTTGATGCACGTGCGGCTACTGTGCACACAATTCACAAACACAGAAAATATTTTTTTATTTTGTTTGGAGTGTACTTTGGGGGTTATAGCACCCTTTAACGGTCAAGCCAGCCTGCCCTTTACTTATGACACAGGCGCACGCTTGGCACTACTTTGTTGATGCACGTGCGGCTACTGCGCACACAATTCACAAACACAGAAAATATATTTTTTTTTTGTTTGCTTGGGGGGAGCACCCCTGATGGACAGAGCACCCCCTGGACAACACTACAGCACCCCTTTAGGACTAGGACTCTGCACAGGACTTTGGAGTGGACACAGCCCCTATGGACAACTGACTGCACAATACAGTCTAGCCAGCCCCTGTGGACTTTGGAGGAGTGGACACAGCCCCTATGGACAACAGCAGCACAGCACAACACAGCCAGCCCCTATGGACTTTGGAGGAGTGGGCACAGCCCCTATGTACAACAGCAGCACAGCACAACACAGCCAGCCCCTATGGACTTTGGAGGAGTGGACACAGCCCTTATGGACAACAGCAGCACAGCGCAGCACAGCACAACACTACACTGCACTACACTACACTACACAACCCAGCCAGCCCTAACTCCCACCCTCCCTCTTCACTGTCCACAGCCGAGTGAGAAAATGGCGCCGACGCGGGTACCTTATATAGGATCCAAAACCCGCGAGACCCGGAAGGTGGGATGATGACGTTTTGCCTCGATTTCAGATCCGAGTCAGGCGGGAAAAGTTGAGCCTGACTCGGATCTGCCTCGGATCGGGGGGGTTCGGATTTCAGAAATCTGAACCCGCTCACCCCTATTCAGAAATAATTAATCTTTTGACACTAAGTGGTAGTGCAGTGTGTTATTCTTATTCATAAATAATCTTGTGACACTGTAAGTGGCAGCGCAGTGTGTTATCCTTATCTTATTCATAAAAAATCTTGTGACACTGTAAGTCATTGGTACCATAGTGTAATATTTAAAATTGGCATAAATTGACATGTGTGCTGTACCCCACTTTATTTGTGTTTGTTGATATGGAGAATGATCAGTTGAGACTTGATAGAATAGCAGGAATCACATACTAGTGCTGGAGCTGCTGCCAGTGCCACCAGTCATGATTATACTAGTCCATCTACATCATCTACTAAAGCCTATGCCCAAGGGCATACAGGACTTAAGTCAGGGCATCTAAAATCAAACAAGCAATGTTTTACAGTGTTAAAGAAATAAAAATTAAAAGCTAAGTTAGCTGCAGTGAAACAAAAAAATTGCCAATATGCCATTTACTACACGAAGTGGCAAGGAAAGGATAAGGCCTTGGCCTTTATTTATAACTGGTGGTTCTGCATCTTATGATGATGTAAGCCCTTTTCCCTGTAGAAGTGTCAAAAAAATGTAAATCGCTAAGGCACATGTAACAACTGTGTGAGCCTGACCTTTCTAATACTGTACTTGAAGAGGATCCTCCTTCCACCATTTGTGTGCCCTCTGCAAATGTGGGGGGGATGAGCAGCACAAGTCAACATGCTGATGTAGAAATCGAGGATGCTTCTGTGGAATTGCACCAGGAGGTTGAGGAGGATATTTCTCTAGTTGGAGCTAACAAGGATGATGAGGATGTTGATGATGATGAGGATGTCGATGCAGAGGATGTTATTTGTGCAAATCAGGCAACAATTGTTGCCCATGGTAGGAAAAAAGCAAAGCCCGTTGCTGTCGTGCTGGGGAAAAAGACAAAAAAATCCACTTCTCATATGTGGAATTATTCCCACCCAAATCCGGACAACAGTTGTCAAGCCAACTGTAACCTTTGCCAAGCAAGAGTGAGTAGAGATAAGGACCATCTTGGAACCTCCTCCCTGTTATGTCGCTTGCAGCGCACTCATCAAATTCAAAAGTGTTTTTCAAATTCAGAAACTTTCTAAAAACATATAATCAGTCCAGCGTCACCTAGCTGCTTCCTTCTCTCTGTTAGCTTGCAATCTCTACCACCAACACCTGCATCATCAACATCCTCAATTGTGATCAGAAGTAGTCCTGCTGCATCCAATTTCATAAGCATGACTGACTCCTCTCCTTTCCGTGATTCCTCAGAAGGATCCTTGAGTGCTACGCCTGTTGCTGCTGATGCTGATGCTGCTGCTGCTGGGTGTAGATATTCATCCCAGAAAGGGACCAAGAAGACTACTATTAGTAGTTAATTAAAAAAACAATTAACTATTAAACAATCCTTTGATAGTGGAAATAAATATAACAGCTGTCACCCAGTTGCACAGCGGATCATTGATGCCATGACGGCTGTGCTAGAAAATCAGGATGATAGTATGGAGGAAGTGCAAAAGGAGTATAAGGGAAATCTGACAATAATGAGGATGTTGATGATGAGGATGTTGTTTGCGTAAAATCAGCCACCAGTGGCAGCAGTTCTTGCTTGTGATAAAAAGAAAGCCAGAAAAGCCACGTCTTGGGTGTAGAATTATTTTAATTTAAATTCTGGCAACAGTTCTGAAGGTATCTGTTCCAGTTGTAAAGCCAAAGTTAGCAGAGGAAGGGACATTAACCATCTTGGCACCTCCTCCCTGTTACATCATTTGCAGCGAGTTCATGCAATTTGTTTAACAAAATTATAATAATTTGTAAATTAATAACAAGCAGTCCAGTATCAGCTACCAGCAGTTTGGACCAGCACATGCAATTTCCACCACCAACACCCTCATCATCAACCTCCTCCTTAATAATTGAAGGTAGGTCCTTCCAAAAAATGTTTTGTGGGGCCCAAACAAACCAAGGACTTCAGCCACAAAAGTGTCAGTCTTTGTCGCTAAAGTGCTTGGTTTGTTAAACTGTACATGTACTTTTTAATATCTCACTTAAGAATGTGTGGGATGGCCCAAGGACAATTCCATCTTGCACCTCTTTTCTTGACAGTTTGCACAATTTGGGGCATTGCCAACTGACATTATTATAGTTTATTAATCTGTCATCCTTTCTGCCACTGCTTTGTGGCAATGTTTAATAGATGTCCTATATTTTTTTAAACTGCCTGTGTTTGTACCACTGCTCTGTTGCTTACTTTAGCCAGCCAGCTCACTGCAGCCTTTGGCCTATATTGGTTAAAAAGTGTGAAATCAATATTGTTAGCTGTGAGGTGGTTAAAACTGGAAATGCCTGAAAATGATTGTTATTAAGGTTAATAATACTGTAGGAACAAAAACAGGCCCAAATTATGTGATTTTAGCTGTTGAAATAAATTTTTGGAAAAAATACAGATCCAAAACCAAAACCAAAACACGCAAGGGTGGTTTTGTGACACCAAATGCAGATCCAAAACCTTGAAGGAGATACAGATCCAAAACCAAAACCAAAACACGGGGGTCGGCGCACATCCCTATTGGAAACAAGTGGAAATTAATGTTATGGAATTTAATAATACAGTAGAAACAAAAAAAACAGGCCCAAATTATGTGATTTTAGCTGTTTTTATGATTTTTTTAGAAAAAATACAGATCCAAAACACGCAAGGGCGGATTTGCCATAACCAAATCCAGATCCAAAACATGAAGGAGATACAGATCCAAAACCAAAATATGGGCGTCTGCGCACATCCCTAATATATATGTATAGAGAGAGAGAGAGAGAGAGAGAGATGTAGTATAGTATTACTATGTCAAAAGGTTAATAAGAGTATCCCAAAATAGGATCCGCCAAAAATATTACATGCTTACAAAAATTGTGTAATTCAACAATTTATCTGAGTTCTTTTCTCTTTATCCGAGGAACATAAAATGTCGGTGAACTTAATATTAAATAAAAAAAACAAGGCTTATCTGAAAAACCAGTCCTAATTCTTAATTTTATAAAAATGTAGGAGAGTATAGATCCACCAAAATGCACCAATATGTTTCTTCCTGCACCTCTAAGCTGGACTTCCTAAGAGAACTAGCACTGGTTCTTCAACTAAGCATTTTTTGTCATTATTTAATGTATGTTCATTGCCTTATATGTGGCTTTTATGTTTTTATGTGCTTAAATCTTGTTTAAATAAGTTTTACACTATGCTATAGCCCTCATTTTTCTCTTGAAGCATAGTATCATTGGTGGGATATGATGTATATATGAAACAGAAGATGATGGTACTTTGGAACACATGCACTGTAGCGAAATATGATGTCCTCCGTCTAGATGCATGTACAGATTAACACTGAGGCAGCACTCAGAATAAATGACAATTTACAAGCTTGCATGTTCCAACATTTCAGTGTAATTAATCTACATTGATAAAAGTGTGGATTAATTTTACTGAAACACTGGAACAAGTAAGCTTGTAAATTGTCCTTTGGTCTGAGTGCCACTGCAGTGTTTATCTGTATATCTTAATAAATCAATCAGTCTGTCTGTCTGTCTCTCTGTCTGTCTATCAAATATTAAAATGTATACTGCAAACACTCTGGATTTCTCTTGTCACAGAGGTTACAATATAAACAGAAGACAAAGAGAGAACAGGCTTGCCCTTGTTACAGTGTTTAAAAGGTCAATCAATAATTAGAATGGACAAAGTCGAAACTTCCAACGTCCATGTACTGTACATAGCTGCCAGCAGCGAGAGGTAAATGAAACAATTTTCCTCTGGGACAAGAAGCAGTTCTTCTTTTGTGGTTGCTGGGTTTTTTTTTTACTATTTTTGCTTATTCCTATACTTCAGGAGCCTACTGCTGCAAATCCCCCATAACAGCTAGATACTGTACGTCAATGTTTTCAGAATATAACACATGTTTAAACTGTTAAATAATTTTACAGAAAAAAAAACATTATTAGTAATTACATTGTTATGAAGCTCATATATATTGGTTTGATTGCTTTCGTACTAGTGTTCAGTTTGAAAGCAAGATCAAAATTAATTTGAGAGTGACCAGATTGATGATCTCAAACTTCCATGCTGTGTGCTCCTGATTTAGGAATGCTTCATTCACTGTTCAACACACAATAAACAATGTTTTTTTAAAGTTGGACACTTACCTCTGATGTTTTTTAAATCTGGTGTAGATTCAACAAACTAGTTTGAGAGCATCCCTACTGGTCCCCACAGTAAAATGAAACCAGTTAGTCTTATATTAACATTTGCATAATAGGTCGTGTGGTGCAGGGGCGTGATGGTTCTTTGTAAGGATATTATATATGCTTATCCCAAGCATGTTTAAATTGCTCATAGAAACATGGAATTTGGCAGCAGATAAGAACCACTTGGCCCATCTAGTCTGCCTTTTTTATGGTGAAAGATGAGTTACAACAAAAGTTAGTGGGCAGGGGTTACAGTAGTGGAGGTGAAGAAATAGGTTGCAACAGCAATGAGGGGGGGTCAGCGATAGGAAATAGGGTTGAAAAATGTTACTACTGAGGTGGGGAAGCATGATGCTGAAAAATAGGTACCCCACACTGAACTTCATGCCCTGCAACATTAGTAGCCAGACAGGGTCCAATACATGACTGCAGCAGGAGAAGTCTCCTGTGATGAGACAGTAAAGTCAATATACTGGCTGTGGCCAAGGCAGACCAAGGAGTACCTTTACTAAGCATCAATTTTGTGTCTATTTCATAATCGACTGACAACAAAGGATACTGACATCGGATTGCAGTCTAAAAAAACAGCATACTATGCATCGGTTTTGACTGTCATTTAAAATTCAATGTCAATACCCATTAGATTTCAAACCTCTATACCGCAGCAGATTCGACCTGTGCAGGTGGAGTCTCACTTTGATCTGTGCAGGATTTGTTAGCTTAAAATGTTTAGAAATGGTTAGAAATTGAGAAAAAAAATGCATGGGGTCCCCACCAATTCCAGAATATGCCAAGAATCTCTGGGCTGGTATAGGAAAAAAAGGGGGAAAATCTGTGGGGTTCCTGTATTTCCCAATAAACAGCACTAGGCTGAACTATCCAGGGGGCTGATGCTATATCATGGGGATACAGCATGGGATCCCCCTGCCATAATGTCAGCCAGTCTCAAACTGATCAGCCCAAGGCTTGAATCCCTAGGGAAGTGGGGACCCCTCAAAAAATGGTGTTTTCCATCTCTAAGGACTCATGATTGAAAGGTCACTCTCCATAGGAAGGAATGGTGATGCGCTGATTGGTCAGAGTGTCATCATTAATTTCTGTGGAGAATGACCGGGAGTGACCAGTCATTTACAATGGGGCTCTGTAATGAGCAATACCAACATTTTTTTTGTTTTGTTTTGCCAAGTATCGGGATGCTATATGGAGCAAAGAGGATGTGAACCCTTCATCTTGTAAGTAATAAATTGGTGAATGAAGGCGGTGTGGGGGGTGTTTATTTAATAAAGAACTACAATACTTGGTGTCTGTGTCCTGTCTTTTGTTTATTTATTTTTTTACAGGTGAAATACAGTGGCCAATGGGCCCTTAATGTCTAGGTATGATGGAACTAGTGGTTCAACAAGTGTCATGTCAGGGCATTTTTGCTGAAACCTGTTGGCCACCTATAAAATACAGTATTATTTAACTAATTCATCTACTACCTTAGCACCCAAATCTCAGGAGGTGGAAAGAAGTGCCTGGGCTAAAAGAACATGGCTGATTGTCCTTGGGGAGGGAGGATCCTATTCTTTTTTTGGGGGGGGGTTCCCCACTTCCCTAGGCATTCCAGCCCTGGGTTTATAAGTTTAAAGACTGGTTGCCCTTGTGTTAAAATGATCCCATGCTGTGTAAACTTGATTTTGTGTGAGCCCCCCAGCTGGTTCAGCCTGGTGCTGGTTATTATAAAATAGGGCGAATCCCACACCATAATTTCCAGTAATTTTCAAATACCAGCCTAGGCTCAGAGGTATGCGGCTGGTTATAGATTTTGGGGGGAATGCCCCCACATTTTTTCTCTCTCTTTAACTGTTTCTAAACATTTTAGGGTATTGAAGCCTGCACAGATCATAGTGATCTGTGCATAGCTTCACCAAAGCTCAACTGCCACAGACAAGTCTGTTGTTTGAGGTGTTTACCATAGGGTTGGTATCTGGAATCGAGCCTGATCGAGTTTGTTTTTTTAAACTTGATTTGCATCTCCGAAACTCAGGTGATTTTCCCGTGTTTAAACTTGCAGATTTACTAAGAAGTGAGTTTATCTGAAAGTGAGTTGGCCGATGGTGAAGTAGATCAAGAGTTCTCACGAGTAGCAAGTTTAGATGAGATTACTCACCCGAGATTGCAGTGTTTTCTCTCTGCAAAACTCTCCCGAGCAAGCAACCTGCACATATCAGTGAGATATATGAAGGCTGCTTGTGAGATCTACCTGTTAAATAAAGGTTAAATCTTAAAATAATGGATCGGGTTCCATTTTTTATTTTGCCAAGACCCCTGGATGTTATGAATACCAGCGCAAGGATGGAGGTGAGTATAGGATCTTTATACCAGATACTCCAAACGGATTCTACTAGAGTAGGGGACTGACCAGCTGGGCACAGGTAAGTATGTGTGAGTGAAGTAGGTAGGTGTGTAATAAAGTTCTACTTTAGATGGTGTGTGTGTACTGTGTTTTTTTAACAATTTCATTTACAGTGGAAGTACGGGTGCCGGCCGCCTGCTGGCACTTGTAGTTCCACAAATGCCAAAGGGCAGGCATGCTGGCACCTGTAGTTTCAATGTAAATTACAATAGTTTTGAACTATATGCAACATTATTACCCCTGTACCCACCACTCCAGTGGTGCGGGGAAGAGCCCTGGGCTTCAGCCTAAGCCTGGGGTTTTGGGAAAGGGGGACCCCTTCTTGGGGAATCCCCACCACCCCTGAGATCCCCGACTTGGGCTGACTGGCTGGGGGTATTAATGCTTTGGCCATGGAGACCCGGCGATAGAGTCTCCTGGCTTTGGCATTACACCCCAGGCAGTTTGGGTCCGGTGCTGGTTTTAAATATAGGGGGATCCCTACGCATTTTTCCCCCCATATTTAAAACCAGCACTGGCCCTGCAGCCAGGTGCTTCTCCTAAATTATGGGGGAACCCTACTCATTTTGTTCCACATAATTTTAGGAACCAGGACTGGCTGAGCAGTCCGGGGCTGCTTATGCTCTTGGGGCGGGGGGGGGGCTACGTCATTTTTTTTTTTTTTATAAAAACACTTTAAATTAAGTACATATGCAGAAGTATATGCAAATCACACTGATCTGTGTACATGTCTGCAAAACTCGTAGCTCATGAGGTGGAGAGTTTGAAGCTTCAATTTATCAGGGAGTTTGCTACAACCTCACCCGAGATTGTAATCTCGATTTTTGGTTAATTCTCGAGTTGCATCTTTTTCATGAAAAGTACTTCAGAGTTTGGCCGATGGTGAGTTGATTGGAGTTTGCAATCTCACCCGAGTTTTTCAGTGAAAAATGAAAACTCTCTCCCAAACTTACTCAAGTTTGTCTTTAGTAACTTTGCGAGATGAAAAACATGCCTAAACTCACCCGAGATTGCAATCTCGACCAAACTCAAATCTTAGTAAAATTACCCCTTAGTACTAAGGAGCTCATTCAGAGCCGGTCGCTAGCAAGTGGCCACTCGTTACAGACGTTGTTCACTAATGTGCGCATGCGTGTAGTTCGCAGTGCACGTGCGCATACTAGAACGAGCGATTGCAAATTTCTTGCTCGCCCTGCAAAGACAGCCCAGTGGAATGAGGGACAGGAGAGGCCATTTGTGGGTGGTATCAAGGGCAGGCCAAAAGTAATGGGGAAGTGGAGTTGCGAACGCAGGCGCGCCAGAGTGTTTTCATGCCGTTTCTGGGGAGTGCATAATTAAGAGGCAGATCATAGTTCACGTCATCTAGTTGATTTTTACACTGAACTGCTCACAGTGCTTATGGTAGGGTAAAGACAACCGCAAGCGCTGCAGTCAGATTCGATGGATCCTGATGTACCGATGGTTGTATATACTTCCTGGAGATGACGTACACAAGTGGGCGGCTAAAGACAGGCTGGTGGGCATCTAGAAACACAAGATGATCGCTCGCCCAGACATAGCGGGTGTGCTTATGCCTTGCCGTGTGATCACCTGCTTTTACGTCACTTAGCTGAATTTCCATATGCTGGGAGCGAGCAGCTGCAACTAGCGAGCGGGTCTGAATAAGGCCCTAAGTCTGCAGTTTATGATGTTCAAAGTGTTCTAAAGTATGTATTTTGGTTGTTTTTCTGTCAATTTGGACTTAAATGGTAGGTTTGGCAACTTTTCCAATTGTTCGTTTCTCCACTTTTAACACTGATACATCTCCCTTGAAGTAACCAGTAGGAAGAGAATGCAGCTAGTTGTGTCTGTACCTGTATGGCACAAAGAAAATGTATAACAAAGGAGATGTGGGGTAGGAATGTGTTATTCCAGAGGGAGGGGTGGGTACCAGAAATGTAGGGTCGGTAGTGATGAGGTGTTACCACAGTGAGTAGGGAGCAGTGAAGTGTATGCTATTTTTTTCACAAAAGTACATTTCCAAATTCTTCCCGTTACATGGTCCAACCACGCTCCCAACTTATGGACTTGGGATACGGGTCACCAGGTTCCCTCTTCATGCCCTTGGCATTTTCCTGAGTATCAATTACATGATCCGGAGACTCTAAAGGCTATTACAGGTTGAGTCTCCCATATCCAAAATGCTTGGGACCAGGGGTATTTTGGATGATGGAATATTCTGTATTTTGGAATAATTTCATACCATAATGAAAAATCTTGGGAATAGGACCCAAATATACACACAGAATGCATATGTGTTATATACACCTTATACACAAAGCCTGCAGGTAATTGTATACAATATTTTCAATAATTTTGTGGCTCAAGCAAAGTTTGTGTACAGAAATGAAATTCATTTATGTTTCATATACATCTTATACACACAGCCTGAAGGTAATTTTATACAATATTTGTAATAATTTGTGCCTTAGACAAAGGTTGTGTACATTGAACCATTAAAAATCAAAGGTTTCATTATTTCAGTCATTCCAAAAAAATTCCGTATTTTGAAATATTACATATTTCTGAATATTTGGATATGGGAGACTTAACCTGTACTGACTTTATCACATTATACATGCAGACTAACCACCTACTGATACTTCCATCTTCACTTATTGGTGTGTTTTGAAAGCTGTACTTCACGGCACTTCCATTCAGAAGGGAGCCCAACTTAAAGCCAGTTCCCGAAAAACACAGTGATTTCCCACTAGAAAATTACATAAACAGCTCCAAGAGGTGCGACAACAGTTTCAGAAACTTTTCATGCTTCGCATGCATTTGGCTCTTCTCCGACTCTGCTATAAGTTTTATACTGCCGGGAATAAGGCTTCTCATCTACTAGCACATAAACTCCCTTGTCATCAGCTCCTAATAGGATAAAATGTCTTCTCACTCCATCCAGTTCAAGATGTCTTAACTCCCTTGATACACATTGCTGGCTCTGTTGGAGGCTTGGGGCAATCCACCAGCATGACGGAAATAGGGCGTGGCTAGTGGGCATGGCGTTTCCCATGACACCACGCCTCTTGTCAATAGGCCACACCTCTTATTTCGGGCAAGTGTCCCTCCTTACAAACATGAAAAGTTGGGAGGTATGTCACACTGTTCTTCAAAGTGTTTAAATGATCAAGTATGGCACTGTTTTAGCCATATAAGGAAGCATAATGGATACATGGGAACCACGCATGTACTTCTCTTACAAATCGCTGAACACCGCCTGCAGTTTGCAGGCTCTATAAACAGTATTTACTACCCATTGTATTTGAACGTCAATTGAAAATCTCTAGCAATACCCATCATATTTTTTCTGTCTAAAGCCCAGTCAAATTTTCCCTTTATCATTGACTCTGCAGTCAAGTAGATGGCTGAATGCAACAAAAAATTATCATAATTGTTAGAAACCGACATTTACTTCCTATCATCTCCCTGTAAGTAGAAGCAAGTGCATGCAACTTTGTTATCAGAAAGTTTTATAAATACATCCCATACTGTCCAAACGTGCACTGTAGTGGCTGAGGTTGTAGGAGTTTGCACGAGACTAAAGGAGAGTGTTTGCACTTTGTTGAAGGGTTTAGAGGCGTTTGGAAGATTTATTGGTTGGTGATTTTGGCTGTAAGGTGTCCTATGATTTATTTATTGTTTATTACCAGTTATTTATATAGCGCATACATATTCCGCATCGCTTTATAGAGAATATTTGGCCATGTACATCAGTCCCTGACCCAGTGGAGCTTACAATCTATATCCCCTACCCCATGAACACACATACACAATAGGGTTAATTGTTTTTGCCTATTTCTCTGTTGTGTAGTTACTTTTAAAAGTTTATCTTTTTTTGACAGTTTTCTATTTATTTATTTTTTTCTGTCTTGTCACTATTTGTTTGTGTCTGAATTGTGTTTGTGGAGAGTGTATGGTTAGTGTTAGAGTAGTTGCTAGTTATCTGTGTTGTAGTTTTTTTCTGTGTTGTATAGTTAGTGTACTTTTGGGAGAGCAATAGGAGTAAGGAAGAGGAGATGCAGGCTGTGGCAGAGATAGGGGAGGAGGAGTCGCAGCAGGGTGTATTTGACTCTTAGGCCCGTATTCAATTTGTAGCGAAAAGCCGTTTTTGCGTGTTTTGGGCGAAAAATTTTCTCCAATAATGTCATTTTCACCTGTTTTGATTTTACCCCGTATTCAATTTGAAAGACTTTCCACCTAGTCAATGCAATGTAATAGGCGAAAAAGATTCGCCTATGAATAGCAGGCGGAAAAAAGTGCAGAATTGGGGTTTTGGGGTGCAATGTTGCGGGAACCCCCGTGCAGCCTTCAGGCAGTCACCCAAAGGTAAACTGTGTCAAAAAATAAAAAAAAAACACTTAAGGACACCCCAAAAAATCACTTTGAATTTGGGGGCGAAAAAAAAAGTTGGGGGACAAAGTTAAAAACTGGCGAACTTGCCTCAAACTTGGAGGTCCCCAAGTATACCCCAGGTGTTTTTTCATTGCAGGGGCTTGCGGCAGGTGGATTTTTCCCGATTTTTTCAACTGAACTTTAGCAACTTATAAATAAGCTGGCCCCCATTTTAAAGTAACCCAAATTTGCGGGGATAAGTTATTTTCTGCAAAAAATACTCCTGAATACTATTCTGCACCACTTATACAAAAACGCTATTTTGCAGCTATTGAACCCATTTAAAAACACAAAATACCTTCAGCAAGCCAAATTGGGGGGTAGCCATAGCTAACCCCCATGTCAGAGCATCTTTTGGGGGGTGTCAGGATGATTTCCCCAAATCTGACAGGACTTTCCGCCTGTTCACGCTTCGCCTGGTCCCATTTTCGCCTACTTTCAAATTGAATACGGCGATACGTGGGCACTTGCGCAATACTTTTCTGCCAGCAAAACACGCGAAGCAGGCGAAAAGTCCGGGAGGCGAAAAAGTATCGTGGCTCAGCTCAAATTGAATACGGGCCTTAGGAGGAAGAAGATTCTAGCCAGTGTACACAGACTAAAGCAGGCCACAGTATTCGTTTCAATTCTGATGACAATGTGGCCCTTGTCACTGCAGTACTTAAGCACTATGATGTGCTCTATAGTAGACTGCCTACCCGAACTACAGGGCACAGGAAAAACCAAACATGGAATAGTGTGGTGCAGGCTTTCAATGCTGTTGGCCATATTAAGAGGGATTATCAATCAAAGAAGAATACTCGGCACTCATGGCAGCATGTCTAAAATGAAGGAGGGGATCCCCACCTCCTAGAAACAACATATAAATATACACTGCACCTGACATGTTAATTATATGCAAAGAATACAGACTTGTAATATTTAACTCTTAATGTCTCTTTCTATACTAACATTATCAAAAATGAATAATTAAATACTAATATTCAGTTTTTGTGTGTGACAAAAAATCCTTTTTATTGGTGCGCTCCAAGGATTCTCTTTATAAAAGTGCAGGGGATACCTGCTAAATTTTTAATGTATAGTTGGTGGGGGGTGTAATTCGTGGGGGAGGAAGATGTGTGCAGTTATAGAAAGGGTCTGTGGTACTAGCTAGTACCCAGTGTAGTTACTGGGAGAGTCTGGAGTATAGTCAGAGAGTCGGTAGGTGGGCGTCCCTCACCTCCGATGGGCCAAAGTGTTGGTAGTAACAACGTCTTACTAGTAGAAAAAAGTCTCGGTCAAAGTGCTGTAAAGAAGGTCCCTGGTGAGGCCTCACCTGTGTCATGGTCTTCGTCCTCTTCAGTCCTCTGGTCGCCTTGTAGATAGTGGACCGTATTCTGGTAAGCACGCGCTAGTGCTTACCAGCCTGGTCTCCACAGGATAATTACTTACCTCTGGGTGCCCGTGTCTGCTACTGCCCGAATGTGCGTGTGCGGTGGTTGGGATGGAGGGGGTTCCATAAGTGGCCTGTGCGCTCGACTCTGCTGGATGACCACACGACGCTGCCTCATGGAAGTGTCCTGGAGTGTTGTGCTAGACTCCTACGCATGACGGCCTGCTCGGCCTTCCTCAGGGAATGAGTTGTCTCCATCTTGGTTGTGGGAATAAGAATTGTTAGTCATGACGTCATTCTGCCATACTATTGGCCCTTCATTTGTTACTATGGTAACTGTAGTGGTAAAGGGGGGTGTCGGAAGAGGTAAATCCCATGTCACTGATCACATTATGTAGATTGTGAGGTGTATCTTGTTCTGGAATATTGAGCTTGGATACGCAAAAAGAAGTGACTTTGATGCATGTTATTCCTCCTGCATGGAAATATGACTGCAGTGATTGAGGCGGAATGTTAGAGAAAGTTAATATCATGTCACTGCTCACAATGTGTGGATTGTGAGGTGTGTTTTGTTCTGGTATGTAAAGTACGAATATGCAAAAATAATTGAATAGGACACATGTTATTCCTCAAGCATGTAAATATAATCAGTAGTGACCTTTGGTGTATCAATGGAGGTCTCTATTTCCCATATAGAGAGTAGGGTGCCTCTTACACTTTGCCTATAGTAGTTTTAGTGGGTGTAGTTATCTTTTTTAAGATATAACCAGTGTGATGTGGGCGGTCAGATCGAAATTAACTCAGGGATTGTTGTTGTTAAAAAAATATATATATGTAAGATTTAGGGGTTGATAGTTCTACATGCGTATCCAGACATCTGTAGTGTCATGCATTATGATGCTGGAGTCAGCCTGTGATTACAGATTTGACTTCATTGTCAAGATTTAAACCATAGGGTGTTATGGTTTTAAGTGTCACCATCCATTTTAGTTCTTCTTTATTTATTCTCTTACTATAGTCCCCCCCTCTCCAAGTTGTGGGTACTATCTGGATCCCTGTTAATGTCAGGCTTTTGGGGTCCTTGTTATGTTTTTCTAGGTAGTGTCTGGACAGGCTGTGCGTCTCTAGGACTTTCCGAATATTCCTGATGTGCAAAGAGATTCTTAGGCTGAGTTTTCTTGTGGTGCTGCCTACATATTCTAGGTTGCATGGGCATGTTAACAAATAAACAACCCCCGTGCTGTTACATGTAACGTGGTCTCTGATGTTAAATTGTTTATGAGTTTTATTTGTTTTGAAACTGGTCATTTTATGGTGGATCTTAACGTTAGTTTACAATATTGACAATTTCCGCAATGGAAAAAACCTATATTACTATTTGTTAGTGAAGTTTGTCTATGTTCTCCATGTTTAATGTAGCTGTGAACCAGGTGTTTTTTAAGGTCAGGGGCTTTTGTGTAGATGATAGTTGGATTGTCTGGAAGTAGACCGTTCAAGGTTTTGTCTTCGTACATACCAGTGTTTTTTTTTTATGTTTTGTACCTGTCTGTGGTTTTGGTTGTATTGTTTGATGAAAGATGTTTTGTACTTAGTATGATTCTTTTGTTTATTCTCTTTGTAATTTAATAAATTCGCCCTTTTTTTCCTCCTCAACTAGTGTGTAAGCTCTGTCTTCTTGTTCCTCCTTATATCCCTTTTTTAAGAATTGTTGTTTCAGTGCTACCCCTTGTGTCTGATGGTCTTTCAGATGGCTGCAATGTCATCTATTTCTTTTGAATTGTCCTAAAGGGATGTTCCTAAGCCAGTTTTCGTGATGTCCACTACTCGACAGTATAAAACTGTTCACATCAACCGGTTTGTTGTATATTTTGGTGCATATCATCCCTTCCTCAATGAAAATTGTAATGTCCAGGATGTTTACCTGTGTTTTACTGTATTCTGTTGTGAAAGTAATATTGTTCTGTGATGAATTTGACTTGTTGTGTGTTCATATTTTTGTCATGTTGTAGACAGGATGTGATGGCTTCGACTCCTTGTTGGTGAATTATCACTGTGTATAAAGAGGATGCATCACTTGTACATAGCCAATAATTTTGTTTCCAGGTGACGCCTTCTAGCATTTTAAGGATGCTGGTAGTGTCGCGATTCTTGTTGATGTATGTAGGGTTGCAGAAAACTGTCAATGTACTCTGAAAGATTGGATGTAAGTGAATTGATACCCGAGATGAAGGGGCGAGCAAGCGGTTTCTCTGTGTTTTTATGCATTTTGGGTAGACAATAAAAAAACGTTCTGATTAGATGTGGATTATCAAGAAATTGGTGTTCTTCTTGTGTTAGTATACCTGTGTCTAAACTTTCTTTCAATAGTGTCCTAAGGATTTTTTGATAGTCTGCTGTAGGGTCTTTGGAAAGTTTTTTACTGTATATGTCTTGTGTCACTTAGGATGTTATGGCATTCCTGGATGTAGTCGGTTTTGTTCATAATGACAATCCCTCCCCCCTTGTCTGCTGGTTTTATGACTATGTCTTTGTTTTGTGTCAGGTCTTTCAGTACGTTGTGTTCTTTTTTTGTGAGGTTTATTTTTCTGGGTGCTGTATGCATATTAATTGCCTCTACGTCTCGTGTGACTAATTTCTCGAATGTTTCTATGAGGGG
This sequence comes from Taudactylus pleione, assembly GCA_031769625.1. NCBI lineage: Eukaryota > Metazoa > Chordata > Amphibia > Anura > Myobatrachidae > Taudactylus > Taudactylus pleione. Next base: position 14,474,605 of record JAUIMM010000120.1, on the reverse strand, counting down.
GCCCTTAACATGTTGGGGATAAAATACTGATGGGGGTATTTTCTCAGAGTATTTGAATGTTTGTCCCTGATTGTGTTGTTTCTGCTGTAGATTAATCAGGTTGTTCATGTAGTACTTTGTTAAAGTTAATTTCCTTGTAACCCTATCAAGGTCTAAATATGTTTCGAATTTGTTCAGTTTATTTGTTGGCGCAAATTTGAGGCCCTTGTTAAGTAGGTTAGTGTGTTTTGGTGTGAGTCTGGCTCAGATTGAAAATATCTGTATTGTCTACTAGTTTTTGTTGTGTTTTCTGTGTTTTGCCTTTACCTCCTCTACATCCTCTTCTGATGTGTTTAGTTTCCTTTTGTTTGGGGTAATTGCTGTTTCTTCATAGTCATTCATGCCTGCATGTACTGTAGATCTAAAAAATGTTCCTCACATGTTATCTGTTGATATATCCACTTCTGTCTCAATCTCGATGTTTGAGTTTTTTGGTGGGTGGTTTTGTTGTGTTTGTGAATGGTGTTTTTTGTCATGTAATTTGGTCATATATTGTTGGTATGTAAGGTTGAGTCTTTTATATATGGGGGTTCTGGCATCTGTCTTGTGTCTCCTTGTTTGTATCTTGTGGGATGGTGAGTGTATTTCTTGTTTTAGTTTTCTTGCTCTGATAATGGCTTGTTTCTTATTTGTTAATGCTTGTTTTTTTCCCAAGTTTGTCCCTAACTATTTTGGATTTTTTTCTAACAATGATTTCTTTTTTGTTTTTGTCTATTCTTATCCGTGTTAAATTTTCAAATTGTTTGAATTCGTCATCTGACCTGTATCTGTCTAATTGGTCATTAAGAGACTGGATTTCCTTATCTAGTTCAGAAAGATCGTTAAGGTGTGTGTTAATGATCAGTTCGATCAGATGGCGCGAACATGTGTTAAGTATTGATTCCCATTTTCCATAAATGTTTTGTCTTCTATTTTAAACGTGGGGTTTTTCTTGACTTTAATGCTTAAGAGGGATATTGAGCACCGTAAAAAAAAGGTTCAGTGAATTAAAAAGGTGAGTGAAGAGCAAGATGGCTGATGAGAGGAAGGCTGCAAGTCAGACCGATGTTGGGCCCCTTTTTAGATCGGCTAATTAGAATATGAAGAGCCAGTGCATGCCATCATACCAGTGGAAGTAGTCCAGGCCCTCCATTTGCATGATTGTTATACGCTGTCACGGCCTGCTGATTGTCTATTTTTTATATGCTGACTTTATTGTGTTAATTGTTTGCATATATGTATAGCATGTACATGTGTTACAGTCATCCTTAGTTGATCAATGCATTGATGTCTGTAATCTCTATACTCATTAATGGTCCCTAACATACATAATGGTGTTAAATTGATATAAATGTATATGACTGTTGGGCCATAGCAGCAGCACCTATGTATATTTTGCTGTTGTGTACCCATGCAATAAGTAATTTATATGTACCAAAATAGAATGCATGGTGACACATATTTTCATTGTAATTAAAAAATTGTTCTCTATTCTGTAGGTGTATCATATGCTGCTTTGCCTCCACTATTGCCTCCACTGGTGGCCTTGTAAAACTGCACCAAGGCCATCGGTCATTGAACCTTTAAGGAACACATCTACTCCACCTTATGCACAGCCAGTAGGTGAGTACCTGGATAACAGAGCCGTAACTAGACTTTTTAGTGCCCTGTGCCAGAAAAGCATTGGTGCCACCCCATTTTTCAAATAGGGACATAACACGCAAAAAAAGGGGAATGGCCTCATGGGGAAGGGCTAGGGAAGTCCTAACATTGTCATTTGGGAATATTAATTTTAATTAATGACAGGAAATTAAGGCCAAAAGAAGCATTACTAGTATTGTTTTTTCAACAGCTGTTGAAAATGAAGGTCCAATCTTTGCTACATCCACTAGTGATGATTTTGGAGTTGAGGGTACATTTAATTGATATACCCATATTGCACTCAGACATCCTCACATGGCATTTGCATGTCCAGTGTATGGTAAGTGAACTTTTTATTATAAAATCTGCTTCCTTTACTTATACCCAATATTAATTGAAGGTGTTACCTGCTGGACAGGCATTAAGTGTGTCTCTGTGACACAGAAGTATTCAATAGCTGTCATGGTCAGGATATCATCTTTGTACACTAACCTGTTACAACTATTGTTGTAATCCTGGGATATACTGTTTAAGTATATGGTTCTACTAATTTTTCATTTACACTCCCATCAGTTGAGCTCAATGATTAACTCTTGTTTCCACAGGTTCAGTTATAGGGACTAAAGCTGTGACACTGATATCAGATGTAATACTACCTTCTTTTACCTATGGGAATACAGGTGAATATCTGCCATTCACTCACATCTGCAATTTACTGCCTTTATGTTTACTTAGCTTCTTTAATTTCTATATCTATATGAGAGCACATCTGAGATTATTAATGTGATTATTAATGTGACTATTGATGTGACCAAATATGGTCCAGCATCATTCCAAATACACCATTGATAAGCAGAGCCGTAATTAGACTTTTTGGTGCCCTGAGCCAAAAAGAGCATTGGCGCCCCCCTCATTTTTCAAAGGGACATAACACACCCAAAAAAAGGCCATGGCTTCATGGGGAAGGGCCAGGGAAGAGATAGGAGAGGTCAGGAGATGCTGGGGATGAAATAAGAGGATGCTACAAGTGAGAATGATAATAAACAGGAAAACTGACAGGCCCAAACAGCGCCCCCTGCCCTGCGGTGCCCTGTGCGATGGCACTGGTCACACTTCCCTAGTTACAGCCCTGCTGGATAAGAAATACAAAAATAATTATCAAATGTCATGTATAGGGTACACTGAAGTAAAACACAATTGTCTTTAAGTAGGCAGGATTTCTATATACTCACAGAGTTTGCACATGGGCCCCCTCCTCTCTTAAAATGCCCCTGCATCATCAACCCCTAAACCACAAGTAGCCACGGCACCACCTGCTGCTCATCCTGGAGCACAATTTCTGCATGCTGTTGTTTCATTTGAGGACAGGCAAGTAGAACTCTTGGATATTCAAATACACCAATTAGGAGACATTAATATGCAATTGTGGAGGAGAAATCTTACATTGTCTGCCTTTAATGTGATCCTTCAAAGGTTGTGTACAGTGTAGATGATGTCAATGTGCTGCTAAATAGAATGCAAGAATAATTAGAATGCAAGAATCATGTATTAGAATTCAAGAATCCTTCCTTAGGATCCAATAATCCCAAAACAATGTCTCAAAGGATTTAAACATCTTGCTTTTGAAGTAATTTTTTAGCCCATATACATTACCTAAGACAGAGGCTACTACACACACTACCTCACCCCCAACAACACCGCCCAGGTGTGGACTCCACAGAAGAGGTGTTTACATGAAGAGAAGCTCTGCTGGACTGTCTCATACTCCTCTGACTTTCTGTGTATGATCTGGAACTCTATGGAAAACAGCACGACAAAATAAGGGAGGATATATAAAGAAATCCTTTTATGAGGACCCAAACTCCATGTGACTGTGAGTGGGTACACTTATTACTCAATTAAGCAAGTTTGGTGTGAATATGTATGGTCTGACTACAAGTGAATAATATCCCACTGGGTATTGGGCCAGCCTGTATGAAGTCTTACCTGGAAAAGTCACTACCCATAAAGAAACCTTGATGAGTTTCACTCTTTCACTACTGAAGTGAGTGGGGTACACCATTCCTCACTTATCATCATGAACAGGATTGTTTGAATGAATCACTGGGTTGTTTTATAACAGTGGTGTCTTTGGCCTACCATTATTGGATGACCTTTTTTAGAACGCCATTCAACCTTTTTCACTGTTTTCATATGTTTTGATATTTTGTACATACAAAACAACATATATATTTTAGTTTTTCCTTTATTTTCATGTTTATACATCTCCATGAGAAAATCGTAGAGGAAGAATACAAAGATAAAAAAAGGATCCATAATATATAAATGATTATATTTGCTTATTTACTGTATTGCGATATATTATTAGAAAGCTGGTTGTATCCTTGAAACCTACTAGTCTGCTTGACATATCCATCTTGATAGATCCGAATTCAAACAGCGCCTTTGATCATATATCTACATTTTAGATACATTACATTTATTTTTTCTGTTGGGGAAGATCAGGATACCTGATTGGGCAGCTGCTTTACGCCAGACCCTTCCCCTACATTGAATATTCTACATTTTATTAGGCCAAAAGTGCATTCTATTACTGATTTAGGTAGCAACAACAGAGTGAAAAGCCAGGTGCAACATCCATAGCATGAATCACCTGTAAACAAAATAATTAGTAGGATTTAAATAGTGAAACAACACATATATTTCTGTGGGATTTAACAAATGTATACATACCCAGAAACCATCCCTCTGCCATTTGTCCCACCTCAAACTTATCATGGAGGGTTAGCTGACTGAGGATTAAGGTGTTGTGATCTAAAAAGGGAAAAGAAGGAATCTGTATCTGGTGCACTATGTTAAAAAAATGTTATATTTTAACATGGTGTACAGATACAGATTCCTTCTTTTCCCTTTTTAGATTGTAACCTTTTTTTTTCTGTGGTAGCACCACCACTATTAATACTAACTGAGAATTACAAATATTTGGGGTAGCCTTTCAGACACCAGATAAATTGTGGTTTATTTTCCAGTGTAACAGTTTTCTCTTTTCTTAATAAAGGTATTGTGACAAGATCCAGAATAGCCAACTGCAACACTCATTATTTTTTATTTTGCATCACACACCTCCTGCACATGTGCAGAATTGGCATAGTGCTTAATTATATATTTCAGCCCAATGTGTGTGCAATCTATAGCTCCCAAGACATTAGGCATGTGTTATGATCCATACAGTTCCTCCTCCCTGCCACTGGTGTCACTCTTTCTGTCTAGCATATTGAACAATGTCTTGTCTGTGATCCTGCACCCTTATTATATAATCAGGCAGTTGTGGGCTACACTTTTTGGCTGGCCATTTATGCCTGCTCTGTCTAGTAATCAGTGCCAGATCATCAGTTCATGCCTCCAAAGACTGATCCTCACTCATGTGGTTAGCTTGTTATCCTGTTAACCTGTACACAAAAAGAAATACAGGCGCTCAACTCCAAAATAACCGATTGTATATAAATAAATACATTTTTGCACTGAATAGAGGTTTTTGGCATAATCTTGGCCAAGGTTATGGGCCTACCCACCACATCCGGGAAACATCTGTCGGGTAGGTCCCTAACATACTAGGGTTCAAATCCAGAGCATGTTTAAAGAAAAATGTGTTATACTGCGGTGCACTGAGGCAGATCAACCAAAGCAATCCAGGGGGACCCACCCCCCAAAAATGAACCAAAGCTGCAGTACACAGTCTAAATATTTGAAGGACTTACCTATATTGTGCCTCTGACTGGTGTGCATATTACAATGCCAGACTCCATGCTCTAAACCAATGTAGTAGGGGTGCTAGTCTGAATGGAAAGTGTCTCAGGCTTTCCAGGTGTGCTAAGCAATGCACTAATTAGATTCATAAGGAAATGGACCTCAGACTGCACACTCTGAACATTATATATATATATATATATATATATATATATATATATAATTGGAGGTGCTACCTGTGGAGACAATTGATATATACACAAAAAGAAATACAGGAGCTCAACTCCAAATTAACTGATTGTATATAAATAAATACATTTTTGCACTGAATAGAGGTTTTTAGCATAATCTTGGCCAAGGTTATGGGCCTACCAACCACATCCGGGTAACCTCTGTTGGGTAGGTCCCTAACATACTAGGGTTGTGGAGGGTTCAAATCCAGAGCACAGGACACCCCCAAACTAGCCCAGCTAAGCCACCCCTAGAGCCAAGACACTGCTCTAATAAGAAAGGTGAAGTGTAAAAGAAATAGTTAAGAGCAGCTGCAGCTGCATATAAAGAATACAAATAAAAAAGTGAAATACATATATAAAAAACAGACAGTGAAGCATTAAAATTTTTAGACTGTGTAGTGCAGTTTTGGTTCAGTTTTGGGGCGTGGGTCCCCCTGGATTGCTTTGGTTGATCTGCCTCAGTGCACCGCAGTATAACACATTTTTCTTTTAACACATGTTAACGCTTCACTGTTTGTTTTTTATATATATTTCACTTTTTTATTTTTATTCTTTATATGCAGCTGCGGCTTCTCTTAACTATTTCTGATACACTTCACATTTCTTGTTAGAGCGGTGTCTTGGGGTGGCTTATCTGGGCTAGTTTGGGGGTGTCCTGTGCTCTGGATTTGAACCCTAGTATGTTAGGAACCTACGTGACAGAGGTTACCCGGATGTGGTGGGTAGGCCCACAACCTTGGCCAAGATTATGTCAAAAACCTCTATTCAGTGCAAACATTTATTTATTTATATACAATCAGTTAATTTGGAGTTGAGCACCTGTATTTCTTTTTGTGTATATATCAATTGTCTCCACAGGTAGCACCTCCAATTATATATTTTTATATATATATATATATATATATATATTATATAAAAATATAATATATATATATATATAAATATATGTTCAAGGTGTGCAGTCTGAGGTCCATTTCCTTATGGATCCTGTTAACCTGTCCTGCAGACCAAGCGTGCTATCTGGTTATCCTGTACTGTCAGCCAAGCCTGCTATCTGGTTATCCTGCATAGTCAGTAGCGCCTATCTTGTTATCCTGCACTTTCAGCCAAGCCTGCTATCTGGTAATCCTGCACTATCAGCCGAGTCTGCTATCTGGTTATCCAGCTGTCAGGATGCGGCCTAGGATCGGCCGATATTCTCCTCCATGCCAGCATCCTTGGACTTAGGTGTTCAGTTGCTGGGAGTGGAGGTGAGTGGTGGCTGAGTATTCTCCCCGGGGTCTGCTACGGCTTCTGTGCATGCGTCCTGATTCCTGTAGTGGCTGGCATGGGTGCAGTGTCCTGCAGTCACTCAGCTGATCCTCTGATCCAATGACAAACTAACTAAGGGTATTTAGCCTGTCTCCAGTAACAGCAGTTGCTGTTCAACTTTGCTTTCCCCAGTGACTATGATGCCAGTATTTGTTCCAGGCTCTAGGTTACTTTCTTATTGTATCCCACAGCTAGTCTGCATCTGGCTCTTTAGTACCATTGGAGCCAGCTCACGTCTCTGTTTCCTGTGTCTTCACCTCTAGTCCTGTTTCAGTTTATCCTCCTGTGTTAATCCAGTTGTGGTTCATTTACCAAGTTTCCTGTGTCTTTTCCAGTACTCTTCCCAAGCACTAGCTTCAATAGCTTTCCCAGCATCTGAGTTCCATGGAAAGCTACTGCATTCTGAGTCTGAATCTTCAGTGTATCAAGTTCACTACTTGCAGAGTTCCCTGCATAGTTACTTGTTTGCTGTGACTGAATATTCTGTGTATCAAGTTCACCAACCTGCATCTGAGTTCCCTGCACAACCAATTGTACTCTGTGACTGTTGCTACAGTGTATCAAGTACAATCACCAGCATCTGAGTTCCCTGCACAAGTTAATTGTGGTCCGTGTCTGTATCTACAGTGCACCAAGTACACTACCCTGTGTCTAGGCCCTTTATACTCTCAGTGACTCTCTGTGTCTGGATTCCCAAACTTCCTTACACTACCCTGCGTCCAGATCTTCAGAGTTACTCAAAGCATCCAGTACCTGACCTTCCATTATTCATCGTCACTCCGAACTAGTCTGAGCCTGTCCTCCTGTGTCACTTCTTGGTGTTTCCAGGAACATCTCATAGTGAATGCCAGTGCATCATTCCACCCATCATTGCAGTGACATTTCCTAGTCTCCTCGTCACTCCCAGGTACCTAACCAGAGTGCGTTGAAACCCATATCCCAACAGGAGGGGCCACTGGTGCAGACCACCGAGTGGGTTAGACTCCGCACCTCTGGTTGGGTTTAGCCAACACCTGGGACTGACCTTTATTGAGGATACTAGCACTGTCACTCCACTCGCTGCCTCCTAGCCATCCTAACCCCCCAGCTCCCTGTCCTCCTCAGAGTAATTCCTAGCTTTGGATCTTGACACCTGCACTGTGAGTCAAGCCAGCTATCTTATTATCCTGCTCTGCAAATCAAGCCAGCTATCTTGTTATTTGCATCATGAGTAAGCTTGGACGATTAGGAGCACTTTTGACATAGACATACAAACCCACCACTCATTTGGTAGTGAATTTATTTTTCCTATTGAGGTGTGACTTTTCAGGGAATTCTATCGGTATTAATAACTTGATGGTTAGAAAATCTGGGCTTTCTATTGCTGTCTATGAAAAGTAATCAATGGTCGCTCCAATAGTCCCATGCCATCAGGAGTGTCTTAGGACAGTTTTTTTATGTGATTTTTGGTTTGCATAATCGATGGAAAATTGAAGAAACCCCCCCCCACCAAATCTACGCTTAGTAAATTTACCCCATAAGAGATACAGTATGTCATTACAGATAATGCTTCCATACATTCAAATATTACTTTGAGCGGTTCACTTTATTACTCAGAATGTACAGCCTGACCCAACATTTGCATGCGGAATAAAAAAAAATATATATATTTGCATGTCATCAGTGACTTACATGTGTTGGAGAAAAATCCCATTTGTAAAAATAGCTTCCAGTCCCTTACCACAAGCAGGAAAATGAATAAGCCATTTCTTCTATTTAGTAATGCGTATGGACGCTGTGAAATAATGTGTTATAATGTGTATGCAACCAATATGCTACATCTATTTAATGAAATGGTTCAGAGAGAGAATTTGTAGATTTTACAGTTCATGAAATGATGCAAAGTTACTGTGTTGTACAACAACATGCTAATTTCCTAATGTAGGTGCAAACAAACATCTGCTTTGAGAACCACAACACTGAATCCTGCAGCACCTTTTCGAAGACAGCAGTTCATTAGCTTCCTTGTGAATCTCTACGTGACTAATATAGGTATATTGATTGAATGATAGCGCATATCTTTGTTTTCTATTGACTTTGAACCTACGCACAGTCAGAATCTTCTGCAATCAGTTGTTAACTTCAGAAGAAGTCTGGCTGTCAATCCAAACCATTTAGTCACCAGACTGTCACTCACATTTAGTATGAAATTTATCTAGGTTTTTATTTTATGCTAAAACATTATAAATAAGTGAAACGTTGCATATTACAAAACCTTATTGATTGTTGCCAATATTTTCAATGATGTATTTGGTCGAATCTCATACTGAGACTTTACAGAAATGTAATGCTAGTATGTCCAGACGTGTGCATTTAAGGATGGAAAGTGAAGCAGCTTTCTCAGCCATTAAGCTTTGAGGATAAACAAAAGACAGGCATTCAATTCAAATGCTTATTTTCTTCCTGCAAGTTGTAAATTGTTGGTAACGTGACCAATGACAGTTGAGGGATTTTGCCAATATCCAGTCTACTGCATTCTGCAGTCAAAATATTGTTTTGAAAGAAACTGGTTATATGACATTGGTGGATCTTATGGAAAAGATCTTTACACACGTGTATCGGATAAGAGTTATTCTTGACTATTTTTACATAAAAGAAATAAACTCACATGATACATTTGTATCTTATGCTGAGTTGGAAAGTTGTCCGTCAACGCAGCGTAAAATCCAAAAATTGTCTCTGAGCATGCTCAGAAAACAGACGACATGCGTGAGTATGCATATTTCCATGAACCACACATGCACTTACTTGCATCTGGAGAGGTGGCACAGGAAAGGGAGCATATGATCTATTACATATACAGTAAGTACAGTAAGGGTTTGTTCACATAATTTCAATCATATGCAGATCTGCACAGAGATGCATATACCGTATGTCTGTCAAAGCTGGATCAATTGCAGGTACCTGAGGGTAGGGCTGCCAACAGAAATCACGGGGCCCAGTACAGATGAAACAGACAGAGCCCCCTTCCAACCCAATGGATGCATATGCTATGACATCCCCCCTCAGGGATCAGAGGGGTACAGCAGGGAGCATGGGGAGGAGTAGAATAATGGTTAGGTGGAAGCTGGTGACAAGAGGACTATAATAACAATTTTTCAAGTGCTCACTCACTGCTTCAGCTGCTCTCAGTCGCAGCAGTAGCTTTGGTCGCTCCTGAGTGGCTGCCAGTCTGCGAGCTCTGATTGGCTCGCGGCTGGTGCTGTCTCTCCATCGGTGCTTATCGTGCGGTAGCTGCAACCAGCTACCGGCCCGCTGCTAATCCAAACTGCTGCCATTTGGGCCCCCTCTCTTCCGGGCCCGGGACTCCAGTCCCTGCAGTCCCCCCCTGATGGCGGCCCTGCCTGAGGGCTAGTGCAATACACCCTGATAGTCACTAGCACTAGCTAGCCACATCTGATTGTCTGAAACTGATAGGTACTTTCTTCATTGCTTGTATATAATAGAATTTTGTGACTTTAACAAGGTTTATTTATCTTTTTACATGAGAGGGCCAGTTATAGTTTCACACAAATCTAATAGTGAACACACAAATATCTCTATTAAAGTGAACAAATTGGTTGTAGTTGTGTCTGAAGTATGCCTGATTTCTGCAACTTTGCATATACTCACAATTACATTTTACATTTTTGTCTGCTATTTTGAAAGTATAAATATCCTGCCCAGACTGACTTCCAGAGTTATGGCTCCATTGTCTAGGGCTACCTCTGAGCCAAATTGGGGCAGATGTATCTCACTGCTCTCTACTGCGATGCTGTGCCTTGTGTGACTCCCAGGAGGTAGTGTAAACACTGTGTTCAACAGAACCTATCTGGCACTATTGCAGGGGTCTGGCCCTACTGAAAAGATTTCCAGTGCTGTGCTCACCACTGTCCCCTCCCAAATGCCTGATCCTCCTGGGTTCTATAGAATACTGGTGCAGCTGCTGTGAGGGCTTCTAGTATTGCCTCCTCCTCATCGTCATCATTTGTAAGGCACCTCAATACTCTGCAAAAATCAGTAGCAGTGGCTATAATAGATAATATCTAAAAACAGTCATATATGAAAGGAGAACAAGTACTTACAATTTGGATGAAGAAAGTGCCCAGCCCATGAGGAATTGCAATTGAAAGTTTAGAGGGCACAGTGGAGTTTGGGACAGTAACTGATAGTACCCAGAGGGAGATAAACCAGATGGGGTAGAATAGACTATACTGGAGAGGTGTGTTTTGAGAAAGCACTTGAAAGCTTGAAGGTTGGGGGACAGTCTAGTCAGGGAGCTTCATAATGGTGACCAGCATATATAATGTCTTGGAAGCAGGTGTGAGATTTAATAATCTGTGAAGGTGACTAATGTAAAAGGTCTTGAGGGAGAGCATCTTCCGACTAGGTGAAAAAATGAAGCTACTATAGGTGTTGTTGATAAGACTCTTAAAAGTTATATTGAGTAGTTTAAATTAGATTAGGGATTGTATTGTGAATATTGGAGCCAATGTAGGGATGAACAGAAGAGTGCAGAGGTTGTAGAGTGGTGAAAGATAAGATCAGGTCCAAGCTCATCATTTAGTACAGATTATAGTGAGTATGGATAGAGGGACTGTAGTGAGGATATATAGCTAAGGGAAAGACCAGATACAACATGGTTGCCATAGTGAAGACAAAAGAGAATGGATACAGGCTTTGGTAACATCCAGAGTAAGAAAGGAGTTTATCTGGCAATATGCAAATGGTTTTGAAGAAGGAAACAACTAGACAGTGTAATGAGGATGACACCAAGGCAATGGGTATGGGTACTGGGCAGGGCATGTTAATTTCAACAGTGAGGAAAATTTGAGAGAATTGTGATGAGCTAGTTTCACACATTTCCTGCTTTAGGCAGTGTCAAAGCTCAACATTAGGGGATGGAGGAAAGTAAATTGCACACATGGGATAAAAGAGGATGGGAAATGTCTGAGAGGAGAGGTATAATTGGATGTTGTATAGATAGAGGTGTCAGTGGAGGACAAAGGAGCATGTCATCTGCAAAAAAGGTGGCAAGGGAGGAAAAAGAAGCAGATTAGTATACTGAGAAGTACCTTAGGTGGAAAACCAGGATTGTAGAGAGTCACAAAAGCCAAGGGAGATACAGGTGCAGTAGAAGATTAAGGGTGCCAAAAGCAGCAAAACGGTATAGGGGGAAGTGTAGGAAGAAGTGACCCTTCAACTTGGCAGTGATCATTGATCACTTTAGTGAGGCCAGTCATGGTGGAGTATATAGGGAGGAAGTACAATTGCAGAGGGTTGATAAGGGATGAATGAAGAGAAGGTGGGTTAGAAGTATACAAGACCCTGAAGTAATTTAGAAGAAAAAGTGGGGAGAGAAATGGGGTGGTAGTTGGAGAGAGGTAGGATTGAGGATAACACAGATAAGTATGTTTTAAGTCTGAAGAAAAGTACTAGTGGTTAAAAACAAATTTATGATTTGAGGGCAAGCATGGGGAGAGAGGAAGTGGCGAGATGGGAGGGAATGGGGTTAAAGACACTTATTGAGGGGCTAGAGCAATAGATGCATGCATTGAGAGGATAACAAATTAAGGTTTGTTAGTGTGGTATGCAGTTATATTGTTGACTATTCCAACAGTGAATATATTGAAAGCAGAAATCTTGTAGTGGGGCTTTAGAGAGCTAGCCCAGGCCTTGGGGAAGGAGGCGTGACCTGATCATGGAAGGCGTGGCCACTCCCACTCAGAAAAACGAAAAAAAAAAACATTTTTGCAGCGCAGCGAAGTGGCACTATGTGCTGGGGAGGGGGGCGCTGTGAGCCCCACAGCCCACCGCAAATCCCAGATGGGACGCGATCAGTGTGATAGCTCCTCCCCCACAGGCAGAGGAGAGGAAACAGCTGTTGCTGCTCCTACTGCAGCCCAGCACACTGCAGAGTGTGCTGGGCTGCTGACAGGTAAGTGGGAGGGCAGCGCTGAACCCTGGCCCCCTCCAGGTCCCTCGAATAAGCCTGGGCCTGGTTAATTAATACTCACTCCCCCCCCTTGGCGCCCCTTGCTGGCAGCATTAAATTATATTTAAATGCTACTTAAAGCATTTGAACCATGTAAGCATTATAATGCTAAACATTGTGTTTTACTGTCATGTTTAAAGTTATGTTAAAATCAGTGGCGGCTCTAGAGGTGAGGCTGCAGTGCGGTCTAAAATTCAAATAGGGGAGCCACTCCAACAGCCAGTGAGTCTCAGCCAGCAATGTTTGGCAGCGTTTGGGGTGGCATTTGGTGTGGCTTCCCTATTTGAATTATGGACTGAGCTGTAGCCCCCCCTCTGGAGCCTACACTGGTTAAAATGCTTTAAATAGCATTCTGCTTTCAACATGTTCACTGTCGATATAGTGATTATCAACAAAAGGTATGTGTTCCATTAGCAGAGTGGTATCTTGCGACTTACCATGGATCTGTTTCATTTGTGAAATTTTTTACGCCTCAGGAAAATTCCATTTCCAATACCAAATGTTTAGATGTAAGCCCTGAGGCCTATCGCATAAAACATGTGGAGACATTAATGCACGGTGTAGAGCCAATTTAATCAAGATTTGGCTGAGTTTTCCTTTGCTGTAAACAAATGAAGTCACTGTGAGTGATGTTATTACACCATTTTATTGACGTGCAGTGCATTTACCTTGTTACAAGCCTTTGCTTGTCCGCCTGCTCCTCGGATCCTGCCCATTCTCTACATTGAGGCTTCTTATGCTCACAGTGAGCTACTCTGCCCCAGTAATATAATCATAATAAACACCATGATTATGGTAATAAAATGGAAAATAAACAATTATTCCTGCACCCCTCTTAACTTTGCACATACCCCCCTGCTTTTGTTCCTTCTCTGCTCTTTTGTTTTTAAGGTTAGTTCAGATTTGTTTTTTCTCACAGAAATAAGCTTTTTTTTCACACATGTAGTGCTGTAATTTGCATTATATCTTTTTTGTGTTCTCCAGTGATTGCAAATGAATGGGGCACTGAGAGCCTGATTCAGCTTTGAGAATAGAGGACCTGATTCAGCAAAGATTGCTATTGCGTATGCAGCTGCAAATTCATACGGAACGCAGCTGTGAATGTATGCTAGTGCCTGCCACAGCTCATCCGGCATAGAGATGCCCACTGCTGCTTTCTCACATCCGCACTACGTTGCTTACCTGCATAAACATCAGTATCATTGAGGCACATCGGCCAGTCACGCACATTTAAAGCAGGTCTGATCTGCCGCAAAAATTGCAAGTCTTGTTGCAGGCAGTGAGTACCCTAGCTGCATATTCAATCACAGTGGCTAATTATGCACGCCTATGCAACGGCGTTTAAACAGACAGGCATGCCTGCGTTTTCATGACCACTCCCCCGTCACCACCCCCAAGCGCTCAGAGCCTGTCACTCACTCTGCGATGGCTTCATCTGTGCATCCATAATCACAGTGCGATCACAGTGCGGCTTATGCGCTTGTGCAATGGCGTACGTCGTTGCATTAGTAATCCTTACTGAGGCCCAGAATACGATATTGCCAGTAACTGTGAACCTGGACAAACCATGTTGCAATACAAGGGGTGCAAATACATACATGTAGGGTAAATACTTGGGATGTGCGCCGACCCCCGTGTTTTGGTTTCTGGCCTTGCCACTCCTGGAAAACGGGGTGGACACGTCCATGTTTCCAAAAACGCTGGCTAACCCTGTCCCTGCCACCGCACCGCCCCTAAATGCCTCTGCCTGGCAATTAGGCAGAGACATTGAAGGGACTGCGTGCGATTACGCAGGACCCTTTCTGCACACTCACAGAATGAGTCCTGGGCACATGCAGATTTACAATAATCGGGAATCTGCCTTCGGCATTGCACTTGCGTGCAATGCTAAATCAGCCCATCTATTCCCAAAGCTGAATCAGGCCCTGAGTTCTCTCTATAGGTGTGTAATATTGATGATGATGAATTGTTTCATGTTTGTTGACTTTGTGCATCTACTTTGCAGTTCTTTTTAAAGTTGGCAATATTTGCAAGAGGCTATTTTATTAGTAGTACTGTCCTCTTAAAATAGTTTTTTTTAAAATACAGCATATGTATTTTTAAAGCATGTTGTATAAGAAGCTTAAACAGGGTTTTACAAATGCAATTACAAGCTACCTTGGTCAAAAAAAGTTTGACATGTGTCAAGCAGTACCCACAGGGTAAATTTAAATAGTGCTATTAAGGTCAGGTCTTAGAGGGCATTGCCTGGGCAATGTGACCACTGGGAGTGTAACAAGAATTCCTGCAGGGAATGGTTATACCATCAGATATGAGTGAGTCTGAATGTGGTGTAATTTCCTTGAGGTTCATGGAATCATCTGTGACACAAAGTCATTTCCTGACAGGCTAGAAGGAAAAAAAACCAACAAAGATTTGCCCTAAAACATGTGCTCTGTTAATTGAAACACTGAGCAAGTTGGCATGAAGCTTATTAATTCCTTGGAGCATCTTGTTGAATAATATATATTGTCAGGCAGACGACTGTTGAGGTGACCCCTGGCATTGGAATTAGTATTTGATAACTGATTCAATACTCTAAGGGGAACAACTTGTACTGAAGCAGCAGGAATATATCAAAAATGTTAGACTAGCTTACATAAAGATAACTTGCACACTGCTTATTCGTATTGGTTTCAGAGGTGAATATGACTGAAGAGATATTACAGAAATCTTTTTTTGTTTTGTTTTTTTAAATATGTGATTTTGAATAACTTGATTTGATTGTTCAGAACATTTGCTTTATTGGAAGTGTTTGTGGCTTTTATATTAACATGATGTTGTAATGCCATCTAGTGGATCACAGGAATGTAACAAACAAAAACAAAGTTGTCCAGTAAATTTTGTTTGTATGTACTGCTGTTTATTAGTTGAAAGCCTGTCAAAATGATGGAAAAAAATAACAGGAAGATCATGCTGGACTGTTTTTTTTTTTCGGTAATGGTTAAATGCCGCGCATCATTTATCCCACGAATATGGAATCAACTATCGGTTTAAAAGAAAAAGAAAAAAAAGAACACAGGGCCTGATTCAGACCCACTCGCGAGCGGCTGTCTGCTCGCAAGTGGGTCGATGTTGTGCACTGAGCATGCGCACGACGGAGGGAGCTCCGTCGTGCGCATGCGCCAGACGCGACGAGCGAAGGACCTTTCCTTCGCTCGTTGTGTCTGATCAAAGGGGGCGTGCTGTCGATGTTGATTGACAGCACGCCCCCTTTGGTGGGCGTGCCGGGGGCGTGCCTTCCTGACGGGGGCGTTCCTAAGGGAACGCCTACCGTCAGTAGCCGGCCCACTGACATCACTAGTGATGTCAGTGGGAGTGATTTTGGCTCTGATTGAGCCAAAATCACTCCGGGCCTTGCGGTTGAAAACCTCAACCGCAGGCTCCGGCTCGCAGTTTCGATGGTTGCGATGGTCACGACCATCGCGGCCATCAAACTGCACGCTCGTATAGGCTGTGGGTGGTGACCCACAGCTATACGAGCGTCCAGGAGGACGCTCCATAGTTATGGAGGACGGCCCTCATTCAGAGCGTGTGCTCTGCTCAGAGCGTACGGCTCTGAATGAGGGCCACAATTCCTAGATCACAAATATTTATTTTTATAACATATTTTTTGTGTAAATCTTCTCAGACTATTTTACCAATTGGACTAGTAGGCATTGATGTGATATTACTTCTGTTCTGTTAGCTCTTTGATTGTTTTCTCTGTGACAGGCAATTTGCTGAGGACCAATATTTGCATGGTGATGGCGATCACATTTGGCCATCAGTCATAGTTTGTCATTGGGCTTTATCCCGCTCCACCCTTCGTTTTTTTGCTGCTACTTGCTGTGCAGCTACTCTAACAGCAGACATTTTCCTTTTAGGTGGCATGGCAGTTACACTTTGTTGCTTCAATTAATTTATATATTCCTATTAATTTAATAATAAGTGCAAATAAATATGTATAGAAAATCCAATTTTGACTAGCAAAGGTCATTATAATTGGTAACTGCCACACCATAAAACCTAATTAAACCGTGAGGAAATGTAGTCAGTGAGAATTAGTGTCTGGCTGAGACATGAATGGCGTACCAGAGGAATGCAGTATTATTGTTTTCATTAATCAAGAACTAGATCAGAGGCCCGAGTTAGTTGGACTATGTTTATCGACTGAAGACAGGGAAAGGACGTAAAGGATTGATTAGTTTGTACATTTATTTATTTTAATGTTTTTATTCTGAAAGAAAATTTTTAATGGAGGATCAATTTAGGATCAAGTTCTTCAGTTCCTGAAAGACATCTTTGATCTGGAGGAGGTTTTTATACATCTAATAGAAATGCAGTGGCCTTGCTTGTACACGTGCTGCTAAATAGTACACACTGTAAACAGACATTTACTTTGTGCTCAGGGAGGTTGTTAGGGATAATGGGAACAAGCCTTGCTGTTTACATCAAAGGAAAGCAGCCTGTAGCTCTCCGGCTGAACTACAACTCCCAGCATCCGTGCTGTTTGCCGGGCCTGCTGGAAGTTGTTTGTCAACAACGGGTGTCATGACTCAGGTTACCTCACCCTGCTTTAAACACGGTATGTACCATGTAAATATGTATGTATGTGACCAATATACACGACTATTTTTTGTATTAAATATATTTGTACTTTAATGCACACATCCTGGCAGGAAGATGTTCTGTGCTGCTGCTCATATTTCTGGTCTCTCACATGACACCCACCATCTACATTAACCCTTATTTATACAATTCACCAGAGTCCTGGAGCAACTGGTTGGGATTGGGGGGAAGAGCAATGGAAAAAACTGGGTACATTTTAAAATATATCATGTTTTGCCCACCCAATCAACTTGGTGGTTCAGAATTTTTTTTAAAAAAGGAACGTGGCATACAGGGAATGCTCTCTGTGGCCATAAAAATTTCTGGTAATTTTTGGCATTCAGCAACTGCATGTCAAAGCCTTTAGTAGCTGTGACAGTTCAATTACTATTATTCAAGTACAACATGACACATCTAGGAACGAGAATGACACTGTATTGGCAGCCAGGATGGCAGTTTTATAAACTATAACAATAATGTTTGTCATCTACACAAAAAGACAGTCCGCAATGCCCCAAACAGCGCATAATGCAAAGAAAAGAGGTGCAAGATGGAATTGTCCTTGGGACCTCCCACCGACGGGAGTAATACCGGTGTTGCACCTGCCCATTTCGATTCTTGAACGAGTGGATGAACTATTAATGTGGCAGCACACAAAACGGAATTTCTGAACAGGAAGGGGGTCGAGGGATTTAAAGTGTGATACTAAGCATCTCTTATCATCATAGGTGGGGTCAAGGGGGCAGCATGCCCCTCCCAACATTTGAAAGTTGCCAGGCTGACAGCGGACGTTCAGGGGCTGTGCTTTACAGCAATAGGCTGCACCGCCCCTGCACTGTAAGAAGAAGGAGTAATGTGTGGTATTTAAGTTAAAAGCCCACACATTACACCTCCTCTTCCTACGTGCGGTTCAGGGGCGCATAGTCCCGGACCATTTGCAGCCATTGTTCTCCAGACCTGACTCGGTCTGGATGTGACGTTAGGGCGGAAGTGCGGTTCCATGCCCACAGAGCTCCAGTGAACAGGTAAGCTGGGGTTGATGTTGGGGGGGGGGCGGCGTGGGGAAGAACGATTTTATGTTGCCCACCAACATAAAATTGTTCCAATGCCCCTGCTTATCATTGTGCTTTTGGGATTATGTACAGGTATTTGAAGGATGGGAGGGGAGAAGGGAGAACATCTCCAGATACCATCACAAAATAACCTCTCCATTTGGTGCTTGAGTTGCATCTGACCAAACATGGCTGATATGATCAAAGAAAACCAAGCCGACCATGTTTGTATCTACAAATCAAGGTTGAAAAATGGCATGAATGTATTTTGCAAGTATACATATTTGTGATTTTATTTGAAATAAATACAAAATGAAACGTAAAAAAAAAGTAAGCGCTAGAGCAGCGGCACAAACGCACATCACAAATGCACAGTGCTTATATGGATACACTGGGGTACGGCCTGCATTGTCACAGTGCTTATATGGATACACTGGGGTATGGAAACATACACTAGGGTATGGCCTGCAGCGTCACAGTACTTAGATGGATACACTGGGGTACAGCCTGTAGCATCACAGTATTTGTATAAATACACTAGGGTATGGCCTGCAGTTTCACAGTACTTTGTATGGATAAACTGGTGTACAACCTGCAGTGTCACAGTATTTGAATGGGTACACTGGAGTACGGCCTGCAGCGTAACAGTACTTATATTGATACACTGGGGTACGGCCTGCAGCTTCACAGTGCTTATATTGACACTGGGGTACGGCCTGCAGTGTCACAGTACTTATATGGAATCTGGATACACTGGTGTACAGCCTGTAGAAAAATCTACTTTTAACTTTTATTTTAACTTATTAGTTTTTTTAACTTTTCTTGACTTTTTTATTACAGCTCTGGACGGACAGTACACTGGATGGACAGCACACCTCTGGATGGATAGCACAGCACACCCCTGGATGGACAGCACATCACACCTCTGGATGGACAGCATAGCACACCCCTGGATGGACAGCACACTGGATGGACAGCACATCCCTGAATGGACAGCACACCCCTGGATGGACAACACACCCCTGAATGGACAGCACACCCCTGAATGGACAGCACACCCCTGGATGGATATCACTGCACACCGCTGGATGCAGGGCTGTCACAAGGGTAGTGTGACCAGTGCCATGACACAGGGCACCGCAGGGCAGGGGGCGCAGTTTGGGCCTGTCAGTTTTCCTGTTTATTATCATTCTCACTTGTAGCTTCCTCTTCTTTTATCCCCAGCATCTCCTGGCCTCCCCTACCTCTTCCCTGGCCCTTCCCCATGAGGATTTTTCAGATGCACTATCTTGTGTTCCTATTTAAAAAATTGGCGGGGGGCAATGCTCTCTCTGGCACCAAAAAGTGTAGTTACAGCTCTGCCTGGATGGACAGCACAGCACACCTCTGGATTGACAGCATAACACACCCCTGGATGGACAGCACACTGAATAGACAGCATACTCCTGGATGGACAGCATACCCCTGGATGGACAGCACAGCACACCCCTGGATGGACAACACACCCCTGGATGGAAAGCACAGCACACCCCTGGATGGACAGTACAGCACACCCTGGATGGGCAACACAGCCCCCTGGATGGACAGCACAGCCCTCCCTGAACAGGACTCAGCAAGTAAATGGCACCAATCACTGTGGGGAGAGACTTATATACAATTATATACAATCCAAAACCCGGACCCGCTCATCTCTAGTAGAAAGTTGTCTAAAGAAGTGCAACACAGTCTAATACTTCTTGTCACTTTGGTGAAAGGGTGAATGCATTTATTATGTCTTTCACTTACTGAAACTTTGAACAAGGATTATTTGCTAAATACAGTATTGTACTGTACCTGGAACCTGCTCTGAAAGCCAAATTTCTGATGCAGGTCCAGACGCTATGGGGGAGATGCAATATAAAAATTGGAGAAGTGGTCCAGTGGAGACATTGTGCCTGATTCAGATTCATTAGTAATGGTTATACTTACTCAGTTTGAGCTATTATTAGCCATTGTGTGTGCATGAAAGCTGCACTGCACATGTGCAGCTACAGTATTGTATGGTGATCACGCACACACAGAGGATTCACTAGCAAAGTGAATAACAGGTAGTCAGCATTTGTGGGCAGTAGCAGGGGGGGGGGGTAGAAATATGCGGCATGTTGGATCGTTTAAACACTGTGTTTAGGGAATGCATAAATTAGCCACTGTGTTTTTGTCACACCAGGAGAGCCCCCTGTGTGTCTGGAAACACACTGTGTCTACGGCACTTCGTATTCAGATTCAGACTCATTCACACACAGATGTACAAGTGTCGCATATCAGTTTAATCAGTGCAGTCTCATTAAATGGTTTTGTAGCATCCAATTGTTTCATTTGTGTGACTAAGTTAAGAGTAAAAAAGATGCTAGGCACAAGCAGAGTCGCACAGGACCTAGCGCTCTGACAAGGGTGGTTTGGGCCAACTGTGGCAATAGTATATATGGACATTGGACACATCTGTTGAAAATTACAAATCTATCCTCAGCAAGACTCAATCAATGGCATTCAGGTGGTCAATGTGTTTTGAGCACTATTCTGTTGTTTGCCAATAATACAGTTGCAGAAATATTAGAAGTAAATATTAGAAATGTTTATGCTACCTTCATTTAACTATATGTAGAAAAAAAATATCTATGATTAAGGTAGAGATTTGAATGAGGCAGGAGAACGAAAGAAAACAAAATTCATGTATACAGTACTGTGCAAAAGTTTTAGCCAGATGTGGGAAAAAAATGCTGCAAAGTAAGAATGCTTTCAAAAATAGAAGTGTTAATAGTTAATTTTTATCAATTAACAAAATGCAAAGTGAATGAATAGAAGATAAAACTAAATCAGATCAATATTTGGTGAGACCAGGACTCCTTGTTCTTCTTTATGCTGAAGATAGTTCTTAATGACATTGGCTGTATGTTTGTGGTCATTGTCCTGCTACAGAATAATACTGGAGCCAATCAGATGTCTCCATGATGGTATTGCATGATGGATAAGTGCCTTGCTGTGTTTCCCAGCATTGAGGACACCATTAATCCTGACCAAATCCCCAACTCGATTTGCTGAAAGTCAGCCCCAAACTTGCAAGGAACCTCTACCATGCTTCACTGTTGCCTGCAAACAGGACCGGCCCTAACCAATGTGGTGCCCTAGGCAATATATTGGCTGGTGCCCCCTATCATATAATCCTACCAGATTGTACTCTTCAGACACTCTCCCCAACCTATTCAAACATGATACCCAATTTTCACTTATCTCTTAGGTGTTACTCCCTTTTCTTTCTTCCTCTTCTGTCTTTCTTTAGGAGTCTGGCAGAGGACACTTAATTGTGATTCATTTGCCTCCATTTTAAGATATACCTTAATACCGGCAGCCGGCTTCCCGACTGTCGTATCCCGGTGAGGGTGAAATGCTGTGCGTCTATATCTAGATGCCTGTCATTTCCCCAATGCCGGGAGGCAGGCGCCCGGCATCCTGATCGAAGGAATGCTGGGCGCCGTTAGCTGACAGCCGTGGGGGGGGAGGGTTAGGTTTAGGGCATCCCCAGGGGGAGGTTAGGGTTAGGCACCCCCCGAGGGGACTTAGGTTTAGGCAGCGGGGAAGGGGGGGTTAGGGTTAGGCACGTGGGGGGAGGTTAGGGTTAGGCACCCCTAAGGAGGGTTAGGTTTAGGGGGTTAGGTTAAGTTAGTTTATACTTACCTTAGGGGTGATCGGGATTTCCACCGCTGTCAGCCTTCCGCTGCCGGGCTCTGCTCATCTGTCGGGCTGCCGCTGCCGGGAATCGAACTGCCAGCCATGCGGCAGCCGGGATTCCATACCGATTCCCTCTATGCACCCCTTTTCCCAGCAAAGTCAGCACCTCTCAGTCATCCAGCAGCACCCTTCTACCAGCTGAGATCTCAGCTGACTTACTTAGGCCCCATTTATCAACGATGCATAAACCCATTAGCACTCGCTAAATGGCTTAAATCATCCTTTCTGTATTCAATAAATAGTGTTAATCTAAGATTACTGCTGTTTGTCACAACATCGTTCTCACAATCTTTAGATGGCAAGAGCATTGCGGCCCCCAATGCACTGCTTGGTCCCATCAGGTTAAGTGCCATACACATGCACAGATAGACCGTTGTGCATGCGCATTACACAGAGGCCCATCACTGGCAGCATTAGGCTGCTAGCAGCAGAGTGGAGGACCTTGCCGATGAGGAGGACTTCGCTGGACTTTGTCGGAAGAGTAAATATAGATAAACACCAGTGGCATTCTTGTTTGTAACTGTCACGACCAGGGCTGTGTGTCACTGGTAATCGCGGAAATTACCTGTCTGGGCACTCTGGCGGGGTTCCTTCAGTTGGGGTGCTGCTTTTGGAGGTATCCCTAGTACTGGTGATCTGTCAGGGAGGTAGGCAAGACTGCTGGCTGGTGATTTTACTAGCAGTGCTGCTGACTACTGGGCATTGCCATCTTGGATTTGGACATATGACCTGGTTGAGCCAATCCAGTTACAGCCTCTTCCTGGGAGTCCTAGCAACCAATCCTGCACCTTTCCATGGTATTTAAGGGCTGTTTGGAGGCTCTTTAGTTGCCAGTGCAACGTGTGCTAGTTCCTGTGCTCCCTCTGCCTCAGTGATTGCTGCAGTTCATTTGTAGTCTGCCTGCTATTCAGCTCAGTCTCAGTTCCAGCCTAACCACCTCTGATTCCAGTTACTGTGTGCACCATCCTGTTTGCCTACCCAGCTGTAGGTACTGCCATCCCCAAGATTCAAGTGTCCCCTCCAGTCTCCATTTCCAGTGTCTGCCATACTCCACGTCTTCTTCAATTTACTACAGTCTGAGTCTCCTTAATTGCATTTCTCATTCCTGAATAACACCCCCCTAAGGCCAGCTTCTTTTCAACACCAGCAAACCGTTCTACGGAGATCTCCTGTCTCCCCTCCGGATTCAAGTTCTAATCAAGTTGTGACAGTTTGCACTGGCCAAATGGATTTGGCTAGTGGACAGGGTCCAAGTGCGGATCTATTACAGGGTATTGGCAACTGGCTAGAAGGTCTAGAAGCCTCTCAGTGGCAGTTAGCCCAATTTCTGCAAGATATGTCACTCCATCAGGATGCTCTGCAAGCTTCCCTCATTACAGTAAATATCCCCACTGCTACCAATCAGCAATCCACTCCAGTTGTTACTGCTCTAGTTACTGCATCGCATCTGCATTTACCAACGCGATTGGTCGTAGCGAGCAATGTTTTTTTCAACTGCGCATGCATGTACATGGCAGTGCGCATGCGCAAGCCTGTCTTTCCGACCGCAATCCTCTTGCTCGTTAGTCACTACGAGGTCGTAGCTGAGATTGACATTTTGTGCCGTTTGTGGGTGGTTACAGGGGAAGTTGCTTGTGAACGGGGGTGTGGTGGTGCGGACGCAGGCGTGGTTGACGTTAAAAAGGGCGTTTTAAGGGCATGCATATATTACTGAGCGAGTCATCACACACGTCATCTCGTTGCAATAACGATGCTACTGTTCGTAGTGTTAAAGGTAGCCCAGGGTCTACCTTAAGCATTGCGAGTGCAGGTGATGGTTTCTGCCTCAACCGATGTCTGTAGGCAATTAACACTGTAACAGGTGTTAATCATGCTGAAGTAGGTTGCCGCCTGCGACCGACTCTGAAATAGGCCGTAGAGATAGGAGGTGTGCTTTCATTGTTGTGGGTGTTTCCGCGCTTACGATGTGCATTGCGACTGAGCGCTCATTTTGCATATTCTCGATCACTTTGGGTGCTACCGATCGCTCCCAAGCGACCGCCTCTGAATGAGGTCCTGTATCCTTACAATCTCAAGCTGTTCGTGTTCGTGTCAGGGTTCTGCATACAGAACTCATTCATTTTTTAGTTATTCCCAAAGCTTCTCACTAAGTTATTCTGGGTTATCCATGGCTATGTAAGCACAAGCCCAGAATTGATTGGAGCTCCATGCAAGTTTTGTTCTGGGGAGATTCCTGCCATGCTTCCAGTCTGCCTTGTATAAAACCTATTAAAAAAATATATATTTCAGAAAGTCCGCAGATTCCTATCCACTATAATTCTTTTAGTGATGTGTTCTGTAAAACTGGGGCTGACGCTTTACCTCTGCATCGAGACTGGGATTGTCCCATTGAGCTAGTTCCAGGCAAAATTCCTCCCCGAGGTCGTACATACCTGCTGTCGTGCTGTCGTGCAGAATTTGACCAAGGCCATGTCAGAATAAATTCAAGAGACTCTTCAAAAGGGTTTTATCTGCCCCTCCACTATTCCTGCTGGCGCTGGCTTCTTTTTTGTGTATAAGAAGGTTGGGGGTCTCCGACCCTGCATCCACTGTCATGGCTTGAATGACATTACAGTGAAAAATCAATATCCATTGCCCCTTATCACCGAATTATTCGTCCGAGTCAAAGGGGCCACAGTGTTTTCAAAATTAGACCTACGAGGAGCATACAATCACATTAGAATATGTTCAGGCAATGAATGGAAAACCGCCTTCAATACTTGGGACAGACATTTTGCGTACTTAATGATGCCCTTCTGGCTTTGCAATGCATCCGCTGTCTTCCAGAACTTTGTGAATGAAATATTCAGAGATCTACTATATGTATTTGTGGTTATATATCTGGATGACATCCTAATATTTTCCTCTTTCAAAACATCGATCACATGTGAAGGAGGTCTTGTCTCGCCTGAGGAAAAATCATTTATATTGCAAGCTGTAAAAATGTGTATTTGAAGTACCCTCCATTCCATTTCTAGGATATGTAATTTCTGGTTCTGGGTTAAAAATGGATCCCAAGAAAGTACAAGCCATATTGGAGTGCTCTTGCCCTAACTCATTAAAAGCAGTATAGGGATTTTTGGGATTTGCTAACTATTACAGAAGATTCATAAAAGGATTCTCTACTCTAGTGGCTCCTATTTCAGCTTTGACCCACAAAGGAGCTAATCCCTCACAGTGGCTTCCTGAAGCTGAGACAGCTTTTCAAATGCTGAAAAAGGCCTTAATTTCCGCACCCATCTGGAGACAGCCCGATGTCAACAGTCCTTTTTCTTGGAAGTAAATGCCTCATCCGAAGCTGTGGGGGCAGTGTTATCACCAGTTTAAAGATAACAGGATCCATCCTTGTGGTTATTTTTTAAATACATTCTTACCAGCAGAAATAAATTATCCAATCGGGGAACAGGAATTGTTGGCAGTAAAATTAGCATTTATGGAATTACATTATCTCCTTGAGGGAGCCAAATTTCCCATCACTGTGTTTACTGATCATCGGAACTTACTGTTCTTAAAGAACATCCAGTGCCTCAGTTCACGTCTGGCTCGATGGGCAATATTCTTCTCCAGATTTTATTTTACTTTAACCTTCCGACCAGGATCTCTGAACCAAAAAGCTGATGCTCTCTCCCATTCATTTTCTTCCGAAACTCTCTCTGAAGATCTTAAAGAGACTACGGTTCTGTAGTCCAAAGTATTTGCCACCTCCTGGGAAAACTTTTGTTGCTTCAGTTCTATGTAAACAACTCATCACTTGGGCACATACTTCTCATTTTTCTGGGCATATGGGCATTTGCAAGACTCTGGAATTCTTACAGCGATTTTACTGGTGGCCCGCCATGAAGTCCGAAATTACAGAATTAATTTCTTCCTGCACTCTGGCCCTCATTCAGAGGCGGTCGGAGGATGCAAGCGGTCGCTCAGAAACTGGGCGGCCACTTGCATCCTGACCGCCCTCCTCTGTTTCGGTCGTTAGGCTGTGGGTTTACACCCACAGCTCTAACGACCGCTAGGGTGATGGTCGCGATGGTCATAGACCATCGCGGCTCATGATGAGACCCTAGGGTAGGGTCTCACTTGTCGTAAGCCCCGGAGGGCTTCTGGCTCTGTCAGAGCCGGAAGCTCTCCACTGACATCACTAGTGATGTCAGTGGGGCCTCCGCCAAATGGCAGGTGTTCCCATGGGAACGCCTCAGTTTGGGCTGCCACCCCCCCAGCCCGCCTTCCAAACGGGGCGAGCTGTCAATCAACATCGACAGTTCGCCCCCTTTGGAAAGAGACCCGCTACGACCGGCGCTGTCGGTCATAGCAGGTCTCACGCATGCGCACAAAGGAGCCGGCTCCCTCGTGCGCATGCACACTGGACAAACATCGAGGCGACCGTGCGGTCGTAGACTGTACGGCCGCCTCTGAATGAAGCCCTCTATGTGCACAACATAAAACTTCTAGACAAGCTCCAGCAGGAGATCTGATGCCTCTATCAATTCTGATTCAACCCTGGTCTCATTTGTCTATGGACTTTGTGACAGATTTACTCATCTCCAACGGATATACCACCATTTGGGTAGTGATTGATCGGTTCTCGAAAATGGTCAACTACATTCCCCTCAAAAATTTTCCTTCAGCCTCTGATTTGGCCCGACTCTTTGTTCTTCATATATTGCGCCTACCCAGACTTCCAACTGAGATCGTTTCAGACTGAGGAGTCCAGTTTGTGGTCAAATTCTGGACGGCCTTGTGTTCTGTTTTACATGTCAAACTAAAATGTTCTACAGCATATCATCCTCAGACCAACGGATCCACTGAAAGAGTGAATCAGGACCTCAAAACCATTTTGAGAATCTATATGTCTTCATCTCAGGATAACTGGTCCGATTCACTACCATGGGCAGAATTTGCACACAATAGCTCCTACCACTCATCTACATGACAAACCCCATTTATGGTTGTCTACGGTCTTCACCCCAGGGTGCCTGAGTTTAATGATTTGCCAGTTTTTGATGTTCCAGCTGTGACTTCAACATTACAAAATTTTTCAAAAATTTTGGACTCAAGTTCATTCATCCCTTCAAAAAACATCTCACCGATATAAGCTAGGAGCAGATAGGAAAAGAAGAGCCATTCCTAGTATGAAGGTGGGGGATCAAGTATCGTAATTTATGACTCAGAGTTCCTTCTATGAAGTTCACTCCTTGCTTCATTGGTCCTTTTTCCATCACCAATGTCATCAATCCCATGGCCTACAAGTTAAAACTTCCTTCTTATCTCAAGATTCCAAATTCTTTCCATATTTCTCTGTTAAAACCATTACTCCTCAATCGATTCTACAAAGTTTTACCTCCATCTCCAAGATTCAAGTGGAGAGAGGAGTATAATTTGAGAGTAAACACATCTTAGACTCCAGGTCCTGTTATTGTCAACTGCAATACCTTCTAGATTGGAGAGGTTACAGGCCTGAAGTATTGTCTTGGGTGAAAGCGGAAGTTTTCCATGCACCTCGTTTGCTTCGCAAATTCCATTCTGAGAATCCAGAGAAACCTAAAATGTGTCCGGAGGCCATCCTTAATTGAGGGGGTACTGTCATGACCAGGGCTGTGTGTCACCGGAGATCGCGGACCATACCTGTCCAGGAGCTCTGGCGGGGTCCCTTCAGTTGGGGTGCTGCTTTTGGAGGTATCCGTAGTACTGGTGATCTGTCAAGGAGGTAGGCAAGACAGCTGGCTGGTGATTTTACTAGCAGTGCTACTGACTACTGGGTGTCGCCATCTTTGATTTGGACATGTGACCTGGTTGAGCCAATCCAGTCACAGCCTCTTCCTGGGAGTCCTAGCAACCAATACTGCACCTTTCCATGGTACTTAAGGGCTGTTTGGAGGCTCTTTAGTTGCCAGTGCAACGTTATACACAGCGCAAGCTCTGTGCTACTTCCTGTGCTCCCTCTGCCTCAGTGATTGCTGCAGTGCATTTGTAGTCTGCCTGCTAATCAGCTCAGTCTTAGTTCCAGCCTAACCACCTCTGATTCCAGTTACTGTGTGCACCATCCTGTTTGCCTACCCAGCTGGAGGTCCTGCCTTCCCCAGGGTTCAAGTTTCAAGTGTCCCCTCAAGTCTCCAGTTCCAGTGTCTGTCATACTTCACGTCTTCTTCAGTTTACTACAGTCTGAGTCTCCTTCATTGCATTTCTCATTCATGAATAACACCCCCCTAAGGCCAGCTTCTTTTTAATACCAGCAAACCGTTCAAAAAATGCATCTGGTGTTTGCCTTCATTAATAAATGCAGCCCTTAGACTCCCGCTCTTCAGGGCGAGGGAGGCAGTCACAGCCAACCCTGCTTGTTTTTCTAGCTCTTGGACCATCCCTACTGCACTTGGCGGGTGCTGGGTGGCTGATGGAGGTCGAGACGTGAGTAGTGAGGAGTAGCTGAGGCTCCCATGGCCATTTTACAGCACAGTGGCAGAAATAGTGAGTAGTGGGCCGAGGTGCAGATAGCAAGCAAGGGACTATCTGCAAGCACCCAAAGCGCGCAGTCAAAAAATAGGAGTAGACGCATGGAGAAGGGGCATGGCCTCACAGCACTGGCATCAGTAGTGCCATATAATGTATGAATGCGTTGTAGTGACCACCATATAATCTAGAGAACGTTGCAGTAGGTGCCATGTAATGCAGAGTCCATCGCAGTGAGTGCCATTTAATGCAGAGGTGCCAAATAATGCAGAGAGCATTGCAGTGAGCAATATTATATAATGTCGCAGTGAGCACCATATAATGCAGAGCGTTGCAATGAGTGCCATATAATTCAGGGCGCTTCTGTGAGCACCATATAATGCAGAGCATTGCAATGAGAGCAATATAATGCAGAGAGCACCACAGTGGGCACCATAAAAATGCAGAGAACATCAGTGACCCACAGGGTAGACACACCAGGAGGGGTAAAACAAATGATTGATGATCTAGGTAGATTAGAGGAATGGTCAAGAATGTGGCAACTACAGTTTAATGCCAAAAAATGCAAGATAATGCACTTGGGTCTCAATAATCCAAAGGCTAAATATAGTATTAATGGCACTATACTGGAAACTACTGAAGAGGAAAGTGATCTAGGAGTCACTATTTCAGGTGACTTAAAGGCAAGCAAACATTGTAACAATGCAATGAGGAAGGCAAGTCAGATGCTTGGTTGCATAGGGAGACGAATCAGTAGCAGAAAGAAAGAAGTGATAATACCACTGTATAGGTCATTGGTACGTCCTCATCTCGAATACTGTGTTCAGTTCTGGAGGCCATATCTCCATAAGGATATTAATACATTTGAGACTGTACAAAGAAGGGCAACTAAAATGGTGCAAGGTCTACACCACAAAACGTACCAGGAAAGACTAAAAGATCTTAATATGTATAGTTTGGAGCAGAGAAGGTATAGGGGGGACATGATAAAAACGTTCAAATATATAAAGGGTTTTAACAAGGTAAAGTAAGGAGACATTCTTCAAAGAAAGAGAAGTATCAGAACAAGAGGACATGTTCTAAAACTGGAGTGTGGTAGGTTCAGGGGAAATTTGAGGAAAAATGATTTCACAGAAAGGGTAGTGGACAAGTGCAATAGCCTCACATCAGAGGTGGTAGAGGCTAAGACAGTAGAGCAATTTAAACATGCATGGGATAGACATAAGGATATTCTTCAGAAGAAGTAAGGATCAATAAGGGTTGAGGTAAAAATATGTTTAAAAATGGGGCAAACTAGATGGGCCAAGTGATTCTTATCTGCCGTCAAATTCTTTGTCTCTATATTTCTAAATTGTAATGCAGATAATATAAATAGAGCTCTTCACACACACATACACATTACATTAATACACCACCCCACTACATACAGTATTAAAACACACTCCTAACCCCCCATCCTGCCCCATTGCATACAGATACCACCCGCCTAGATCACACTGGCACTTACCTGTAAGAGTATCCTTGCTGAGCTCCATGGCAAGGGAAAGGAGAGGAGAAACTGTGATGACAGAGGGTTATAATGGTGAGTAAGGGGCAGGGTCTCTGGGTTAGCAGTTGTGGTCTCAGTCGGGGATAGGCAGGGTGCTTGTAGAAAAGACAGAGAGGAGTGGGCGGGGACTCAGGGGAAGAGGCTGGGCTCTGTCTCAGGCAGTCACAGTCTAGTACCAGCCTGGTCATGTAAGGGAAGGGCCCCCCTTCTCTTCTGGATAGCCCTCCTCCTGCAGTACAACCCACAGTCGGACACAGTGCAAAAAACTGTAATAATATGTCAGTGTGGCTCATTTTTAGTACTGCCTTTATTGTCGTCGATAGTTACGTGGCCCCTGCCACAATTGCTGGGCCATGAGATGCCCCTGAGGCATTCCAAATGCCCTAGGAATTTGCCTGTAATGCCTATGCCTAGGGCTGACTCTGCCTGCAAACACTCACACTGTGGTGCAGAGGGTGGACAACTTAAATAAAGGAAATCTAGTTTTTACAAAGGGCTTCAAATTGCATTTTTTACTCCCAGTATGCAAAGGGAGTATGTGACATGCTAGTTTGTACATTATCATTATAATAAATCATATATAATCAATATAATCATTATAATAATCCTCCACAATTCTATTGATGCTTACTGTATCAAATTGAGTCACAGTAGGGGTGTCAATAAATTTATGCAAATTATTTTAACCATAACCAGATGCCAAAATGGTGTTTCACACTGGAGTTAACTCATCCTCATCACCAGTGGGAATAGGTCAGTTTTTTTTTTCTTGGCAGATGTATTTGCTGACATCTTGATCATGAGGAGATCTTTGCATTTCTTAAGATGTGTGTCACGTGGATAAAAAATACATTATGTACTAATTAATCCTAGGATCAAGCATGGTTGCAAAATGCAAATTACAGATAGATCCACATACAGTACATCTAGCCTCCTTGCTAAACAGTACATACAGTACATCTAGCCTCCTTGCATGTTAAACAGCCCTTCTATTCGCTCCATGCCATGGTGTGACCCGGCACTGAGCATTTTTTTCCCTTAAAAATAAATGCATATTATTAGCAAAGTGATGCAAATAGAATGCACAAGCAGCCAATGCTTATTAAAATCATATGCGGCATGCCTATATGCTGTGTGCGACTGTGGCTGTACCTGAATGCAAAATGTTATATGACAGTGTTACAGCCCCTGACACTGTAACATAGCATTTTGTATGTGGATATAACCACAGTCACACACAGAATATAGGCTTGCCACATATAATTTGAATCAGCATTAGTTACTTATGTGCTGTGAAAAACATGCATGAAAAGAGGCTCAGTGCTACCGAGTCACACAGAGCTCATGTGTTTTGTGTAATACAACTTGTAGCGCATGGACCAACAAACAAAGAGAATTACTCCGGCGCTTAATAAAAAATAAATATATAAACTTAAATTTGAATAAATCTCAGCTGCAGAGAGTTTGGATGGGTCTGTGAAAAAACTCACCCTAAATGGAAAAACAGGAAAAGAGATAGATATATATATAGAGAAAAAAACTCTATTTATAAAACCTCTGCGCTAATAAAAATCTACCACAAAGATATGAATTGGCAGATAAATCACAGCAACCATTGCTTGTGCAAAAATTGTTCAGGACTCGATCAATGAAACATAATATATTTAATCATACACATAATAAATGGAAAAATAAAACAAAAAATTTAAACATATATCACATAGTACATATAAGACTCTTTGAGAAAGCCCCCGCTGCATATAGGGGCGAAACACGTCAGTGGGATCCCCAGCCACTTCGTTGTAGTCCAGGACATCCAGCAGCAACTGACCCGATCACCCAGGATGCTGGTGTGCCAATCACGTGATAACGCCACCGCTACAGTGTATCTATACAGCGTGGCCGCTGTTACTTTGCAAGACATCTCCTCAGTGGAAGGCAGGCTGTCGCTGACACTGGATCCAAGGCTTGTTTTCAGCCTGAGCTCAAACAGGAAGCCTTGTAGCTATTGAGCACACCAGTGGGGTGAGCATTACCTTTAGCTGCTGTTTAGAACTGTCCAGTTCACGAACTGAATATCCATACGGGACATTTGCAGTTTTCTACCCTTATGCACATATGAGGATAATTTATTACCTATTTCAATAGCAGGACAAATCCTCATTTTTATTTCCTTATATGCCTAAACACTGATGGCAGCAGTACATTTCAATTAAGGTATAGTGGTATTTAACATATTGAGATAATACCATTATTATATAAGGTGCTTTGCACGAGAGTGACTTCAAGCAATTGCTATTAATTTTTAAGCTATCTCAGTATGTATTTTATTAGATGTACTATGTGATATATGTTTAAATTTTTAGTTTTATTTTTCCATTTATTATGTGTATGATTAAATATATTATGTTTCATTGATCGAGTCCTGAACAATTTTTGCACAAGCAATGGTTGCTGTGATTTATCTGCCAATTCACATCTTTGTGGTTGATTTTTATTAGCACAGAGGTTTTATATATATAGTTTTTTTCTCTCTCTCTATATATATATATATGTATCTATCTCTTTTCTTGTAGCGCATGGAGGATAGATGAATGTGGACACATCTGTACAAGATATTGCCTTTGGTCTTGGTGAAGCAAATAAAGAACTTGATCTTCAACTCCAACATACTTAATGGAATCACTTAGTTTCATCTCCTCCTTCAGGTTCTCTAGCTACTTTTCTAGTAGTTTATTTAAGGGAATCACCTGACTCTGGCTGGCATTGTTTATACTCACTTCATTGCTTACTATTTCAAATGGTTTCAGTAGTTTGTTTAAAATGGAGAGTCCACTGTGCAGGACTAAGGTAAAATTCCCCCTCTCTTAGTCCCTATGTCATGGCTTGTTGTGTACATTTGGATGGCTTGTTGCATCCAATCCAGTCCAGCATATAAAGGGTGGATTCCACCTGGTTACTACCTCTTGCTTCAGTTACTGGCAAGACAAATGGAACTTCTTGGAACTGCTGCAATATTCTACATGGGATATCTGAATTCCGAAAATGTCCAGAAATGTTTCAGGCCACAGACTGCATCTCCTGCACACACCTGTCAAAATTCTGAATCACCCAGTTTATTATGGGCCTGATTTAGAGATGGATGCAAATGCGATCACAGCTGCAATTTCACACGGAATGCAGCTTTGAGAACATGCTAATAGTTCCAAAGCTTACCTGAGCATAGGGATGCCCACTGCTGCCTTTTCATCTGTGTTCTATGTCACATACCAGTGTAAAAATCATGACATCGATGCACATCAACCTGCCCTTACAGAAGATCTGACCTGTCTCAAATACAGCAGCTCTCCTGAGATGCAGAGAGCTCTTCTGCTGCATAGGAGATCACAATGGATAATTTATGCATGCCCATGTAACAGCATTTAAAAACTAAGGGTTAAATTTACTAAAGTGAGAGTTTTTAGAAGTGAGTTTTAAAAGTGATGTTGCCTATAGCAACCAATCAGATTCTAGCTATTATCTTCTAGAAGGTGCTAGTTAAATGTTAAGTAAAATCTGATTGGATGGAATTTTGCAGTGGGGACATAGGACCTCAACTAGTAGTCTAAAACCAGATGCATTGTTGGCAGATAATGGACACAGATTTAAAGCTAGCATAGCCATCATAGCTTCAGTGATCTGCTTTGCAACTACATGGCAG
The DNA here is from genome assembly GCA_031769625.1 of Taudactylus pleione. NCBI lineage: Eukaryota > Metazoa > Chordata > Amphibia > Anura > Myobatrachidae > Taudactylus > Taudactylus pleione. Next base: position 14,440,467 of record JAUIMM010000120.1, on the reverse strand, counting down.
CTTTCATACTTGCTTCCTCTTGCAAATGATTGTTTCACAGTCAATTGTTGTTTGAAACTACTAGTCTTCTTGGTCACCTTCTGTGATAAAAATTTGCCCCCAGCAGCAGCAATAGCTCAAGGATTCTTCTTGGGAATCCTGGATCGGGGAGGAGTAAGTTAGCCTTTGTGAATTGGATGCATGAGGAATACCTCCAATCATTAATGAGGAGATTAATTATGTAGTTGTTGGCAGTAGATATTGCTTGTGCTGGGATCTATCCATGCTGTTGGTTGCTGATGCCTTACTGCGTGTTATTATTTTACAGGATTTTTGAGATTTTACTAAATAACTCACTGCAAATGACGTAACAGGGAGGAGGTATCTAAATGGTTAATGTCCCTACCTCTACTTACTTTAGTCTCACAAATGGTACTATGGCTTGATAAATGTTGTTAGAGTTTGGAAAAATATAATTCCACAAGAAAGAGGTGTAGCTTATGCTCATCAATGAGAATAGCCCTCTTCTTATCACTGGCAAGAACTGCTTCCACTTGTGGCTGACTTTCTTTGACAAAAGCAACATCCTCCTCCTGAATTTTACCACCTTATTCTTGTCCAACACATTCATTATTAATGTCTTAATATACACAAATATTCCCTTTATCCTGTTGCACTTCCACAGTAGAATCCTTAATTTCTATATCACCATCATTACTTTTATTGCTACCTATCCACACATTTGCAGACAATGCAGAAATGGTGGAAAGAGGCTACTCTACAATTACAGTGTCAGAAATGTCAGACTCACACATAACACTCGTAGATCCCCATAGATTCTCATTAAGGAACTATGAAGTTTGTGAACACATGATGTGTTCTTTTGCCTTAGTGTTCTTTTTGTGTCCTTTTTTGGCTGTTTTGACACCTCTAGACTCAGAAGAAGGTGTTGCATGCGAAGCTGCAGTAGATGCCTGCCTGTCTTTGGCCCCAGCTTCAACAATAGGCACTATAGGGCACGAAACAGCAGTAGCAGGACCACCACTCACAAAGGAAGGCCATAGTTTGAGCTTTGAGCCTTTACTTGGTTTTACTTTAAACCTTTAAAAACCGCAGCTGTTGCACCATAGCAGTTTGCATGCTGATTAAAAGACTAATTCACACTCAGATATACAAGTGTCACATATCAAACTAATCAGCACAGTCTCCTGGTGCATCCTAGTCACATTGCGTTGTGACTTAGATGCATTTTTAGAAAAAAAATGCAAAAAAAGTTCCCTGGTGCAAGCAGAGTCTCACGGGGCCAGATGCACCAAGAGGGGCTGTTTGACTGCATCAAAGACGAATGAGGACACATATGTATGATGGGGTATACCACCACACACACCATCTCTTACACTTGAAGGAAAACACTCTGTGCTCAGACACAGTAGAGTAGTTTTTGGAGAGATAAACAATATACTGCAGTGATAGATTTCCTTGAGAAAAATAAGATGCAGGTTCATTTTAACAAACAAAAAACAACAGCACCACACACAATAGCCTGCTTGTTTGCACTGCCGTGTGTGAGTGTGCAGTCGGTGTGTGTGACAAACAATAAACTCATACACTGACAATGATGCTTGTAGTAACCCTTCCCAGGCACCTACTCCATCTATCAACTACTACAGTTTTTCTCCTAGTCCTACACAGGTTCATACTCCAGTCCTAATGGTGCCTTTATAGCACCCTGATAGCATGCTGATGGCATTTTTTACAACACAGTACTCACTCCCTCTCCCTCTGCTCTCCTGTGTGAAATGACACCCAATTACGAGGGAGGGACTTTTATATGCAATGCAAAACACAGCAGATCTGAGGCCTAGAAGATGACATTTTGCCTCTGTTTGGGATCCACACTTGGCAGGAAGAACTGAGCCGGGACTCTGATTCAAAACCACTAAGTTCGGTTGTGTTCGGTTTCCAGGAAAACCAAACTTCTCATCTCTACTTCTAACCCTTCGCCAGGACAGAGCTTTCTCGGAAACTCTGTCCCATCCCTCCAACAATGGTAAATGCATGCGAAAATTAAAATGTTAATAATGCAACAGTATTGCAAGTTGGGGTGAAAATATCATACCACAGCTGCATTAGCCACTTCCCACTCAGACTAGCACCTTTACTGCATTGGCTTAGAGCATGGAGTCTGGCAATGTAATATGCACACCAGTCAAGGCACAATATAGGTCCTGCTAATATTTAGACTGTGTAGTGCAGCTTTGGTTCATTTTTGGGGTGTGGGTCCCCCTGGATTGCTTTGCTGATCTGCTTCAGGGTATAACACATTTTCCTTTAACACAGTTTAATACTTCACTGTCTGTTTCTTTTATATATATGTATTTCACTTTTTTATTTTTATTCTTTATATGCGGCCAGCGGCTGCTCCTAACTATGGGCCTGATTCAGAGCCGGACGCAATTAGTGCTCGCTCGTCCTGAAAATAGGGGTGGCTATTCAAATGAACCGTTCGCTGTTTGCGGTCTGTTCACGCCTCTAGGTCTGAACGAGCGAACAAAACTTGCGGTAGTTTTTTGGGAAACTACGCCCCCTGGCCGCTCGCATCCTACGTCATGTCCGCTATTTATTAGATTAATCGAGTACATCAACCAGGGTATGAACTGCTCGCTATTCTTGTGGTTGGTTTTTGCTACCACAATTTTGAGAGCAGTTCTGGCTAAAAAAAAACCCAGTGACGTGGTCAATGACGCTGCTGTTTTAAATATGCACACCCATAAAACGCCCGTTTTGACCTTTAAGCACGCCTGCGATCGGATCTCCACTACCCGTTTTCAAGCACCTTCCCCTGTTACCACCCACATAAGCCTCATCCTGTCACTCAAATTATCAGGCATTCACTATTTTGCGAGCACACGAATTTCGGCCGAACTGACTGCTTCGCGCATGAGTATAACGATCCGTACGCATGCGCAGTTGGGCAAACATTGCTCGGAGCGAACGAGCTGCCGCTTACGAGTGGCTCTGAATCAGGCCCTATGTCTTTTACACTTCACTTTTCTTATTAGAGCGGTGCTTTGGGGTGGTTTGGCTGGCTAGTTTGGGGGTGTCCTGCGCTCTGGATTTGAACCCTAGTATGTTACGGACCTGCCCAACAGGAGGTTACCCGGATATGGTGGGCAGGCCCATAATCTTGGCCAAGATCATGCCAAAAACCTCTATTGTATTTACTGTAAAATGTATTTATTTATATATAATCAGTTAATTTGGAGTTGTGCACTTGTATTTCTTCTTTGTGTACACAGCTGCATTAGAAATGCAGATTGTGATAAATATGACCCTTAGCATTTGTTAATTAGCTTTAATTGGAAGCACCAGTGAAAGGTTTTCCATATTCTTATTGATTAATGGAGGTTGTTAATAAATACTCCCGTCAATTTAAACCAGGCAAGAAGTGTGTTTACAATACATACACAGTGATGGGACCCTTGTGACTTGGCACTCAGGTGAACCATGCAATGGTGGTGGATTTAGGTTATTATCACTTCTTATTTCCCATTTACAGCACATGCTACATCAATGGGTTTTTTGGATCAAATTTGTCTTTAAGGCTAGTGCCACACACTTGTGCATCTGCATATTTTAGAAATAAAAAAGGTAAACAGTAGAATTCCCTTCACATACATACCTATATGTGTTACAAATACTGTTTACTGTGTACTTGTGACAAGAATTCAGCAATTCAGCAAATACACTCCTAATTATGGGGCTAATGCAAGGTTGGCAGCAACTGCACCCTGAACTTAGGCATTATTGCACGCATTAACAAAGCCATAATTGCCTGAAAATGCAAAACGACATCTATCTCATGATGTGTGTTTGTCAGTAACAGTAACATATGTGCATGGTTTATCCCAGGAATACTGTACATCACATATGCTGTCACATCTTTCTTAACACAAACACAGATTACTGAGCTAACTTTTCTGACCCCTCCTGCTTAAGACCCAAAAAGACCAAAGGATCGTGAGATCCAGCTTTCACAGTCTATATTCATACAGAGGCGGATGGATTTAGAACATTGGGCACAAGCGCCTGATGATTTTAATCTGTGCATGAGTCTGAGACATACTGCACATGTGTATCGATGGTTACCGCTGGTGGATGCAGGGCCGGCTCCAGGGGTTGGAGCACCTTGTACCGCTCAGTTAATAGAGCCCAATTCTTGTGCGGGGCATTGGAAATGGGGATGTAGCCTAATTACCATAGGCCACACCCCCTAAGTGATGTTATTTGGAGGCATGCCCGCATGGCATGCCTCCAAATAATGTCAGGCTGGGGGTAAGCCCAGCACTCCGTCACTAGCTGGGCTTCCCCCAGCCCTCTACTGGCACTGAATGGATGCCACGCTCACCGCATCACAGCAGCAGAAGTGGTCGTCCCCAACCTCCCGATTTGACCACATGCGGGCCACTTTGGCCCACAAGTGGAACAGCGGGACAGTACTGTTGGGGAGGGGTGCACCCTCTATGGGGTGGCGCCCCTGTTCGACCGCACTGGTCGAACACCCCAAGAGCCGGCCCTGGGTGGATGCATATTGGAATTGCATGGAGATCCATGCATTTTTGATGGGTGTTCCTGGGTGATGAAGAGGGGGGATGGCTTTCCTTGGCGGGTGTTTTGGCAGCATTTCTGGGTCATAATAGTGGCCATGTTCCATCGGACATTCTGATCAACCATAGGGTTGCTCTAATCTCTGATGGTACATCCGATGTCCGCTCAATGGTGCAACTTATAACGCACAAGAGCAGATTAGAGCCACAGCCAGTGGGCATCTCAGTAGGAAGCCCATGCGCTGCAGGCATTAGCATAAAATTGCAGTACAGTAGCTGCTGCAGCTTTGTTACAGCCGCTACTGTACCTCCGTCCACTTCTGAATCAGGCGCTCATTTACAGTGAGCTTTTGCCTTTCTACTGCTGCCCACACTGATGTTACTATCACAGTGTAAAAGACAGTAACAAAATGTCATCCTCTATAACATGTGATTCTGAAATCTTAAGATCCGTCCCCTTTTTGACAGAACACAGAACCTGGGATAAAGTTAATTATTATTTGAAAAATCTGTGTCATTTAGCATGTTAACAAGATTATAGTTGCATTGTAGAACATGCATATTTATGTAAGTTATGTTAATATTGATAGAGCTCAGTATTCTTTATTCAATTCCATTATAGTCTATCTCCTTTAACCAGCACAAACCTTAATACAGCCTTTCAGACCAGCTTTCCTAAGAAAACAAACACCATTATATTGCAATCATATGGTCTCTATTTGGGTGTTCATATGAACTTGCTCCTTAGTTGATATATTTCCATATAAAGAACAATGATGCACTGTGCAAGGTTTGCATTTTGTAAGTAAACCTGTGATATGATTGATATCTTTGGAGCAATACGCAACTGGAGAAAAATCTGGTTCTTGTTTGCATTTAATATATGCCCTTCTTTTCAGTATATATTCAAGACCAAAGCTATTTCCATTTGTTTTAGAGGAATTTGATGGACCAGTGCCTGAGGTACAAAGGGATATTCTACACTCAATACATTTTCAGAATAGTAATATATTTGGTTCAGAAACTTAGAATAACATTATCAAAGTAGAATAAAAGTCTTATCCATCTAACTGCAACAGTACGAAATATTTCAGAACAATTAGTAGTACCTGTAATCATGACAGACATTAGCATTTGGATTGTTTTTACGATATAATACATAATACAGTACTTTAAGTATGAAACTATCTTTACCAGTTGTCAATGTGACTACTGTCTATCTGTATTGTGTAAAAAGTATGTGTTTAATTAGTTAGTTAATAAACATTACTCTTGAATATAGAACAGAGAAAGGAACGAAGGTATAATATTACTACGGCGTGATTTTATGGGGCGGTCACAAACTATTGAGGATCGACAGTGGTTTATTGGTTGAAATAACTGAATTAACTAAAGATGGTTTAAATTTCAAGAGTAAAACCACCACCAATGTTTGGCAGATCAGAAAGTATCAAATTACCAATGCCAGTTTAGAATCAGCTAGAGGTTTCTTTGAAAACCACAGCTGTCGAGTTGTTCTTTTTTCTTTTTATGATGGATTTCAATTGGTTAGCCAAAATGACATACCATTTGACATAATCAAAAACACTATAAATACCCTATCTACATCCAGTGGCCTATCTAGGGAATTTGGCACCCAGGGCAAAGGAATAAATGGCACCCCCCCCACCCCCCCACCCACCCCCCCCATAATTACCCTACAGGCCTAGTGTCCGACAACCTGGTGGACTAGGTAGGAATTATTGGTATAGCTTACCTGTTCTCAGCCAGAGACTTCTGCTGCTGGTCCATCCCGGCACCACCGCCGGAGCTCTTCTATCTTGAGCCCGGCATCTTCTGGCCTCTTCCAGGGTCACCAGACCTGTTTACACAATGTCTGCCTCCTCCGCCTGCTGCCACCAAACTGACTTCTCTGCCTAGTGGCATCTGACATCAGACACCACAAGCGGAGCCAGCCATGACACGGCTCGCTGTGATTGGCTCGCCGTGGCAGCTTTCTATCAGCTGCCAGTACGCAAGCCATAATTAGTTCACAGCTGGTGCCAAATTCAAATGGCCACGGGTCCATGAGCTGCAACCAGTTTGCAGCCAGCGCCAAATGTCACCTGCCGCAAGGAACAGTCCGGTGAGATGTGTCCCGTCGGGGACACATCTCACCAAACTGCAGGACTTCCAGCACTGGGATCAACGCTTTATCCCAGTGCTGGATATTGCGAGAGGGGGGCACCCGTGGTGCCTTCTTCTGCCGGGGTGCCCAGGGCAAGCTGCCTAACATGCACCCCACTGGTTACACCACTGGCAACACCTTCAATTCCATTAAAACGATTGGGAGGTATATTATTGGAGGAGTTGTTAGAGCAGGAGCTATGAGGAGTGTATTGTTGTGGTGTGAAAAAGATGGTGTCTGAAGGGTAGCCTTTTGTATTTTATTTAAATCAGTCTATTTTATGTCTATTCGGATTATAGTCTTTTATGTATATTATTGTCCGTCATGTGTGGGGTTTTTATTTTACTTGTGACTGTGCTGTGTTTAGGCTTTTTTCTGTGTTGTTGTCTGTTTGTGTATATCCTGTCGGCTGAAAGTAGAGAAGATAAGTATGGGGGAGGGGAGACTGCAGGAAGATAATGTTGAGGCTGTGGAGACTGTAAAAATGACAGAAGAGGGGAGCAAAGTACCCAAATCTAAGTCAAGGAGCAACACTAGATTTAGATATGAGGAAAATGCGCCCTGGTTTCCTCCATTGTGTTATGTTATGACCTCAAACATGGCAGTCAGATGGTCAAAACTCCTGAATGTCAAAAGAGGCCCCACTGCAGAAAATTATTTTCAGGCATCAAACAGATGATGAAGAAAAGATTGCAAAGGAAAGGAAGCCTACATTGGAGGAGTTACCATACACCAGATACTGCCCCCTGAACTTGTGGAGGACACTGACTTCCACAATTCAGAAACCCCTCTGTCGTAGTAACAGGATGCTGAGCTATATATCTGCTATTTAAAATAAATAAATGCACGCACCCAATTGTATATTTATTTTGTTATTAACAAAATGAATCCCCACAGCATAATTATCAAATAGCTAAAACAGGTTTGAAAAGCAACAGCGCACACTTTGGATTTGCAACATAACAAACGCTGATTATTATAGTCTTGTAGTCACTGCTTCTTCATGGCCAAAAACTCAGCTGTCAACAAGTGTGCCCACTCAGAAGGTGATTGAAACATTGTGGGGGGAAGGGGAGAAGATATTTAGGGGCTAATTCTGAGTTGGATGCAGCTGCTCCCGTGTCCACTGGGAGTCGCCTGTCCGTGACTTTATGCTAATGCCACTGCAAAGCCCTTCCCTGGTGTACATCTGTGTGTCCGAATGTGCAAGGACTGAGACGGACACTGTCAGCGCTCGTAGATGCAGAAATACTGATTGGTGCATATTTAGATGGACCATTGGTCACAATATAAAAACTTGCACCAGCCCTATAGCAGGTGCAGCTTCTCTGTTAGAGGAAGGCCTCCTATGTGAGCGATTGAACATCTTTGTATGCAACCACTTTCACAAACACACCCGTGACATTACCAGAAAATGTCCATAAATTGGACCATCACTATGCATGCAGTAAGCCACTGCCCTGGAACGCTCAATACATTTTCAATACACTTTTCCAAGCATGTGTCTGAGGGCCTAATTCAGCAAAGATCTATATTCTGCTAATACGCATGCAATGCAGTTGCTAATATCAGCGGTCATATGCAAATGATTGCATTCGCATTGCGATCACAGCCTAATCTAAAGACGACCACTTCCCCTTACTCACATCCATATACTTTAGCGGAATCAGTATGAGTGACCACCGGACATCAGCTCGGCCATTCAAAACCCAACACCAGCAGCCCAATGGGTGAAAATCCCAACAGTGCAGGTAAGTATACTACCCCTACCCCTCTCCTCCCCTAACCCTCCCTTAGGGGTGCCTAACCCTAACATCCCCCCTAGTGCCTAACCCTGACCACCCACCATTAGACATTAGAGCCTAAACCTAACCCTCACGGGGGGTGACTAGCCCTAAGCTCCCTAGTGCCTAACCCTAGCCTTCGCCCGGGTGGGGAGTTGCCTAACCCTAAATTCCCCTGGGGTCCCTAAACCTAACCCCCCATCCCCAGCCAAATGTATCCTCTCCCCCAGCAGAGGATGATCGGTCCGGAATCCTCTCTGCGTTCCGGCATCGGGGTTAACATAGGCGTTGTTTTTTTACGCCTGTGTTAAATCCCTTGCCGGGATTACAGTGTCGGGATTGAGACCGGCGGCTTTTATAACTACATCCCACTTTAGCAATACAGCAAAATAAGCAGTAATATCGAGTAACTTCGGACCAATACTTTCACAAGCCCAGACCTTACTCAGAAATTGCTAACTTCCATGCACACTATGAGACCTCAGGCTGCTTATGGCACTGCAGTGGCTAATTTGTGCACGCCCCTGCAACGACACACCTGTGTTTCCCAGACCACCCCCCTGTCACCACCCACAAATGGTACTTCCTGTCAATTACTCTGCGATGGGTCTGCGGAGCCTCTGCAGTCCTGATTGCAGTGCCTGGTTCGCGCACTGCGATGCATATGCATGTGCAGAATGCAACAATCAGCCGATTGTGTGCGTATTAGCAACTGTGATCCTTGCTAAATCAGGCCCTGAAATTGCAATTGTGACTGTATAAACAAAGGGCCTGATTCATAGATGTACGTTTATCTGATTATGTTTTCGGGTCTGCATCTCTGCTTAGATGTTCTGTGCATGTGCAGAATGGTCCTGCAATTGCGCTCACAGACCCCCCCCCCAAGCCGCAGCATGATTGATATGCTGCAGCGTTTGGGAGTGAAGCGGTGGCGTGACTGGTCACCATTCCCAGAAACGGGCTGTCCCCATTGAAATTAAACTATTATATAACGCCAGTGTGCAGGTTATGTTCTTGAAGGCACCTACCATATGAAAAGATAGCCTACAAATGTGTTATTTAACACTGTGGCTTCATTAGCGCCAAATATAATTTTTCAGCAAGTCCGATCCTTGGAGGCTCAGCTTATTTGCACAAGTAAAACTACTGAAAGCAACATGCAGACAACTGTGATTTGCAACATTTGTACATCTGTGTGCAATTGAGCTTGAATCTGTACACAAAGGGCTTCGATGCTAGAAGCTGCAGCTTTCCTCACACTAAGTTCCGTTATGTTTCATCTGCAACTTTGTACGTGTGTAAAACCAATTCCTGTGTGGTTAAAGTCACAGCCTAGCATCACTAGTACACTGTGAGTGGCTTTACACAAAAGTTTACTGAAAAATATGGTATACTAATCCTCTCCAGTGTCTCGCACTTTATGGCTTATAGGCATTAGGTGTATAAGAACACATCTGTACTCATCTTTAGGGCACACCACTCTGCAATGCATCATAGTTTTGACATGTTTTAAAGTATTATTTTAGACATTTTTTTAGCCTATGCCTTTAAATGATAGATTTCATATAGTGTTGAAATCACTTTGAAGAAGCAAATTTTGTAGGTCTCTACAACAATATAGCTGAGTACAGTATATTGTGCAATTTCATGTTGGAATGCTGCTTTGAACTAAATTGCTGCAGTTTTCGAGCAACTTAATGTGAAGTACTGTACATCCACATGTTTGCTGCACTGAAAAATATCCACAGTTCAATAAGGGAGCTGGACACTAATGTCATATCTCTTAGCTGACATAGTTGGCCACTTACCTGTACCATCTGTAATAGAAGAATGCAGTGCTGGTGCAGCTCCATCAGGCTCCCTTCCAGGTACTCCTCTATGGGGTATACAATAGGGAAACCGGCTGCCTTAATACCGACAGCCGGCTTCCCGACTGTCATATCCCGGCGAGGGTGAAATGCCGGGTGTCTATATCTAGACACCTGTCATTTCCCCGACGCCGGGAGACAGGCGCCTGGCATCCCGGTCAAAGGGATGCCGGGTGCCGCGAGCGGACAACTGCAAGTCGGGGCGGTTAGGTTTAGGGCACCTTGGGGGTACTTAGGTTTAGGCACCCCCCTGGGAGGGTTAGGGTTAGGCTAGGGGGAGGGAGGGTTAGGGTTAGGTACCCCCGGGGGGAACTTAGGGTTAGGCATCCCCCTGGGGGACTTAGTTTTAGGCAGTTGGGAAGGGGGGGTTAGGGTTAGGCACTTAGAGGGGGGATTAGGGTTAGGCACTTGGGGGGAGGTTAGGGTTAGGCACCCCTAAGGAGGGTTAGGGTTAGGGGTTTAGGTTAGATTAGTTTATACTTACCTTAGTGACGATCAGGATTCCAGCACTGTCGGGCTTTCGCTGATGGGAACTCTGCTTTTGTCGGCCAGGCGCTGCCGGGAATCGAACCGCCTGCCATGTGGCCGGCAGTATTTCATACTGATTCCCTCTATGGTGTGCTGGTTATACCAGAGTAGAGAGTAGCAGAGGGATGCCCAGTGAAGGCCCCATTATATTTGTGATGGGCAGGAGTATTTGGGTGTAACAGATGTGTAATTAGCCTAGAGTTTCAGTCATATTCTGAATAACCTGTAAGGCTCCCTTCCAGCTACTCCTCTATGGTGTGCTGGTTATACCAGGGGAGAGAGTAGCAGAGGGATGTCCAGTGAAGGCTCCATTATATTTGTGATGAGCAGAAGTCTTTGGGTGTAACAGAGGTGTTATTAGCCTAGAGTTTCAGTCATATTCTGAATCACCTGTAAATAATAATTATAATAATAATAATAATAATAATAATAATAATAATAATAACATAGCTGGTATTTTGTGCAAAGCATAGGAAACAAAATAAATTTCATATGTTATGATAAGCTGCACCTACCCAGGAGCCATTACTCTGACATTAATTATTTGTATACTTTTTATAATATATTCATGACTGTCTGTATAAGTAGGTGTCATGGTCTGAACCAGCATAGCCCAACATAGTAAAGTGATACTGGTTCTTAAATACCTCTTATGTAGATGTGGTCAGGGGCTCAGAGAGAGGGTAAGGGTAATAATTAACTGGGCCCGAGTTTGTTGGAGGGGCCAGGTGGGGGCCCTGGGCTGATGACCTTACTCTTATCTGTCAGCAGCTCAGCACATGCTGTTATGTGCTGGGCTGCAGTGGGAGCAGCACCAGTCTCCTCTTCTCTGCCTCTGGGGGGAGCAATCGCCCCCCCTGTATTTGCGCAGGGCTGAGGGGCTCACAGCTTCCTTCTCCACGAAGGCACAGTGCTGCTTTACAGCACTGCAAAAGGTATTTTTTCCCCTAAGGGGGCATGGCCATGCCTCCCACAATATGCCTCCCACAATTAGGCCACTCCCCCAATCAGTACCTGGTCCCGTGGAGCCTCTTGGCGAGCATGGATGTGGTCTGAGCCCAATATGTCCACAGTCTGTAGCTCTCAGGACAATAAACTATATAATGTTGCCTTGAGCCCATAACATTTTGATTCCTGCTGTGGAAGAAGACAGTCTGTTTCTCCAGGGAAGTTAGTATATTGCTCAAATGCCTAATGGGCTGGGTGATGCCCATAACCCTGTATGACACAGATTGGAAGAAATTAGTGGCAAAGGAATGAAGAGCACTCATCGGCTTGTTTTAGGCCAAAGACAGATTGTGAGCATGCCATATCAGGCTCTAAATGCTCTTAAAACTGGTTAAAAAAACACATGAGGTTGTTATGAGTAAGGTAATACACGTGCAAGACCATGGTTTTAGACAAGTGGGAAGATGTATCAAGCTTTTGAAAGAGATAGACTGGAGAAGTTGCCCAAAGCAGCCAATTAGCTTCTAATTGTTATGTCATAGACTGTGCTAGAAGCTGATTGGTTGCTTTGGGTAAGGCATAATACATATCCTCCAAGGAATTCAGGTTTACGTATCCCCAGAATAGTCTTGACCTGTGGAGAATCCATGGAACCTATGGCTGGTGTTCCTCCTCTACCTCCTCCACCCTTCTGCTGTGCTGAGTTTGTAATGCAGCTTATATGCAGTAGTAATTATGCATCCAATTGCCTAATACTGCTATTATTCTATAATCACAGCAGAGCACATGTTTATGTAAATTTTTATAAACTTTACAACCCACCTGAGACCAATTGGCTACGATAAAATGAATCTCGCCTTTCAGAAAGAAGTAATTTTTTTCTGGGTGTTGATGTTTCTCATGGCATCATGGCATACTCTAAACCAGTGGTTCTCAAACTTGGTCCTCAGGACCCCACACAGTTCACTTTTTGCAGGTCACCCAGCAGGTGCACAGGTGTATTCATTACTCACTGACACATTTTAAAAGATCTACAGGTGCAGCCAACTATTTCACTAGTAATTATGTGAGGAGACCTGCAAAACATGCACTGTTTGGGGTCCTGAGGACCGAGTTTGAGAACTGGGCTCTAAACTAACGATTTTCTGGTTGCTTGTTGGCAATTTGGCTTTTAGTAATTACAGTGGATGAAAAACTACCAGGAAATAGTGTAGTTGTAGTATTGAGGCTGTCGAGAGCTGAAACGGGCCCGAGGTGTAGTCAAATCCGGGACCTGTCAGTTTCGGGGAAGCACTGTATGTACAGTGTGTACATACAGTGCTTCTGTGTCCGCTGATTTGGGTATTCATTTTTTTGTTTTACCAAGCCCCATGGATGCCTACTGAATAAGGAGAATGACCTGTGCCATGAAGTAGAGATAAGTATGTAGTTTGAGTGTGAGACTGAGTCTAAGTGTGTAATAAAGGGTTAAATCCTTCGTGTGTGTGTCTTTTTTTAAGATTTTCTTTATAGTAGGGGTACAGGTGCCAGCAGTCTGCATAGATCACACTGTTGTGTGCAGTGCTTATGCATAACATGCAGCTCACAGACACTTCTATTAATTTCTTCTATTCTGCTTCATGTTCTACCATGTTTTTGAATATGAAACTTAGTAAATCTGTGAGATGTATTTCTCTCTATGGAAAGTACTCACATGTTAATTTGATGGTCTATTGACTTCTATTTGTGTGTTTTGCCATCTATTTCAGTGCGGCACCGTGTTTTTGCACTTGTGTTTGCCTTAGTAAATCTCCGAGCTGTAAAAACATTGAAAACTTGCAATTGATTCTTAAATATACCACATACAATAAAATGGAGGATGTATAGCTAAGGAAAGGGCCTCTGAAAAATACATTTCCCCCTCCCCTAAAATTCCCTCAATGGAAAATTACATTTGGAAAGACAAATAACACTATAACATTTATGTGGTTACAGTAAAAACATACAAAGTATTTTTAGCAAAACTCACATAATCTGTACATGCAAAAAATGGTGGCGATGCAATCTTTATATGGTCCCTGCTAGCAAATTAATTAAAATAATTTTCATAATTTTATATATATATATATATATATATATATATATATATATATGGCTTCTTTCACAGATCTGCTCTTGATACAGAACAGTTGTAAGTTTCTCATTTATGGTAGTAAAATAGGCATATATAGTATATACTTACATTTTTGTTGACAACAAAACTTAGCATAATTTTTGGATATTTTCTGGTACATTCCATCAATCAATAATTGTACATGTGTATTCTGACAGCCAGCAAGGGCTATCCCATTACTTGCGGAAAGAAAAATGGTTTTAATCAGTGTCCATCTAAGTTTAGTGAGAGTTACTGATCATCACTCATGTGGTTTTATTTCCATCCTAATCTGTGCAGAAATACTTTGGCACTAAAAGTCATGACAGTTTGGGATAAAACAGCTCGCTCTAAGAGACAGGTTAGGAAACAAAAGAAAATATTCATCTGTAAATCCTTCATCACCTCGTCCTTTAAGAATACCTTAAAAAAAAAAAAATGTATGACTTCATCGTTTCACATTCATTCTTTGTTACTTCTTCTACCTCAGGTATTGCAAGCATTTAGCAAATGAGCGTTTGTATATGTTGTTTTAAATTGCTTATGAAAAAAGTACTTATGCTCTCCTACATCTGTGTTTTAGAAACTATGGGCCAGAGTTATCAATGAGTGATATTCTTCATATATCCCGTTACTAATCTTAAATGGTGCTCCAATCAAGATGCGGTCAGGATGCCGGCGAAGGGATGCCGGATGTCAATACACCAACACCAGAATTCTGATACCCATCAGAATGCCGATGCCACCATCCAGAAGAGATGAAGATACCTACGTCAGCATCCCAAGTATATGGGTTACGGTTAGGCTGGGTATGGGGGGTTAGGTTTAGGGACTCCCGGGGTGGATTAGGGTTAGGTACTGACCGAGGAGGGTTAGGCTGTGGGGAGGTTAGGGTTAGGCACCACCAGGAGAGGGTTAGGTTTAGGGTGTGGGAATGGGGGGTTAGGTTTAGGCACCACCGGGAGTGAGCTTAGGGTTAGGCTCCACCGGTGGAGGGTTAGAGGGGAGAGGAGGAGGATTAGGCTACTTACCAGCCTGTGTCGGGATCCTGAACATCGGGATGCCGCTGTCTGTCTTCTGACCGGCGGTATTCCGACTGCCAGTTAATCATATGTATTAACTGAACCATTCAATCAGCTCCCAACTGTAATGTGATTGAAAAATGACAGTTTGGAGCTAATTGGTTGGAGCAAATTTTGTAAGATTAGTAAGGAGCGAGAACAAGGATATCACTCTTTGATATATCCGGGCCTATACTCCTATAACCCTCTCTATTCTAATAAACTGAAAAATTATTTTATTAAATTGTTATAGCACAAACAATAAAGACAATACTGATTAAAGTGTAGCAGAATAGTGACAGAAGATGAATAGATTTCATTGTTCTATTTCTGAAATTAGGCAGCAAAAATGTATAAAGGGTGAATAGACTTGTAAGAACAGTTCACTATCACTTTATTATTATAAAAATTGTAGGCCACTTTGGAATATTGTGGCTAGTGATAAAGTCATCCAACTGCAGCATATATATATATATATATATATATATGTATATATATATATATATATATATATAAATTTATATATGCAGTTGCTATGACTTCACTGCATGTAGGTAGTTGTTATCTATATAATAATCCCCTAATGTCTGTCCCATCTCCATTGGAAGTGGGAACCAGAGCGAACGCTGCCTCTCCTCTGACTCTCACTGATAGGGAGGGGGAGACTAAGTATAGCCATGGATGGAAGAACATTGGATGGAGCAGAGAGGTGGAGTTAGATAGTGGGGGTGGAGTAAGATAGAGTGTGTGGTATAGAGCAGGAGGCAGAGTATGACAGAGCATCTTACAGAGAGAGGTGGCAGGGTTGGGAAGAGCAGCAGTCAGACTAAAGTAACCTGGCATAGGGTTCCTTTACTAGTATATCATAAAAATCCACTGTTAGCACCATCATAGTGATTTTTCAGTATTTGAAATGGCATGATGTAATCTCATTGCCACCTCCATATGGGCCACCTATGTCATAAAATATATAGCACATGCACAGTACCTGTTATACAGAGAAGGTGCAGGCATTATTACCAGGGGGGAGGGTAAGTGCTAGGGGTTATTACCAGCTATTGTGCATTATTACTTGTATGGTACTCTATTCTGGACATATTACACTATTAAACTGGACATTAATAGTGGTATATGTAATAAACCCTGTTACTGTAGACAGAGTGATACAGTGCTTTGTGTGTGATTTGTCAGTGAATAGAGGGGCACAGTGATACAGCTCTGTGTCATTTGTTCTGTCAAAAAAGGGGTGGAGTGAGACACAGGGCTGTGGTGATCCCTGTCAGTGAGAACAGAGGGGGTATCACAGCCGGGGCCACAGGGTGTAGTTACTAGGGTTCCTCTGAATTCTAAATGGTTGAAGAGAGGATATTATGTAGTTAGGGGAAATACCAAATAGGGCAGGTGCAAAGAACCCATTCTGTAGATGAAGAGGAGAAAATAGTCCATGAAAAGAGGGCATGAGCTCAGTTATGGTGAGAAGGAGACAGATCCGAACATAGGGCCTGATTCAGCTTTGGGAATAGAGTAAGATATAGGGGCAGATGTACTAAGCTCTGGAAAGTGATAAACGACAACCAATCAGCTCCTGTCATTTTTCAAACACAGAGTGTAATATGACATTTGCTGAATGACTGGTAGTTTATCACTTCCCAGAGCTTAATACATCTCCCCCATAGCAAATAACTGTGCATCTTGATAAAACCATGCTGTACTGCAGGTGGGGCAGATTTAAAATGTGCAGGGAGATTCATACATGCCTACTCTCCGGAAAGTCGCGGTAGGCTCCCGATTTTTCGGGTAACCCCCCCATACCCCCAGGAAAGTGGACACTTCTCCCGCATTCTACCCACTTCCTAGTGAAGTGGGCAGAATGAGAAACAATTTCTCGCAGGTCGACGGGTCCACGAGTAGGGGGCGGAGTCAAATGACATAAATCTTTGATAATGGCATCATTTAGCCCGCCCCATGTTCATATACAGAATCACTGCACTTTACTAGGAGTGAGCAGGGATTAATGACACAGATCGCCTGGCCCCGCCCCCGAAACAGCCCACCAGCTTCTCTTCCCCAGCTTTCTCCCGGGGAGGAAGTGTCAGAAGTCGGCAAGTATAGAGAGATTTTGATTTGGGAGGGGAGTGTCCAAACTGACATCTAAATTGCAGTGTAAAAATAAAGCTGTTTAGCATTTGTGGGCTACAAGCAAAAGCAGTCCGTATTTACCCCACATGCAAAACAATGTATGTATTTGCACCCGTTGCATTGCAACATGGTTTGTCCAGGTTCACAGTTACTTGCTATATTGTACTCATAGAGCCTGATTCAGAAATGTACACTAATGCCATTGGAGCAGCAATCCCATATGCAGCAGCTGTGCGAAAATATGCAAATGTTACAGATGCCGAGGAATGTATTGAGACGCCCCTTCTGCAGCTTTGCAAATCCAAGCATCTGCATACAGAAACGCAGCATTGATCACAGATCCTTCGTTAATCGTAGTTCTGAGTAGCCCTATTGTCATGCAGAATGACCATGTGTACTGAGATGGTGGAGCATACAGGATCACAGATGGAGACTGTGACATGCCCCGAAAATGGTGGTGAGATGTCTGCGTTCTTTTCCAACACTCCCCGCTACCTCCCATAAACGCTCCCTAACTGTCAATCACACTGTAAGTAAATTATCCCTACAATCGACTATGGTACCTTGACACCTGCACAGTGCAACTCAATAGCATATGCAGATTGCCGATTATCTCTCAACTGCTTAAACATCAGAATAGGAGACATCACTGAATCAGGTCCATTATGGCTAATGTGGGGGTAGCCCACACATACAAAAAACCCCAGCAGCTAGTAAGAGGATCACTGCAGAGGAGTGTGGATAAACTAAATAGGAAGATAGAAGCCCCATAATAGAGTTAAAGAGGTTTGGCAGCCCCTAGTTTGAGGGGAAGTGAGCAGTGATGTGAAGGCTGAATGAGAGCTGTGATAAATAAAGAGAAGCAAAGCTGTCTTAAGAAATAAGAGAGTTTGGTTGAGCAGTAGGGATGAGCAGTTTGGTTTTGCTGAAACCTGAACACACCGGAACTTTGAGGTTCTGAATGAATCAAGTCCCAGATCAAATCACTTTGGGGTTCCGAGTAGAATTGAGTCTGACTCGCCCAGTTCAGAACTTGGATCTTAAAACCGGATCTTGCATGTTTTGGATTGCATGTAAGTCCTGTCCCTCCCTCGTGATTTCAGGTGCCATTTCACACAGGAGAGTGTATAGAGAGGTTATGGGCTATAGTTCATGTTGCAATACTACATACTGGTCGCCATTAGAGAGAGTCAACATTACCATCATGTTGACATTGTGAATGTCGACATTCAGACCATGTCAATATTCTGATGTCAACATACTGTACAGTAATGACAGCATACCACCAGCTACAAAGTAACAGGTAGTTACATGTATTATATTTTATTGGGTATATTCAGTGGCATAGTATATCTAACACCATTAGTGCAAATTCCATTGTGTTTGTACAATGTCACTAGACAAACTGTGTCTTTACGGGCATGTTGCATCGTGGTCATGCTATAGCTTGTAAGGTATATTCCAATGGTGCACAATATACTTCACTATAAATGTCACTGAGGACAGACTGTCACTTATATCAGGGCCGGCTCTAGGGGTGTTCGACCAGTACGGTCTCACAGGGGCGCCACCCATAGAGGGCGCACCCCTCCCCAACATCCCGATTTTAGTGGGACAGTACGGTCCTGCTGTTCCACCCGCGGGCCACTTCGGTCAAATCGGGAGGATGGGGACCCCCACCGCCGCAGCTGTGTGGCGGTGCCAGACCTCCGGAGTGTGAATGGGTGCAGCGCGCACATGTGCGTGGCATCCATTCACTGACGGGAGAGGGCTGGGTAAGCCCAGCTAGTGACGGAGGGCTTGGCTTTACCCCCAGCCTGACGTTATTTGGAGGCGTGCCATGCAGGCACGCCTCCTAAAAATGTCACTTAGGGGGCGTGGCTGATGGTAATGAGGCCATGCCCCCAATTTCGCGATGACAGGGTGCATCCTAACGGGCTGGCACAGGGTGCTCAGACCCCCTGGAGCCGGCCCTGACTTGTATGTATACTGTATATTACTACAAAACATGATAAGCAGCATTGCAATTTGCATACACTGCAATTGATTGCAAGGGAATGATAGCATTAAAATAATTTCAATGTTTTCTCAATACAAAAATAGATTAACAATGTGTGTTTTGGTTCATAAAACAACTTCAAATAATTAAAGATCAGAGTTTTAATCTAGCAACAAAGTACGTGTTCCCTAATCTGATGACCGCAAAATGAGACAAAGCACTTGGCATTAATGGAACGAATATATGGTATGTTGAATAATGCTTTAATGATAGGTAAACTGCTCTTTCTGAAATACACACAAAATAGAGCATTCCTGTCCTTCTGATTCCTCAGCTTATATTCCTTTGGTTTTTACTCATACTCATTGTGACACCTTATAAGCTGCTAGCATAAGAAACATTGCCTCTAGTCTCAATTGACCCACATTTCACATACTAGATTTACAGCAAGGCAGCAGTCATTTCTGACAGCTGATGGATATACTAAAAGTTAAAAGGACAACGTGTCACTTTAATAGAGAGCTATTGTTGTGTGCGAGTTTAAAGCTATGTAATCAATTTAACATTAGATGTTTCTTTCTAGAAATGTGTATGATGTCCCAAGAACAACTAAACATATTTATTTATTGATTAATTAATATATTCACTGGAATGACATTATATTTCTGTTTTGCCTGATGTAATAAATAAAATCAATATTAATTAAAACATGTCTGGCGGAAGAGATTCACATCAGTCACTAACGAAAAGTCTCCTCCATAACTGCATATAGGCAACACCAGGTTGGTTTTGTCATAAAGTTAATTGCAGCGTTAAATCTAGTGACAATATTACTAAAATCACAGCGGCTGCATGCAAATTGCAGACCATTACATTTGGACTGTGGAATGCAATGATTCTAACTGTGTATGCCTCCAAAACTATCACTACGTCCAGCTTTTAAAACAGGGATATGTGGTTTCTTTAATAGAATACAAAAGTGTAACTTTCCACAAATAACTGGTTCCTTTCTAGGTCCATCACATAGAGAAGGCTTTCACGGAGACTGCCAAGATGCTTCTTAAGTGAACTGAAATGGCACTTGAGAACTATCCTAATATCATCAGGACAGGCCATCTGTGGTTACCATCTGCTGTAAGCATCCATACATGTGTATAATTATTTTGTCATTTATATATTTGCTCTCAAAAATGTGCCTTGTTACTGTATGTAGGAAAAATAATAATTTATAGATGTACCTTTTTTATACTAAACATAAAGCCTGCAAAAAGTGAATTGAAAATGTTTTAGATCAATCAATATTGACTAGAGCTCAATTTATAGTAATGTTGTATATATGATTGATGAAGCACATATATTATAGACACTTATAATAAAATAAAAATAAAATTGAAAATTAGTTGCATGCTATAATAAACCAATTTATTTATTGGAATAGACACTCACTCACTATACCCCTTTTACACCAGAGCTAAAACCTGGGTTATTGCAGGGTTAGCCTGCGTAGCTTCTTGGTGTAAAAGGGGACAGGGTTGGATTTCAGTGACCCGGCAATCCAGCCCAGGTAACTTGCCGGGTTTAACACGGGAATGACCCGTGAAACCCTGCAGTGTAAGTGGCGCGATCCAGGTCACGATGACCTGGAGCGCGCAGCATGCCGGCTGATTGGCCGGCTTCAGTGGCGCTTGGAGATGACGCCATTTTCAAGCATCCACTTCCATGACGGAAGAGCCGGGTCACTGCAGACCCAGCTCCGGTGTGAACGGCGCCGACTCTGGAATATCCTAGGACGACACCGGCTAAATTCCGGGTCTGATGCGGTTTGGAACCCTTTTCCAACCTTCGGGTCAGACCCTGAATTTAGGTATAAAAGCGGTAATACTCACACACTCACTCACTCACTCACTCACTCACTCACTCACTCACTCACTCCACCCAACGATTAAACTGACTGAGCATGATTCAATTAACCGCAAAAAGCATAATTTTTTTCTAAAACTTTACGTGCTATCCTATTAGCTGTGGCTTTTCACACATGAGAAATTTGCGCAGCTAAAGGCGGAGAATAGTTTTCACCATCTCAGAGCAGGTGAAAAAATGTGCAAACACCCTATTTTAGCTAAAAATGTGGGGACTTGGTTCAGAATCCCCTGGACACCCCCATTATGACTAATTAGGCAAAACATTTTTTTAACTTAATTCCCGCTAATAATGACATGTAATTTTTGGGGTCAAAATGTAAAAAGTGTTGGATAATGGTTTTAAAGTAGTGTGGTAGGTATTTTGGGGGCTGTATGGATGGGACAAGTGTCTTGAGGATTACAGGTGGCTGCAGCAGGTGTATTTTTTACTTTTTTTAAAAGTACCCTAAAATGACACAAAAATATAGTTGCACCCATTTTATGTACCCCTAATTTAACTGCAACTTTTTTTTTGGCCATAAAGTTGCTTTCTATCGTTTTTCCACTGTTTAAGAAAAATGCATATAACACCCATTTGACGCAATTTAAAAACCCCAAGCCCTTTGACTTTGCCAAATAATACATTTCTAAACTATTACCCAATGTTAGTTTACCTTTTTTGGGGGGTACAGGCACATTTCCCCATTTTTGGGGGTACAGGCACATTTCCCCATTTTCAGGTGCACTTTTCAATGTGTTTTTTTCTGGCGAATGCTGCATCTAGTCTTTTGTAATAGGATTGCACGAAAACCCGCAAAAGTGATAGCGGCGAAAAGTGACACAATCAGCTGAAGGGTGCGAAAAGTTAAAACTTCAGGTTTTTGCGTCAAATTGAATTTCCCCCTAAATTTTATCTCACACTAAGTTTTGTTGTGAAAAATACTGTTTGAGTAGAGAAAGTAACTAATATACCGGTACAACCATTCACATGCAAACAATAAACTGAGCAATGGAAGGCATGTGATAAAATATTATGGTAAAGAAAAGTTATGGCTATTGTAATGAGAAAGTTAATCAGTAACAAACCGTAGATCATGGCAGCAGTGTAAAGTTTTTTTATCAGCACAGTCAAACTGTACTAGTACGACTAACTGTACTAGTACGACTAATGCTGGCCATACACTAGTACGATTAATGCTGGCCATACACTAGTACGACTAATGCTGGCCATACACTAGTACGACTAATGCTGGCCATACAGTAGTACGATTAATGCTGGCCATACACTAGTACGATTAATGCTGGCCATACACTAGTACAACTAATGCTGGCCATACAGTAGTACGATTAATGCTGGCCATACACTAGTATGACTAATGCTGGCCATACACTAGTACGACTAATGCTGGCCAAACACTAGTACGACTAATACTGGCCATACACTAGTACGACTAATGCTGGCCATACACTACTATGACTAATGCTGGAATGCTGGCCATATACTAGTACGACTAATGCTGGCCATACACTAGTATGACTAATGCTGGCCATACACTAATATGACTAATGCTGGCCATATACTAGTACGACTAGTGCTGGCCATACACTAGTATGACTAATGCTGGCCAGACACTAGTACGACTAATGCTGGGCATACACTAGTACGACTAATGTTGGCCATACACTAGTACGACTAATGCTGGCCATACACTAGTACGACTAGCATAAGATAAGATTCATCTACGATTTCCCTTGAACTCTCTGGCAGCTCCCTGGCAGTCCGAGCCACACGATTGACACACGATACAATCGATCTGCAGTTTAGGAGGGAAGTTCATTGAAAGAACCCACAGTTCTTCAAAATGTCACTGAAATGACGCCGGTCGGACGTATGATGCATCGCATGCACAAATACACGGCACGATCTGCATACGATAACGATAGATATGATGGGCTGCACATCTGATCATATGGTACATTTTAAGAGTGGCAGGCGCACGCATCAGGTCGTTCCTATATAAAAAATACACGATTTCCACAGGATTAATCGTACGACACTTCGAAAACCGGGCAATCTGCTCGAAACCGCACTAGTGTATGGCCAGCATTACTGCTGAGAAGCCTATAAAGACAAAGGTTGAATATTGAGAAATCATCTATTTAGTCCAGTGTTGGCTAACCTTGACACTCCAGCTGTTATGGAACTACATAACCCAGCATGCACTGCTACAGTTTTGCTATTAGGGCATGCTAAAACTGTGGCAGGGCATGCTGAGATATATAGTTCCACAACAGCTGGAGTGTCAAGGTTAGCCAACACTGATTTAGTCTATCTGATAAAAGTGACTGTGGTTAAAAGTGCATAAATATCACAGCACGTTCATAGATGTGACAGTGAATACATAAGGACAAGCTCCAAGTTGAAATATTTGTGAAATAACAAAAATCTTAAATTCATATAAAGGTAGTTTCTAATTGTCTACAGTAGTATTACTCCTTACATAGTAACAAGAGATTTTCAGTGTGTATTTAATTTTCTTTCAGTTAATCCAGCAACAAAATCATATTCAATTCCTATTCAATACTCAGCAATTCTCAGCAGTGGGTGTGCAGTGTCTCCAGAATGATTTCGGACCATCCATCATGTTACCATCCATCTTTGCTAATTTTCCCGGTGGGCAAGAATATCAGTGAAGATTGCTTACTGTAATACATGGTGATGTGCACATCCACACATCCTGAGAAGTGAATCTACATTCACGTGTTTATACCCCAAAAAAGAAAACGCCAATTGATTGGACAAAAGAAATGTTATCCATAGTGAAAGCTAGAAGAGGACATCATGCAGGTGATTGATCCAGAAAATGTATCCAATTTCCATTCATGGGGTTAGTAAATAACTTTTTGTGTTTACCATTGTGGGGCTAAATTGGCAAGTGTCTCACTTATGGGTTGTTTTTTTTTGCCATTTGCTGGGTCAACACGCTTGTTATTTAGGACAGGTTATTCTTGATAGACCTGTGCCTTTAGGTTTATATTAAGTTTTATACAGTGACCCAATTGTCATTTTGAAATGTCAATCTAATATCAACAACACTTTTGTCACTTCTACTGTCTCCATTTATTTACAACTATTGCTGTTTTTAAAGGTAAAGTAAATACATTGATGCAAGCATTATGCGGAAACTGAGTTGAAAGGGAATTTAAATCAGGAAGCTCTTGTCTGTCAGTAAAATTACGGTTAGATGGCAATTATTACCATACAGCTTGCTTTCCAAAGGAAATCATCACAGGTTCTATAAAGCATGGAGATCTGTGCAGCTGAGAGGATATTACATCCTCCTGAATTGTCTAAACTCATAATGTTCTACATCTGAAAAATATTTTTCTTCTTCTATATATACCATCATTGTTGCTCTTCTCCTTAATCAAAATAATGTGGTCACCTTTGCCAATTGCAAGCCCTGTCATCCAGGGATTAGGCCCTATTTTATTGTGCACTACTTTACTAAATCCAGATTTGAGCCCACTGAGTTACCCATTTTCTAAAAGAAGGATTATCTGTACACATATGTGTGGGTAAATAATCATTTATTAAGAAGTGATGGATTATAAAGCATAGAATAGAAGAGGTCAGGAGAAAGCCAAACAGGGGTTATGTTAAAAGCACTGTATTACTGAAAGCAGATAGAGGCTTTTAGTACACTTTATTGATGTACACAGATTAATGTAGAATTCTGATTTTGCATTAAGATTTTGAGCAGCCTTTGTACTGATGTATTTTGCTTTTTATGTAGGGATGGTCCCTGATTGTTAAGTGCTGTATAATCTACTGTTATGTAGGGGTGTGCACCGGCCACTTTTCGTGTTTTGTGTTTTGGTTTTGGATCTGGATCTTTCTTCATGTTTTGGATCTGGATTGGTTTTGCCAAAACCACCCTTCGGTGTTTTGGGTTCTGGGTTTTGTGTTTTGGATCTGTATTTTTTTTTAAAAATAAAAATAGCTAAAATCACAGAATGTGTTGATTTTTCTGCTCCTATGCTATTATTAACCTCAAAGACCTTAATTTCCACTAATTTCCAGTCTCTTCTGAACACCTCACACCTCACAATAGTGTTTTTATGTCCAAAAGGTTGCACCGAGGTAGATGGATGACTATGCTAAGCGACACGAGTGGGCGGCACAAACACGTGGCCCATCTAGGAGTGACACTGCAGTGGCAGACAGGATGGCAGTTTGAACAACTAGGCCGCAAACAGTACATAATGCAAAGAAAAAAATGAGGTGCAAGATGGAATTGTCCTTGGGCCCTCCCACTCACCCTTATGTTGTATAAACAGGACATGCACACTTTAACAAACCAGTCATTTCAGCGCCAGGGTCTGCCACACGACTGTGGCTGAAATGATTAGTTCATTTGGGCCCCCACAAAACAAGCTGGCAAATAATTTGTCCCTGCACAAACTGGCTCTACGGAGGCAAAATGTCGTCCTCATCCTCCTCATTCACCGATTCCTCACCCTCTTCAGTGTTGTGTACATCCTCATCCTCACAGAGTATTAATTCGTCCCCGCTGGAATCCACCACCACAGGTCCCTCTGTATGTTCTGGAGGCTGGTCTCCCTGGAAGAGTTGATAATTAATTTTTATGAACATCATATTCTCCACATTTTGTGGAAGCAACCTCCTACGCCTTTCGCTAACAAGGTTCCAGGCTGCACTAAACACTCTTTCGGAGTACACATTGGAGGGGGGGCAACTCAGGTAAAATAGAGCCAGTTTGAACAGGGGCCTCCAAATTGCCTCTTTTTCCTGCCAGTACAGGTATGGACTGTCTGACATGCCTACTTGGATGCTGTCACCGATGTAATCCTTTAACAGGCAGATGCACGCTTGTCGCTGCTGCTTTGAGGATGCAGGTGTGGCTACAGCCCACACAATTCACAAAGACAGAAAAAAAAGAAGAATTTTTTATTTTTTGTGGAGCGCACTTTGGGGGTTACACCACCCTTTAACAGACAGACGCGCACTTGTCGCTGCTGCTTTGAGGATGCAGGTGCGGCTACAGCCCACACATTTCACAAAGACAGAAAAAAAAAGAAGACTTTTTTTATTGTTTGTGGAGAACACTTTGAGGGTTACACCACCCTTTAACAGACAGACGCACACTTGTCGCTGCTGCTTTGAGGATGCAGGTGCGGCTACATCCCACACAATTCACAAAGACAGGAAAAAAAATAAGAATTTTTTATTTGTTTGTGGAGCGCACTTTGAGGGTTACACCACCCTTTAACAGACAGATGCACGCTTGTCGCTGCTGCTTTGAGGATGCAGGTGCGGCTACAGCCCACACATTTCACAAAGACAGAAAAAAAAAGAAGAATTTTTTATTTTGTTTGGAGTGCACTTTGGGGGTTACAGCACCCTTTAACGGACAAGCCAGCCGGCCCTTTACTTATGACACAGGCGCACGCAGTCGCTGAATGGCAAAAGTGGGCAGAAATTTTTCGGGCCACCCAAAGCGTCTCCTGCACGCCCCTGTCGCTTTTCAGAAAATTCTGCACCGCCAAGTTTATTGTGTGAGCAAAACATGGGATGTGCTGGAATTTGCCCAGATGTAATGCCCGCACAATATTGGTGGCGTTGTCAGATATCACAAATCCCCAGGAGAGTCTAAGTGGGGACTGGGCGATGATTTCCCTCAGTTTCTCTAAGAGGTTGTCGGCAGTGTGCCTCTTACTGAAACCAGTGATACACAGCGTAGCCTGCCTTGGAACGAGCTGGCATTTCTGAGATGCTGCTACTGGTGACGCTGCTGTTGTTGCTGCGTATGGTGATACATTTACCCAGTTGGCTGTCACAGTCATATAGTCCTTAGTCTGCCCTGTTGCACTTGTCCACATGTCCGTGGTTAAGTGGACATTGGGTACAACTGCATTTTTCAGGACACTGAGGACACTTTTTCTGACGGTTCTGTACAGTCTCGGTATCGCCTGCCTAGTGAAGTGGAATCTAGACAGGATTTGGAACCGGGGACACACTACCTCCATCAATTGTCTAAATCCCACTGCACTAATCGCGGATACCGGACGCACGTCTAACACCAACATAGCAGTCAAGGCCTCAGTTATACGTTTTGCTTCAGGATGACTGCTGTCGTACTTCATCCTCCTCGCTAAGGACTATTGGAGGGTCAATTGTTTAGTAAAAGTAGTGGTGTTCCTACTTCCTCTCTGGGATGATGAACAACTCCCAGCAGCAGCAACAGCACTAGGAGGAAGTGGTTCTTGATCTTTCCCTATTTTATTTTTTATTTTTATCGGAGAAAGTTTGGTCCTCCATTTATGTTATATTGATATATACGTGCGGCTAAGGCGCACACAAACACAGAAAATATTTTTTTATTTTTGTTGGAGACTAGTGCACTTTGTGGGTTACACCACCCTTTAAGAAATGATCAAGCCGGCCCTTTACTTATGGGACACAATTCACAAACACAGAAAATATTTTTTTATTTGCTTTGGAGTGCGCTTTGGGGGTTACAGCACCCTTTAACGATCAAGCCAGCCGGCCCTTTACTTATGACACAGGCGCACGCTTGGCGCTACTTTGTTGATGCACGTGTGGCTACTGCGCACACAATTCACAAACACAAAAATATATATTTTTTTATTTTTGTTGGAGACTAGTGCACTTTGTGGGTTACAACACCCTTTAAGAAATGAGCCAGCCGGCCCTTTACTTATGGGACACAATTCACAAATACAGAAAATATTTTTTTATTTGCTTTGGAGTGCGCTTTGGGGGTTACAGCACCCTTTAACGGACAAGCCAGCCAGCCCTTTACTTATGGGACACAGGCGCACGCTTGGTGCTGCTCCTTTGTTGATGCACGTGCAGCCACAGTGCACACAATTCACAAACACAGAAAATATTTTTTTATTTGGTTTGGAGTGCGCTTTGGGGGTTACAGCACCCTTTAACGGTCAAGCCAGCCGGCCCTTTACTTATGACACAGGCGCACGCTTGGCACTACTTTGTTGATGCACGTGCGGCTACTGCGCACACAATTCACAAACACAGAAAAAATATTTATTTTTTTTGCACTTGGGGGGAGCACCCCTGATGGACAGAGCACCCCCTGGACAACACTACAGCACCCCTTTAGGACTGGGACACTGCACAGGACTTTGGAGTGGACACAGCCCCTATGGACAACTGACTGCACAATACAGTCCAGCCAGCCCCTATGGACTTTAGGAGCACAGCACAACACAGCTAGCCCCTATGGACTTTGGAGGAGTGGACACAGCCCCTATGGACAACAGCAGCACAGCGCAGCACAGCACAGCACAGCACAACACTACACTACACAGCCCAGCCAGCCCTAACTCCCACCCTCCGTCTTCACTGTCCACAGCTGAGTGAGAAAATGGCGCCGACGCGGGTACCTTATATAGAATCCAAAACCCGCGAGACCGGAAGGCGGGATGATGACGTTTTGCCTCGATTTCAGATCCGAGTCAGGCGGGAAAAGTCGAGCCTGACTCGGATCGGCCTCGGATCGGGGGGGCTCAGGGGGGTTCGGATTTCAGAAATCCGAACCCGCTCACCCCTACTGTTATGTATAGTATTGTTGTTCATGTATTTGTTGCATTCTGATGTCATTGCTAAGAATTCTGATACCGTAACTTGTGTTTATTAACAAATACTGGTGGCCATTTGTACTTTGATTGTCTCCCTAATACCTTTAGAATTTACGGTAGGAGGCAGGAGTGGAATAAGGTATGAGGACACCCCTAGGCCCAACAATAATCGCCACTCAACGTCACCCAATTTTATTATTTTTATTGTTGGTTATTAGCCCTCATTTATTCATTGGTAGTTTAATAAAATATAACAAAAAACAGGTCCTGCACTATGACATTTTGTTTTTAATTAAATCTTATATACAAAATTAATTGGTCCGTTTGTTTGTTTGTCTGTCCAGTTAAGCATTTCGGACTCCGCTGCAGCAATTGGGATGAAACCAATGCAAGGTGGTCCAGTTGGATTCTGGCCAGTTTTAGGGGGTGTTAGAGTCCCAGTCAAACCTCCGGGTGGTGTAGGATGCAGGCTGGACTTTGAACCGGGGAGCCTGTTCTGAGCCTTTCACTTATGGATTTGGATGAAAACTTCACAGAGTCTTAACATTGGATATCAGAAGACATACTAGGGGCTGGAGGTCCCTGTTGGACCTCCTGTTGGTGTATGCTAGTCAGAACTGGGACCCAGGGAGCCTGTTCTGTGCCTTCTACTGGAAGGATTTGGATGAAAGCTTCACAAAGGGGTGGCATTTGGTCTGGGAGTCCTAATGGAGTGGTTGGGGTCCTGATCGGACCTATGGCAGAAATATGACCCAGAGAACCTGTTCTGGGCCTTCCACTGGATGGATTTGGATGACATCATCATCAAAAACTTTTTAACTTGAAAATTTAAACCCGGGCAATGGTACTTCAGCTAGTATATATATATATATATATATACATATATATATATATATTGTGGAGTATCACCAGAGATGGCGTTGGTGAGCAGCAGATTCTGTGTGGGATTGGAGAGATCCTCCCACACAGGGTTGAAATACTGAGTGGTGATACACCTGTGAGGTGGAGAGAGCTCAGGTCTGAGCTAGTGAGAAGGCCGAGCAGTCAGGCCGGGAGAGACAGTCTAGTTGGGACTGTAACAGTCAGAGAGCCCAGTGAAGCTGAGCGAGCCATTGGGGGCCAGGAGACCGGTGTCCGGACCTTGCAGAAGGCAAGGGGGGACCACAAAACTCTCTGACGTGGGACATTGAAGCAGTAAAGCTGCGGGCTGAGAAAGCCAGGGCCTATATCTGTGTGATACAGGGAAGGCCACCAGGATTGTGTTTTGTTATTTTCTGTATACTGAATTTCACAAGCTGGAAGTAAAAGCATTGTTTGTTTACTTGAAAACCGTGTGTGGACCCTCAATAAGCACCTAAACACTGCACCCATCCACCCTCTGCCGAGCTAAATACCCCAAGTCATCACAATTTATATATATATATATATAGTGATATGATTGGGGTAGGGGTCCCTCTTCTGGGGTAGGTGGACACCTCCTTACACACAGCAGCCAGGAAACAGCACTCCAGTCGCGGGTTTTCGTGCAAGCTGGTCGGCACCAGTTTTTATTGTGCAACACCAATAGACTAATAAACCAAACATAAAATAACTCCTAGCCAGACTGGGCACTAACTAGACAGGTAATTTCCTCTCTACAAGTGGCAAGGCCTACTACCTCACCACAAACACAGCACTTTCAAAAGGTCACAGTGTCTCTGAACAAACCTCTGTGTCTGTTCTCCCCAGGGTGTGTGAGACCCTACATCTAAACTCTTACACAGCTATATTGGGCCACTTCTAGGTGTAATCTCTAATTAGCCTGCAATCAGGGTGGAAGGTCAAACACCTGAAACGGCCCTGTGGATGGAGCCCATCCTTCTCTCTCACACCCACACTTCCAGGTTCCATTCTCTGACTTTTACCAAAAGCCGACACTCAGATCTGTTTGTAAAACAACCTTTTCCTTGGGATTAAAATACATATTATAGTAATCTATGACACATATACACGCCATCCCTAACTTCTCCAGTGCTCCTATCACAATATATATATATATCTAAACTGAAAAAGTGACACTCCTCAATACACATAATTAAGTGCAAATACATTACATGAGCCGGTGCCCTCCATAAGCTAACTCCATGAGTCAAGCTGCATGCAAAAAGTCCATAAAGGCGGCACTCGGAAAGAATATGCAGGTAGGCACGGATACCAATGTTTCAATCCTTTATGTGTTGCATTTTTGTCACTCTTTTCTAATATATATACAGTATATATATTAGAAAAGAGTGAGAAACAAGTGCCTTCTAGTGTAGTAAATCCAGAATTATCACTGGTAAAAGATAAATAATATACGTATCAGAACAAATTACTAAGCAAGCATATAAAAGAAGGACTTTTGGAAGCTTCAGGAATTGTTACTCAATGTATCCTTATGCACCCTTTTTAGAAATTTGGACATTTATTGACAACACACCAAATAGACACACAATTAAAACAGAAATGGTTCTTACCTGGACATCATCAAAGGTTTGGAGAGTGTCCCAAGTGCAATCAATGCCTCAACATATTTTGTAATTTATGCAACCAACTTGCTCGACTTCATCAGGATGTGTATATATATTTACTAAATAGGACAAATTAATGGGGTAGTCTGCTCATGTCCTGCTCATCCACACTCCACTAAAGTTAGCATATGGTACAGTGGAAATATCTTGTAGTTTCTGGGAAATTTCAGACTGATATAAATGAAACAAGCATCTGAGTGCCAGCCCCAGCAAGTGGCACACCTAAGCACATGCTTAATGTCTATAAATGACAAGCTTTGATTACATCACCTTTAAGATCAGAGCTCTGAATATAACACTTTAGTGATCATTACAAAAAAATATTATATGAAATAAAAGTAATCTCATATATCTGTGACCTGTAAAAACATTCAGCCTGTGGCATTGTGCCTGTATATAGTCACAAAATTCCTTAGTGATTTATCACATCATAAATAACAGTCGGTCCTGCATTATGCCATACAGTGTATTGACAAATAAAAGATTTGTCCTGTAAAAGGACAGATGTGAACACTCTCCATTTAAAAGCATGTAGCTTGATTGGAAACCAATCTCGTGCATCAACTTCCTTGCATTACACTGATCAACTTCTTACCAACGTCTCCTACATTTATCTCCATTTTCCCCATCCCAATTTTGCCTTATATAATTGTATATAATTTTATATAATGATATAATCAAATAGCAAACATTTATGGAACCTTGTTATTTTTTACCTGTCCATCTTAAGGATACTGGATTTCAACCTCTATACGCACCTACCTATACCTTCTAAACCCTGCCTATTAATCTCTAAAATTGATGCTATTTGTGTACGCAGTCACACAGTAAAATAAAGACTTTAGACCTTGAACATGTGTTCCAAAGCACAAAGTATTATTCAAGTAAAGTACAGTCAGTTACATGCTGTGATCTAAGTACAATTTAGTGCAAAGAATTATACAGACCCAAGATACAGTCATACATACGCACGCGCTCTGGACCAGATACCGGCATCAGCAAGAAACTTCCGTCAATCAGCAATCAGCAAGAAGGCTAGAAACCCAGGGTCAGAGCAAACATATTTATACCCCCCCCCAGAAATAGACTACACAATAGAGGAGTTTGTTGCTGATCCCATTGGTTCCCAGTGCGGGCGCATTTGTTACAGGGCATTTAACAGGTTGATTCAAATGGCCACAGTCCAGCCTCCAACAGCTGGTTGCCTTCGTTTTCCCACCTCATGCAAATCTAGACTGTTAGTTTTACAAAGTACATTTTGTTTCTTTATGTCTTTACGGTCCATAAGTTGCGAACGCATATTCCGATCTGCACACCGATGATACCAGAAAGCTGTGGATAAAGTGCTGATCAGTATAATATCAAACACGGCTTACATATCACGTATTAAACCTTAGATACCAAAATAGTCTTTATTTCACAGCATTTGTAATAAATGAATAAAACTTGTATCTTTTACTTTATAGCTATGGAACCTTTTGTGTAAGTGTGCATTATGTAAGTATTAGGGATATGGGAAAAGACACTAGTTAGGTTTATCTGATTTGGGGCAGATGTGCATGCATGCAGCTAATAAACAGCGTTCGCATGCAGGACATTGTGCATTCGCTACTGTGCGTAATGTACGGTGTTTATGCATGAGATTCTATTTATGATGGATTTAACATATATATATATATATATATATATATACACACACATATCTCATTCCTTACTAACAGTTTCAAACTGCAATGCAAATGTGTTATGGGCAGTGAGCTTCACTTCTCAAACAAGGTGGAGACCCCCAGCTGTGAAGCTGGTGCCATTCTGTCTGAGAGTGAAACTAGAACTTGTTTAGGATTCAGACAAATTCAATTGTGTAGATCAATGTCTGGGTTATATTACAATTGCCACAACTATACTTGTCTATATACAGGGATTCCCAATTTGTATGTAAAACACTCACAGTATTCTGGTGTATTGTCTATTCTATTTACTTTTCTCAGGAGGCTGTTTTTCTAGTTGTTTTGGTATTTCTCTATGCAAGGTTGTCCCCAGAATGGGCCTGTCATGGCTTATAAAAAGATTATCAAAAATATTGCCATCTGTACTTATCTCATGAGTTGTAACTTAAAATGGCGCTGGTCGCAAAATGGCGTCTTGCAGATTCTTGTTTCTAAAATGGAGTCTAGCTGCCATTCGCAAGATGGCGTCATGCACGCTAATTTTTACGCTGATTCCATCTCAGCCACTAATCCAGCTTCGACAGTCCACCCTTTGATAGCGAACAACATGCTATCACACTCTGATTTAAAATTAATTTAGGCATACATTTATATATTACTTAATGTTATTAGGGGATGGCACAAGGTGATTCTTAATCCATCAATAATGTGTCTCTAGGAGGGGACATAAAACTACCATTATACGCACACCACGGACCTTGGGAGATCATGTGAAAGATGTGGGGATGCACCAGTCCTATAAAGGAAGTTTTGATGCGGAATTAGGGACTTACATTATTTGAGGTGTTTTTAAAATAACATTTTGATAATACATTTTATGCACATCTAAATATAATACATTATATTATGGTATTTCTAGTTCAGGGTTGTAATGCAGTTCTACATATACCGCAGTATTCATATGGGTACTACTAACCATCATCATAATTTCGCTCTTCTGATTTACCTTATTTTTACATTTTCCACACTTCAACACATTAGGAACACACTTGACACATATGCCAATTACTATGATGACAACCATTATAAGGATCAGGAGTTTACCTATGCTTGTGATCATTTCCTGGACCCACTCCCCTAGACCTGAGAACCACTTCACGGGGTTCAACCATGACATCCATTCCTCTACCTTTTTCTATACTTCACCCACTGAAGTGTTATGGTTCTTCCGAAATTCCCATTTTAACTGCAGAATTTCATCCATCTTCCGGTCTATCACCTCCTTGGGGTCACTGGTGTTATTAGTAATATATGTGCAACACTTTACTCCAAACTGGGTGGCCAAAGATACGCAATACCCTCCAGTGACAGCTGTTAAATAATTTAGCACTAGTCTGTGTTGCACCAGTTCTTTCTTGTACGCTTGCAATTCCCTACCTGTATACCTGAAGGTGTCATCATACATCTCGGTGATATTATCTATCAATTTAGTAAGATCTTGGATATATCTAAAATTTAACGTACTCTGAGCGATCCTGGTGGGATCCAATGCGACTAAAACTTGAAAGTCAGTTGTCTCACTAATTAACTGAGTGGCTTTATGCACGTCACCAGGTATCATATTTCTTTGGTCTCTGTGTTCATACCATGTGTGAAGATATGGTGATGGTGTGTTTTTATGACTACCAAGCATTTCACAATGTGTAAGGGTCATAATTTCCGGAAGCAGTCTTCCCAAATAACATAACAATTATGGTACTAAGGGCCTGATACAGAGCCGGACGCTATTTGCGCTCGCTCATTCAGAAAAAGGGGCCGGATATTTAAATAGAGTGCTCGCTCTTTGCGGTCTGTTGACGCCTCTATATCTGAGCGAGCAAACGAAACATGCGCTCGCTATTTTGTAAAGACGCCCCCTGGCCGTTCGCATCATACGTCATCTCCGCTATTTATTAGTTTAATCGAGTACATCGAAAGGCGTCTGAACTGCTCGCAGTGCTTGTGGTTGGATTTTCCTACCGCAATCATGCGAATAGTTCAGGCTAAGAGACAACCAAGTGACGTGGCCGATGATGCTGCTTTGTTAATTATGCACTCCCATTAAACGCCCGTTTTGACCGTTTGGCACACCTGCGTTCGGATCTCCACTCCCAGTTTTCAAGCACCTTCCCCTGTTACCACCCACAAATGCCTCATCCTGTCACTCAAATTAGCAGGCACTCGCTATTTTGCGAACACACGATTTCCGACCGCACTGACTGGTTGGCGCATGTGCATTACAACCCATATGCATGCGCAGATGTGCAAACGTCGCTCGGAGCGAGCGAGCGGCCGCTTATGAGCGGCTCTGAATCAGGCCCTAAGATTGGTCAGACACTCCCCTGATTTGGCATAGCACTCCTCCTCCTGACTCCACTCCATGAGCACTGCCATCAGCTCCCATCTCCTCTATCGGTCCTTCATCACAGAAACTGGGTATCCCCAAACAGATCATCACGACAGAAACTCTGGAAGAAAGAACTAGGATGACCACAGCAGACCACTCCATTGCTGGAAGCACTGATCTACACATTTCTTTAGCTCAGGTATCTCACCGCACCTTTTAACCCTCCCAAAACAGGCTCGCAATTGACAGGTTCACATTATCTGCCTCGACTCCGCCCCATATCTCCACCAGTTGGTTAACCTTTCTACAGTGAGTGGAATGGACCCAGGTATCTCTCTCGGCCACCTTCAGCAACACCTGATTCAGACCTTCCCAACGATCAGTCAAACAACCTCAGCTAAAAAAAAATTGGATCATAACAAATTCCCCAGGTTTGACATCATGACAGTTTGCATCAGACATGTTGGAAAATAACATTTTCAATTTCAGTTGTTCTTACTCATCTTTGTGAGACACTGCACAGTAACCTCATTATCATATTTTCACATGAGGCTGCCTGTTAAACAGTATCTCAAAGGGGGACAGGTAGACAGATGGTCTGGGATGATCTTGATATTAATACCCATCATCTTACACAGGTTATAAAAGACATTACTTGTGAAATGAGTATCCCTCCTATATTCAATTATTCTAGGGATACTGTATTTGTACACAAATTCCTGCAATTTAAATTCTGTTATCAATATCTACTGCTCTAAATATTGCCTGGGCCCCTTGGTTGGACAGTATTCCGAGTATTTGACCTTACCCTGGCATGGCTGCCAGTTGTCCTTAGCAACCTTGTGTCCTGTGTGTGAGAGATAAAGCACAACAGTTTAATATCATTTAAACATGACCTAAATACAACAATAAATCGTCCACATTTTACATTAGAACAGATCCATTGGCAGGTTGAAAAGATTGTAAACAGTCATATTAGGCCTGGGAGAAGATACTGGGGTTGTCTATGAACCCATGGGACACTCGTGTCTATGTGTAGTGTACACCTCCCCCTAGGTGGGAAAAGAAAAATACTGACAGTCAGGGTGTTAGGGCACAGGGAAGAAAGCAGAACAGAGATTGGGTATCAGTTACATCAATTACCATTACCAGTTTTTTCTCTAGTACTTCCCATCAACCTGTCTATCTGCAGACCACAAGTATGACCCGACTCCTAGCTTTGGCTCCCACTCTCCAATAAAGCATTAATGGCCACAATTGGAGCTGGTGCCTGTTAGACATTTGCTGGTCTCTGTGCATATCCCTTATGGGGATATCCAGGTACTCCCTGGTTTGGGGGTCCTACCCTCTTTGCCGTGCAGCTCTTACTTATGTGTCCTGGTTGGTTGCAATTAAAACACTTCCACGGGAAGGATTGTTGTGTGGGTTGAGCAGGAGAGAAAGGTGCTGGGTATGGGTAAGGATATTGAGGAAAAGGATATTGTGGAAGGTATGGAGCTTGTGAGTAGTATGGGACTTGTGGTTGTGTAGGATAAGTGGGATAAGGCTCTGTTTGCTGTGGTGTAGGATTAGTGAGGGCGTTTAACTGTTCAGGTGCAGGTGTGGGTGCAGGTGTGTCTGCTGGCTGTGATGTTACCGTCATTCCTTCCAGAGCTTGAATACTGACAGCCATTAGTTTCTCGCTCTGTGTCTCTCTTTTCTTTGAGATGTTTTTATCATGTTCAATGGCGGATTCTATGAGGGTATCTATTGTGACTCCCCTCCAGCCAGGCTGTGAGGTCTGAACCCGGGTTTTTAGATTCTCTTTAATATCCTCTAACCCAGTGTACTGGGTGATAGCCTGCAGAGCCCGGTCTCAATAATCTTCTGCAGATTCACTCTCCTTTTACTTTATGGTGAAAATTTTGTTCCAGTTAATTACTACTGGAAAATATACACCCAATTGAGTTATAATACGGGTAATGTTACCTTGGTTTACTTGGTCTTTTATGGGAACGTCACCATCCAATACACAATCCGTGATAAATTTTGTCATGTCGATATTGCGTGGTAGACAGGCCCTTAACACCACCCGCCAATCTTTATTGGTGGGCTCATGAGAACTACCCAAATTTCTCAAAAATCTTTGACATTTGGCTAATTAGTTTTTAGGATCGGGGAAATCATTTATGATGGAATTTAGCTCTGCTCTTGTCCAAGGACAATGCATTACCACATCCCTTGTAGGTACAACTCCATTCGCATCCGCATTCCCATTCGGAACAGTGGTTGTCCAAATGGGATGCAGACCGGCTGCAGTGCTACCTTTGACCTTATTACCTGGCTGTGGGTTTAGTAGTTTAACACCTCCCGTGCTGTTACAGATAGAGGTGGTGGCACCACTTGAGCTTGTCGTGGTGTCGCATCTAACATGTACACAGCATGGGAAATGGCAGACAAAACAATAGGCTCATCATCCACATCATAAACATTTTCTTTATGGTTACTTAAGAGATGGTACAGGTTGCTTGTTACATTTTTATGAGTTTTTTTTCATGACTGTATCTGCACCTCCATCCACATAAGGTGGCGGTGGTGCGCGTGAACTACTGGCAATACCTTCCGCAATGCTACCTTGCCGCACGTGCGCGACATTTTGCGGCTCGCATGCATTGCAATCCAGCGCCGCTGGTGTATTTGCTGGCAATGCGCTCGCAACGCTAGTTTGTGTCGCTTGCACATTTTTAAGCCACACATCCCCTTCATGCTGCCACAATTTTAAACATTCATAATATTTTACTTTTTTCTCTTGAGAACGCATCAGACTGATGTGATCCCGGACATTATCCAATATATCTTTATCAAAACTACCAATCCTGGGAAACGGTCTAACACTCTTCATCGTTATTTTAAACCATACGTCACAATACCTTATTGCATAAGAACCGTACTTAGTATGCATAATACGACGGGCCGATCCAAGTGGCGCTTCGATTAGCAGCACATCATTGTCTAACATTTCTATTGTTTGCGTGGCTCCCATCTTGGGACAACTCCTACGTTTTTCAATAAAAATTTAAACTGGTGAAAGACAATTAAGATACTTTCACTTACCTGCGGACGCCTTTGAAAAAGGGTGTATCCGCAAACCCTATGGAGGACTTCTAGACGCTTCCACTCACCTACGGAAGTAAAGGCCGCTTCCGCTCAGCAATCCCTTTTTGACTACCTTTCAACTGCTAGGGGGCAGCAAAGTACCCATTGTGTTCCAGTTGATTTCGTCCACCCTCCCACCAGCTCACAATCACAATTTAACCAAAATTATGTGGTTCAATTATAGTGTTCAAATAAGCCTAACAGATCACACACATTGATTACTGAATGCTATAATCACGCTGGGGGCCGAACCCTAACAAAAATAACAACTCATACACCTGCTTTGTGTAAAGTAAAAGGTAAGCTGCAACCGAGTCACTAGGCCAACTCCTGCGCCTAGCACTTAAGGGTCCTATGATACCCTTAACATTTAGGTCCCGTGTTACACCCTAAACAAATACTCAGTGATACACACTTTTTTCCTGCGCAGAAAAATACACATTAACCCAGATATTAGCAACAATTGATAATGCAAACTCAATGGCTTTGTTTAAACACGT
This sequence comes from Taudactylus pleione, assembly GCA_031769625.1. Taxonomy (NCBI): domain Eukaryota; kingdom Metazoa; phylum Chordata; class Amphibia; order Anura; family Myobatrachidae; genus Taudactylus; species Taudactylus pleione. Next base: position 14,401,471 of record JAUIMM010000120.1, on the reverse strand, counting down.
GACAGCACAACCGGAAAATGCGTATACGCTATTGTGCGACTAGTCGCATACATAATGATGTGACTACCACACAACCATATGACGTACCCTTAGCTGCGTACGCAAAAGTGCATCCCTATTGCGCGCAAAAATGCGACTTAGCAGCGTGCGCAATACTGCGACACCCCTTTTAAACGCAAAATACTATCAACAAAGGAAAATAAACTTCTTCCTTTCTTGTCCCTGGATTCTAGTCAGCGTACCTTGACTCACACGATAACGGATAGCGATCTCTCAGCATAGAGTGGTTGCAAGGAAAACTGTGTGTGGCCACTATCCACCCTTTGGTGAGATATCGATAACCGTATTTTATCGTGTGAACAGGTAAGTGACTTCACACTATGAGCCCCCATCTAAGGATACTGGATTTCAACCTCTATACGCACCTACCTATACCTTCTAAACCCTGCCTATAAACCTCTGAAATTGACGCTATTTGCGTACGCAGTCATACAGTAAAATAAAGACTTTAGACCTTGAACATGTGTTGCAAAGCACAAAGTATTTTTCAAGTAAAGTACAGTCAGTTACACGCTGTGATCTAAGTACAATTTTGCGCAAAGAATTATACAGACCCAAGATACAGTCATACATACACTCGCGCTCTGGACCAGATACCGGCATCAGCAAGAAACCTCCGTCAATCAGCAATCAGCAAGAAGACTAGAAACCCAGGGTCAGAGCACACATATTTATACGCCCCCAGAAATAGACAACACAATAGAGGAGTTTGTTGCTGATCCCATTGGTTCCCAGTGGGGTGCATTTGTTACTGGGCATTTAACAGGTTGATTCAAATGGCCACAGTCCAGCCTCCAACAGCTGGTTGCCTTCGTTTTCCCACCTCATGCAAATCTAGACTGTTGGTTTTACAAAGTACATTTTGGTTCTTTATGTCTTTACGGTCCATAAGTTGTGAACGCATGTTCCGATCTTCACACCGATGATACCGGAAAGCTGTGGATAAAGTGCGGATCAGTATAATATCAAACACAGCTTACTTATCACGTATTAAACCTTAGATACCAAAATAGTCTTTATTTCACAGCATTTGTAATAAATGAATAAAACTTGGATCTTTTACTTTATAGCTATGGAACCTTTTGTGTAAGTGTGCATTATGTAAGTATTAGGGATATGGGAAAAGACACTAGTTAGGTTTATCTGATTTGGGGCAGATGTGCACGCATGCAGCTAATAAACAGCGTTCGCATGCAGGACATTGTGCATTCGCTACTGTGCGTAATGTACGGTGTTTATGCATGAGATTCTATTTATGATGGATTTAATACACATATTTATATATATATATATATATATATATATACACACACACACATATCTTGTTCCTTACTAACAGTTTCAAACTGCAATGCAAATGTGTTATGGGCAGTGAGCTTCACTTCTCAAACAAGGTGGAGACCCCCAGCTGTGAAGCTGGGGCCATTCTGTCTGAGAGTGAAACTAGAACTTGTTTAGGATTCAGACAAATTCAATTGTGTAGATCAATGTCTGGGTTATATTACAATTGCCACAACTATACTTGTCTATATACAGGGATTCCCAATTTGTATGTAAAATACTCACAGTATTCTGGTGTATTGTCTATTCTATTTACTTTTCTCAGGAGGCTGTTTTTCTAGTTGTTTTGGTATTTCTCTATGCAAGGTTGTTCCCAGAATGGGCCTGTCATGGCTTCTAAAAAGATTATCAAAAACATTGCCATCTGTACTTATCTCATGAGTTGTAACTTAAAATGGCGCTGGTCGCAAAATGGCGTCTTGCAGATTCTTGTTTCTAAAATGGAGTCTAGCTGCCATTCGCAAGATGGCGTCACGCATGCTAATTTTTACACTGATTCCGTCTCAGCCACTAATCCAGCTTCGACAATCTTGCGCATAACATTATTTGTTTTAATGAAGAAGACTAGTGTGCTACAAAATGTCATCTTTCTATAATGATTGTAGAAATAATAAACCTGTTTCATCCTTAACAATCATTGCAGTTACAATATTTACTAGTCACCAGTGAGTTCCATGTCATCTTTAAATACGCATAGCACAGTGCTATATGCCTTCATGCATTGCATCATTCCATTTTCTTACTCTTTGCATATACTGTATACTGTATGGATTTTACACTACATTCTACAAACTAGTTCACAATTTGTAGCAGCTTCATTTCTATTCTAGTACATTAAAAGTGTCATATAAGGGGCATACACACTAGACGATAAAATTGAATGATACATTAGCTCTCGCTACTTACTTCCAATTCTCGTCCATTGTCTATGCACCAAAGACCAATGATGCGCGCTCCCGCGGGTCGTTTACGATGTTTTCTGTCGGGCAAACATGCAGGCCAATCTGACGATATCGTCAGAAACTGCCTGTTCAGGGATGTGGCAGGATAACGTAGCTGAACGATATTGTTAACAATATCGTTCAGTGTGTACACCCAATATCATTTGTCCTGCACTACGGAAAGTTCAAGAGAAATCTTTCACCAAGATCTTTCACAACACACATCGTCTAGTGTGTATGAGCCCTTAGAGTTATGAGTAAGTCCAGCTACAAGATGTTGTTTGTTCCTCAGCAAAACATGTGTAGTTGCAGTTGCATGGCGGGGCAGAGATTTAAAATACAGGTTTAAATTTAGGTCCAAATTTTTTGTAACAAGTGATATTCTAGTTGTAACTCATTACTAAACTTAATGGTGCTCCAACCAATCAGCTCCTAACTGTCAATTTTCAAACACATGACAGTTATAGTAAGAGCTGATTGGTTGGAGCACCATGTAAGATTAGTATCGAGTGATAACAAGAATATCACTCATTGATAAACCTGGGCCTTAGAGTTGAGAGGATGTACAAGTTGCTTATTATTTGCATGCAACATTATTTGCACCATTTAGTTGCATTTGCTTTTTATTCTACATGAGGCTCTAATGAGCAGAGTACAAGTCGTATTCAAGGGAGCATATTTAGTAAAACACAAATCGGGTCACAAAGCAGCTTCCATTATCCTGAGAACACTAGTCTCCTAAAACTAGTTATCCAATAAGCTTCTATTGGTCCCAAGCTCACTATACAGTATGTCATTACTCTATGCACAAATTATTAAATTAAATATATATGTGCAGTCTAGTTTGTAGGGCTTATTGCAAAATAAATCTAAAACACATATCTTTAATCAAACCAACTGTTTTTTTAACGTTTCCTGTCAGATAAACAAATAAGTAGGTTTAGTAAACCGTGCCCAGCTTTCTGAGGAAGTTGTAAATTGCACATGAAAGAATAATTAGTGAATATGACAGAAAAAGCTCATACATAAAGTCTATTGCATGTAAAATTCTTAGGCAGCTCAATTGTGAGGTTAATCTGGGAAATTTAAGTGCTGCTTTAAAATGTCAAATAGTGATCAAATTTCCTACTGGCCTTTCCAAGCGACCACATTACCATAGCGCTCAGTGACTAATTAAAAACCTGTCTCATATTTTAGCAGTAATTTCATTCTGGGAATTTCTTTGAAGTCCAGATAGCCCACTTAATGCTTTGCTGCTGGGTGGGATCTGTAACTCCACGGTTAGAAACAAGTTAAAATGACCATGTATTTCCTTCTGGTTCAATAAGCATCAGTCTCCTACAATGTAGCAGGTCATGCTTCCCATTAATATGTAACCAACAACATTTCTTTCTGAAAGTGCCTATAGCATCGAGCAGCCTTTCAGACTAATTTCTTGTGCTAGGAGATTGATGCGAGCTGTGCTTGTCACATTAGCTCTCGCTACTTGCTTCCTTTTCTTGTTTTCATTAGACTTTCCTCTACAGGAGAAAGAGAAAGGAAATTAATTAGCAATCGTGTTTTTAGCTGACCAGTCTACCAGCCCTAGACTTGGTTGTGTTGAAAAGTGGCATTGGACATCGTTTACATGTATACAATGTACATTTTATTTAAAGGAAGCAAATAAGTTCAACTACTACTGGATTTGTATAGCAAAAAACTAAATAAAAAACAAATGTACATTAGTGTTAGGGGAGAAAGTCCAAAGTAATACTTGTAATCAAGGACAAGAAACTTATAATAGTTTCAACATCGAACTGACCTCAGAATACACAAATTATTTTATTCCACTAGATTATCACTGACATAGTGGACAAACAATGGGTAACAGATTGAATATTTAAACAGTATGGTCAAAGTTTTACATTTTAAATTTTTTTGTTTTAATCCTTTACATTATACAAACAAGTAACTTGAAACCGAGCTGGGTAACTATTAAAATTATGCAGGCACCTTTCACTGCATAAAGCATTGAGGTCATAAACAGCCAAAGACCTTTGAAGTAGGGATGTGCAGGCTCGGTTCTACTCGGTTCCGTTCGGTTCTTTTTACCGAATCTTATTGGCTATCCAAAACTCGTGACAGCTGAAACCCAATAAGATCCGGTAAAAAGAACCGAACGGAACCGAGTAGAACCGAGCCTGCACATCCCTACTTTGAAGTATAGTGCTGCAGGGAGAACACACATATTACACACACATAGACAAACATACGCACACACACACATACAGGTATGAAACGTCATTGCTAACACCTCTTGATTGCTGGGGGGTGGGAACAAAACTGTAAACAGCACTAGATTAGATAATAATAGATACTGTATGTCTCAAATAATAACTTGGGCTATCATTTAATGAATTGATATGCTAGTTTTGGTGTTAAAGGCATTGGGACCTGGAGCTGTAGCCTTGCCCTTCAGACACATTTGCTTGCCATATGTTAAGGGCATACAGTTTCTCTTTTTTCTTCAGTAGTAATTGGTTAGTAACTAAATATATTTGATTAAACTCTTTAATTAGATAATCATTTGGAATGCAGTCGGGAAGCCGGCGGACGTAATCCCGACGGACGGCTTCCCGACTGCTTTATCCCGGTGAGGGTTAACTGACCGGTGTCTACATCTAGACGACGGTCATTTTACCGATGCCGGGAGACCGGCGCCCCCGGCATCTCGATCGAAGTGATGCCGGGCGCCGCTGCGGACAGCCGCAGGGGGGAAGGGTTAGGTTTAGGGCTCCCGCGGGGGGGGGTTCTTAGAGTTAGGCACACCCCAGGGAGGTTAGGGTTAGGCTAGGGGAAGGGAGGGTTAGGGTTAGGCACCCCCGGGGGGGACTTAGGTTTAGGCGGCGGGGAAGGTGGGTTAGGTTTAGGCACTTAGAGGGGGGATTAGGGTTAAGCACTGGGAGGAAGGTTAGGGTTAGGCACCCCTAAGGATGGTTAGGGTTAGGGGGGGAGGTTAGGTTAGTAAATACTTACCTGGGGACGAACGGGATTTTCACCCATGTTGGGCAGCCGCTGTCAGGATTTGAACCGCCGGAAGCATTTTGTGCAATTCTTAGGACACATGGCTTTTAAACGATGACGCTTTTCCGTATCTTGGAGTTGAAAAGTTAAAGCGACAATAATATTCAGTGTAAAGTCAGGCTTGCTTACACTGAATGTTAGTGCCGCTTTAAATTTTCTATGGCAACCTGCCAATAAGCGGCCTATTGCTTTGTAAATAAATCCCATGGACTCTTAAATAAGAATATTTGTAGGTTGTAAGCTTGTGAGCAGGGTCTCTTTGTCTGTATGTTGTTACTCAGTCTTGTTTTATTACTTTGTGTTCCCAATTGTAAAGAGCAACAGAATATGCTGGCACTATATAAGTAACTGTTAATAACAAGTAAATAAAAACAAATAAAAACAACACCTAAAAGAAAAGTTACCTTAGCTGAGTGTTCTGCTGTCATTCCAAATGTCTGTCATTCCAGATTTACATCACAATATAAGAAATTACACTGGTCTCTTTCTTGATTAAAGATTTTCCCGTTCAGTCATGGCCATCCAGGGCTTTGCCCAGGATGCAACTGGGTATAGTTACTAACTACATATCTTTGTGTATCTCTGTGGATAACCATTTTTTTATACTATTAAACAGTACATGTCTTGCTGTAAACATCAAGATCTGTCATAGAAAGCAATTTTTAAAGAAATCAGTAAAATAGACTATAACAATCTGTTCCTCCGAAATGCTGTTTTATTTTGTCATAACATCTTGACTGATTCATTTTACAGCTACTGAATTATGTTTGTTCCACGGAGCAGAAATAGGTCTACAAAGTACACTTTTCCCTAAAAGTAATAGTAATATATTAGCTTTTGACAGATTTTTGAAAGGTACATTTTCAGCAATCCAATGCAAGAGAATAAAAACCTGAAGCCATAAGTGCCAATAATCCCCACAGTGAACACACTGAAATCTGGGCCTGATTCAGACCCGGTCGCAAGCGCTGAGCGCTCACAACCGGGTCGATGGTGGCTCCATCGTGCGCATGCGCGAGACCCGGATAGCGACGGGCAATGCATCGCTCCGGGTCTCGCACCAAAGGGGGCATGCTGTCGATGTTGAGTGACAGCACGCCCATTTGGTGGGCGGGCTGGGGGGAGTGGCTGCCCAAATGGAGGCATTCCCAAGTGAACGCCTCCGTTTGGGGGCGGCCCCACTGACATCACGAGTGATGTCAGTGGGAGAGATTTCGGCTCTGTTAGAGCCGAAATCTCTCTGGGGCTTGCGGCAACGAGACCCTACCACAAGGGTCTCGTCGCAAGCCCGATGGTCGCGTTGGTCTTGACCAGCGCGACCATCTTCCTGGCCGCTCGCTATAGCTGTGGGTGGTCACCCACAGCTATGCGAGCGGCCAGGAGGCCGTTCTAAAAAAAAAAACACCGGCCCTGATTCAGAGCGAGCACTCTGTCAGAGCGACCGGCTCTGAATCAGGGCCTCTGTATCTACACTATTTTGTTTGTGTGGTAGAAGAATGGTTTGCATTCCACATATATATATATATATATATATATATATATATATATATATATATATATACATATATATATATATTTTTTAATATTATTTATTTATTTATTTTTTCCATTAAATACAGTAAGTGAAAACTAGACTGACATCCCATGGCCTGACTATATTACACGGATATTACTTTGAACATACATCTGTCTATAATTCTCTAACAGTACATAAACATTCTTCTTCAATTATAGTCTCTTGAATTGATTTGAAGTATTATATATTTATAATCATGACATGATGTTCCCTCTGGGGGAGAGAAAGGATTTGCAATAGAAAAGGGGCTAAAGTTTAGATATATTTCTTTTCCCAAACAGAAATTTTTTTTTTACTCCTGCCAAGAATGTCAGAGTGAGTATTCTATATATTCTCAGTGCTTTTCTTTTTACAAACACAGAAATATTGTGTTTACTACTTTGTTAAATAGCTTCACTCAGTCTAACAGTGGAATTAAGTCCAAGTTATGCATTTCCTATGAGATCTTAATGCCAAGCAATATTGATTCAAGACAAGACCAACTTCTAATGATTTCATGAAAAATAAATGCATGTAATAAAGGAGCTATGAATGTTAGCCAAGGCAGATGACACTGGGTACATTGGTTTTCTGCCATTTTGATAAGCAGGACTTAAGGAAGCACAATTTACAACAATAGGAAAACGTTTAACATTCACAATGACATTTCACAGGATAAGGGCTGGATTCTTTATCAATATAAGATCCAGGGTCCTGGAGGAATGAATTAAAGATTGCAGATTTCATTTGGGGGAGATTTATCAAAGCTTGGAAAGAGATAAAGGGGAGAGATGTAACGTACAAACCAATCAGCTCCTAACTGCCACTTTACAGGCTGTGTTTGAAAAATGACAGTTAGGAGCTGATTGATTGGTACTTTATCTCTCTCCAATTTACCTTTCTCCAAGCTTTGATAAATCTACACTAAATTATCAATTTGCTAGCGCCAATGCATGGATTTGGATGTACATTTCCCTGCACTTCCTTGCAATGAGCATAAAGCCATATGCATGCTGCTTTCTGGATGTTGCTGATGTAGTTCTGTGTCCATATGTGTATGTATGATAGATGCAGACCCGTATATATTCTTAAGTTGTACATGCCCCAAATTAAAGTCTTAATACTTTCCTTAGAAAGAAAGGCAAGGGTTTAACCATGGAAAATTATAGTGAATATAGAAAATGTAAAGTTTCTATAGATATCAGAGTTTTATGGCTGGTGAATCAGCTTGCAAAAGGTTACAGCTTAATTTGCAGGGCTGGAGAGTACAGAAGTATGTGTGCCCGGTTTATACCAGGTGATGCTGCTTGGTAGTGGTAAATGCTAACATAACAGTACACAATTCAGTAACACAGTACATGACTGGGCAATTTTATTAATAACTAATAAAGTCACATTTACCATGTAAAAGTAAATTAGACCAAGATGCAAAGACAACATGAAAGTATTAAGTTCAAATCAGTACACACATCTTCGTCTTGCCCTTTAAAAGACCAAACAAAAATATGCGTTATTGCTGCAGGCCAATTTCATATATCACTGTAATCATATTAATACATTGTGGCAGAAACATTACCTTTATCAGAAGCAGCCGCTGATTGTCATCAGCTATCGGTTAGTATTTTGCACCTGGAGTCGAGCACTCGGACAACATGGAACGTGTTTTGTGCAGATATGCTCTTACTTTCCTTTGGCGATGCTCACACGTCCCAACAACCCCAACATTCCTGGCCCCATCCCCTTAGACATAAATGCAAAATGTGTCTCAGTCAGCATGACGATGTATGCATAAGAATTTGTGGTGCACAAGAACAATTGAAAAAAGTGCAATTTGTGGGGCAAATAGCTGCATATTGGGTTTGTGGGATTATGTTGTGTTCTTTGAACTTAACTTTTATCATAGGCTTATTTATAAGAAGGCAGCATGCACTAGTACCCTTCTGCTTAGTGGCTAGTGGTATCCTGGTAACATATTGGAAGCAGGTGGTTTGTCAGCAAGGCCATAGCAAGCGAGGAAGAGGCAATGTCAGCAAAACAAGTCTTCTTGAGGCTAAAAGCAGCAGAAGACAGAGATATAGCTACTGTAGGAGCAAAAGGCAAAGCTTGCAAATAGAATAATAAAATAACAGACAATGAAAAACTGTCATTGGTCCACTTTTGATACTGTATCATATTAGCAGTATTACCTGTGGCTTAGAATTATTGTACAAGCACTTTGCCCCTTCCACGTACAGTACTATCAGAAAATCATACCGTAAGCATAACTCTAATTATGGTGCTTTACTATACTGGGAGTGTGTGGGAACTCTTCTCTACTTAGAGGTTTTAACAGGGTTATACTTACTCGTACTGCAGTGCAGACATGACACACAGTTGTGGCACAGTTGCAGCAGTTGTACACCTTGAAGAAAAATTCTTAAGGTGCGTACACACGGGATGATGCTCCCTGAATGAACATCGACCTGTGTGTCCCAGGCAGTTTGTGCTCAGTGTCGTTAACGACACAGAGCACAAAACACTGAACGATTTCATGAACTAAATCGTTCAGTGCCGGGCTCCCTCCCTCATTACCGAACATGTCCAACCTGACAATATCGTCAGGTTGGACAGGAAGTTCGGACGATGAACGAAAACTACAAACTACAGACGGGAGCGCGCATTTGTAGTTTTCGTTCATCGTTATACCTCAGAAACTGAACTATTTGTCGTTAACAACAAATCGTTCAAAAAATCGTCCCGTGTGTACGCACCATTAGTCTCATGAGAGTCTCATGATGAGACTAAGGGCCAGATGTACTAAGCTCTGGAAAGTGATAAATTGGAAAGTGATAAACTGCCAACCAATCAGCTCCTAACTGTTATTTTTCAAACACAGCCTGTAACATGACAGTTAGGAGCTGATTGGCTGGAAGTTTTTCACTCTCCAATTTATCACTTTCCAGAGCTTAGTACATCCCTGTTCACAGCCACATTGCTGAATTACAGCTTAAATCCTGTTTCACCTTTTGGGCTCTATTTATTAACGTTATTTTGACTAAAATAAAGTGAAAAAGGGTGTTTTCACACCCTTTTCACATTATTTTAGTATCACCTATAGTTATTACAGGGCAATTGGAGTAGAATTCATAAAATTCTACTCCAACCCATCGCATTTCCCATAATTGTAATGGGAAATGTGATCTGGCCAAAGTTACTAAAAATAAATTGTGAAAAAAATACCTAGGGAGGCCCTGTGATAATAACGCCACCTAGAGGTGGCAGTATCTAGAGTCTCTCCCGGTTATCGGACTCCTGCTCTAACGGGGAGAGCAGAGCCGGGAGTCGGTCCCAGTAATCAGCTGTGTGGTCTAAACAGACCGCAAAGCTGATTACTGTAAAAAAAAGAAAAAAAAATTGTAAAAATTTTTTTTTACTTACCTGACTCCGTGGACCGGTGATCGGGCCTCTGGTGATGTCTCCCCTCCGGTAGGCTGGTCTCCCATAGTGCAAAGCAGCCTGGTCATCAGGTGATAGTGTTCCAGTGCAGTATGGGATATCACCTGACCGGATGCATGGAGGGCATTACCGGAGGCTCAGATCATGCAGGTAAGTGCTATTAAGGGAGGGGGGTTGCGGGGGGTCTGTGATCGTGGGGGGTGGGGCTTAGTGCCGGGGGCAGTGCTTAGCGCCGGGGGGTAGCAGCGTCAGCCAGTCGGCGCATGCACGGGCACTTTGTCATGGTATTTTTGGTGAAACTACCATGACTAGTGTGCGGAGGGGATTCGCAGGGACAGAGCTTTATCGCAAGCTCTGTCCCTGCAGGGGATTTGTAGTAAATCCCTGTGATATTGCCTGAATTCGCAATGCAAATTTAGTCGATAATATCACACTACAATCTGCATTCAATATGCGGATTGTAGTAAATAGAGCCCTTTGTGCTTTATTATTAAATATGCATTTAAATGTTGTCTAATGCTGGGCATACACAATACATTTTAAAGGCAGATGTACTAAGCTCTGGAAATTGATAAATTGGAGAGTAACAAATGACCAACCAATCAGCTCCTATTATTTTTCAAACACAACCTGTCAGATGACAATTATTGGCTGAGTGGCTGGTAGTTTATCACTTTCCAATTTATCACTTTCCAGAGCTTAGTACATCTCCCCCTAAGGGGGGAAAGCTATCAAGTAAAGCAGTATAAAGAGTGGAAAAGTGGGCAACTGGAGAAATAACTTCTCCACTTGTCCATTTTTTCATTCCTGCTTGATACATCTCTCCCTATGATCAGTCCACAGATTAGAAGCATGGAAATCACTGCACACTGTAGGGACCTCCCCTTTTATAATGCACCAGACCCATTGAATTCAGAGAGCCAAGCAAACTCCTCATGGTCCTACCCTCTTCCCTGATGGATGATTAAAGAAAATCCAAAACAAATGTTAAGTTAAAAAAAAAAAAAAAGACCTCAGGCAGCCCAATTAAGCCCAATGACCAGTGGCGGCTCCAAAGGTGGGACTGCAGTGCAGTCCAAAATTCAAATAGGGGAGTCACACCAACTACCAGTGAGTCCCAGTCATCTATGTTTGGCAGCATTTGAAATGGCAGTTGGTGTGGCTCCCCTATTTAAATTTTGGACTGCGCTAAAACTCCACCTCTGGAGCCGCCACTGCCGATAACCACCAGGAAAAGTCCTTGTAAGGCCTATGACCAATCTGCCACCACCATAGATGCATAACATCACAAATCTGCCACATCTTTGTGCAACTTTATAGTTTTGGTGCACTTTGGGGATCCCAAATTTAGATATTCTACTTGTATGAGACCTGTGTTACCATATGCTGCAAATTGACATCTCACACTATGACATCTTGTTTTTAAATGTCAATTTAAGTCATTTGAGTACTTTTATTGGAGTGGTATTTAGTAACATGAAAATATTTACTTTGGGGCGACAGTATGTTGTTTCACTGTATCACAATGTTACTAAGATACTATCATTTAAACACCATTGTCATTTTCTGTAGTTGTGATTTTGGATAATAGCAATGGTTTCCTACATTCAAGTCGCCAAAGATAGGGCACATAGTATTATTATTATTATTATTATTATTATTATTATTATTATTATTATTATTATTATTATCCTTTATTTATATGGTGCCAAGAGGGGTCTGCAGTGCCTTGCAAGGTACAGAAACAATAAGAATAAAACAAGAACAAAGTGATTTATAGTAGAGAACATTGCAGGACATGGGCAAGATCTATAAACATTGCTGCATCAGCAATCATAATACCCAAATAAGTAGCAAGATGGCAGAAACCAATGGTTTAGTTCCATTGTAGGCTGTGGGCAGGGCCATCGTAATGTATAGGCACTCTGGCCAGTTGCCCAGGGTCCCATGATTCTAGGGGGCCTTTGAGTAGGGGTAGGCTGAGCCAGGGGACATTTACAAGGAATATTTGGCCACTCGCTTCGTGCACAGAAAGAGAAAGATGTTCCCCGGTAATTTACACACAATGAGAACGCCCAGGCAGCATTTCCTACCTGTCTCCCAGCCTGCAGCTACAAAGCCAGATTAAGGTTGGGGCACATCCCCCAAGGCCCCCCTTTCTCAGGTTGGCCCCCATACTTTAATAACAGCGGCAGTACAGAGCTTGAATTGCACTGTAAGCTTAAGAAGAGAATAGGGTGGTAGTGTCCATAATCCTCGTTTTACAACATGTTTTTTTTTTGTTCAATCATTGATTTTGTTAACAGTACCAATAAATCTTATGGTTTAATTTTATTGACCATTTACATTTTTATTTTCAAGAATGCGTGGGTAGGGGCACCAGTGCATTGCTTTGCCCAGGGTCTACAATGCTGTTAAGATGGTCCTGGCATTGGGGAGCAGGAAATGTTATAAGTATAGAAGAGGGTCCTGCTCGTGAGAGCTTACAGTCTAAAGCAGACAGACAAGTGTGACACAGAGGGGAGAGACAGTGAACAAGTACTGTAGCATGGAGCAGTGGGTTAGGATGAGAGCTAGAATGCTTTAATAAAGTACATTTTCATTCCTGTTTGCAATTGCACTTTTCAAAGCTCTGCATCAGAAACTTTAACTTAAGTTTTCCATGAGAATATACAATCATTTCCATAATCACATTCAACTTCAGTATGTCCTGTAAAATTGTGGACCGATTATCATGAATTGAGTTGAAATAGAGTAAAGTGGATGGATACTCACTATGAAGCAAATCTAGACTGCGGCTATTTTGAATAAGGTTTTGATTGTTTTATTCGGGATGGGTACGTTATGCCAGTGCTCGGGATCCCAGCCTGTCAGAATCCCGACGTTGGCATCCCGACAGGGTTAGGAAACTCCCAAGATGTAACACAAGCGCTCCCTTTCCTAGCGAGCTGCTTTCTTACAGAATAAGTCTGCCGATGATTAAGATAGATGTAAACCTACAAGTACAGTGTAATTTATATTTATGAGCAACAGCACATGAATGTAAGCACCACCAGTCTAAAAATAGAGTGGGATAAAATAAGATAAAAACATGTAGAAGCACGCACATAAAAACCAACATGTATGAAAAACCAGAGAAAAGCACAGTGGCTTACGACAGTATTTACTGTTTATAGCTGTTTGTGGAGTATTTGATAAAGTCCCATACTTCATAGGGTCCATGGAAGACACACTTTACCTATCTTACCCTATAGATGCAGCTCCTCTCCCTCCATCTCTCTCTCTTGCTCCGCTGTGATGTTGTGAAGTCACGGTGTACCATAAAGGTACGCCGTCCTGCAGCGTGTACTCAGTAGCCGGAACCGAGACGTTGGTAACTGTCTTGTGAACGGGAGAACTCCTTTGTGGGTCACAGCGGGTATTAAAAACACCTGCCACCCAATTTACAAGTGTAGTGTATGCCAGGAAAAGTATGGTGTGCTCACAACCGCATACCGACGCGTTTCATCTATCAGTTGTCTTTCTCAACAGATTTCTGTTTACATTCATGTGCTTTTGCTCATAAATATAAATTACACCAGGGTTTGGATACTGACACTTGTCGGTCTGTATCCTAACCCTCCCCCTCTCCCTGTCCCTACACCTAACCCTCCCCCTAACCTCGCTACCTACCATTGGCATGCAACGGTCGGGATGCTGGCACTGGGATTCTGACAGGTGTTGGGATTCTTGCACCAGCATTCTGACCGCCGGAATACCCGCGGTTGGGATATTTGTCATGTCCCATTTTATTCATGTTCTTAGAGTCTTTTCTTATTTCACTTTTTATATATTGTCCTACAATCCATATTATTGTGTTCTGCTAGCGTTCAATGCTTATAGGACCATTTTAGTGCACAGTAGCTTGTGAGCATTGCATCATACTATGTCCAAACATACACAAAACTGCAATGTTTCCTTATTACCAATACATTTAGTTTAAATATTGTACTCTAAATAAATGTTTCTAAAGTTCCACTGTGCATTATATGGTGCAACAATCTATAGCCAGAACAATACTGTTACCTGTTACAAATAATGCAATTTTTTAAATTCAATAAAGTGATATACATTTATAAAATATTCACTTTGTTACACATGCACACTTAGCATGAAACATTTGGTATACTGTTTATTTTCAAAACTAAACTGAGAATGATTTACATTGAAAAAAGATGTGAACTGTAGTTCATATATTACAATGCATATGGCCTTTATACCAGCAAGGATTATATTTCCAATCAGCTAATGTTTTCTGTCCACATGTGGCCAGCAATCTACTTACTATTGTTATAACTCTGGGATTTTATACATTTTCCCAGGAGATTTTCAGGAATAATTGAAAAAAAAAAACTGTGTAACAGATGGGACAACAATTTCTTAGATTTAGGAGGAGTTAATGACATAATGCTTAACTCATTAATATCCTGTAACATATTCGCTAAAATATATTAATTTATCAATAAAATCAGTGTCATCATTTTTAGGAATTATTTTAAAAGAAGCATTAAAATAAACATGTTGGTTTATATACTTTATTTAAAATGAGCAGATGAGACAGGCATCAGGTTTTTTGGATTTTTAATAGCTTTGGGGTATAGACCGAGGGTACCACACAATTATGGTTGCCATTGAACTTATATTTGAGAATGATTTGTAAATGTAAACACATAAGTTTGGGCATTGCCGCCACTTGATTAGGCTCCTATAGTACTGTGAGTTAGGCACGTGTAAGACGGCAGGGCCGTAACTAGGGTGGTGCGACATGTGCCTCGGCACAGGGCACCTCAGGGCAGGGGGCGCTGTTTGGTGGTGCCTGTCAATTTTTTGTATATAATCATTCTTCCTTGTAGCTTCCTCTTGGCTGCCCCCATCTCCCCCCTGGCTGACTCCCCCTCCATCTAGCCACCTCCCCAAGAACCTTCAGTCATATTCTCCTTTATTTAACACACACATTTCAAAATACTGTCATTCCCAGGATTCGAATCTATCACCTTTGCATAATTATGTATTTGTTATTATGTAATTGTATACAGGACCGGATTATGGTCCGTGAGGGCCCCTCGGCAACAATTGTGTGGGGCCTATATATATTCAAATGCCTATATATATAATGTGTGGGGCCTATATATATGCCTATATACATGCAAATGCCATATATATATATATATATATATATATATATGTTTGTGTGTCTATATATGTGTGTGTCTATATTATATAGACACACACATATATAGACACACATATATACCTATATAGACACACACACAGACATAGACACAGTACACATATACATATTACTTACTGCTTACTTCAGAGGCAGGGAAAGGCATATTGGCCAGCAGCAGAAGAGGCAGAGACAAATACCGGAGGCGGGGCTTAATCATGGGGCTCGGCAGGCGGCTCCGATAAAAGGAAAAAACAAACAGTTCATCTTGGGGATGGGGACAGTGTGGGGGGCCCACTATGTGTGGGGGCCCCGGGATGACTGCCCCTGTCGCCCTCCCTGTAATCTGGCCCTGATTGTGTATCACCACTGCAGCCATTGGATTCACACTGTATTTATCAGTGACACCTGGATAACAGTTGTACAAAGAGATTGGTACACCCTCATCATCGTACGGGAAAATCATTATTTGTCATGACCCTTCCCTTTATCAGGCACGTGTCTTATGTTCCTATTTATCAGACAGATGGGGAGGGGTCGACAATGCTCTTTTTGACTCAGGGCACCAAAAAGTCTTGTTAAGGCTCTGTAAGATGGCTTTATATCTGTGGTATCATATACTTATGCTACACATCTTTGATATGTTCCAACCATCTTATATGATCCCACATAACAAATTGGTGAGTTAGCTCATGACATGGTAAGCTCTGTCCCCAGCAAAAATATTACACTCATACACCTTACACTTTAATGGTTACTAAGCTAAATACAAGATTCTCTAACTGATAACCGTTAGCATCTATTAACATTCACTGAATTATAAGCAGCTGTAATTCTATTAGCTATTAACCTCCTAGAATTTTGAGCTTTTCTGTTTAATGTACTTTTATTAACCATTTCAGCCAAAAACAATGGTTGTTACAATTTAGGCTTATTCAAAATATGCAACTGACCTAAGATTGTAGAAAAGCAGTTTGCAGTAAAATATAAAGCATTTCACAGTCCTTAGATTTCACAGTTTCGGAAGATATCATACAATCGCTTACTGGTAATTGTTCAGGGGGGTGATTCTGGTGCAGCTTTTGAGACCATCACATCTGTGTCTTTATGCAAATGCCACTACAGTGTCTTTCCCTGGTGTACAGCTGTGCGCCTGGCACGTCCACTGCCAGCATACGCAGACAAAGACATTGCTCCACTGCATCCGATATCGATGCTGTACACAACGTAGAATATGTCCAAGGACTCATTTAAATACCAGCAATTTATCAGTGAGCAACTGCTTGAAGACTAGTGGAGGACTGTGCTGCATACCTATTCAAGCTCACCCTATATGTAAAAACATGGATCCTCAACCAATTTTAGTTTACCAATTTTTTTTATTTTACCAACTTTATTAGGCTTTTAATTTTACACTAATTTGGTTTTGGCACACTAATCCTAACCCTAAATTGCCCCATACTTTAACCTTTAAATTTCCCTCAACCTAGTTCTAATCCCACCACAAAGACTAACTGGTAACAGCAGCGTGATGTTTGGGGAAGTATCCAAATCATCTCTGAGTTATTATTACCTCATTGTTTTGCAAACAGTTGTGAGTGTAAGGACTATTCCAGAAACCAATGCTCATTTTTTCACAGGCTATCTGGGTATAATATCAAATAGAACATTCATTTATTCACGGTACTTTGCCTTAGCTGAGTAGGAAATGTATCTTGTAATCAGAAAACCAAAATGTTTTTCTGCTGAATAATTTATTTTTATAGTACGAATTGATATCAAATATCCAATTATATGCTGTAGTAGTAATGCTAATACACATCTGTAAAGTGAAATAAATATTCTTCGGTTACCTGATATGTGCTATAAGCATAATGTAATTACATGCATACAATGAGACAGGCTCTGGCTGGCAATTAAAGTTACCAGATGATCTTTCAGAGGCCTCCAGGTCTATAGCATTTTCAAAAGTGAAAAAGATGGGGAAAGTGACTATTTCTATGCCCTCTAATGTCACAACAAAATGAACCTACTGTATTATGTCCAAGTAGTAATTTGTTGTGTGGCATATAAATAGTTTGGTACAATATATACATATGCAGACAAATAGCATGATTGATCAGTCATTTAAAATAGAATATAGAAGCATGGTTATTGCTGCACCCTCCATGCTATAGGGGTCACCAGGTTTGAGTCCCTAAAGGTAGGTATTCCTCATGTTTCTGTTGTTGTACCTCTTCTATTCTCCTTCTATATATCTTCTAGGAGAAGTCATCAGCTCTTTTGGCCTCCTATATCATCTCTATGCTGATGATACTCAGATCTACCTTTCCTCCCCTGACCTCTACCCCTCTCTCCTCACTCGTGTCTCCAACTGTCTCTCTGCTATCTCTTACTGGATGTCCTAGCACTTTCTTAAACTTAACATGTCTAGCTCTGAGCTGAACATCTTCCCACCTTCCCGCATTATCTAGTTTCCCACAATTTCATTATCTATTGACGTCACAGCCATCTCCTCTAGCCCCAAAGTGCGCTGTTTTAGAGTTATCCTTGACTCCTTCCTCTCCTTCAAACCACACATTCTGAACCTCTCGCAGTCCTGCCATTTCCATCTCAAAAATATTGCCAGGATCAGACCCTATGAGGGGAATTCAATATGAAACGTAAACTTCGCTGTCGAAGTTTACGTTTCATATCGGAGCTTTTACCTGGGATAAAGTATCGGGCGCGCGCCCGCTTATCCCCGTACTCAATATGAAACTAACGAAAACGGGAGCCTGCGAAGTGGGATTTGCGTAAAGTTACGAAATTTTCCTTAAAAAATTTGTAAAGTTGTAAAAACATGGGGGATCACCATGGGTACCCCCGTTTTAGCCTGTAAATGAAAGTCGGGGATTTAAATAGCCGCAGCAGGTGTTTTTTCCCGACATTGAAGAAGTGTTGCAGAAGAGAACCTAGGTTATTTTTTTCATTTTTTTAAGTGGTCCCATCAAATTTGGGGTACATGAAAATGGGTACTAGCATATTTTGATGTCCCTAAAGTAAGTTTATAAAAATTCTGCAATTGGGCACCTGCCGCTATAAATCTATTCTAGAAACCACCAGCCGCATACATGCAGAATAGCCCTGAACCTATTTCCCTATTGTTAAACAATTTTTTTCCATTTTTTATTTTTCACCCCAATTTTTAAATAAATTTTTTGGGGTGTCCCTATTTTTTTTTTTTCTTTTTTTGACACAGTTCTTTTTTAAATGTCATTCCCAGGGGTGCAGGCTATTTTTTTTAAGCCTGCACCCCTAAACCCCAATTCTGCACTTTTTTTCGACACCTATTCAATGGTGAAAAGTTATCCCCGTTTTTTATCAAAGACTTTTCGAATCTGCGAAAAGTCTTTGAATTTGAATATGGTGTAAAACTAAAACCTGCGATAATGACGTCATAGGTGCGATAGGTTTTCGCTCCCATATTGAATACCCCTATTTGTCACCTAATCCTCTCCTATTTACATCTTAGGACTAATCACTTCTGCCTGCCCACAACAAATGCACGCCACCTCTCCTGCCATCTGATTACTTCCTCCCACTCCCGCATCCAAGATTTTGCCTGGTGTTGCTCCCTACCTTTGTAACTCTGGGCCTGATTCATACCCACTCACGAGCGCAGGACGCTCGCAAGCGGTTCGATGGTGCCCTGCTGCGCATGTGCACGACGGAGGGAGCTCCGTCGTGCGCATGCGCGAGACCCGGATAGCGACGGGGTAGCCGTCGCTCCGGGGCTTGCACCAAAGGGGGTGTGCTGTCGATGTTGATTGACAGCACGCCCCCTTTGGTGGGTGTGCCGGGGGTGTGGCTGCCAGACGGAGGCATTCCCATGGGAACGCCTACCATCTGAAGCCGGCCCCACTGACATCAGTAGTGATGTCAGTGAGAGTGATTTTGGCTCTGATAGAGCCAAAATCACTCTAGGGCTTGCGGCAGCGAGACCCTACCGCAGGGTCTCCATCGCAAGCCCGATGGTCGCGATGGTATTGACCATCGCGTCCATCATCATGGACGCTCGCTATAGCTGTGAGTGGTCACCCACAGCTATGCGAGCGTCCAAGAGGCCGCTCCATTTTCATGTAGGAGGGCCCTGATTCAGAGCGAGCGCTCTGGTCAGAGTGTCCGGCTCTGAATCAGGCTCTCTTTCCCTCTCCCTATCAGGCTCTCCACCTCTCTACAAATCTTCAAATGGGCTTTCAAGACCCACTACTTCATCATAGCCTTCCACCTCTCATCCTAGCCTGCTGCTCCATTCTCCTTGCTCACTGTATACCCCTTCTGCGTCACCCTTGTCCATCTGCCCCTCCCCTTTAGAATGTAAGCACTCACAATCAGGGCCCTCCTCCCTCATGTGCTTCTCCTTCCCTTACTCATACTCTTATCTACTCCTAACTCCCCACATGGACACCTAACATTTGGTTACTGCTTGTTGAGTGTTGTGATCTTTAATGCAGCAATGTTTATAAACTATGTCCTTGTCCTGCATTGTTTCATACTGTAAGTCACTGTTTTCTTGTTCGCTCATTTGTTCATGTACTGTACTTTGTAACGCATTTAAATACAGGATAATAATAATAATAATAATAATAATAATAATAGGACTGTACCTCAGTGGAGACTTGTCTGCTGCCCTCATTTAGTAGCAAAACTAAATTTAGGCCTCATTCCCTACTAAAAACTCCCAGCAGTTACTATTACACAGATGATGAGCAGCAGTCATTCCAATCCTGTTAATTAGTTGGCATGTGGAGCCTTATGTCTTTGACAAAATGCAATATATATACAGTAGCCAGAGACATATTAAGAGAGGAGGGGGCCCGTGTTCACTCACTGTCTGGAGTGCCCTCCTCTCTCCCCAGCTGCCGACAGCAGTAGCAGACTCCGGGCACAAGTCTGTGCCCGGAGTCTACTACGAACGCGCAGGTCACCCAGAAAATGGTGCAGCAGCCATTTTCCCAGTAATATCCTACTGCGTATGCTAAAAACGCTGGGAAATTTGCCACGGCGGTCATTTTTGGCGTTTTGTGTAGAGCTACATCATGGGACTGTGGAAAGGTAAGTATGAAAAAAAAGGAGGGGTGCAGGGTGTGCGGTGCGGGTCACCCCTGCACTGCACACCCTGCACCCATAATAAATGTACCACTGATAGTAGCAGAGATCCTCAAATAGCAATGGAGCCTGAACATAATCAGCTGGCATATGCTCCATGTCAGTAAAACAACCCACATCACATATATTATTGTTATTACAAAGAAATGTTGCATTTGGAATTTAGGGTTAGATTTATAGGGCCAAATGTAATAGGGTAAGAGTTTAGAAAATGTGAGAGATTAGCAGTAGCACTCTCACACTTTTTAAACTCGACCAATGTAATAGAGTCTGATAACATGCAAACTCACATGGTTTTAGACTCAGAAAACTCTCATGATTTAAAATCTCATCCAGACGTTTTCCTATTTTGAAGATAAAACTCAACCAAAGTGAGAGTTTCCTGCTAACCTCTCACATTTTCTAAACTCTCAGCCTATTACATTCAGTGGCAAATGCAGGATTTCCAGAGGGGGGTTTCCAAAGGCTTAAATTTAGAGCGATTGTGGCCTGTCAATGAATAGGGCAGAATTAGTACTTAACCAGCTTTAATAAGGATCATACAAATTCCAGCATATAGAGGACCAGTGATCACAGTAAGCCATTAGATGCGCCAGTAGGCCATCCTGCCTGAGCTGAACGTATTTATTTTTGATGTGGGCACCATTACAGACTATTGGAGCAAGTCCGAGAGCCTGGAGGAGCAGCAGAAGAACCTAGCACTGCCCTGGACATACTGTATATGTATATATTGGGCTCTATAGCAGTGCATCTCTAACAGTGCATGTTTTCCAGATCTTCTGGTTGGTGCACAGGTTATTTATTACTGACTGATACATGTTAAAAGATCCACAGGTGGTGCTAATTATTTCATTTGTGATACTGAGAAGAACATGCAGCACTAGTAACAATCTATTATATTACTATTTCTATTGTGGTCATGGTGTGGGCTGGGGAGGGGGGTTTCCAGGCAGACAGAAACCCCACCTGCGTTTGCCTATGACATTTGGCCCCACAATGTGAGTTTCCCACAAGTCCAGCCAATTAAATTATACGATTAAAAAAATTTAGGTGTCTTAAAAAAAAAAGATCATATTTAATAATATTACATTGATTGATTTCAAAGTTTCAAAGATATCTGTGACTAAAATGCACCATGATCATTGCAATGACCATAGTTAAAATAGTTTTTCATTAACCGTAAGTAGATAGATAGATAGATAGATAGATAGATAGATAGATAGATAGATAGATAGATAGATAGATAGATAGACCATATATAAACTGAAGAACATACTTTTAGATAAGTATGCATAATCTTTTACATTCTGTATCTTAATCTACAGTTTGTTTCTGGACAAAAGTCCAGGAATGATGATGTTTGTCCATGAAAGATGACGTTTTGCCTCTCTCTGAGACCCGATCTTTGGAAGGAAAAATCTGAATTTGTCGGGAGAATCCAAACTAATCCGATCCTGCACATCCCTAATATATATATACTATAAATTTTTCCCCTGGGTACACTTTCCCCCCCAATCTGGGCACACATAGCAACCCCTCTCTCAATGGCCACATTTAACACCCCCCTCCCCTTCCATTATTAAATACAGTTAGCCCCCCACCCACTCCTCCATACTGGGCACTTACAACCCCCCTCCCCCTTCCTGGACAAACTTAGAATCCCTCCACCCTTGCCAGGAGACTTACCTCCAATATCCTTTCTTTCCCGGCACACTGACAGCCACTGGGGGCAGCTGACGCATCTTCTCTGGAGTCCCACTGCCTGGCTGCCACCCGCTATCCGCACAGCACCTTTGCAGTGACAGGCACTCCGACTCCCGCTGATATGTGCCTAATGTCAAGGCCCTTGCAGCCAGGTGGTCACCAGTCAAGTGCAGCGCAGGTGGATGAGCGGGAAGCAGAGGAGAGGGGAGAAAGGAAGGGATGGGGAAGTTAAAACAGCAGGGGGTGGGACTGTGCGAAGAGCCTCTCAGGCAGGCTCAGCCGCACTTCCCTGCTCCAGGCTGTCGCTGCATGTAATACAGCTTGACAGGTGCAGTGGAAGCCTGCAGTAGCATCAATGGACCCAGCGCCTCTCCAGTCTGGTGCCATCCTGCTGTGCAGGATCCGCTGAGTGGTTTGCACCGGCCCTGCGGGGATGTGCATAGTGGGTTTGGTGGCCATAGCAGTGACCACTTATGCCGCTTGCACTCGCCCATAATATCGGAACCGAACATCGGCACCTGAATAATCTGGCACCCAGTGCACGCGCACCTCCAGCCCCCCCTAGTTGCGGCCCTGGTATCTACAGTATATATTGTGTATGAGGGCAGAGACAATATTGTGATTTCAAGCTTAGCTGAACAAAGATCTAGTTTATTCAGTATTGTGTCTTGGTGGAAAAAAGCATGGGGCCTTATTCAGCCATGCACGCTAGTGCACTGCTGAATGCAGATTCCCAATGGTTGGGAATCTGCGCAGGTGCCGGATCCATACTGCGCATGTGCAGTATGGGTCCTGCATGTTCACATGCAGTCCAGCAGCAGACTGTCAGTGATTGACAGTCTGCAGATATTTGGGGGCCAGAGGGGGTGGCGACGGCCTGATTTTCCTGAAATAGAGGCGTATCACCACCATTGGGGGGGGAGCCAAGAGGCCAGGATCTTCGACGGCTGATAGAGGTGTCCTGGCCTCTTTGTTGTAACTGCAGCAGTCAGCTTGCATGACCCCTTGGGTCACTCAGCCAGCTGATGTTATTGCAGATTATCAGATGCTGCATCCTTGGATGCAGTTTGGATAAGTAATGCATGCAAGAGGCATGTAACCTCCTGCTGCATTAACATAATTGCAAGGACAGGATTGCAAAGCTGCTTGCATGCAGCTTTGCAATTCCATCCACTACTCAATCACCCCCATAGTCTTTCAAACTGTATGTACTTGTGAAAGGGAAATACACTATAGCTAGAAATCTGCAGAGGTTTGTATATGAAAGAGTTAGCTACACTTTCTGTGTAGTTTGTACACATTTAATGCATATATATCTTATGCATTAGAGGGATAGACAGTACTATGATTGCAAGTTTAGCTGACCAAAAACTACTGTGCTGTGTCTGAGTGAGCTGCACTCCAAAGAAGACATTTTGTTCTGTTTTAAAAAAAAAACCTTAAGGCTCTTAATTAACCTTTATACTATATACTTAAGTGATTGTGTGTGTTTGAGGGGCAGTGTTTATTACTGTAATAACTGAGTGTGTTGGCCCTGTAAGCTGCACCCCAAAATAATAAGACTAAAAAGATATTTTTCTCTGTTTTTCAAGTCTCTTAATTAAACTGCATGGACCCTCATTTACTTATCTCATTGCACGTTCACTTTGTGTGATGGCAGTTACAATTTTAAGTATAGTAGCTTTACTCTTATCTTGGTGTAAATCAATGATGAATCTGCCACTAGATAAACAAAAGCCTACTGGGGCACTTAAAAAAAAACTATTATATAACAACATCACTACCATCATTACTATTAGGGTGCAATCCTTATACTAGGAGCACTGTGAGGCAGTTTGTTGTGTGTTCAGAACCTTCAGGTACTGTTAAAAAAATGTAATGTAAAACTTTTTTTGTGGTGACGGGAGGGTGGACAGCACGATGCATACGTGCCTGTCCGTTTGAACCCTGTTGCATGGGCATGCATAAATTAGCCAGTGTGATTGCATACATAGCTTAAGTACTTACTCTGTGCAACGAGGTTAGCAATTTCTAAGTAAGGTCAGGCCTGATGTAATTCTGCATGAGGGGCCGATGGTAGTCAATGTTACCGGTGATTGTGGAGGATTGCAAAGTATTACAGATGTGAGATAGCGGGTGTCTCTATGCTGGCAGTGCAACGGCTTTGCGAAAGCATTAATTAGCATATTATCAAAGCTGACCTGCGTGCAATTACGGAGCTGCGATCACAATAGCATCTTCTTAAACCTCACATGTAAAACCTTCCCACTTTGAAACTAGATGGGCCACTTTTAAACCAGGCAAATCAGTTCACCAAAACAAAACTAAGGCTGAAGAACAAACTGTGTGTTCACAAACTTCATAACTCCCTCATTAGAGTCTAAGGGGTATATATACTAAACTGTAGTTTTTAGAAGTGGAGATGTTGCCCACAGCAACCAATCAGATTCTACTTAACATTTATGTAGCACCTACTAGAGGATAATAGCTAGAATCTGATTGGTTGCTATGGGCAACATACCCACTTCTAAAAACCCGCACTTTAGTAAATATACCCCTAAGTGTCTCCACGAATGCTATGTGTGAGTCTGACATTTCTGACACTGTAATCTTAGACAAGTCTCCTTCCACAATTTCTGCACTCGCTGCAAATGTGGGGATGACCAGCACAAGTAGAGATGGTGACATATAAATTGAGTATGCTACTGTGGAAGTTCAACATGGTGAGGGCACATTTGTATGTCTGATGCTGATGAGGATGTTTTTGTGTCAAAGTAAATCAGCTACCAGTGGCAGCAGTTCATGTCTGTGATAAAAAGGAGGCCATTGTCATGCTGGGCAAAGACCAAAAAAAGCCACCTCTTTTGTGTGTAATTATTTTTACCTAAATCCTGACAATAATTGACAAGCCATCTGTACCATTTGTGAAATCAAAGTAGAGGTAGGGATGTAAATAATCTAGGAACCTCTTCATGCAAAGTTTTTGGAAAATCTGGTAAAATAATAACAAGCAAGCCAGGATCAGATAGCTTCCAGCTCTCAGCTAGATCCCATAACATGAAATCTCCACCTCCAACACCCTTATCATCAATCACTTCATTAATGATCAGAGGTAGTCCTCCTGTGACCAATTTGCAAAGGCTGACTCCTCCTCTATCTGGGATTTCCCGGAAGAATCCTTGCGCCAGGGCTGCTGCTGCTGAGGGAGAATCTTCATCCCAGTAGGGGACCAAGATGACTAGTTTTAAAGAACAATTGACTGTGACACAATTGTTTGTAAGAGGAAGCAAGTATCAAAGAAGCTATCCAGTTGCACAGCAGATTACTGTTGCCATGACAGCTATGCTAGCATTAGATCTGTGTCCAATATCCAGCATCAATGCATGTTGTTCAGTTCACTGAAGTTCTGTGTCATTACTACCAAATTTAATCTCGATTCCATTTTACAAGAACAGCAGTTACTATCCTGTATTCTGACAATAAAAAAACTAGTTCTTTGCCTAGAAAATGTCATTGTACCCACTATCCACTTAACCACAGATATATGGAGAAGTGGTACTGGTCAAAAGAAAGATTACATGACCGTGCCAGTCCACTGGTTGGGTGTATCACCTTCAGCAGCAGCCGCAAATAAGACAAAATGCCAGCTCATTCCCAGACAGGCTACTCACCAGCTTCACTAAGAGACATATCAGTGTCAACCTGTTAGAAAAACTCATAGAGATGTCATAACAAAATGGCTTATCCTGCTAGGACTCTCCTAAAGATTTGTCATTTCCGATAATGCATGTAACATTGTGAACAAATCCCAAAATGTTATACTTCCCATGCCTTGTCCACACAATAAATTTGGTGGTTTTAAACATGTCCCATGTTTTGCCAACTCTATAAGCTTGGTGGTTCAATGTTTTTAAAAAAATTAAATGGGCATGCAGGAGATGCTGTCTGTGGTCAGGACAATTTTTGGACATATTCAGCATTCAGCAACTGCATGTAGAAGATTACAGTAGCTGCAAGAACAGTTCAGTTTGCCATGCCACCAACTGAAGCAAGAGGTAGTGACCAGGTGGTATTCCACCCCATATATGCTTCAGCAAATGGAGGAATAGCAACAAGCCATGACATAGGGTGAGGAGGGGGAATGTACCTTAGTCCAGCACACTGGAGAATACTCTCTATATTATGCAAGCTATTGAAACCATTTGAAGTAGTAACTACTGTAATGAAGTGAGTTCAGACACTTCCAACTTGAGTCAGGTGATTCCCTTAATAAAAGTACTTGTAAAGCAGCTAGAGAAACTGAAGATGGAGATAAAACAAAGTTATTCTGCTACATATGTTGGACTTGTAGATCAACCTCTTTATTTGTTTCACCAGCACCAAAGTATTGTCAAGAGCTTGCAATTGGATCACTACATTTTAATAGCCATGCATAATCCTAGATTTAAGTTGTACATAATGTCTTTCTTTCTAACTGACACAGATCCTAAGAGATGGAAAGACCTCCTTGCCAGCAAGATGTTAGCTCAAATGATGTCTCCTGCTTCAGTGTCTCCTATTATAAAAAATCATGTCCATAAAAATAAACAACAAATTATGCGAGGAAAACCTTTGCTGCCAATTGCAACAAAGTACAGAGACTTCTCTAATGGTGGATTCCAGTGAGGGTGAGTTAAAATTGTGTGATGATGTTAACACTGATGAGGGTGAGGAGGATGAGGATGACAATGACATCTTCCCAGTATAGAGATTTTTAACAATGCTGTTAGCCACTTTAAGCCCATTGGTAGCTTGCTTTGTGAGGGTCCAAAAAAACCAAGCACTTCAGCCACAAAAGTGGCAGTCCCTGTCACTCAATGTTTGTTAAACTGTGTATTTCCTTTTTAATATACAACATAAGAGTGGGAGGGAGGGCCCAAGGTCAATTCCATCATGGACCACTTTTCTTTTCATTATGGGCAACTTAGGGCATCCGTGATGGTATTTTTTACATAGACAAACATTTTTATTGGTTACTGCGCTAACAGATAACTTATTTGCAACACATTTTAACCAGAAATAATAACAGTATATAAAATCAAACTAACAGAGTTATGGAGCATTTTTAGTATTGTTTGGCAATATGAACAAGAAGATTCAAGGTCATGTCTCAATTTAATTTTTTTTTTTAAATTAATCAATCAGTTGATCATTCTTTTACCTGCCTTCCACTACATACTCCACTTCCATTTCCCTGTACTGCCCTCTGGCTTTTTAGCTAGTTCACTTCATACTCAGACTCTCTGGTGCACTTCAAAAATGTACTACAGGTATGTGTTACCAATTTAGGAAGGAAGGAAGAGGGGGGTTGTATGGCCAGCTTCTCTTGCAACCCTTGTCAGGAATCCTTGACCATTAACATTGAATTCTTTTATGGCCTTTTCTCTTCTCAGTTTCTGCAAAACAGCTCTCACAAGGCCACATTTCAATTGTAATTTTTTTTAATTAATCAATCGATCATTCTTTTTTACCTGCCTTCCACTGCATACATCATCATGGCTTTTTCTCTTCTTAGATGTTGCAAACAGCTCTAGTAAAGCCACATCTCAAATTTAATTTTCTTAATCAATTAATCAATCAATAAATGCTTTACCTGCCTTCCAATACATACTCCATCTCAATTTCCCTATACTGCCCTCAGGCCGCTGCCTGATCTAGTTTTTGATCAATGAAAACATTCTTTCTATAGGGTTGTATAGTTTATTAAACTGCCATCCTTTCTGCCACTGCTGTGCCGCAATGTTTCATAGATGTGCTATATTCTTTTAAAATGTTGCGTGTTTGTGCTGCTGCTCTGTTCAGCCCATGACTAATATTGGTGAACAATATTGTGAGCTGTGATGTGGTCATAATTGACTGGAAATGACAAGAAATAAATGTTATTGGGGTTAATAATCCTGAAGGAACAAAAACAGACTAAAATTACATGATTTTAGGTGTTTTTATAAATTAAAAAAAAAAATCCAAATCCCAAACCAAACATGTGAGGGTGGTTTTGGCAAAACCAAAACACAACAATGAATTAGTACCAAAACCAAAACACAGGGTTTGCACATATCTCTAATTTGCATGTGGTTCTGCTTCTGTGTTTTCAAATTCATGCACTAGAATGCCTATTTCTAAAGTCAGGGCCAAACACAGTCATTCATCTTCTGTAACCTCGCATGCACCATCTTCTCAATCTGATACTAGTTGTGTTACTTTTAAAACAGGCAAATTAGTGCACAAAGGGCCTGATTCAACACGAATTTTCAAATGCAACAGCATACACAGATCGGCTGATGGTGCGTACTGCGCATGCATATGTAACGCAGTGTGCGTGTGCAGGACAGTATTGGATCGCGCTGCGATCACGTACACAGATACAAAGCCATCGCAGAGTGAGTGATAGAACGTCATCGTTTGGGGTTGGTAATGGGGTAGTGGTTGCAGAAATGCAGGCGTGCCTGTCCATTTGAAAGCTGTTTCCTGTGCGTGCATAAATTAGCCACTGCAATGGCATTCGCAGCTTGAGTACTCACTGCGTGCGATGAGACTTGCAAATTCTGAGACAGGTCAGACCTGCTGTAATTCTGCATGAGGGGCCGATGTTACTCGATGTTACCAAAGTATATGGAGGCCTGCGAGGTATTACGGATGTGGGAAAGCGGTAGTGGGCATATTGGCATATTTTTGCAGCAGAACTGCATGCGTAATCGCAGCTGCGATCGCAAAGACAATCCGGATTGAATCTGCCCAAAGAGAACACTATGCTGAAGAAAAAACTTTGTGTTCACTACACAGATTCCTGACCACTGACAACCCTCTGAAGAAACCATCAGGAGAGATACGTCAGGGCTCAGTATCGGACACTGTCCAGCTGTTTCTATTACTAAAGATGGAAGCGATCTCCCTCCCCCATCAAATAACAGGAGACTCGACTGTGCTGTCGGTCACCAGCTGGGGTAATTACATGTCAGCGATCAGCCTGCTGTTTGGAGCCACTTGCTGGTGAGAGATCTGCTGTGAGCTGTAGGGGAGATCGATGACAGCACTGCCCATATATTAGTGACCTCAGAATTGCACCAACTTCACATTTTAGATTAATCAATTGCTAACATTGGGCAAATTACCACAGGGAGGTATCTCACATTGAAATATGTAGCTCTACACGGTCTTAATTAATATCTGCTAGCTGCGGCTGTTTCCTTTGGATATGAACTGACTATTCTGGATTTCCTGTTATTAGATCATTTACAGCTTATTAATTTGATGTGCCTTTATAATTGGTTTTAATATCGTTTATATGTATTTTAATGTGAATTAATAAATGAATGCAAATCTTTAAATATGTACTCTCTTTGATATGCTTATCCAGGGGCGGATTGGGATGAAAAACCAGCCCGGGAAAATTCTGGTAGCAGCCCTAATGGGGGCGGGTCTGCTGAGGGCGGGGACTGTTGAGGGGAGCGGGATACTCCCTCCCGTAAAGGCCATCCATGCATCTTTTGATGCTGTTGCGTCTGCGACTTAATGCCAATGCCAACAAAGCCCTTCCCTGGTGTACATCCATGCATCTGAATGTGCAAGGACAAAGACACCCACTGTCAGTGTGCACGGATGCTGCAATCATGCTTTGTGCAGCTTCAGACGCCAACGACAGTCGCGCCATTGAAACTTGCACCAGCCCTATGCTTGGGGCAGATGATCCAAATAAGTATGGCCTCCAATGTGAGCGATTCAGCGTCCCTGTACACAACCACTTTCCTCAGCACTCCTGTGTCACTCCAATAACATGCCCATCGTTACATTTGCGTCTGATTAGCCAATCCTGTGTAAGCAAACAGGAACGGTCAACACATTTCTGATGCACTTCTTTGTGTGTGTCCAAATCTGTACTGCATATCTGTACAAATACCTTCAGTATGTATGTGTGGTGTAACTCAGACAACAAACACCACTCCACTGCGTCCAACATTGCTGCTGCGTCTGACTCAGAATAAGGCCCATAATGCTGTATACTATGTCATACTGGTGCTTGCTATATTACATAACTACAAAAGGGACATTCATATTTACTAATACTCACTAACATGGTTGGACACCATAGATCATAGTGGCCCTGATTCGGAGCCGGACACTCTGAAAGAGCGCTCGCTCTGAATCAGGGCATTTTTTTTTTTGTGCGGCCTCCTGGTCACTCGACCATCGCAACCATCGGGGCTTGCGACAAGATTCTTGCGGTAGTGTCTCGTTCCAGCAAGCCCCAGTGAGCTTCTGGCTCTTAATAGAGTCGGAAGCTCACCACTGACATCACTCGTGATGTCAGTGGGGCCGTCCCCAAATGGCAGGCGTTCCGTCGGGAACGCCCCAGTTTGGCCAGCCGCCCCTCCTACCCGCCTCCAAAATGGCGCGAGCTGTCGATCAAAATTGACAGCCGCCCCCTTTTGGTGCGAGATCTGGAGCGACAGAGGGCCCGTTGCTAGCCGTGTCTCGCGCATGTGCACGTTGGAGCCGGCTCCAGCGTGCGCATGCGCAGTGGCCAAACATAAAAGCGCTTGCGAGCGGGTCTGAATCAGACCCTGTGTTCACTCTAAGGGCCTGATTCAGGCCCGCTCTCTGCTGCTGCCCGCACGCTGTATACAATCGGGAAGCCAGCTGCCTTAATACCGGCAGCCGAATTCCCGCCTATCATATCCCGGCGAGGGTGAAATGCCGGGCGTCTATATCTAGACGCCTGTCATTTCCCCGATGCCAGGAGACAGGCGCCCGGCATCCCGATCAAAGGGATGCCGGGCGCCGCGAGCGGACAGCCGCGTGGGGGGGGGAGGGTTAGGTTTAGGGCACCCGGGAGGGACTTAGGGTTAGGCACCTCCCCGGGAGGGTTAGGGACAGGCTAGGGGGAGGGAGGGTTAGGGTTAGGCACCCCCGTGGGGAGGTTAGGGTTAGGCACCCCCATGGGGGACTTAGGTTTATTCAGCGGGGAAGGGGGGGATTAGGGTTAGGCACAGGGGGGGAGGTTAGGGTTAGGCACCCCTAAGGAGGGTTAGGGAGGTTAGGTTAGTAGATACTTACCTTAGGACGATCGAGATTTCCAGCGCTGTCGGGCTGCCGCAGCCGGGAATCAAACTGTCAGTCATGCGGCAGCCGGGATATCATACCAATTCCTACACAGCCTTGTGCGATCGGCCAGGAGACAATCGCAATAATCGCGACCATCGACCTTGTGACGAGACCCTACGGTGGGGTCTAGGCTTCCGCAAGGCTGAGTGGACTACCTGCTCTAATAGAGCAGGAAGTCCACTATTGACATCAGTAGTGATGTCAGTAAGGCTCCCTACAAATGCCAGGTGTTCCTAAGGGAATGCCTTAGTTTGTCCAGCCACCCCCCCTAACCGCCCACAAAATGGGGCGAGCTGTCACTCACCATCGACAGCCGCCCCGTGTTGTTGTGAGCCCGGTAGCGACTGAACTTCAGTCGCTCGGCGGGGCTCACGCACGCCGGACGCGGCACATGCGCAGTGCCTAAACATTGGGCCGCTTGCAAGCACACAGTGCTTGCGACCGGGTCTGAATCAGGCCCTAGATCCGGTGCCGGACCTAGAGAAAGGGCACTTTTGCGCGTGCCTAAGGCGCGCGTCTGAAAAGAGCCATGGTCAAGGAAAAGGGGGTGGCTTTATGACACATCCCCTTTATGTCAGTCTTTGGGGCGTGCCCCCAAGCGCTGCGGTCACTGTGAATGGATGCCGTGAGCATGCGCCCGGCATCCACTCACCGACACTGATTGCTGCACCACCATTTACCCCACCCACGGGCAGCAGTGACAGAACCCCCAGGCTTGTTTCAGAAGGGCGCTGCGCCGGAGGGCAGGGTGCTTTCTGCCGTTTAGAAATAGGGCAGGGCACAGAGCACCGCTGAAACAGTCTAGTAGGAATGCTAGATCACATGACTGCACATTATTCCCCGACCGCAGTTTCCAGCATAACCTGTTAACAGATCCACCTGTATACACTAGCACAGGGGGCGATTCAATTCAGTGCGATGTTGAATAGCCCCGGGAAGGAGTTACAGGAGCTATTCAATTGACTGCACTGTTAAGTCTCACTAAAACCACTTAAGTCGGGAATGCCAGTGACCGCGCCTTAAGCTGGGTATTTAATCGCGCTAACCGGCATCCTCCGACCAAAGTAACAGCCACAATGCTGTAGGATTTCTGCTTTCACCTCAGGAGGGTGCAAGCAGAAATCCTCTCAGTCGGACTTAACAGAACGGTCAATTGAAGAGCTCCTTTCCGGGCTATTCAACATCACGCTGAATTGAATCGCCCCCAGAGAGACACTACTGACAAAATAACAGCACATCACCGCCTCACTGACAGACATACTGTACACACTTGCTGCTATTGGGGGTAGGGGAAGTGTCTGGAGCTATGAGGAGAAGGAAAGGAGACCGGTGTGTGGGGGAAGGGGGGTCGGTGGTGCCGCGAATGGGGGTGGGGGAAGTGTCTGGAGCAATAAGGTGACGAGCAGGTAAGAGGTCCTGTATGTGGGGGAGGGGGGGGTCGGGGGTGCCGCGATTGGTGGGGGGGAAGTGTCTGGAGCAATAAGGTGAGGAGCAGGTAAGAGGTCCTGTGTGGGGGGGGTCGGGGGTGCCGTTATTGGGGTAGGGGAAGTGTCTGGAGCTATGAGGAGCAGGAAAGAAGACCTGTGTGTATGTGGGGGGAGGGGGTGCCGCGATTGGGGGGGGTTGTTTTTGGAGCTGTGTGGGATAGGGGGAGAGAGCTGGGTATTATTTCAACATATTCAGTATATTTTGAGTACCAACCTTCTGTCTAGGCTGCGCTTCTGGGACGGCTGCTTGCAGATCAGTCACACCACACTGCAGTGCAAATGGAGATGTCCTGGAGACGGGCCCTCGGTCGGGCTGGAGGCGGAGCCATCAGTGGTGACTGACTGGCTCCGCAAAGGTTTATGGGAGGAGATGCTGCGGCTGGGCATGCGCAGTAGCTCCCCCGACGGCCATTTTTTTTTATTTAAAGTGTACTATTTCTGCCCGATTGGAGCTGAGCTGAGCTCCGATCGTGGCAGCCGGCAGGAGGGGTGAGTAAAGGAGGGCCACCAGCCACTACAGGGAAAAAAGGGACCGGCCCAGCGGGAAATGGCCCAGTGTCCCGGCGGCCCAATCCGCCCCTGTGCTTATCAATATTTAAAGTGTTGCAATTTATGAGCAATCCAGTGCTCTATAATGGAAGCTGCATACTGTATGTTGGTTGAAGGTTATCATTAAGTGCTTATTTAATTAATTCATTATTTAATAGACATTATTTTTTGTGCACCATATTGTTATATTCAATACATTTGGTGTATTTAAGCTGCCCACCCTCCAGTGTGCACTCTGAAGGAGTATTTAGCACAGCCGGAAACCTTGTTAGCAATCGGTGTAGGAGGCTACAGCCAAAAAATTAAGAAAACTGATGTTCATAAAAATTAAATACAAAGTGATCTACCTTTGCTGCCAAATACAGAGACTGTAATGGCGGAGTCCAGTGAGGATTAGTTAATATTATGTAAATATGATATTAATAACAGTTATGAGGGTGATAACATCTTTAACATTGAGTTTGATCAACACTGCTGTAGCCTTAAGCCCATTGTTACCTGGTTTAACCAAACCACCAAAGTGTTTTTTTTTGTGCTGTACAAACATACTAAGCATTTCATTCACAAAAGTGGCAGTCCCAATTGCTAAAATGCTTGGCTTGTTAAACTGTATAGGTGCTATTTAATATACAACGTAAGGGTGGGTGGGTCAATAACAATGCCTTCATGCACCACTTTTTAATATGGGCTTTGCCCACGTTGCTATTTCGGTGTAAAGACTACAAGTCTGTTACTCTGTCTCTATTTACCTGTACTGGCCTGAGGCCTGTGATTTGCTGGTTGGAGAAGTTTATTTTTCTCAATTCTATTAGGCTATTACTCTGGCTTAAATTACCTGTATGGGCCTGTAATTTTCTGCTTGGATTCAGTTTGCATTTGAAAACTCACACTTGGAAGCTTGGCTTTTATTACTTTGTTCCATGTTTCCAATTTACTTTTCCTGGAAATAAATGCATAACTCTCCCATAAATCCTCCACATACAATCACCTTTACCAGCCTCCGGCCTGTGTTTTGCTGTTTAGAGTAAGTTTGATGGTGATCTAGTTTTCTACTAAACTTTTCTCTGGCAGCAATCACATGTATTGGCCTGAGGCATGTGATTTGCTGTTTGGAGAAGTGTGTTGGTAATATATTATATTTTCTACTATGCTTTTACTTTAGGCTATTAGTTCTTGCTTCTATAGGGTTGTATAGTGTATTAACTGCCATGCTGTCTGCAATTACTGTGCCACTTTGTTTCATAGATGTGTGATATTCTTTTATTTAAACTGCCATGTGTTTGTGCCTCATTCTGTCGCTTAGCTGCAGCCTTTGGCCAATATTGGTGAAAAAATATAGTGAGGTGGTCAAAATTGACTGAAAATGACTGGAATTTAATATTAAAGATGTTAATAATATTGTAGGAACAGAAAAAGGTCAAAATTACATGATTTAGGTGTTTTTGTACATTTTACAGAACTCCAAAACAATTGGTTCTGAATGTCTCTAAAAAGGGCTCAGAAGTGAGCAACTGTGGCTTTTTCTCACACCAAGTTCTGTTGTGCTTAATCTGCACTTTTAGCAGTCGTGCTAAAAACAAAAAAAATTAATCAAAGTGTCCTTTATATTTTTCTGTATGTGCGTGCGTGTTAGGCTTAACCGCAGTACCGCACAAGATCCAGCCCAACTCCAGTTGTGCTAAAAACAAAAAAAATCAATCAAAGTGTCTTTAATATTTTTCTGTGTGTGCATGCTCGTGTGTGTTAGGCTTAACCGCAGTACCGCACAAGATCCAGCCAGCAACGCAAGTTGCAACCTTGTGCTGCCTGATTCCAGTCGTTCTCCAAAAAAAAACAATACGTTTTTAAATTTTTTTCTTCTGTGTGTACTCATGGGTGTTGTGCTAAAAACAACAGTTGTGCTAAAAACAAAAAAAATCAAAGTGTCTTTTATATTTTTCTGTGTGTGTGTGTGTGTTTGTGCGTGTTAGGCTTAACCGCAGTACCGCACAAGGTAAATGACACAGCCTCGCATCTCTAAAGCGCAATGAGTGGCTTTTTTGCTGTTTCTGCAATGCATATAAGACACAACATTTAAAGAAACATATGGTACACTACTCCTCTTGGAGCATATAATTTGCGTATAGACCCTAGGTCTGGGGTGGCATTAAGCGGCCCTCCAGCTTATGCCCTGACACAGTTTTGCTATTTAGTGATGATGAAACTGTTTCAGGACATGCTGGGATGTGTAGTTCAACAGCAGCTGGAGGGCTACTTATTGCCCACCCCTGTATGAGGTGTTTAAAGACACATCTGTAACAATCCACTGCTGCCAAGTCTCCCAGTTGATTGTGTTAAATAATGTTATGGATGACTGTGTGCAGTACAATATACCTCTAGAACAGGGATGGGGAACCTCAGGCCCGGGGGCCATATAAGGCCCGCGGAATAATTTGGTCTGGCCCTCTGAGCTTTTTTTCGTCTAGCCTCATCTGGCTAGCACGGTGCCTAGAATGGAACCCTGCAGCCAGAATATATGCAGTAGTCCTTAGGACGCTTCAGATGGTCACACCGCTGCTCTTACAGCTCCCCGGAGCATCCTCAGGATGCTACGGGCAATACTGTAATCACCAACGATTGTGACCCCATCCCTTGTGATGTCACACAGAGGGGGCGTGGCCTGGATAAGGCCCACGAATAATGTTAAAATATATCAAAATGGCCCTTGGCAGAAAAAAGGTTCCCCACTCCTACTCTAGAAGATCCGTGCACATCAGTTAGACCTCAATATTTATGCAAAACTGTTCCCAAAGGTAACAGCTAAAGATTATGCACTTCTTAAAACAGATAAAAATTAGACATAGCTGTGTTTTCAGTTTCCCTTAACTTTACCCAATGAATACAATTCTCTGACAAATCTAAAATGTCATAAATGTGGGAACCTTTGAGTACAGTAACAATTAAGTGAATGTTGTAAAGTGCTCTTCTGCATAGGATCAACGTATAGCTTATTATGATTTCAATTTAAGGAGATGGAAATGCATATTATGCAGTGACATAGTAGTTGAAGGTCAACTAAAAACACCTGTGCAGTATAATGAATCATATGACTCAAATGCCAGTCCACTAAAAGGTATCATGACCTACAAAGTACTTCTTATGGGATCAATAAGTCTATAAATTCCAAAAGAGTAGAAGAAAAAATAAAAGCATTTTTAACATCAAAATGTATTACAATTACAAGTCAGATGACATAAACTAGAAAGTTACAAATGCTATGTTCAAAATTAACCCTCTACTAGTCGCAATTTGAGGACAGTTTATTGTTGTTGGGTTAAAGTTATCCCACCATAACATAGCTTTACATTGTTTACTGGAGGCAAGTTGTGAGCTGCCACAAACATAAATTGTTAAGACACTGTATTCTGAATGCCTTCCATATAATGTAAATATATTCTAAGCGCCTCTTCTGACAGCCCCCATTTGCTTCAATGTATTCAGCCAGCACATTCCTTTTTAGATATCACATTTTAATGAGATTGCACAGAGAGGAGGGGGGTCAATCGCATCACTCTAGGGTATTACACATGATCTACAATGTCTTACTGCACAGTAATACCAGATTATTGATATTTTGAGGCCAGACACCCTTCATCCCTATTGTGCAGGACTCTAGAAGAGTTAAATGGGTGTCCCCTCTCTCTCCCTCGCTGTCTCTCATTCAAAACCTTATCCATCTGCAAATCTGCCAACAACCAACTCTTTAATGCAGTGTAGAGGAGAGCAGGCTAGTCACAAAGTAACAGGGGATACGGAGTCTTAGTTACACAACAGATGAATCTCAGGATCCTTTCATGGTACAGTGAACAAAGCTTCATATATAAAAATAGACATCTTTCGATCAGGAGGAAGCATAACAGCATTATCACCATGAAAAAGTATGTGTCTTCCTGTTACCTACTCCTAGAAGAATAAAGTACTTCTAATTTACTGAGGAGAGAAATAAAGTCTGACAGCAATCATAAGATGATGGAAGGTAAGTACATTTTCTGTCATAAAATATACAGCATGTTATATGGATCAATATAATATAATAATGTTATGCATGCATCATTTATAACTGACTGTAGGGATATAACACTGATGATCTTATACATATACACCCTACAAAGAGGAAACATGCACTGTCTCTTTAAATAAGTGGCAGATTGAGTCAAACAATCATTTGGTTTAAGACGTTTGCATAATGTTTGTTCTATGAAGCTGATTGTTTATAAGAAGTCTAAGGACTTATTCGGAATAGCAATACATGGGTGTTTATTAACTCTCAGTATCACATAGGTATCGGAATCACCTGCATGCCCCTGCTGTTCAGATTATTATTATTATTATTATTATTATTATTATTATTATTATTATTATTAATCTATTTATATAGATTCAGCATGATCCACAGGGCTTTACATTTGGGATTAAACACAGTACCAAAAATAAACTGGGTATTGACAAACAGACAGACAGGTAAGAGGGCCTTGCTTACATTATGAGTTGGGAGCAAAGATAAAAAGGAGCAACTTTGCACCTTGGCAAAAACATTTTTGTACAGCAGGAGGGGCAGATTTAAAATGCACAGAGAGATTTTGGGCTATTATAATGAAGCAACGGCTTTGTAAGCCGCCATTACTCAACGTGTTGGATCTAAAAATGTAATTGCCACTCGAATTCAGTGTAAAGTCAGGTGTGCTTTGCACTGAATGTGAGGGTTGCTTTAAATGTAATATAGACCTTAGATTTAGGATGGGTCTATCCTAGATCAAATCTAAATTTGTAAAAATAAAGCTGTTCAGCATTTGTGGTATACATGAAGTAGCCAGTGTTGATCATGCATACAAAAAGAGTATTTGCGCACCTTGGTTCTGGTACAAAGTTACTTTTTTCTGTTTTGTTTTGCTCCTAACTCAGAATCAGACTCACAAACTTTTCAGAATATTGATCTCCAACTTCTTCACCCACTGTGAATCTGAACAGCAGGGGCATGCAGGCACAAGGATCAATGATCCCAATGCTAGCATGATATTTTGAATGAATTTATTGATTTATCATGTAATAATAAAATATTTCACTACAAAATAATTGTATTTCACCTTTATTTAAAATGTACAAATGGGCTATTCCATGAAATGTCCCATACATGACACTGTAAAAGAAATCTGTAGCTGTGTATCTTTTGAGTTTTTTTGAGTTTTGACAAGTTAAACTCTCTGATATATTATCTTAAAAAACTAACACAGGCTCTTAATACAAAGAATTGAGATGAATTAACAATTATGTCCCTTATGTCAGTGGTTCCCAAACTTTTTAGAATAACAGCGCCCTAGAGTATCAGCATTGTTTTCAAGTCACCCCTAAGCCAAAAGCTTGTTATTGAGAAATAAAAAAAAATGTTGTAAAGTGCTTACCTGTCATCCTTAGGTTCAGTTATGTGTTGGTGGACAGGTTTGTGCTTTTGTTTGACAACATATTTACATTATATTGATCATAAATAATTTGATTTGGTGCTAGACCAACATCCTGAGGCACCCCTGTAAGTGTCCCGAGGCACCCCAGGGTTCCACGGCGCACAGTTTGGGAACCACTGCCTTATGCAACATAGGATGGCCCAAATATTTTTTCTTTTGTTTTTTTTTAAATGAATCCCAATTATTATATGTATTGGTTATAAATGGTGATGTGTATGTGTGTGTGTATGTATGTATATATATATATATATATATATACTCACTGCTATAGTAAGACATTATCCTCCCTCACCTGTGTACTAGCACATTTCACTCCCTCACCTCTGTAGTAACTAGAGATATGCTCCGACCCTCGTGTTTTGGTTTTGGATCTGTATCTCCTCTTGTTTTGGATCTGGATTGGTTTTGCCAAAACCGCCCTTGCATGTTTTGGTTTTTGATTTTGGATCTGTATTATTTACTAAAAAATCATAAAAACAGCTAAAATCACATAATTTGGGCCTGTTTTTGTTCCTACAGTATTATTAACCTCAATAACATTTATTTCCACTTGTTTGCAGTCAATTTTTACCACCTCACAGGTCACAATATTGATTTTTTCATCTAGTTAAGGGCCAAAAGGTTGCATCCAACTAGCTGGCTGACTAAGCTAAGCGACAGCAGTGACCGTCACTAACATATGGCAGTTCAACTTCGAACATGGCACAGAGTGGCATTGCAGTGGTAGACAGCATGGCAGTTTAATAAACTATATGACCCCTAGGAATTTTAAAAACCAAGAATGTTTTCCTTAACTAGGTCAGAGGCCCGACGGAGTTGGAATGTTTATGGACTGAAGACAGGGAAAGGACGGAAGGATTGATTCGTTTTTAATTTATTCAATGTAATATTTTGATTCTCAAAAAAAATTATGAGGGAAGATCAATCTAAGATCAAGTTCTTCTGTTCCTAAAAGACATCTTTGATCTGGAGGAGGTTTTTTAATTTTTCTTATACATCATGATCTAATAAAAAAAATGAGGTGGCCTTGCTTGTGGAGGTGCTGCTCGAACATACTGTAAACAGACGTTTACTGGTTTGTACTCAGGGAGGTTGTTAGGGATAATAGGACCAAGACTTGCTGTTTACATCAGAGGAAAGCAGCATGTAGTTCTCAGGCTGATTAGAACTCCCAGCATCTGTGATGTTTGCTGGGCCTACTGGAAGTGATTTGTCAACAGGTGGCGTGCTTCAGGTTACCTCAGCCTGCTTTATGCACTATATGTACAATGTAAATGTTAGAGATGAGCGGCTTCGGATTCCAGAGAGCCAAACCCACCCGAATTTAGCATAACCGAGTTTGATCCATGCAGGCTTTCCCACTTTCCCACCTGGTCGGATCTCGAAACTGAGACAAAATGATAGAGTCTTAAATCTCGCAGTTCTCAAGCTTTCGTCTCTATGATCAATGTAGTATATAAGGGACCACGCGACGGACGCCATTTCACTCTGGCTGTGGAGACTGAACAGGGAGGGTGGGTAGTGTAGGGCTGGGAGAGGTGCTGGTGCTATCTGCTGTGTCCTGGGCTGGTGACTGCTGATCCATTCTGGTCTCTGGTCACAGTGCTGTCGCTGTCATTGTGCTGTCTTCTGATCCATCTGGGCTGTCTGCTGTGTTCTGGGCTGGTGACTGCTGATCCGTTCTGGTCTCTGGTCACGGTGCTGTCACTGTCACTGTGCTGTCTGCTGATCCATCTGGGCTGTCTGCTGTGTCCTGAGCTGGTGACTGCTGATCCATTCTGGTCTCTGGTCACGGTGCTGTCACTGTCACTGTGCTGTCTGCTGTGTCCTGGGCTTGTGCTGTGTCCATCTCTGGGCCCAAGTTCTGGACTCCAAAAAGAGAAAAAAAGTAAAAAAAAAAAAAATCAAAGTGTCTGTTATATTTTTCTGTGTGTGTGTGCGTGTTAGGCTTAACCACAGTACCGCACAAGATCCAGCCCAACTCCAGTCATGCTATGAACAAAAAAAATCAATCAAAGTGTCTTTTATATTTTTCTGTGTGTGTGTGCGTGTTAGGCTTAACCGCAGTACCGCACAAGATCCAGCCCAACTCCAGTTCTGCTAAAAACAAAAAAAATCAAAGTGTCTTTTATATTTTTCTGTGTGTGTGTGCGTGTATGTTAGGCTTAACCGCAGTACCGCACAAGATCCAGCCAGCAACGCAAGTTGCATGCTAGTGCTGCCCGACTCCAGCCGTCATCAATCTGTGCTCTGGGCCCAAGTTCTGGACCCGAACCCCCCCCAAAAAAAATAATGTATTTTGTCTATTTATTTTCTGTGTGTGTATGCGTGTTAGGCTTAGCCACACAAGATACAGCAACGCAACCTAGTGCTGCCCGACTCCAGTCGTCACCAATCTGTGCTCTGGGCCCAAGTTCTGGACCCGAAAAATAAAAGTGTCTTTTGTATATTTATTTTCTGTGTGCGCACGACTGCATGTGTGTGAATTTTGTAACCGCACCTTGGCTACACTATTGGTTCTTGTGACACTGCTTCAAGACCGCAGAAAATATGGAGGGCTGTCACATGACAGGAGAGCAAGGCCAAGAACCACATGTTGTAGCTACCGCCAGCAGTCATCATGATAATGCAAGGCCGTCAACTTCCTTGTCCTCTATGAAGGCCCATGCCTTCAATCCTCAAGGGTATCCCAACCATTATCTTTGCACAGTCCTCAACTCTATTAATAATTATATCAATCAGTTTTGAACCAACAAGCTGGATGCAACCTTTTGGCCCTTTAACTAGATGAAAAAAATCAATATTGTGAGCTGTGAGGTAACGAAAATTGACTGGAAGTGAGTGGAAATAAATGTTATTGAGGTTATTAATACTGTAGGAACAAAAAAAGGCCCATTTTATGTGATTTTAGCTGTTTTTGTTAATTTTTTAAGAAAAAAATCCAGATCCAAAACCAAAACATGAAAACAAAACACCAAGGAAAAAAATCCCAAACCAGATTCAGATCCAAAACCAGGGGAGATCCAGATCCAAAACCAAAACACGAGGGTCGGCGCACATCTCTAGTAAATATATTTGTATGTGAACAATAAACACAAGTAATTATTGTATTAAACTTATTTGCAGTGCACTTTATTCCACACATCCTGGCAGGAAGATGCTCTGTGCTGCTGCTCATATTTGCCCACCCCATCAATTTGGTGGTTCAGAATTTTCTTTAAAAATATTAAAGGGGCATGCAGGAGATGCTGTCTGTGGCCAATTCAATTTCTGGATATTCATAAACCATAAAATTAAAAAAGGCAGGCAGCAATGCCCCAAACAGCACATAATGCAAAGAAAAGAGGTGCAAGATGGAATTGTCCTTGGGCCCTCCAACCCACCCTTATGTTGTATATATGAAACAGGACATTCAGAGTTTAACAAACCAATCACTTCAGCGTGTGCAACTTATGGCTGAAATGATTGGTTTGTTTGTTTCTTTTTCCTGCCAGTACTGAAACAGACTGTCTGACATGCCTATTTGGATGCTATCCCTAAAATAATCATCCACCATTCTCTGAATGGTGACAGTGTCAGACAAAGTCTTGGTAGACATGTCACTCATTGTAGGCAGTTCTTTTAGACCCAACCAGATATCATTAGGTTTTGCTGACTGATCTGCATCACCACCAGCAGTGGGTCTCTTAGGAATTTTTTTTTTCCTGGCAGCCGCAGGAACTGAAGGAGGAGATGCTGCTGTGTCACGTGCTGCTTGAGCTGACAATTTTTTCACCAACAGCTCTTTGCATCTATTCAGATTTATGTATCAAGTATGATCGCCAAAATATAGTGATCTGATTTCAAGAGATTGACAACCCTTGGATCCTGGTGAAGCAAATGAAGGGCTTGATCTACAAGTCCGACATACTTAGTGGAATCACTCAGTTTCAGCTCCTCCGTCAGGTTCTCCAGCTGCTTTTGCAAAAGTCTGATTAGGGGAATGACCTGACTCAAGCTGGCAGTGTCTGAACTAACTTCACATGTGGCAAGTTCAAAGGGTTTGAAGACCCTGCACAACACAAATATTATTCTCCACTGCCCTTGACTAAGGTGCATTCCCACTCCTTTCCCTATGTCAAAGGCAATAGTGTAGCCTTCGATGGCCTTTAACTGCTCCTCCATCTGCTGAAGCATATAGAGTAGAATTCCACCTAGTTACTAACTCTTGCTTCAGCTGATGGTAGGGCAAATTCAATAGTACTTGCTGGTGCTGCAATCTTCAACAAATAGTTGCTGAATGTTGAAAATGTCCCAAAATCTTTTTGGCAACCGAGTGCATCTCCTGCACACCCCTGTCATTTTTAAAAAAATGTTGCATCACCAAATTAATTGTGTGACCAAAACATGGGATGTGTTTGAATTTGCCCACATGTAATGCTCCCACAATATTGTTGGCATTGTCAGAAATCACAAATCCTGAGGAGAGTTGAAGTGGGGTAAGCCATTTTGCAATGATTTCCCTGAGTTTTCTAAGAGGTTACCAGCGGTATGCCTCTTAGTGAAACCAGTGATACATAGAGTAGCCTGCCTCTGAATGAGCTGGCATTTGTTAGATGTTGCTGCTGTTTACACTGTTGAAGGCAATACACCTACCCAGTGGGCTGTCACAGTCATGTAATCTTTTGTTTGCCCTCTCCCACTTGTCCATATATCTGTGGTTAAGTAGACAATGGGCACAATGGCATTTACGGAGCACATTAATAAGGTTTTTTTTAATGTCCTTTATACATATTGGGAATTGCTATTCTAGAGGAGTGGAATCTAGAAGAGACATGGTATGGGGACACATGACCTCAATTAACTGTCTAAAACCCACTGCATTAACGGAGGATACTGGATGCACATCTAGTACCAGCATAGCTGTTACGGCATCAGTAATCCGCTTTGCAACTGGGTGTATGATGTCATACTTTTTCCCCATTGCAAAGGATTGTTTGTCAGTCAATTGTTTGGGTAAACTAAAAGTAGACTTCTTCCTGGTCCCCTTCTGGGATAAAGATCCACTCTCAGCAGCAGCAGCAGCAACAGGCATAGAAGTTAAGGATCCTTCTGAGGAACCATGGATAGAAGAGGAGTCAGTCATTCTTATGAAACTGGATGCAGGACTACTTCCAATCACGATTGAGGATGTTGAGGATGATGCAGATGTTGGTGGTGGAGATTGCAGGCACTTGGATCCAGAGAGAAGAGAGCAGCTAGGTGATAATGGACTGATTGTTGTTAAAAAAATTTTAGCCAAAGTTTCTGAACTTGAAAAACCCTTTTCAATTTGATGAATGTGCTGCAAGTGAAGTAACATGGAGGAAGTTCCTAGATGGTTAAGGTCCTTACCTCTACTCACTGTTACTTGGCAATGGTTAAAGATGGCTTGACAGCTGTTGTCCGGGTGGAAATAATTCCCCACATGAAAAGTGGATTTTTTGGTCCTTTGCCCAGACATGACAACAGTGGGCTTTTTCCCACCATGGGCAACAACTGTTGCCTGATTTAGTTTTTCATCAACATCCTCATGATCATCAACATCCTCATCACCCTTGTTAGCGCCAATTACAGAAATATCCTCCTCATCCTCCTGGTGAAATTCCACAGAAGCATCCTCAATTTCTATGTCAGCATGTTGACTTGTGCTGCTCATCCCCACATTTGCAGAGGGCACACAAATGGTGGAAGGAGGATCATTTTCAAGTAAAGTATTAGAAAGGTCAGGCTCACACATGGCAACTGCGGATATACTTGGACTCTCCTCGGGATCTGTGAGTTTTCTGAGCACACAGCTGGTTCATGTGCCTTAGCGATCTTAAGTTTTTTG
The DNA here is from genome assembly GCA_031769625.1 of Taudactylus pleione. Lineage (NCBI taxonomy): Eukaryota > Metazoa > Chordata > Amphibia > Anura > Myobatrachidae > Taudactylus > Taudactylus pleione. Next base: position 14,356,486 of record JAUIMM010000120.1, on the reverse strand, counting down.
ACACTTATACAGGGAGAAGGGAATACATCATCATAAGATGCAGAACCACCAGTCATAAATAAAGGCCAACGCCTTATCCTTTCCTTGCCTATTTGTGTAGTAAATGGCATATTGCCAACTTTTTCTTTCTCTGCAGCTAACTTAGCTTTCAATAATTTTTTTCTTTAACACTGTAAAACATTGCTTGCTTGATTTTAGATGCATTGACTTAAGCCCTGTATGCCCTTGGGCATCGACTTTAGTAGATAATGTAGATGGACTAGTATCATCATGACTTGGTGGCACTTGGCAGCAGCTACACCACTAGTATGTGGTTCCTGCAGTCTCAAGTGATCGTTCTTCATAACAAACACGAACACGAATGAAGTGGGGTACAGCACCTACGTCAATTTGTACCAATTTTAAATATTACACTGCGGTAACAATGACCTACAGTGTGACAATATTTTTTACAAATACACTGTTTTCCACTTACAGTGTGACAATATTTTTTACGAATACACTGCGTTCTCCACTTACAGTGTGACAATATTTTTTACGAATACACTGCATTTCCACTAACAGTGTCAACATTTTTTACAAATACACTGCGTTTCCACTAACCGTGTCAATATTTTTTACGAATAAACTGCATTTTCCACTTATAGTGTGACAATATTATTTACGAATACACTGTATTTTCTACTTACGGTGTGACAATATTTTTTACGAATACACTGTGTTTTCCACTTACAGTCTAGCAATATTTTTTACGAATACACTGGGTTTCCACTAACAGTGTGACAATATTTTTAACGAATACACGGCATTTCTTTCCACTAACAGTGTGACAATATTTTTAATGAAAACACAGCATTTTCCACTAACAGTGTGACAATATTTTTTACGAATACACTGCATTTCTTTCCACTAACAGTGTGACAATATTTTTTATGAATACACTGCGTTCTCCACTAACAGTGTGACAATATTTTTTACGAATACACTGTTTTCCACTTACAGTGTGACAAAAATTTTACCAATTCACTGCGTTTTCCACTTTTACAGTGTGATATTTTTTTCAAATACACTGCGTTTCACTTAGTGTCACAATATTTTTTACAAATACACTGTTTTCCACTTACAGTGTGACAATATTTTTTTAACGAATACACTGCATTTTCCACTTACAGTGTGATAATATTATTTACAAATACGCTGTTTTTTTCTACTTAGTGTGTGACAATATTTTTTACAAATACACTGCATTTTCACTTACAGTGTGACAACATTTTTTACAAATACACACTGTTTTCCACTTAGTGTGACTATATTTTTTACGAATACACTGCGTTTCCACTTACAGTGTCACAATATTTTTTTACGCATACACTACGTTTTCCACTTACAGTGTGACAATATTTTTTACGAATTCACTGAGTTTTACACTTACAGTGTGACTATATTTTTTACGAATTCACTGCATTTTCCACTTACCGTGTCACAATATTTTTTACGAATAAACTGCATTTTCCACTGACAGTGTGATAATATTTTTTACTCATTCACTGCGTTTTCCACTTACAGTGTGACAATATTTTTTATGAATACACTGTGTTCTGCGTTTTCCACTTACAGTGCGACAGTATTACTTACGAGTGCACCTCTACAGCCCCTGCCCCTGGATGGACACAGAAACTCCTGGATTGACACAACAACCCCTGCCCTGGATGGTCACAGCAGCCCCTGCCCCTAGGTGAACACAGCAGCCCCTGCCCCTAGGTGGACACAGCAGCCCCTGCCCTGGATGGACACAGCAGCCCCTGCCCCTGGATGGACACAGAAACCCCTGGATGGACACAGCAGACCCTGCCCCTGGATGGACACAGTAGCCCCTGCCCTCGATGAAGCAGCAGCCCATGGATGGACATAGAAGACCCTCTTGGATGAAGCACAGTCCTGACAACCTGGGACTTTGCAAGCAAATGGCGCCAATCACAGTGGGGGAGGGACTTTTATACAATTCAAAACCCGTAAGAATCCAATACAGTGGGATGATGATGTTTTGCCTTGCTTTGAGATCCGAGTCAGATGGGAAAACCCAAGCCGGACTTGGATCTCGCCTCTGGATATTCGGGTGGATCCGGTTCTCGGAGAACTGGATCCGCTCATCTCTAGTAGTAATGCGTTTCCCTTCCTCAATCATGTTGTAGCACTTTCGACATTCCCCTCCCTCACATGTGTAGAAATACAATCCTTCCCTCACATATGTAGTAACACATTACCCTCACTCACACCTGTAATAACTTATTCCCCTCCATCACCTCTGAAGTAACACATTACACCCGCTCACTCCTGTAGCTGCAAATTCCCCTCCCTAGCTCGTGTTGTAACACATTCCCTTCTCTCACCCTATAGTAAGACATTTGACATTTCCCTCCCTCAACTGTGTAGTAACACATTCCCCTCCCATAACTGTGTAGCAACACATTACCTTCCCTCACCTCTATAGTATCACATTCCCCTCCCTCACCTTTATAGTTACACATTTCCCTCCCTCATCTGTGTAGTAACACGCTCCCCTCCCTCACCTCTATAGTAACATATTCCCCTTCCTCATCTGTGTAGTAATGCATTCCCCTCTCTCACCTCTATAGTAACACATTCCCCTCTCACTGCTGTTGTAACACATTTTCCTTTCACCCCTGTAGTAACATATTCCCTTCCCTCAGTATTTAAATAGGGGAGCCACACCAACTGCCAGTGATGTTTGGCACCACTTTTGATGACAGTTGATGTTTGAATATTGAAATGTGCTACAGCCACGATGAGACAGTCAGTCAGGACATTGCACAGGGGGAAGAAACATTTTAGCCCTTTTCACCCCTTAGGAGTCGAATTTTGAAAAATCCCGTCTTAGTGAGCACCTGTGTCATGGATGGCATATACTCCCTGATATTTATGTTTCTAAGCCCATGGGTTTGGGCTGGGCATTGATGAGTCAGTCAGTCAGTTAGTCAGGACATTTGATAATATATATATATAAATAATAAATGAGAGGTCCAAAAACCTTAGGTTTGCATATACTTGTATTTGGAGAGTTTTCAAGAGTCAACATGATTAAATTGGTAACATTCATTTGAGTAGTTGAATTGTATGGTAAAATACTTGCACATACATCCTGAAGGTGGCAAATCAACACTTTGTAATCTCGTTAAGGAAATGCCTAAAGTATACACAAAGCTGGGGCAGTGACAGATGTAATTAGTGCAGAAATTAATCAAATGACAACACAAGATGGTTGTAATGCTGTGCATCATATAAGACAGAAGAGTAACTTTAAAAGGGAGCTGTACTGATGTTTTTCAAATACGAATAAACACAATTTAGCATCAAGGACAAGAATCTCCATGATTTTGATTGCTTTGTGTTAAATGAGCAGCTGCAATTCATGCATTTGTTTCACCGGATCAGGTGTTAAACTCTAATTTTTTTCAACAGTTCACAGCAGTTCATATTTTGAATGATGCTCAAAGCATTGTGGCAGTAAATTATTGGGGAAATCTATTTACAATATTTTTTTATGGCAATTTTCTTCCGAAAAACAAAATCTCCAGACATCTCAAAGTTGCAGAAATAATAAATATCAATGTAAAGTGTCGAACTTTTGACCCAGTCGACCTTTTGTACCTGTCGATCTTTTTACATGTCTAACTTTAATGTGTCTGACATTTGTTTATGTAGAACTTTTTTCCCTGTCTAACTATTGACTGTCTAACATCTGGTGTCTATCTAGACATTGTATAACTAATTAGTACTGTCTATCTCTTGTCGAAGCTGGATTATTGGCTGAGACAAGATCAGTTTAAAATTTAATCGCAGCGACGCCATCTTGCGACTGGCCGCAAGACGCCATCTTGGAAATGAAATCGCAAGACGCCATTTTGTGAATGGATGCCCATGCGCCATTTTAGATAAACTCACACTTTAGTACATGTGGTGATATTACTATTAGCATTATGCGATTGCATCTTACACCATTTCTCATACACACATTAATACGCACAATTGCGCAGTTAACTAGTTGCATATTAGCGAATACATAAGATCCTGTATGAAAACGCTGAATATTAGCTTCATGCACACGCATCTGCCCCAAGTTAACTAGCGTCTTTACATCAAACCCCACATACTCACACATTACATATTCACATACAAGGTTCCATAAGCTTTAAGGTATAAGATTCAAGTATGCACATTTACTATAATTGCTATGAAATAAAGATTATTTTGTAACTAAGGTTTTATACGTGATAAATAAGCCATGTTTGGTATTGCACTGATGTGTACTCTCTCAACAGTATTCCGGTAACATCGATGTAGAGATCGCAACATGCATTCTCAACTTATGGACCGCAGAGACTTCAAGCAACAAAATGTACATTATATGACCAACTGTTAGGATTTGCATGAGGTGGGAAACCAGAGACCACCAGTTGTTAGAGGCTGGACTGTGTCTATTTGAACCAACCTGTTAGATGCCTTGTAACATATGCCCTCTCCTTTAGGACCAATGGTATTAGCAACAAACTTCTCTATTGTGTTGTCTATCTCTGGGGGGTATAAATATGTGTGCTCTGACCCTGGGTTTCTAGTCTTCGTGCTGAATGCTGATTGACGAGGGGTTTCTTGCTGATGCCTACATCTGTCCAGAGTGCTGCGTATGTATAACTGTACTTGGGTCTGTATAATTCCTTTGCGCTAAATTGTACTTATAACTAGCATGTAACTGACTGTACTTTTACTTGAATAATACTTTGTGCTTTGGAACCACAGGTTCTAGGTCTGGAGTCTTTATTTACTGTATAACTGCGTACACAAAATAGCGTCATCCTTAGAGGTTTATAGGCAGGATATCAGAAGGTATAGGCAGGGCCAGGGACGCTGACTAGAATCCAGGGACAAGAGAGGAAAAAGTTTGTTTTCCTTTGTTGATAGAACCTAACATTTAAAGGGGTGCCGCAGTATTGAACATGCGGCTGAGTCGCAGTTTTGCGCACAGTAAAGACGCAATTTTGTGTACGCTGCTAATGGTTGTCATACGGTTGTGTGGTAGTCGCATTATTGTGTATGCGACTGGTCGCACAATAGCGTATACGTACTTCCGGTTGTGCTGCCACGTGTTTAAACAAAGCCATTGAGTTTACATTACCAATTGTTGCTAAATATCTGGGTTAACGTGTATTTTTCTGCGCAGGAAAAAAGTGTGTAACTGTGTTTGTTTAGGGTGTAACACGGGACCTAAATGTAAAGGATATCGTAGGACCCTTAAGTGCTAGGCGCAGGAGTTGGCCTAGTAACTCGGTAGCAGCTTACCGTTTACTTTACACAAAGCAGGTGTATGGTGTGTTATTTTTGTTAGGGTTCAGCCCCCAGTTTGATTATAGCGTTCAGTAATTAATGTGTGTGATCTGTTAGGCTTATTTGAACACTATAATTGAACCACATAATCTTGGCTAGATTGTGTTTGGGAGCTGGTGGGAGAGTGGACGAAATCAACTGGAACACAATGGGTACTTTGCTGCCCCCTAGCAGTTGAAAGGTAGTCAAAAAGTGATTGCTGAGTGGAAGCGGCCTTTACTTCCGTAGGTGAGTGGAAGCTTCTAGAAGTCCTCCATAAGCCTTTTTTCCAAGACGTTCGCAGGTAAGTGAAAGTATCTTGACTGTCTTTCACCAGTTTAAATCTTTATTGAAAAACATAGGAGTTGTCTCAGAATGGGAGCCACGCAAACAATAGAGATGTTAGACAATGATGTGCTGCTAATGGAAGCGCCACTTGGATCGGCCCGTCGTATTATGCATACTAAGTACGGTACTTATGCAATAAGGTATTGTGATGTATGGTTTAAAATGACGATGAAGAGTGTTAGACCGTTTCCCAGAATTGGTAGTATTGATAAAGATGTATTAGATAATGTCAGGGATCACATCAGTCTGATGCGCTCCCGAGAGAAAAATGTCAAATATTATGAATGTTTAAAATTGTGGCAGCAGGAAGGGGATGCGTGGCTTAAAAATGCGCAAGCGACGCAAACTAGCGTTGCGAGTGCATTGCCAGAGAATACATCTGCGATGCTGAATTGCAATGCGGGCGAGCCGCAAAATGGCGCGCACGTGCAGCAAGGTAGCATTGCGGAAGGTATTGCCAGCAGTTCACGCGCACCACCCCCACCTTATGTGGATGGAGGTGCAAGTACAGTTATCAAAAATACCCATAAAAATGTAAAAAGCAATTTGTACCCTCTCTTAAGCAACTATAAAGAAAATGTTCATGATGTGGATGATGAGCCTAATGTAATGTCTGCCATTTCCCATGCTGTACAAATGATAGATGCTACACCACGACAATCACGAGTGGTGCCGCCATCTCCATCGGTGACAGCAAGGGAAGTGCTAACACCCTCTGCGCCCATAGAGGAAGTTGTTAATACCATACGTAGCAGCAACAGATTAAACACCCAGCAAGGAAACAAGGTCAAAGGTAGCAGCGCTACCAGTCTGCATCCCATTCGGACAATAACTGTTCCGAATGGAAATGCAGATGCGAATGGTGTAGTGCCCACGAGGGAAGTTGTAATGCATTGTCCTTGGACAAGAGCAGAACTAAATTCCATCATAAAAGATTTCACCGATCCCAAAAAGGAACTAGCCAAATGTCAGAGATTTTTGAGGAATTTGGGTAGTTCTCATGAGCCAGCTAATAAGATTGGCGTGTGGTGTTAAGGGCCATTCTACCACGCAATATCGACGTGACAAAATTTATCATGGATTGTGTATTGGATGGTGACATTCCCTTAACAGACCAAGGAAACCAAGGTAACATTTCTCGCATTGTAACTCAATTGGATATATATTTTCTGGTAGTAGTTAACTGGAACAAAATTTTCACCATAAAGCAAAAGGAGAGTGAATCTGCAGAAGAGTATTGCGACCGGGCTCTGCAGGCTATCACCCAGTACACTGGGATAGAAGATATTAAAGATAGCACTCACCACAGGGGAATGATAGTCACGGTACTGATGGACGGTCTTAAGGAAAACTTAAAGACTCGGGTTCAGACCTCACAACCTGGCTGGAGGGGAGTCACAATAGATACACTCATAGAATCTGCCATAGAACATGATAAGAACATCTCAAAGAAGAGAGAGACCCAGAGTGAAAAACTAATGGCTGTCAGTATTCAAGCTCTGGAAGGAATGACAGTAACATCACAGCCAACAGACACACTTGCATCTACACACACACCTACACCTGAACAGTTATATGCCCTCACTAATCCCACGCAACAGTAAACACAGCTCTATTCTACTAACCCTACACAACCACAGGTCCCACACTACTCACAATCTTCATATCCCCCACAATACCCTTATCCTACATATCCCTACCCATATCCACCACCTTTTCCCCCTGCTCAAACCTTACAACAACCTGTGGGCCTGATTCAGACCCGCTTGCGAGCGCTGAGCACTCACAAGCGGGTCAATGGTGCCCTAGTTTGCATGCGCGAGACCCACATAGCGACGGACAAGCCGTCGTTATGGGACTTGTACCAAAGGGGGCGTGCTGTTGATGGTGAGTGACAGCACACCCCCTTTGGTGGGCGTGCTGGTGGCATGGCTGCCCAGACGGAGGCGTTCCCATGGGAAAGCCTACCATCTGGGTCCGGCCCCACTGACATCACTAGTGATGTCATTGGGAGTGATTTTGGCCAAAATCACTCCAGGGCTTGTGGCAACGAGACCCTACCGCAAGGGTATCGTCACAAGCCCGATGGTCGTGATGGTCTTGACCATCGCAACCATCATCATGGACGCTCGCATAAGCTGTGGGTGAGGATGCACAAAAAAAAAAAAAACGCCCTGATTCAGAGCGGGCGCTCATTCAGAGCGTCCGGCTCTGAATCAGGCCCTGTGTCTTCATCCGATCCACGAATATGTTTTAATTGTAACCAGCAAGGACATTTAATTAAAAACTGCAGAGTAAAAAGGGTAGGACCCCCAAACCAGAGAGTACCTGGATATCCCCATAAGGGATATGCACAGAGAACAGCAAATGTCCAGAAGGCACCAGCTCCAATTGTGGCCATTAATGCTTTATTGGAGAATGGTAGCCAACGCTAGGGGTCAGCTCATACCTGTAGTCTACAGATAGCCAGGTTAACGGGAAGTACTAGGGAAGAACCGGTCATGATGGTTGATGTAGCTGGTACTGAATATCCTTTTCTTGTAGACACAGGGGCGACCAGGTCAGTGATAAAATCTCCCGTTAATTTACAGGTGACCAACGAGACAGTACCAACAATGGGTGTAACAGGTAAAGTGGAACATTATCCTTTAACAAAGTCCACAGAGGTTACTATTGGGCCGTTGCATACCAGGCATTCTTTTCTATTGGCTGCTGCGGCTCCTACTATCCTGCTGGGCAGAGACTTGTTATGTAAGATGAGATGTGTTATATATTGCAATCCTGATGGTATATTTTTAGATATCCCCGAGAGGGTTGCGCACGAGGTGCGGGATATGTTGGACACTCCCCAAAGGATAATGTATCACTCTACAAGTTTAAATGAAAATCCATCCCAGATAGATCAAATGTTGTCCCAAATTCCAGATTCCCTTTGGACTAAGGATGGACAGGACACTGGATTAATGGCAAATGTAAGCCCCATAATGGTAAATTTGAAAAGTGGTAGGCAAGCTCCAAAAATTCCCCAGTACCCACTAAAACAGGAGGTAGAATTAGGGGTTTTTCCAATAATTGAATGATTATTGCAACAGGGAATTTTAGTCTGTACAGCTAGTGTAGCCAACAGTCCCATCTTTCCGGTGAATAAGAGTGGTGGGAGGGGTTATAGGCTGGTACAAGACCTTAGTGGTGTTATTAAGGTCGTAGAGAGCCAATTCCCCGTAGTGCCAAATCCAGCTGTCATCCTGATGCAGATCCTACCAAATGCAACCCATTTCACTGTCATTGACCTCTGTTCTGCTTTCTTCTCTGTGCCTCTCCACCCTGACTGTCAGTATCTATTCGCATTTACATACAGAGGTGTGCAATATACATGGACACGGTTGCCCCAAGGTTTCATAGACAGCCCCAGTATCTTTTCCCAGGCATTGCATGACTGTTTACAATCTTTTCAACCTGCCAATGGATCTGTTCTAATTCAATATGTGGACGATTTATTGCTGTGTTCTGATTCATTTATGTCATGTTTGAATGATACTAAACTTTTGTTGCTTCATCTCTTGCATACAGGACACAAGGTGGCTAAGGACAAACTACAGCCATGCCAATCCAGAATAAAATATTTAGGACACTGCCTAACACAGTGTTTTTCCTACTACCCCACTGATAATCCTTCCTCCAAACCTCCTCTCCATGTCACCCCATACCACCCCCATCATATTAAACTCCCTCCCTGCCAACCACCTACAGGTTCCCTTCCCAGCACTGGTCCCCGCATAATCTCTCCACTACATTCATCTCGGCCACCCATATTAAACTCACCTTCTCGCTACAGCAACCCAAATAATCTAATTCACATTTCTCCCACAAACACTGTCCCTCTATCCTCTATCCTCTGGAATGCCAGATCAGTATGTAACAAACTCGTACCCACCCATGTTCTTTTCATCTCTAAAAACTTGCATCTCCTAGCCATTACTGAAACCTGGATTTCACCCTCTGACACCACTTCCCCTGCTGCTCTCTCCTCTGGGGGCCTCATCTTCTCTCATACCCCTCGGCCTGGGGGTCGCCATGGTGGTGGGGTAGGGGTCCTTCTATCCCCCGGTTACTCCTAATAACTCCTACCCTCTGAACTATCTCTTACTTTCTCTACATTTGAGGTTCATGCTATACGCCTCTTCCAACCAGTTCACCTTAGAGTAGCTGTCATTTACCGTCCTTCCAAATTCATTAACAACTTCACTTCCTGGCTTCCTCACTTTCTCTCCTCTGAACTTCCCTCTATTATCCTAGGTGACTTCAATATTCCTATTGATATCCCCACAGAAGCCTCTGCCTCCAAACTCCTCACCCTCATGTCTTCATTTGGTCTCTCCCAATGGACCTCCTCACCCTCCCATGTGAGTGGGCATTCGCTTGACCTGGTCTTCACTCACCGTTGTGATATTTCTGATTACTACAATTCCCCATTCCCCCTCTCAGACCATCACCTTCTCTCATTTAACCTATCCCTCTCTCCTTCCCTTCCTCTACCTCCTAAGGCCACTATCACTAAGCGTAACATTGACGCTATTGACATCGTTTCTTTTTCTTCCCAGCTTGACTCACTTCTCTCCCCTATCCTCTCTCTCTCCTGCCCTGAACAAGCCATTTCTCTATACAATACCTCCCTTACTTCTGCTCTGGACTCTGTTGCTCCGGCGATCACTATTCACCCTCGCAGATTTAGACCTCAACCCTGGCATTCCAAATGCACCAGATACCTGCAAAAGTGTTCGCGAACTGCCGAGCAACAGCGGAGAAGATCACGCTCTAAGGCTGATTTTCTCCATTTCAAATTTATGCTCTCATCATACAGTGCTGCCCTTTCCCTCTCTAAACAGTCATATTTCAAGAACCTCATCTCCTCTCAGTCCTCAAATCCACAACATCTCTTCACCACCTTCAACTCCCTCCTCCGCCCACCCCCTCCTCACCTCCCCTCCTCGCTCTCTGCCCTTGATTTTGCTACCTACTTTACATCTAAAATTGACTCCATATGTCAGGACATCATATCCCACCAGTCCCCCTGCTATCCATCTCCTCTCTTCCCAGATCACCCCTCTCCTTCAATTTTACCGACTCTAACTTTCTTCTCCCCCGTATCTGGAAAGGAAGTCATGTCCCTCAACCAGTCCTCCCCCCCTTCCACCTCCCCCCTTGACCCTATCCCTTCACATCTCCTCTGCTACCTCTCTCCTTCTGCCTGCTCCCATCTTGCCCACCTCCTTAATCTCTCCCTATCAGGCACTGTCCCGTCTGCATTCAAACATGCCCTTGTCTCCCCCATACTAAAAAAAACAACCCTTGATTCTAACACTCTCTCCAACTACCGTCTCATCTCTCTCCTCCCTTTTGCTTCCAAGCTCCTTGAGCGTGCTGTTTTCAAGCGCCTTACCACATTTATTTCCTCTCATTCCCTCCTTGACCCTTTTCAGTCTGGCTTCCGTTCTCTCCACTCCACTGAAACTGCCCTCACAAAAGTCAGCAATGACCTCCTTGCTGCTAAATCCAAGGGCCACTACTCTCTGCTCATTCTCCTTGACCTTTCTACTGCTTTTGACACTGTGGACCACCCTCTCCTTCTGCAAATCCTTCACTCCCTTGGTCTGCGTGACACTGCCCTCTCCTGGCTATCCTCCTACCTCTCTGACCGATCCTTCTCTGTCTCCTCTCATGACTCCTCTTCTCCCCCACAGTCTTTTGCAGTGGGTGTTCCCCAAGGTTCTGTTCTTGGACCTCTCCTTTTCTCACTCTATACATCCTCACTAGGAGAACTCATCAGCTCTTTTGACCTCCAATATCATCTCTGTGCTGATGATACTCAGATCTGCCTTTACTCCGCTGACCTCTCTACCTCTCTCCTCACTCGTGTCTCCAACTGTCTCTCTGCCATTTCTTCTTGGATGTCCCAGCGATTTCTTAAACTTAATATGTCTAACAACTGAGCTAATCATCTTCCCTCCCCCCTACATAACCACACTTCCCACCATTTCTTTATCAATTGATGGCACAACTATCTCCTCTAGCCCCAAAGTGCGCTGTCTTGGAGTTATCCGGGACTCCTCCCTCTCCTTCAAACCACATATCCAGAATCTCTCACAGTCCTGTCGCTTTCATCTTAAAAATATTTCCAAGATTAGACCCTTTCTCACCCAGGATGCCACTAAAACCCTCATACACTCATTGGTCATCTCCAGATTGGACTACTGTAACCTTCTCCTATCTGGCCTCCCCAAATCCCTTCTCTCCCCTCTCCAGTCTGTCCTCAATGCTGCTACTAGGCTCATCTTCCTCTCAAAATGCTCTGCATCTGCCTCCTCTCTCCTACAAGCCCTCCACTGGCTCCCCTTCCCCTTTAGAACCCAATTTAAGGTTCTCACACTCACTTACAAAGCCCTCAGCCATTCCTCTCCCATTTACATCTCTGATCTCATCTCATCCGCCCTCTTCGTTCAACAATTGCACGCCGCATCTCATGCCAATTGATTACTTCCTCCCACTCCCACCTCCAAGATTTTGCCTGCACTGCTCCCCACCTTTGGAACTCTCTCCCGCTTCCCATCAGACTCTCCACCTCTCTACAATCCTTCAAACGGGCTCTCAAGACCCACTATTTCATCAAAGCCTTCCAGCTCTCATCTTAACTTGCTGCTACATACTCCTTCCTCCCTGCCTTCCCCATCTTTCACCCCTGTTTGTCTGTCCCTCCCCCTTAGAATGTAAGCTCCTATGAGCAGGGCCCTCTACCCTCTTGTGCATCTCCTTACTATACCTTCATCTACTTCTTACTCTCTACCAGGGCACCTAACACTTGATTGCTTTGCATTGTTGCTTACCTGGTGTTATGGTCATGAATGTAGCAAATTATATTATCCATGTCCTGTAATGTATTGTATTGTACTGTACTGTAAGTCACTGTAAATCAATCTATTTGTTTATGTACTTTGTAAGGCACTGCGGAACACTTGTTGGGCCATATAAATAAACGATAATAATAATAATGATAATAAAATACACGACACACCTTTAGAGAATGTAGATGTGACTTTTTATATTAATGGGAGTTGTCATAGACAAACAGACACAGGTGAATTATGTACAGGTTATGCTGTTGTAAATGACACAGACATCATAGAAGCTAAACCTCTTAGTCCTCCTCACTCAGCCCAGGTGGCACAATTAGTAGCACTAACTAGAGCATGTGAACTGGCAGCAGGCAAAACATTTACACTGACTCGAGGTACGCGTTCGGGGTGGTGCATGATTTCGGGGCTCTATGGCGTCTGAGAAATTTTATGACAGCAGCAGGCACACCAGTTGCACATTCCCGACACATAAAACATCTTTTAGAAGCAATCCAACTGCCCAAAGCGGTGGCAGTAATCAAGTGTAAAGCCCATACATGTGAGGATGACCCGGTGTCACTGGGCAACAACAGAGCCGATGAAGCTGAAAAATGGGCAGCAGGGTTAAAAATGATGTATTTCCAAACAATTGATATGCCGAAATTAATTGAGATGCAAAATTTGTGTTCAATTCAAGAAAAGTACATTTGGAAGTCCAAGAGATGTGGGCAAGAGTCCTCCGGGCTCTGCAGGGATGGACAAGGTAAGCCAGTAGCCCCCAAGGCATATTACCCCAGCCTGGCTGAGGCAGCACACGGTCTGACTCATCTGGGAAAGCAAGGTATGTGCAAGTTGGTGAGAGCATACTGGTGCGCACCAGGTTTTTCTTCACAAGCAGAAAAGATAGCAATGTCCTATCTGACCTGCTTGAGGAAGAACATAGGGAAAGCGATCCCTACCGAACTGTCCCACATTCCACCGACTGATGGACCTTTCCAGGTGATACAAATTGATTTAATCCAATTACCACTCTGCAGGAATCTTAAGTATGTATTAGTGTGCACTGATGTATTTTCTAATTGGATTGAGGCCTACCCAGTGGCCACTAATACTGCTGTGTTTACTGCCAGGAAAATAGTTCAGGAATTTGTATGCAGATATGGTTTCCCTAAAATCATTGAGAGTGACAGGGGTACTCATTTCACAGGTGATGTTTTTCAAAATATGTGTAAGCTGATGGGTATTAATAGTCGACTTCACACCCCCTACCGACCGCAAGCCAGTGCCAAGGTAGAGAGGATGAAAGGGACTATTAAAAATAAGTTGAGTAAAATCATGGCAGAGACTGGACTAGGATGGCCAGAAGTGTTACCTTTGGTCCTACATAGTATAAGGACCACTCCTAGACCCCCTCTAAATCTGTCCCCATTTGAAATACTGTTCGGTAGACAACCTCATGTGATTATAAGTCCACAGGAAGACTTGAAGGGTAACAATGAGGTAACTGTAAAGTATTTTATATCAATGAGTAAGCAGTTAAAACAACAGTAACAGAAACTGAAATTGTTGTCCAATGATATGTCTGAAACTAACTGTCATGATGTTGAACCAGGAGAATATGTTATGATCAGAAATTTCTTGCGTTCAGGTTGTTTGACTGATCAATGGGAAGGTCCATACCAGGTGGTGCTGACAAGTACTACATCTTTGAAGGTGGCTGAGAGAGATACCTGGGTCCATTCCACTCACTGCAAAAAGGTCAATCAACCGGTGGAGAAACAAGTCGGAGACAATGCTGATAGCGTGGACCTGTCGCTCGCGAACTTGTTCCGGGAGGATTGAAAAGGTTGTAGTGAGATACCTGAATTAAAAGAAATCTGCAGGTCTTGTTGTGGCAATGGACGGGCCTGCTGTGTTCATTTTCATGTTCTCTTTTAGAGTGTTCACCATCCTGGTTGGTTCGGGAATGTCCGGTTTCTGTGAAGGGGGACCGATTGTGGAGAGGGGAGTTGATGGCAGTGCTGATGGAGTGGAATCAGGAGGAGTGCAATGACAATCAGGGGAGTGTCTGACCAATCTTTGTACTGTTATTGTTAAGAGAGCTGTTATTCCGGATACTCGGGGACGGTGTGGAGGTTTATCGTCTGAAGATTCCTGTATTTGTGAGCTTTGTGGGTCCCTAGTTGATGAGAACTGTATCCAACAGTGCAAGCCTAAATATAACCCGTACTGGGGTGGGTATCCTTTAGAGGATTATCATGGCATGGTAGGCAAAGTGTTAAATCAAACTGATTGCTGGGTGTGTTCACATGTGCCACAGGGACAGCATAATGTAGGGTTGGTGCCATTTCAGCTGAATATCACGGAAATTTTAGAATTACAAAAAGGGAAAACATTGGATGGAAAATTCCTCTCATCCAAACCACCTCATTTCAAACTCTATCAATTCCAAGTAGATAGATCACTTTTGTGTTTAAACATAACCAACCCCAATAAACCCGGGAGTTGGGAAGTGACACGGAATAATCAGACGATGAACTTCTCACAAAGAGCTGATAATGAGTCCATAAACCATTATCTGTTACGCTCAATTAAATCTAGTGGGAGACATTTTAGGTACCGGTATGCATTGAGTTCCATCAAAGAAATTATTGGTAAGGTGCCAGATGGTTATTGTGCTAAAATAATACAGCCAGAAACTTGCATGTACCAGATGGAAGACCCAGAAATAGGATTGTTTGTAAGGGAAATGTGCTTAATGATAATGATGCATACCATTCCTTATGTTCTCCCTGATAATGTATATTTTATATGTGGGAGAAAAGCATATAAGTGGCTCTGCCCGAGTTCCGAAGGTTTGTGTTACCTGGGAAGAGTAGTCCCAGAAGTTATGACCTTCACACATGTTGAAATGCTTGGTATACATAAAAACACACCATCACCATATCTTCACACACAATATGAACACAGAGGCAAACTAAATATGATACCTGGTGACGTGCACAAAGCCACTCAGTTAATTAGTGAGACAACTGGCTTTCAAGTTTTAGTCACATTGGATCCCACCAGGATCGCTTGGCGTACATTAAACTTTAGATATATTCAGGAACTTGCTAAATTGATAGATAATATCACCCAGATGTACGATGACACATTCAGGTATACAGGAAGAGAATTGCAAGCATACAAGAAAGAACTGGTGCAACACAGGCTAGTGTTAAATTATTTAACTGCTGTTACTGGAGGGTACTGCGTAACCTTGGCCGCCCAATTTGGAGTAAAATGCTGCACCTATGTCACCAATGATACCAGCGACCCCAAGGAGGTGATAGACCGAAAGATGGATGAAATTCTGCAGCTAAAATGGGAATTTCGTAAGAACCATAATGCTTCAGTGGCTGAAGTAGGGGAGAAGATAGAAGGATGGGTTTCATGGCTGAACCCAGTGAAATGGTTCTCAGGTCTAGGGGAATGGGTCCAGGAAGTGATCGCCAGCATAGGCAAATTCTTAATCCTTATACTGATTGTCATCATAATAATTGGCATATGTGTCCGGCATATTCCTATTGTGTTGAAGTGTGGAAAATTTTAAAATAGAGTAAAACGAAAGAATGAAATTATGATGGTGGTCAGTATGAATACTGAGGTAAATACAGAACTGCATTACAACCCTGAACTAGGAAATACCATCATTTAATGTATTATATTTAGACCTGCATAGAATGTATTATTGAAATGTTATTTTTTAAAATACCTCAGATAATGTAAAGTCTCAAATTTCCCCTTCAAGACTGCCTTTATAGGACTGGTGTATCCCCACACCTTTCACTTGATCTTCCAAGATCCGCGGTGTGCGTATAATAGTAGTTTTATGTCCCTACTCAGAGATACATTATTGATGGATTAAGAACCACCTTGTGCCATCCCATAATAACACTAAATAGTATATAAATGTAAGCCTAAAGATTATATTTTAAAATCAGATAGTGATAGCATGTTGTTCGCTATCAAAGGGTGGATGGTCGAAACTGGATTATTGGCTGAGACAAGATCAGTTTAAAATTTAATCACAGCGATGCCATCTTGCGACTGGCCGCAAGACGCCATCTTGGAAATGAAATCTCAAGACGACATTTTGCGAATGGCCACCCAAGCGCCATTTTAGATAAACTCACACTTTAGTACATGTGGCGATATTACTATTAGCATCATGCGATTGCATTTTACACCATTTCTCATACACACATTAATACGCACAATTGCGCAGTTAACTAGTTGCATATTAGCGAATACATAAGATCCTGTATGAAAACGCTGAATATTAGCTTCATGCACACGCATCTGCCCCAAGTTAACTAGCGTCTTTACATCAAACCCCACATACTCACACATTACATATTCACATACAAGGTTCCATAAGCTTTAAGGTATAAGATTCAAGTATGCACATTTACTATAATTGCTATGAAATAAAGATTATTTTGTAACTAAGGTTTTATACGTGATAAATAAGCCATGTTTGGTATTGTACTGATGCGTACTCTCTCAACAGTATTCCGGTAACATCGATGTAGAGATCGCAACATGCATTCTCAACTTATGGACCGCAGAGACTTCAAGCAACAAAATGTACATTATATGACCAACTGTTAGGATTTGCATGAGGTGGGAAACCATAGACCACCAGTTGTTAGAGGCTGGACTGTGTCTATTTGAACCAACCTGTTAGATGCCTTGTAACATATGCCCACTCTTTTAGGACCAATGGTATTAGCAACAAACTTCTCTATTGTGTTGTCTATCTCTGGGGGGGTAAAAATATGTGTGCTCTGACCCTGGGTTTCTAGTCTTCGTGCTGAATGCTGATTGACGAGGGGTTTCTTGCTGATGCCTACAACTGGTCCAGAGCGCTGTGTATGTATAACTGTACTTGGGTCTGTATAATTCCTTTGCGCTAAATTGTACTTATAACTAGCATGTAACTGACTGTACTTTTACTTGAATAATACTTTGTGCTTTGGAACCACAGGTTCTAGGTCTGGAGTCTTTATTTACTGTATCACTGCGTACGCAAAATAGCGTTATCCTTAGAGGTTTATAGGCAGGATATCAGAAGGTATAGGCAGGGGTGTATAGAGGTTCAAAGGCAGTATCGTTACTCTTATACCACGCCCAATTTCAAGTCTGGTTTTAGTAAGCCACAGAACCTGTGTAATTCTTGAGTGTCCTGGTTTAGGGATAGTATGGTAAGCCTACCTATGATCCATATATGATTTAGCAGGGAGACAGAAATAGGGATCCTACCCTAGAAACAACAAATTATGTGCTGAGAACCAACAGGTGTCATGGTAATAGCAATTTTAAGCAAACAGTATCACCTCAGGGGCCTCTGATATAGTATGACTATATGTTCCAGAAAGCCCTGGCAGCCATTGGCTGTTTGTGAATACTAGAGATGAGTGGGCTCAGTTCTCATAGAACCAAGTTCACCTTAACTTCCAGAATCTGGGGGGAGTTGAGACACAGCTCGGATCTCCAATCCTGCCCCGGAACCCTATCCAAGGCAAAATCACCAGATCCTGCTGTCAGATCTTGCAGTTTTGCCTGGGGTGCCAATTTCAAAAGTCCCATTAAAATCAATGGGTTGACTGCTGGTGGCTGAGAGAGCCATCTGTCACAGCTCTCAGCCAATCAGTGCTTCCTCATAGACTTCAATGGGGAAGATGTATGCAAGATGGCGGCCCCCACTGCACTGAGGACACCACCGCCTGCACTTGCTAACCCACTGCCGGAACCCCCGCTCATGAATCCACCAGCACCCTTGCACTGAGGACACCACAGGCACACTTGCACTGAGGACACTGCCGACACCCCTGCACTGAGGACACCGATGGCACTGAGGACACTATCAGCACCCCCACTCTGCCAACACCGCTGCCATCCCCCACACTGAGGACACCGCCGGCACCCCCAGCAACCCACACACTGAGGGCACTGCTGGCACCACCACACTGCCTACAACACCAGCACCCCCGAACTGAGTACACTGCTGGCACCCCCGCACTGAGGACACCACCGACACTGCCAACATCACCTGCACAGCAAGTGCACTATTGATGTATCCAACCCACACTGTATCTGACCTGCACTGTCACCCACACTATATCCAACCTGCACTGTATCCATCCAACACTGTATCCAACCTGCACTGTATGCAACCCACACTGTATCTGACCTGTAGTGTATCTAACCCACACTGTATCCCTCACTGTATCCGACCTGCACTGTATCCAACCCACACTGTATTCCGCACTGTATCCAACCCGACTGTATCTGACCCATACTCTATCCAACCCACACTGTGGGCCTGATTCAGACCTGGTACCTATGAGCGTACGCTCGCATGATGCGTATGCAAATATTTGAAAGTGACGCGGCGGGGAGCGATCGCTCGCCAAGGCATAAGCACGCCCATCGTACCTGTACGAGCATTCACTTTGTGTATGCAGACTCCCCTTAGTGTATGCAGAGACGCCCACTGCCCCACGTCATCTCCTGGAATTTTATGAAAACATTGGTACATCGACCACTATCGGATGTGAATGCAGTGCTTGTAGCATTTTTTTACCGCAAGCATTGCGAGGAAAGAATAAAAATAAATGAACTGCGCTAGGTATGTCTATACAGCTGCTCAATTAAAAAACATCAAGTAATGGAAAGGGAAAACGAGCGCTTGTTAAAACTAGATCAGGGAGAACAAAAAAAATGAAACAATAAAAAAAAAAAAAATTATATGGACAAACAAACAAACAAATGAACAAATATAAAACACTGAAACCATATGTTTAAGCTCTTTTAGGAAAAATTGATGGCAGGTCCAAGCAAGCGTGCAGTGGTATGTTAAATCCAATGCGACCTAGCTGTCCCTACCTTAATCTGTGGCTTCTAGTGCTGGCAGCATGTTGAATTGCCTGCACTGCACAGGAAGCTGCACGAAGTGTAAGTGGGGTAGCGGTGGTTGTGAGCAGCGGCACAGGATGACGTCAACAAGTCAGGAAGATCGTCAAGTTGTAGTCCAGTAATGCTCCACTGTTCTTCCTCCACACTATCTCAGGGGTCCAACGCGTTTCGTACCTGCCTAGGTACTTTTTCAAGGATAGTTTCCTTCTCTCTGGTTACTTCCTTATATAGGGAAAACTTTATTAACCAATAAAAGCATTGCAAGGAAAACAGAGGGGAAAAAAAAGCTGGTGACGTGTACTATGACACTGGAGGATCATTCAAAGAGGCATTTGGAGATCTTCTCGTGCAGATGGTGAGCTTGAAGGTGAGAAAGGACCTCCCTGACATGAAGTTGGTGAGACTGTAAGTCCTTTCAAAAGATTAAGATGTCGTCTAGATAGACCATGACGAATTTGTAAAGGATGTCCCTGAAGATCTCGTTCACATATCCCAGAAAAATCGCTGGTGCGTTTCATAACCCAAATGGCATTGTTAAGGCTTGACCATAAGGAATTAGTCCTGCAACAGCCTTGAGGGCTGGTATACCTTGGCTGGATGCGGCCATGCAGCAGCCTTGAGGGCTGGGTATGTCTTGGCTAGTCGTGGCCCAAAAGCCAATGGTGAGATGCAGCCTTTGGGCTGTGGGAGCAGCCTTGAGGGCTTATATGCCTTGACTAGCTGTGGCCTGAAAGCCAAGGGTGTGATGCAGCTTTTGGGCTGTGGAGGCAGCCTTGAGGGATGGATGCAGAATTTGGGCTGTGGAGACAGCCTTGAGGGCTGGTTAGTCTCTGGTGTAATATGCCCAAGGGTGTGGAGGTGAGACCAGTGTTGCTGGGTCAACAGTGATGGTGATGCGCTGGATTGCGCACTTTAGATGCTGAGATGAGACCAATGCTGCTGGGTTAAAACTGGCGATGGTGAACCAGATTGCACACTTTGGACACTGAGGTGCGGCCAATGTCGCCGGGTTGACACTGGGGATGGTGCCCCGAACTGCACACTTTGGATGCTGAGGTGCGTCCAATGTCGCCGAGTTGACAATTGCAATGGTGTGCGGACTGTGCATTTTGTACTCTGAGGTGCGGCCAATGTCGCCGTGTTGACACTGGCGATGGTGTGCCGGACTGCACACTTTGGACACTGAGGTGCGGCCAATGTCGCCGGGTTGACACTAGTCGCCGGACCCTGGCATGCGCCCCAGGATGAGAATGCATGCCATGCCGCATAGATGATACAAGCAACACTAGCAGATAGCGCGTGAGTCGGACCGCCTGGATGGAACAAATGGCTAAACACAGCAAAACAGGATTCTGGAACTCGACTGAGGAGACAGGGCACAACTGGGAACTTGAGAAATGCTATCACCAGCATGGAGTGAAGGGCTGGCTGGAATGTAACAAAAACAGAGCCCAACCAGAACGAGCCTCCTTAATGATAGACTAGTGTGCATCTGGGCTTTGCATAGACAATAGAATCAATTAGTTTGCACCTGATACTGCACACAGACAGGCAGCAATTACTGTAGAGCCTCAGTG
This sequence comes from Taudactylus pleione, assembly GCA_031769625.1. NCBI lineage: Eukaryota > Metazoa > Chordata > Amphibia > Anura > Myobatrachidae > Taudactylus > Taudactylus pleione. Next base: position 14,335,332 of record JAUIMM010000120.1, on the reverse strand, counting down.
GCAACTAAAGCTGGAACTGCCAACAGTATGCTACAACCACAGATCCTAACAGGAGGAAGGAGGAGACTTCAGCGAATGCTTGTCCAGCGTTCACTCCGCATAGCATTTGCAGCGCGGTGGCTTGTGACAGGCATGACCAAATATTCAAAATGACCCTCCTGGGTGTTGAATGCAGTCTTCCATTTATCTCCAGCTTTAGTGTGAATTAAATTGTAAGCACCTTGGAGGTCCAACTTGATGAAAAAGTGGGCACCACCTACTTTATCAAAAAGTTCAGAGATGAGTGGAAGCAGGTTACAGTTCTTGATGGTGATCAAATTGAGACCATGGTAGTCTATACAGGGTCTGAGCCCGCCGTCCTTCTTTTCAACAAAAAAGAACCCAGCTCCAGCAGGAGAGGAGGATGGTCTGATGAAGCCTTTAGCCAGGTTTTCTTAGATGTAGTTGGACATTTCCGCAGTCTCTGGGACAGACAACGGGTAAATACGACCCCAGGGTGGCATTTTCCAGGAAGGAGATCAATTACACAATCCCAGCAGTGATGGTGAAGTAGCTGGTCCGCTGCTTGTTCATTAAAAACATCAGTAAAATATTGATAAGGTGCAGGTAAACAGGAGTCTGAGATGACACTTGATCAATCAAGGAGAGGTTGATCCACTTGATGGATATGCACCGGAAGTACACGAGTCAGACATCGATGAAAGCAGCCAGGACCCCAAGCTAGGATTTGCATAGCAGACACCCCTAGGACCAGTTTGGGTCTGGCATTTCCCACAAGAAGAGGAAAAGTTTTGAGGTTATGATCTGGAGCTGCACAGTAAAGACAGAGGCCCTGATTCAGAGCCGGACACTCTGACAGAGCTCTGGCTCTGAATCAGGGTCGGCTTTTTGTTTTTTTTTAGAATGGCCTCCTGGCCACTTGCATAGCTGTGGGTGACCACCCACAGCTATAGCGAGCAGCCAGGAAGATGGTCATGATGGTCAAGACCATCGCGACCATCGGGTTTGCCACGAGACCCTTGTGGTAGGGTCTCATTGCCGCAAGCCCCAGAGAGCTTTTGGCTCAAACAGAGCCAAAAGCTCTCCCACTGACATCACTTGTTATGTCACTGGGGCCGCCCCCAGATGGTAGGCATTCTCAAGGGAATGCCTCCGTCTGGGGAGCCACCCCCCCGGCCCGCCCACCAAAGGGGGCATGCTGTCACTCAACATTGACCGCACGTCCCCTTTGGTACAAGACCCGGAGCGACGGATTGCCCGTCGCTATCTGGGTCTCACGTATGCGCACGATGGAGCCGGCTCCATCATGCGCTCTGGGCCACTATCGACCCAGTTGCGAGCGCTCAGCGCTTGCGACCGGGTCTGAATCAGGCCCAGAGCTTGTTCTGAAACTGACATGTACATTCAGCCACAGTTAACCAAAACTTGTTGATCTGCATGGGCTCTTCTTTACTTTGTAGCAGCAGAAAGCGGATGTGCCTCTGGAAAAAAATGGTCCCGAAAGCAGTCCTCTCGACCTCTACTTGTCAACTGCTCTATATGGTGTAAATCAATCTTGATACACAAAGAAATTTTTTCCGTGAAAGATTCAGGAAGATCCTGAGAGGCTAATTCATCTTTCATTTTCTCAGAAAGACCATGAAGGAAGTCAGCCTTGAGGGCTTCTTCATTCCATTTCAGTTTGGAGGAAATCATTTGGAATTGGACCACGTACTGTCCTACAGTACGGGTCCCTTGTCGGACTCAAAGGAGATCAGAGGAGGCCGAGGCAGTGCGACCCGGCTCATCAAAGATTCTTTTGAAGGCAGAAATAACATTTTCATACTCGGTTCTGAGGAATACCTTTCAGAGGGGTTGAAAGCTGAGGTCCTGTGTTGAGGAAGGAATCAGAGGTGAGGGGCCTGAATATAATTTCTCCCCATCCACAAGTATTGGGTGTTGGCGAGACCTGACCAAAGGCGCGGAGTCTAACCTGCCGGAAGGTGTTCACCAATGACCCCTTCAAGCGGGATATGGGTTTAGCTGCTCCCGACAAGCAGGTCGCAGTGCTTTGGTCAGGTACCCGATACAAGTGGGAAACGGAGAGAAATACACCACTATGGCCCAGAGAGAAGTACTTGGGAGAAGTACTAATGTGTATAATACTGTATACCCTTTGGTACATAAGGTGGTTCAGTGACTGTACTCTGTGGTGAGTACAGAGTACATGAGGTGCGACTCCAGACACACCAGAGGATGGTTGGGTAAATTTGTACACAGATGTGTGTACTGTGGGCCTGATTCAGACCCGGATGCTATGCTGCGATCGCTTGCATTGAGCGATTTTTCACAATCTGCGCATGCGTATGAGTCGCAATGCACAGTCAATGCGCAAACCAGTCATTGCGATGGGAAAGTGCTCGCCCACAGCCCGCAGTCGGGCCGCTATTTTGAATGACAGATAGTGCCATTTGTGGGTGGTAACAGGGGAAGGTGCTTGAAAACGGGGGTGTGGATGTGCTAACGCATGCATGCGCAACCGTCAGAACGGCGTTTAATGGGTGTGCATAATTAGCAAAGTAGCGACATTACACACGTGACTGGGTTGTATTTTAGCCTGAACTGCTCGCAATGTTGTGGTGGGAAAAGGCTACCACAAGCGATGCGAGCAGCTCCGATGGCTCTCGATGTTCCCGATTAATCCTACAACTGCCGGAGATGACATGTGTTGCGAGTGGCAAAGGGGCGTCTTTATACAGGTGCGAGTGCATAGTGCGGTCACTCGCTATTACTTAGTGGGCGGCTTTACGCGACGCAGTGCGAGCACATGATTTAAATAGCCGGCCCCTTTTAGCCAGCGAGCGGCCGCAAATAGAGTCCCGGTCTGAATCAGGCCCTGTGTACACAATGTGCGACTCCAGACACACCGGAAGATGGTTGGCAATTGTACACCTTGGTGTGTACTATGTACACAATGTGCGACTTCAGACGCACCGGAAGATGGTTGGTAATTGTACACCATGGTGTGTGCTGTGTACATAATGTGCGACTCCAGACGCACCAGAAGATAGTGGGTAATTGTACACTGTGGTGTGTACTGTGTACACAATGTGCGACTCCAGACGCACTGGAAGATAGTTGGTAATTGTACACCGTGGTGTGTACTGTGTACACAATGTGCGACTCCAGACACACTGGAAGATAGTAACGGAATGCAATAGCAATAACTTAGAGAATGAGGAACAGGAACCTGGAACAGAATAACGATCAGCATACACTGGAAGTGATGACGTTGCACAGGCAACTTCCTGGTGTCCAGAGCCCAGTTATATAACCTACAGTAGCAGTTCATTGGATGATGGCGTCAGCTGACCGAGACTACGCTACCATTGGTTAAGGGAACAGTCTGGTGAGAAAGACTATAATGGCGGCACCCATGACGACAACTTTGGAAAGCAAGACATGGAGCCACACATGGAAGTCCAGAAAGCACCTAAGGCAGAATCCTCAGTGCGTCACCCGCCGCCACTGATGTCTGACCGCATGAGAAGTCAGGGGAAGCCGGTGCTGGGGTGAGTAATGGCCGATCATAGGCCGAACCCTGACATTAGTTTGATTGGTTATTGCTAATCCATGAATAATTTGCTGAACATTTTTAAACAGAAATAACTGCTGTGTGTTTGTGCCGCTGCTCTGTCGCTTACTTTACCTAGCCAGCTCACTGTAGCCTTTGGCCTGTATTGGTAAAAATTAGTGAAAACAATATTGTGAGCTGTGAGGTGGTAAAAATTTACTGGAAATGAGTGGAACTTAATGTTAATATACTTAATGTTAATATACATAATATGGGGCTTCGAGAAGATTCCTCGTGCTGTAAATGTGACCCTAATAAGGCAACTTTCTGGCATCTCCTTTAGGAATGCCAGGTTGTGCTCTTTTTTTGGAATCAGATGTGGGACATTGTCTATATTACTTTACCTGTTCTGCTCCCCCTTGACCCATTTATTTGTGTTTTTGGTTTCTGCCTTGAAGAATCGTTTAATATTATAATCTATAAGTATGTTTTTAAACTGTTATCTCTGGCCAAGGTTATTATAGCATGGGCATGGCTGGGGTTAGATCCTCTTTTTTTTCATAGCTGGATCTCCCTGGTCAATGATACTGGTAACCATGAGAGATTTCTTTATACAGCTAGATGATCTCTCCACAAAATATGGTCACCATGGTACACATCTACCTATGATCAAAGGTTATCATCTGACACTGGCTGATTGGGAGGGGGGAGGGGGGGCACTTGTTCTTGTATTGTTTTATTTGCTGCCACACTGCTTTACTATTATTTTGCTACTGATATGGTTTGCATATATATATATATATGTCTGTGTATGTATGTATGTACCGTATGTGTGTATATATATATTTATTTTTATATATATATATACATATATATATACACAGTTGCGTCACAAGGGGGGTCCGAGGGGTGACACCAAAGTGCAGACTCCGCCTCTGGTGACAGGAGCCGGGTGCTGCACTGTAGAATTACGTGCAGCACTCGGCTCCTGTCACAGTGAAGGAGCCAGCACTACAAACATACTGGTCCCCGGGGGCAGCCCGCACCTCCTGGACCCCCCGGAGACACTAAAACCAGGGTTCGGGTGCGCGGCCCCGCCCCCACATGTGAGGCCCTGCCCACTTGTCCTGAGGCCCCACCCCTTTCCCCGGCGCATGCGACTACGCCGCGCTCCTGCTTGTACACCCGCACCGGGTGCAACTAAAGGTGAGGACGCCACTGTATATATATATATATATATATATATATGTGTGTGTGTGTATACTGCTGCATAACCGCACATACAGTATGTTATGTTCTTGTATATGTTGTTTATACGTATTTTTCTTTATTGAAAAAACAATAAAATACACTTGATTAAAAAAAGGTTAATAATACTGTAGGAACAAAAACAGGCAAAAATTATACGATTTAAGATGTTATAATAAAAAAAAAATACAGATCCAAAAACAAAACACGTGAGGGTGGTTTTGCAAAAGCAAAACCAAAGCACGAAAGTTAATCAAGATCCAAAACCAAAACATGGGGGCCAGTGCACATCTCTTGTGCATACTAGAGCTGGTTATTTACTAGTACCTGCATTCGCTGACTGGCAGAGGCCACTGAGCAAGTATTTGCATTATAGCTGTGATAGAAAAAAATAAAGATACACATAATATTTTGATAACTCCTTGCCTGGCATGGTCACATGAGATATGACTGCAGCCAACTGGGCTGTCACTGACACGGTCACTTCCCATGTAACCATGTAGTCCTGCTGCAATCCCTGACTGTGAATGTGAAAGTCTATTCTGCATACAGTATGTGGCTCCCCAGCAGTAATGTAGTGGTCTGTGACTGCTGACATCATTCCGAAAATTTCACCCCAGAAAGCTGTGCAAATGACACTCAGGGACGCAGCGCCAAATTCTAAAAGTGCCTGAAGGGCAACTTTGTTTCTCTTATAACTTAACACATGCAGAGATCAGCTGCAGCAGAAGGGACAAATGATAAGTCCCCCTTGACCCACATTCCATTTCGCTCTGTATTAGGGGTGGGGGAGAGGCAATGCCACATCAGGGCGGGGTAATGAAGGTAGGGATGATATATTGCCATGGTGGGGGGGCAGGGAATGGGAGATGCCCCCCCCAAAGTTTTATTTACTCTGGGGGGGGGGGGTTACGCAATGCTTAGTGGCACCTTCAAAAGTACAAACAGTTTGTACCCAGTGACACTGGTGGTGGGATCTATCACTCCACATGGGTGAGGGGGTAAGGTGTAATGCCACTGGAAATCTGTTGCTGCTGGAGGATGAAGACATGTGTGGTGGGAGGTAAGGTCCTAGGGACTCAGGAGCTCATTCAGAGCCACTCATTAAGATGCATACTCTCGCTGCTGCCGATGGTATGCAGTGTGTATGCATCGAAGTGCGCATGCGCATACCTTTGCGAAAGTTCACAATGCATAGACAGCCCAGCAGAGTGAGAGACAGGGGAAGCCGTTTGTAGGTGATAACAGGGGCTGGCCATTAAAAACGGGGGAGTGGAGGTGCAAACGCAGTCGTGCCTGAGCATCTCAACGGCATTTTAGAGCTGTGCATAATTATAAGACAACATAATAGTACACGCCACCTAACTTGTTTTACACTGAAATGCTCGCAGTGCTTGCGGCAGGGTATGGTCAACCTCAAGCGCTGCGATAGCATCCAATGTACCAATGGTTGCATACACTTCCTGGACATGACGTTTACAAGTGGGCATCTTAAAACAGGCTGGTGGGTGTCTGCATACACTATGTGATCACTCTCTAAGAAATACTGGGTGTGTTAATGCATTGCTGTGCGATAGCACTTCCTACGCAATTTGCATACACATCGTGCAAGCGATCTAGTGGGCATCTCTGAATCAGGCCCTCGGGGTGCAGGGGGGAACCCTCTTGGCATATTTTTGTTCAATATAAAAAATAAATATATTTTTTAAAATATGTTCTAATTTTTTTTTTTTTTACAAACACAAAATTTTCTGAGCAGTTTTTTTTTAAGTGGTTAAATCAAGACAACCCAAAACCTCTTTTCACCATTTTATTCAACTTCAAAATGTTCTTTCCTATTGTAGTACAATATGAGCCTTTATTCATGACATAGTTCAATTGTAAATAAAATTAAAAAACTGCTTCTTAAGGAACCTTTCAATAACATTGCACTCAATGGACTGGGAGAGTCAATAGCCAATCATTCTATCACAAGCAGTTTCCTTCAATAGCTTTGTATAACTAATTGACTGGGTACTTCTTCTACCAATCATTTGAGGACAATGTGATTTAGAGGAGGAGCTGGAAAAATATTAAATTTTTAAAGTGAACAGCAAATAATGAGCACTTAAAACATGCTCTGGGTCAGACACCTGCTCAAATATAATGTATTTTCTTTGAGAGCACCTGTAATAAGCACTTTGTATGGTCAAAAAGACTTCTTAATTTTTTTTAAAATCCTTTACTTTGTTTGATAGAAATGGATGATCTGTTGTGGAACGATTAGACACTAGGGCTTATCGAAAGAAACTAAGTTGTGAGTTTGAAATTCGAATAATGCGTAAAAGTTGTGGCTCCATAACAGTAACTTGTGTGCAAAATTTCAGCTCGGTCGGATAATTTTTACTATCCCCAGCGGGCGCTTGAAGTTTAGAAAATTTGACACAAATTAGGATATTTTGTAATTAGGTGAAAGCACGGTTTTGGGGCACATATTTTGGCAATTAAGTTGTTTTTAAGTGAAAACTCTTCAATTGAACTCAGGGCCTAATTCAGACCCGCTCGCGAGCGCTAAGCACTCGCAAGTGGGTCGATGTTGGCCCAGTGCGCATGCAAGTGATGTCAGTGGGAGTGCTTTCGGCTCTGATAGAGCCAAAAGCACTCCAGGGCTTGCGGCAACGAGACCCTACCACAAGGGTCTCGTCGCAAGCCCAATGGTCGCGATGGTCTTGACCATCGCGACCATCTTCCTGGTCGCTCGCTATAGCTGTGGGTGGTCACCCACAGCTATACAAGCGGCCAGGAGGCCGCTCTACAAATGAAGAAGGACGGCCCTGATTCAGAGCGAGCACTCTGAAAGAGCGTCCGGCTCTGAATCAGGCCCTCAGATGCAAACCTTTGGGGTAGACGGTTCAGACGGGGTCTGTACCCCCCTAAAAAAAGGTCAAAATATTGCAAATTTCCAGGAAACGCCATGTTTGCAGCGTGTGTTCCTGAGATTAACTGACCCTTTTTTCAGGTATTCTGGCTTGTAAAATATTATTTTCTAGAAGGTAGGGAGTAGGGATGGACATTGGAAGCCCACCATCAAATGCTGGCAGTACTTCCACCATTGAAGCCTTCGATGCAATGGTAACTATCGCATCAAAAGAACTTGATGGTAAAAACTATTGACATGATTTGTGCATGCAGTAAAAACCCTGCAGCGCAGTTGGCAGGGTGTGGGATCGGGGCGTGGCTAGGAGCGGGGCCCAGAGCAACATACATACTATGTCCGCTCTAGTGTAGATAGCAGCCCTGCTGTGCTATGGGGACTGAAGGGTACACTATATGTACATATAGCATTCGGCTCCAGAATCCATCATGCACGGCACTGGTGGGGAGGCCACATATTGACCACTAACGAGAGCAGTGTTTGGAAGACTAATGCGCATTTTCTATGAGGAGTGTTCAAGCTTTGATGGCTTAAAATCATCTTTTCCGGTGTCTGAATCACTTCTAGATTCACTAGAAGAATGTTGTGTGACATAGCCTATATATGCACATGCAGGTTCAAGAACAGAAGAACGAGGCAAAGGACTAGGAGCTAAGTCATCAGTCTGTGCTGGCACATGTGTGTCTTTCCTGTTTAGATGCTTTCACAGTGCTTCAGTCTCCTTAACATCTATTCCTCCTATAGACATAAGCCTGGAAGATCGTTGGTCATTAAAAAATCTCATTCAAAAGGAGGAACATTCCTTGTCTTATCGCAAGTGCAAGATTCCACGGGCTGGCACTTGCAAGCTGCAATATCAAATAACATTCTTCTAGTGAATCTAAAAGTGATTCAGACACTGGCGAAGATTATTTAAAGCCATAAAATCTTGAAAGCTCCTCATTGCAAATGCGCATTAGTCTTCCAAACACTGCTCTCGTTAGTGATCGATATGGTATGTCAAATAAGGAAACTGCTGCCATATCAACTGCAGTTTTGCAAGACTTAGGTCTCATCACTCCCAATGATATCTGATCAGTCATTGATACTCCAAAGTGAAGAAAACTTCAATACTGTCTCAGAGAGCCAATCAGAGTGCAGCCCTTGCCCAGCAGCAGTCACTCACACAGCACGAGACACACTCTCACGCTTTCAGTGTCAGGTGTGTCTCTGCTTCTCACTGCCTGGCTGTAACACACTAGACTAACTTCAGTGGCCTCCCCACCAGTGCCGGGCATGATGGACTCTGGAGCTGGACTGTATATGTAAATATAGTGTATCCTCCAGTCCCCATAGCACAGAAATGCTGCTAGCTACAGGATACAGTATGTATGTATGTTGCTCCAGGCCCCGCTCCTAAACACGCCACATATAAATAGTTTTTACCATCGAATACTTTTGATGCGATGGTTAGTTACCATTGTATCAAAAGTTTTAATGGTGGAAGTCCAGCCAGCATTTGATAGTGGGCTTCAGATGTCCATCCCTACTCCTTACCTCCTAGAAAATAATATTTTACAAGTCAGAATACCTGAAAATAGTGCCAGTTGATCTCCGGAGCACATGCTGCAAAGATGGCATTTGGTGGAAAATTGCAATAGTTTGACCTTTTTTTCAGAGGGGCACAGACCCCCTCTTAAACATCAACCATTAAGGTTTGTATCTAACTGAGTTCAATTGAAGAGTTTTCAACTAAAAACAACTTAATTGCCAAAATATGTGACCCAAAACTGTGCCTTCACCTGTGTCTAGTCAGAATGCCTGAAAATAGTGCCAGTCGATCTCAGGAACACACGCGACAAAGATGGCATTTCATGGAAAATTGCAATATTTTGACCTTTTTTTCAGGGGAGCACAGACCCAGTCTGAAACGTCTACCATTAAGGTTTGTATCTAACAGAGTTCAATTGAAGTTTTGACCTAAAAACAACTTCTTTGCCAAAATATATGCCCCAAAACCATGCCTTCACCTGATTACAAATATCCTAATTTGTGTAAAATTTTCAAAACTTCAAGCCCACTGGGGATAGTAAAAATTATCCAATCGAGCTAAAATTTTGCACACGAGTTACTGTTATGTACCCACAAATTTTCCGAACTATTTGAATTTCGAACTCGCAATTTTGTTTTTTTTCGACCCACCCTACTAGACACAGTACTTTAAAGGTGTAGTGAAAAGTTCCCATTTCAATGTAACTATTGTTGTAATAACATTTTTAATTCATATTTGCAGAAAATCAGAGATTATTTTTGTTGCATAGTGCACTGAAACTACTAGGTGATGTAATATGTGAATACTGTTTATTATCTATACAAGCTGAGATACATTTTGATTTTTTTTCATTCGCTATTGCTTGTACTACTTTTATCATGCCTTTATTTTTACAATTTCTGTTTCTTTTATAGACTAGGATATTTTACTTTTATTAGATAACAAGTAATCTTTGATCTGACAATATATAAATCAACATAAACATGTAATATAAAAGTATAAACTATAAAATGCAAGTGATGTCACATCAATCATTATTAGATCTACCTTATAGACAGAGAACAGTAATTTTCAGTTAGAGAAAAACGTTTTGCATTTTTCAGTTAATAATATTTCTATGTTGATATAGTAGCGACTCTAAGAATACAGTTAATCTAAAAATAACCTATCTTACACTTCTAATAGGTATAAAAACATATTGGCTTCTGTGGAGTGTTTGCCAGAGTTTTCTTCTGTTTGGCTGTATGTGCTATTCAAACGTATCACCATCTGACTATTATAGAAGAAATTTTTTCAACCCATATCACTCGCTTGTTCTACCAGATGGCAGAGAAACCACAGTCTATTTGCTGAAGGATATGACAAAAAGGTAAGGAAATGGCATCTATACTGTAGCTTCAACACAAGCATGTACTTTAGACAAATTATTATTTTGCAAATTTGATATAGTTTATATATATATTATATATATATATATATATATATAATTATGCACATGTATATTTTATTAATACCCCTTTCACACATAAACTCTGGCTCTAACCCAGCTCGGACCGACCCTGTACACTGAATGCAGGTTGAATCCTAGGCTTCATCACTTGCCTCCTATTACACCTGGATGATGGTCCCGGGTTAGTTCCCTGGTCATCACCCTTCACTCCATTCCCGGGTCTTCCAGTGACCCGGGTCTTCCGTCTAACAGTGGACAATCAGAAATTATATAATCTCCAAGTGCTACTGTGTCCACCAATTAACTCCTTTTAGGCATGACCTGGGTCATCAAGACCTGGGTCATGCCATTCACACTGCAGGTGACCCGGGTCAATCCCAGGAATAACCAAGCAGGGTTGGAGACCTGGTACATGGACCCGGGTTGTTCCTGCTCACATGTAAGCCAAGACCTGGGTCTAGCCGCTAGTCATGGCAAAAACTGAGTTTATAGTATATGTGTGAAAAGGGTATTACACTGCTCATGCACACAACTAGCAACAGTGTATGAATGTATGCAGGTGCTATATTTAATGTTGCATGTATTGTAAGATGCATGTAGCGCAAGATACAGATGATGAATCATAAGTGTCCAGATACTTATTTGTGCATGCAAAAATTTGTATATTTTATGTTAAACTCTATTTGTCCTCCAAGTTATGTCTATAATATTTGAAGTTGCAGGATACAATTTGAATAGAAATGTTTAATCATGTTTACAAATTGTGTAAAAGGTGATAATTGACAAATAATGGAATTATGTATTTTTTAAAGTAAAAAAAAAACTTTAGGTGGCAAAATGTGTGGGGACTACAGTGTAGATAATTTGTGGGCACTACAGGTGGCATAATGTGTTGGGACTACAGCACAGCAGTGTTGTCCCTCCCCGCGGTGTCACCCAGTGGGGGGAGGGATATTTTGAGCACGCAGCCTGATCCCGATCCCCCGTGGTCCCTTTTTATATATTACTGGGGGGGTGCAGGGGGTGCTGACTGCTTGTGTTGCAATGCCAGCTCTCTCACAGTGTCAGGAGCCGGGTGCTGCACTTAATACTACAGTGCAGCACCCGGCTCCTTTCACTGTGGGTCTGCACTCGGCGGGTGACACCCGGGTGCGGCCCACACCCCCCGCTCCCACCTTGTGACACCACTGCAGCACAGCATAATGTGTGGGGACTACAGTGTAGCATAATGTGTGGGGACTACAGTGTAGCATAATGTGTGGGCACTACAGGTGGCATAATGTGTGGGCACTACAGTGTAGCATAATGTGTGGGCACTACAGGTGGTATAATGTGTGTGTGGGGACTACGGGTGGCATAATGTGTGGGCACTACAGTGTAGCATTATGTGTGGGCACTACAGGTGGTATAATGTGGAGGGTACTACAGTGTAGCATAATGTGTGGGCACTAGAGGTGGCATAATGTGTGGGGACTACAGGTGGCATAATCTGTGGGGACTACAGTGTAACATAATGTGTGGGCATTAGAGGTGGCATAATGTGTGGGCACTACAGTGTAGCATTATGTGTGGGCACTACAGGTGGCAAAATGTGGAGGGTACTACAGTGTAGCATAATGTGTGGGGCACTACAGTGTGACAATGTGGGGGGTACTACAGTGTGGTATAATGTGTCGGGTACCCACTGCATCTGCATCTCCCTGTCACCCACTGCCTCTACCCTCTCCCTCTCACCCACTGTTATTCCCTGTAACTACTGCCTATCACTCTCTCCCTGTCATCCACTGCCTATCCCCTCTCCCTTTCACCCTCTCTGTCACCCATTGCTTCTCCCTGTCATCTCTCACCCTCTCTCCTGTCACCCACTGCCTCTTCCCTCTCCCTGTCACCCACTGCCTGTCACCTTTCCCTGTCACACACTACTTCTCCCTGCAATCCACTACCTCTCACCTACTGCCTCTTCCCTCTCCCTGTCAACCACTGCCTGTTATCTCTCCCCATCACCCACTGCTTCTCTCTGTCACCCTCTCCTTGTCACCTTCTTGCCTCTCTTTGTCTACCTATTGTCTCTCCCTGTCACCCTCTACCTCTCTCTGTCACCCACTGCACTTTGAAGTTGGAGTATGGAGGAAGAGGGGGACCCAAAGCAAATTTTTGCACCTGAGCCCACCACTCACAAGTTCCGCCACTGATCATAATCTATGTTATAATTGATCAATATTCCCTGTTTGTCTCAGCAATATATTTCACTTAGTTATCAAGTAAAGAAACAAAAAGTTCTCTTGTTAATACTAAATTACTCCTTTCTGGAAGAATAAAATGAAAAGAAAAGTAATAAACTGACAATGCTCTGTACTAACTATGAAACAAAATTATCTGGGCAGAATGTCCAGACAAATCAATGAGAATCTAATACACCTATGGTTATTATTGTTTAATGCCATTTATGTACCAGCATACTGGAAGTAGGTCTCCTGTGACATAGAATTTTCATGTTTCTAAAATAAATTGTTCAAATGTTTGGCCTATGTCAATAGAGATGATTGACATTCCTCTACATTATGAATAGCTTCTATCAAGGCTTGCCTCTCTGCTTGATCAACAAAGTAAATATCCCCTGCTGTATACTCAGCCTCAGAAGTGTTTTCACTTCAGATCAATCAGAATTCTACTCTTCAGGGGTCCTTCTATAGATCACATGTGAGCATATAACAACAGTAATAGACACTTTTATATTCACTCCACATTTATTAATATAGTAAGCATTTCACAACTGGCTGAAGTACATAGATGCCAAGAAGATGATGTCCAGAGGCAATTGGCATTTTCTCCTACACATTGCGTCAATAAGAATGGGAAATTAGGTATATCACTGCATGAACGACTTAAAACAAGGTGAAGCTTGAAATTTGCTACAGACAAATACACAAACAAATTCTGAAACTAGTCAAATCAAAGCTAAACCTTTCACTGTCAGGGGCATAGCTGCTTGGCTCACTCAATACCAGTGCAGGATTCCGTGACTGCCAGAGTCACATCTCAGATGCTGCTACATTTTGAAGCTGACTGATTGCTCATAGTGTGATTGTGACTCTTCTTATCTTTAGTTATGAGTTTAGTGAGCCCAAAAGTGTTTTAGCACAATCTCTTTCGTGGGCTCTGTTCCTGGCCTCTGAGCATCTTTATAAAGGTACTTCATATCCTGGGAGTGACAGGACAGTCTTCTGGTCAGTCTGTTACTCTCTGAGCCAGTAAATTCTCCTGTTACCACATTGGTCCATATCTTGAGAGAGACCAGAGTGAGTTCACCCTCTGGGAGTGACTTTCTGGCTTTATTACAAAGACCTAATAGCCATACTTACATTATTACATAGGAAGCAGAGAAGCCAACAAACATTGCTATAAATATGAAGCCACATAACAAGTGTAAGGCAATACTTTTAGTATATTGCTAACTTTATGGAAATAGCAATGGATGGAATTATGGTTTCTCCTTTTATGATTTTTTTTCCATTCTTGTGATTATGGGTGTGTTTGTTATACCTAGGCATACCATTTTAAAACTAGGCTTATTATTTACTAACAATGACCTGATCCAGAGTTAGCGCAGCAATGCTTAAATATGCTAACACAACAGAAGGCATCTGAAGCAGTGGCGTAAGTTCATCCCAGACGCCCGGAGTCAAGTTATAATTTGTTGCCCCTTCCCCGTCACAGCCGCTGACAATGTAATGTAGCAATTTGCATGTAGACAAGCTATAGATAGAGGAAGACGGCAGCTGATGGTCTGACATGGAGCTCTCCACTAATGTATGGTGGCTTCTCAGGTGCAAGGAAGGGGTGCCATGTATTGGGCGGCCATGATGGTATACTCCGGGTACATAATTACAGTCCTAAGTGGAGTGAATATGTTGTGGACAATGGAGCGGTTGCTCTTTCAGAGCAGGAGCCCGGTGGCAGGTGCCTCCATTTCCATAGTTCTGCCCCTGCTCTGAAGTGCTTTCTGTTGCATCACAGATGTGATTGCTGTTCCCAAGTGTAGTCCATTGGTATGGCCAATCCATTAGAGGAATAGTCACTTGTGAACTCCTGATAGTCTCCGCAGGTTGACCTTGGTGCAAGAGCCCTGGCATCCTGATATGATGTGACTGCTAATTAATGTGACACACTATCGCGATATATCTGCAGATCGAGTGATATATACTGAACAACCATCATTTGCATGCTGCAGCTGGTCCGACCGGCCCGGGGGCGGATAGGGTGCGTGTCCCACCCCCCTCTCCGCGGCTGCCACTGTGTGTGTATGGGCAATCGACTGATCTGTAGACATATCTGTTCATCAGCTGTGCAGTACAGCCAATGCGATATGTCTGTGAACGACATATCGTCTATACACACTGGCCGACAGGGGCCACGATATATTGGCCGAACAATTGATTGGCAAATATATCGGCCACTGTGTACCCAGTATAATACACAGCACTGTGCAGTGCAGAGCCGGCCCTAGGCATAGGCATAATAAGCAAATGCCTAGGGGCGACTGAAATGCCTAGGGGCATTCAACAGCTCTCTGACGCTGCCCCCCCTACTCCCAGTACCTCCCTCTGCCTAACTATCCCGCCTGCTGCCGTTCCGATAGGGTAGTGCAGTGATTGGCCGGTCACGTGACTGTGTGCGTGATCACCCGGCCAGGTCAGAATGAGCTTCTGCTCAGAAGCTCATTCTGACTACAGAACTAAGATGGCCGTGGGAGGGCATGCTGCACATGCCC
Organism: Taudactylus pleione; assembly: GCA_031769625.1. Taxonomy (NCBI): domain Eukaryota; kingdom Metazoa; phylum Chordata; class Amphibia; order Anura; family Myobatrachidae; genus Taudactylus; species Taudactylus pleione. The sequence goes on along the minus strand of JAUIMM010000120.1, from coordinate 14,319,865 downwards.
AGACGCGGCCACCCCTCCCGTGGGCCTTTGCTGAGCAGAGCCATGACAACTCACGGCTCCGCCTCCCTTCTAGCCGCCCAGCATCGGACCAGGTGGCATTACCTGTGCTGCAGTGCACATTTATGGCAGGCAGGTGAGTGAGGGTCCAGTCATATGCAGTGTTTAGCTACTGAAACTCTAGCTGGGAGAGGGGCGGGTACCCACTGGACACAGGGGGTAAAGAGTGGTGTTGGCCAGTACTGCGTCTGTGTGTGTGTATATATATATATATATATATATATATATATAAACAGAAAACTCAGCACTCACCATTGTTAAATCGCTCACAATAATAAATAAATACTGGGGTTTTGGTTCATGGATTGATCAATGCATTTAAGACTGCAGCCCTCATCACGGGACCCCATTTCTCTGCAGGTGACAAGCTACTTGTACCCCAATCCTGGGAATGGAGAGTGCAGGTTTGCACCCCAAATCTGTGAGTGGTGAGGGCAGTAGATTTCTGACTTTATATATATGTATATTATATATATATATATATATATATCCAACCACAATCCGGCACTCAATGGTAAAAATGTATACTTCACTGCGTGCCCTCCTCAATGAGCCTGATGTCCTCAAGCACACTGTCACATAGCACTCCGGATAAAAAACTTCAGACAAGCAGAGCTGTGTTTAGCAACGTTTCAGCGCCTTTAATAAGCGCTTTTGTCAAGCTTACAATAAACCAATAAACAAATGACTAACCTTAAATAGTCAGCCTCCCATGTGCACGGCGATCAATCAGCCACATGTGCCACGCCGCAAAGCGGTCGCACAGGAAGCTGCGTCACGCCCGCCCCCGTGTTACCATGGTGATACACCAACAAACAAAATCAATTGTAAATATTAAAATAAATGTCAAGAATACAGAGATCACAACACGAATTAGACATCGCATATCACCATGTAACAGGTAACTGCATGTGCAACATACCCAAACAACATCTTGGTACATATGACAAACATGACACAAATACATACATTAAAAATTACATAATCAATGGCAGTAAATATCCAAACTGTCAATAGAGGTGCATCTAGATGCAAACCCAATAACGCTTATACAAATGCTATAGCTAAAATAAAAACAACTGTGCGTAAGTGGAAATAAACAAACATGAAAATGATCGCTTAAATCAATCCCATAGATCAATAAACAATATATATACTGAAATATACTAAAAAAATACAGAGTGGAGAATTGCAATGACCACAGACCGACCTAGTCGCAAAATGCAAACTGCAAAAATGTAAATCATTGCAGTCAACAAAGACAAACTGTGACATCGATGGTGACATCGATGGTACCGCAACAAAGCATAATTTAGCAAAAACAATGTAACCCCAGACTCTCATTAAGACCACGGGGAACCATGGTATCTAATCTGATAATCCAGTTAGCTTCACACTGTAACAGCTTTTTACTCCGACTGCCAACTCTACTAAGAGGAGGCACATGGTCAATAATGCGGTAACGCAAAGAAGCAATGCTATGTTTAAACTCAGCGAAGTGTCTTGCTACTGGTTGCTCGCTAGAGCCCGTGGCAATCGCCGCCCTGATAGCGGAACGATGTTGAGCCATACGGACTCTAAGAGCCAAATGTAATAGGGTGAGAGTTTAGAAAATGTGAGAGTTTAGCAGTAAACTGTCACATTGGTTGAGTTTTATCTTCAAAATGGGAAAACATCTGAATGAGATTTTAAATCGTGAGAGTTTTTTAAGTCTGAAAAAACATGCACGTTCACTCTGTTACTTTGATTTTGGACTCTAATACATTGGCAAAGTTTAAAAAGTGTCAGAAACTCTCACTTTTCTAAATTCTCACCCTATTACATTTGGCCCTAAGTGTGCATTCAGTTTTGCCAACATACATTTTTGAACACGGGCAAGTAATCGCATAAACAATAAATGTGCTAGTGCAAGTCAAATGGTAACGAATATTATATTTCGCCCCTGTAAAGGGATGAAAAAACACTGCACCAGTCTGCAAAAAACTACATGTCGTACAACTAGAGCACTTAAAACAGCCCAATTTAGGGGTGCCTAAAAACGTACTCGACTTAGTTTTGCCTAATTGCGAGATGTCATTCCGTACTAAAAGATCACAAAGGTTTTTACCCCTCCGACAACAAGACATCACAGATGTATGTTTGAGTGGATGTAACTCCTTGTCGGTGCTAACAATGGGCCAAAGTTTTTTAGCATGTCTGTTAATAGTGGTGCTCATATGATTGAATTTTTTAACCCAAATATGCCTATTAGGTTTTTCAACCGCACTAACAGTATTTCCACGCAAAAGCCTATCTATGGGGACCGATAATGCTTTCTGTTTGGCACGTTCCAAATCCAACACGCTGTATCCTCTCTCAGTAAACTTGATCAACATAGTGTCAAGTTGTTTAATACCTTCCTCTCTATCTTTGGATATTCTCAATGCCCTCAAAAATTGCGAGAAAGGCAAAGCGTTTTTCAATGGACCTGGGTGTGCACTACTAGCCAGTAGCAAATTGTTCCTGTCAGTATCCTTAATAAACAGCGAGGGTACCAACCTCCCCTCCCGCTTAGTGATAGTCACATCAAGAAAATTGACATTAGTGATACTGGTGGTGTAAGTAAACCTCACTGGTTTCCCTAATGAATTGTAACTCTCAATGACCTCTACAAAAGACTGCACGCTGCTATACCATACAATAAACAAATCGTCAATATAACGAAAAAATGGCAGCACATTTTTAGCAATATCAGGATCACTGAAAAATACTTCTTGTTCGATGGCAAACATGTTGGCATACGATGGGGCCACATTGGACCCCATCGCACAACCAGATAGCTGTAGAAAATAGGACCCATCGAACATGAAGTAATTACGTGTCAAGGTTAACTCAAGTAATTGCATAAATACATCAACACTTGTGCCCTTAAACAAAGGATTATCTGAAATGAGCCTCTTGGTCGCCTGTAACCCCTCCTCATGGGGCATACAAGTGTACAAGCTGCACACATCAACAGAGCATAATACACAACCATCAGTCATATCTGGAAGACCAGCAAGGGTCAACAGTAGACTATTGGTATCTTTTAGATAGGTTGGTTTCGCCTGAACACAGGGTTGAAGCAAAGCGTCAAGGTAAGTGGAAATAGGCTGGTAAAGGGAAACGCGAGCGGCAATGATGGGTCGACCCGGAGGCTTGACCGAGTCCTTGTGAATCTTTGGAATCAAATAAGTAAAGGTTTAATAGGAAAAGCTACTACCAAGCCTTTTTAATAGAGGCAGAAAGAGCACCCGAAGAACAAGCTGTCTCCAGTAGTTGATCCAGTTCTTTTTTGAAAATGAAAGTTGGATCTTGTGACAATTTCTTATACGTGTGCTGATCACTAAGTTGTCTGTAGGCTTCCTCTTTATAATCAACTAAATTTAAGATGACGATGGCGCCCCCCTTATCCGCCTGACGAAATACAATGTCATCATAAGAAGCAAGCTTTTTGAGGGCCATCCGTTCATCTTTGCTTAAATTCCAAAACTTAGGCATCTTGTTGTTAGGATCCTCGCAAATTGCTCAATCAAGTAACCGCGTATACGTTTTAATAGACGCATTACTACTGATCGGATCAAAAGAAGATTTTTCTTGTAATTTAAGCAGCTGTGGTGGTACATCAGAGGAAACACTGGGTTTATCAGCAAAAACTCTTTGATCTTCAAACTCCTGTTGAGCAGGTATAATTCTTTCTTCCACTGAGTATGATTAAATGGAACAGTGGGTACAAACGAGAGACCTTTTACTAAAACAGAAAGTTCCATAGGAGATAGAGACCTTTTGGACAAATTAAAAATCAGTTCCTGCGACCCTTTGGGGGTCTTCCTCTCCCTCTTGTCTTGTTGGCCTCTGCGGGTACGCTTGGGCCTAAGTCTAAAAAACGAGCTCTAGTGCAATTGCCAACCGGAGATAAATTACGTTGTCTGGATTTATATTTAGCAGAAGTATCAGTGTCACTTTCCGTGGTTACTGTATCTTCAGGTGTATCAAATCGAGCTCTGTTGTAAGTACGTCTGAACAGTGGCCTTTTATCAATGGTTGGATGAGCTCCCGTCAGCCAATTGTAAACACGTTGCTGTTCATAGTCCAAATCGACCTTTCCCCTTTTCTCAGCTTTGAACTTAATTAGCTCGTTCTTATAGGTTTCCACCTGCATCGTTAATTTCGCCACCCAATCACATTGCTTATCAACCTGTATTGTAACTAGATGTTTGGACTCAAAGGTCTTAGTTTTCTCTTTAATGTTCAAAATTTCTCTTTTGGACTCATCAATGACCAATAATAAAAGATCAAATGAACATTTATTAAAGACCGAAGTCCATTTTTTGCAGAACTCAATGTTGTAGCGGCCAATGGTGGGCACATTCTTTATTTTGAATCCCCGTGGAATTTTCTTGTCTTTATAATAATTAGATAATGTGAGCCCATGGTAGAAAAAATCTGTCTCTTTCTTCTTGAGACGTAACCAATCGTAATACAGCTCAACTGTAGAAGGTACAGACACATGATCAGTCAGATTTTCAGTAAACAATATGGACTCCGCCTCTGATTCAGAGAAACTGAATACTGCTCCCTGCTCAAGAATAATACGCTGGTGTATACCTTCTGCAGCTGCATCAGCCATAATTACAGTCTAGAAACAACAATGATGGCCACTTTATAGCATAGTCAAACACACTTTCAAGCCAAATGTCACAACTGTGTTAAAATAAAGTGATGGGTCTACAGGCACTCCATCCTTGACGTGGCACAAATGTTATCTTGCATCAGTAACTTGAACTTTGTTTTAGGAAACCAGCGTGAATATTTCATGGAAAAGCTTGCTTAAAAGCGACGGTGCCATGATAAGTAACAGTCAGTCAGAACTGAAGGGCAACACCCCACCGCTACAACATGCTGTCACAAATATCCAACCACATTCCGGCACTCAATGGTAAAAATGTATACTTCACCGGGTGCCCTCCTCAATGAGCCTGATGTCCTCAAGTACACTGTCACATAGTAATCCCTCTGGCGGCACTCCGGATAAAAAACTTCAGACAAGTAGAGCTGTGTTTAGCAACGTTTCAGCGCCTTTCATAAGCGCTTTTGTCAAGCTTACAATAAACCAATAAACAAATGACTAACCTTAAATAGCCAGCCTCCCATGTGCACGGTGATTAATCAGCCACGTGTGCCATGCCGCAAAGCGGTCGCACAGGAAGCTGCGTCACGCCCGCCCCGTGTTACCATGGTGATACCCCAACAAACAAAATCAATTGTAAATATAAATATAAATGTCAAGAATACAGAGATCACAACACGAATTAGACATCGCATATCACCATGTAACAGGTAACTGCATGTGCAACATACCCAAACAACATTTTGGTACATATGACAAACATGACACAAATACATACATACATTAAAATGACATAATCAATGGCAGTAAATATCCAAACTGTCAATAGAGGTGCATCTAGCTGCAAACCCAATAACGCATATAGAAATGCTATAGCTAAAATAAAAACAACTGTGCGTAAGTGGAAATAAACAAACATGAAAATGATCGCTACATTGTTTTTGCTAAATTATGCTTTGATGCGGTACAATCGATGTCACCATCGATGTCACAGTTTGTCTTTGTTGACTACAATGATTTACATTTTACAAAGTAACAGAGTGAACGTGCATGTTTTTTCAGACTTAAAAAACTCTCACGATTTAAAATCTCATTCAGATGTTTTCCCATTTTGAAGATAAAACTCAACCAATGTGACAGTTTACTGCTAAACTCTCACATTTTCTAAACTCTCACCCTATTACATTTGGCTCTTAGAGTCCGTATGGCTCAACATCGTTCCGCTATCAGGGCGGCGATTGCCACGGGCTCTAGCGAGCAACCAGTAGCAAGACACTTCGCTGAGTTTAAACATAGCATTGCTTCTTTGCGTTACCGCATTATTGACCATGTGCCTCCTCTTAGTAGAGTTGGCAGTCGGAGTAAAAAGCTGTTACAGTGTGAAGCTAACTGGATTATCAGATTAGATACCATGGTTCCCCGTAGTCTTAATGAGAGTCTGGGGTTACATTGTTTTTGCTAAATTATGCTTTGTTGCGGTACCATCGATGTCACCATCGATGTCACAGTTTGTCTTTGTTGACTGCAATGATTTACATTTTTGCAGTTTGCATTTTGCGACTAGGTCGGTCTGTGGTCATTGCAATTCTCCACTCTGTATTTTTTTAGTATATTTCAGTATATATATTGTTTATTGATCTATGGGATTGATTTAAGTGATCATTTTCATGTTTGTTTATTTCATGATTGGTGAGTGTTTTTTGGATGTCTATTTAATATGTGCCCTTTAATATGTGCCCATCATATTCATCATCTAAGCCCATTTGTTGCCTCTCTGGCTGCTGATTGCATTTGTAATAAGGGATAGATACCACGCTGGTGTTTTAAGTGGGAGGTGTTTGATTAAGGTAATTGCATTAACTATGTGATTAGTGTGTGTACTTATATGTGTTCAGTGTTATATGTACTAGCATCTTGACAATGGTCCATGGACTGGACCGAAACGTCGATGGCTGTACTTTTATGATGACGCAAATAAACATCACTTTTTGATATTTCTATGAAGTCTAGTGAGTGCACCCTCATTTCTTTTGGAGATTATATATATATATATATATATATATATATATATATATATATATATAAATAAAACCAGAAAATTCAGCACTCACCATTGTTAAATCGCTCACAATAATGAATAAATACTGGGGTTTTGGTTCATGGATTGATCAATGCATTTAAGACTGCAGCCCTCATCACGGGACCCCATTTCTCTGCAGGTGACAAGCCACTTGTACCCCAGTCCTGGGAATGGCAAGTGCAGGTTTGCACCCCAAATCTGTGAGTGGTGAGTGCAGTGGATTTCTGACTTTATATATATGTGGGAACCTTCAAGCACAGAATTGGCCTTCAAAAGTTTTGGACTTTATAAACATTATTATACTATATGTATTACCTTTATATAAAAGTCTCCTTAATGTCACTATTGCTTCATATTTCTCCTAATCACAGGGTACAAGTCTCAGTGCTGCCACTTAATGGTAAATTCGGCACAAGATACCACTGGACCAAACATCATATCATTTACATAGACTCAGATAGAAATCAGGAATTTACTTATAATCGGGTTTGTCAAAACGATCAAAATCGTGGCACAATGCACAAAATCAATAGACCTACCTGTGAGCAGCGTGTTTGACCAAAGCACTGAACTGTTTGATCTGTACAGGCATTGGTGTTTAAAGAATGAAATAAAGGTTAATATTTTTTTAAAAGGTGCTTGCCCCCCCCCAAAAAAAACAAACAAACAAACAAACAAACATAACCAGCAAAGGACCTCTGAACCCGATCTGGTACTGGAAAGTCTGGGGGAAAACTGGTGTGCCCCCCCTATTTTCCAGTAGCCATCACCTATCTTTCCAATGATTTCCTGCTTTGAGCTGACCAGTTTGAGGCTGGTTTTACAATATGGCAGGGGAACCCCACGCTGCGTGTCTCCCCGCTGTAGTGTATGCCCCCTGGCTATTTCAGCACAGTGTTAGTGTAGCCAGGTGCTAGTTACTGGAAAATATGTGGGACCCCACACCGGTTTTTCTCACAATGTTCCACTACAGACCGGGCTCAGAGGTCTGGGGCTGGTTATGCTTTTTTTTTTTTTTTCGGGGGAGGGGAATCCCACACACTTTAAAATAAATTAACCATTTATTTAATCTTTCAAACACCAAAGCCTGCACAGATCATACTTATGCAGTGTTTGAATCGCTTCCGGCTGTCAGATGATTCTTGCTTTAATTTTTCAGCAGAGTGTATTATAAATGGGGCAAATCGACTGATCTCGCACAAGACAGAAATCAATGAATATCACCATCAAGAGGAGAGTTGTGTGTGTGTGTGTATATATATATATATATAGAGAGAGAGAGGGAGAGAGAGAGAGAGAGAGAGAGAGAGAGAGAGAGAGAGAGAGAGAGAGAAAGGACAGTACATAAGGAACTTACATTATTATTGTTGATCCCTGTGAACAAGGGAAACAAAGGTGCTTATTTAATAGAATGGTACTATGTGCAATATGTGCTGGTGCCATAGAAACTAAGTAGATTCTGCCTAATAGAGTTTAGATGAAATAAAGCATCTGATTGTTGCTGATCAACTAGTAACATATTTCTAAATAAGTCCCAAAGTAATTTCACCAATGCAAGAAACTAACACTGGGATTTGAACCAAGGTCTTTAGCAAGGTTTTCAGCATATTTGTTTTATTGCCAGTTCAGTTAATCATTGAGTTATTTTTCTACTAATCACAGCTTGCTTTGGTTTCTCTTGGATGTAATCCCATGACATAAATTTTCCAGCTAATATTTCAAGTACCAACCACATAATCAGCTGTGTGCATATGTGTGCCACCCCCTCTCTATGATGAGCTGGGCGCAAATTGGATGAAAGATGTACACGTTTTACATCAGACATACATCATATACACATGTACTTGTGTTGTCAACCATTCATTTTTCTATGAAATAAGCATTCACTATTAGGTTTTAATAAAACTTTATTATGGCAGGTAGAATTTTTCATCTCATAATACAGAGGTTCCCAAACGTGGTCCTCAAGGCACCCCAACAGTTCAGGTTTTAAAGATATCAGTGGTTGAGCACAGGTGGTAAAATCAAATTAGCTGAGTTCTAATTAAGTCACCTGTGGTCAAGCATGGATATCCTTACAGCCTCGACTGTTAGGGTGCCTTGAGGACCGAGTTTGGGAACCTCTGTCATAATATATAAAGATTTGCACTCACAGAAGCACCCAAACATCTTGACTCTTCGGCTAGTGCACACAAAGTAGCACCGCACTTGAAATAGCATACAGAAAATAGAAAGATATGGTGCAACCTCAATGCGTTGTTAATAACAGTATATGTAGTATACTGATGTTCTTCTTCACAAATAAAACCATGCCTATTTTCGATATCTCCATCTCATGTAGAAAAACTTATCTGCAATTTAATATAAAGGGTACAGAAAAGGTTGGAGTAAAGGCCTTAGAGATGGGAAGAGAGTGGCTAGATAGAATTAAATAAGAAGGTATGGAAACGGTATATATGAGAACTATCCAAATGGCGACTCATTAATCTGAAGGTCAGATGTGTTTCTCCAAGGATTATCTGTGTCCCCATCTACAGATGTGTCCTCATACACTGTGGCTTCAGGTGTGCCAATTAATCATTGTCGGTGCACCAGGTTCGGGGCAACTTGGCCGTGCCAAGCATCTTTCTCGCTCAAGATGCGAGTCTTATTCGCATAAGTGAAACAACAGGAAGCAAAAAAACGTAGTTGCTGACTTGCACTGATCAATTTGATGTGTAACATTCGTACATCTGTGTGTGAAATCTGAGTCGGAATCTGTATACAAAGTGTAGCACTTTGTATACTGATGCAGCAGCTGCGTCTTTTTCCCACAACAAGTTCTGTTGTGCTTCAGCTATGCCTTTATACGTGTTCAAAACTAGTTCCTGTGCAGTTAAATTTGCAGCCCAGCATCTCTAGTACACTTTGAGTTGTGTTTTGCTGAGTCTACAATGTGAATAAGATACAAAATATATTTAGATGGCATGCTCTACAGCTTCAGTCTCCCCGGGCATCTCGGGCCGTATGGTGCATAGACGCTAGGTGCCTGAGGACAAATCTGTATTTCTGGAGATCTCTAAAGATTAAAGTTTATGTCTGATATCATTTATTAATAGTATTTAGCCTGTCAGCAAATAAGTTCTCATCTATATTATATGTACAGTCAGGTCCATAAATATTGGGACATTGACAGAATTTTCATATTTTGGCCTCTACTCACCACCACAATGGCTTTGAAATGAAACAAACAAGATGTGATTTAACTGCAGACTTTCAGATTTAATTTGAGGGCAATTACTTCCAAATCAGGTGAACGATGTAGGAATTACAACGGTTTCTATATGTGCCTCCCACTTTTTAAGGGGCCAAAAGTAATGGGACAAACTAAACAATCCTAAATTTAACTTTCACTTTTTAATACTTTGTTGCAAATCCTTTGCAGGCAATTACAGCCTGAAGTCTGGAATGCATAGACATCACCAGACGCTGGGTTTCATCCCTGGTGATGCTCTGCCAGGCCTCTACTGCAAATGTCTTCAGTTCCTGCTTGTTTTGGGGGCATTTTCCCTTCAGTTTTGTCTTCATCAAGTGAAATGCATGCTCAATCGGATTCAGGTCAGGGGATTGACTTGGCCATTGCATAACATTCCACATTTTAGCCTTAAAAAACTCTTTGGTTGCTTTTGCAGTATGCTTCGGGTCATTGTCCATCTGCACTGTGAAGCGCCGTCCAATGAGTTCTGAAGCATTTGACTGAATATGAGCATATAATATTGCCCGAAACACTTCAGAATTCATTCTGCTGCTTTTGTCAACAGTCACATCATCAATAAATACAAGGGAACCAGTTCCATTGGAAGCCATACATGCCCACGCCATGACACTACCACCACCATGCTTCACTGATGAGGTGGTATGTTTTGTATCATGAACAGTTACTTTCCTTCTCTTCTCTTCCCATCACTCTGGTACAAGTTGATCTTTGTCTCATCTGTCAATAGGATGTTGTTCCAGAACTGTAATGGCTTTTTTAGATGTTGTTTGGCAAACTCTAATCTGGTCTTCCTGTTTTTGTGGCTCACCAATGGTTTGCATCTTGTGGTGAACCCTCTATATTCACTCTTGTGAAGTCTTCTCTTGATTGTTGACTTTGACACATATACATCTACCTCCTGGAGAGTGTTCTTGATTTGGCCAACTGTTGTGAAGGGGTTTTTCTTCACCAGGGAAATAATTCTTTTGTAATCCACCACAGTTGTTTTCCGTGGTCTTCCGGGTCTTTTGGTGTTGCTGAGCTCTCCGGTGCGTTCTTTCTTTTTAAGAATGTTCCAAACAGTTGATTTGGCCACACCTATTGTTTTTGCTATCTCTCTGATGGGTTTGTTTTGATTTTTCAGCCTAATGATGGCTTGCTTCACTGATAGTGACAGCTCTTTGGATCTCATATTGAGAGTTGACAGCAACTGATTCCAAATGCAAATGGCACACCTAGAATCAACTCCAGACCTTTTACCTGCTTAATTGATAATGAAATAACGAGGGAATAGCCCACACCTGTCCATGAAATAGCTTTTGAGTTGATAGTCCCATTACTTTTGGCCCCTTAAAAAATTGGAGGCACATATTGAAACTGATGTAATTCCTACACCGTTCACCCGATTTGGATGTAATTACCCTTAAATTAAATCTGAAAGTCTGCAGTTAAAGCACATCTTGTTTGTTTCATTTCAAAACCATTGTGGTGGTGAATAGAGGCCAAAATCTGAAAATTCTGTCAATGTCCCAATATTTATGGACCTGACTGTATATGGCCTTCTTCATGTATATACTTGTACTTGTCTAGAGAACCAATATTACAGAGCATTGGCGCCCCCCCATTTTTTAAATAGGGACACAGTGCACCTGAAAAAGGGCCATGGCCTCATGGGGAAGGGCCAGAGAAGAGACGGGAGGCCAGGAGATGCTGGGGATAAAAGAAGAGGAAGCTACAAGTGAGAATGACAATAAACAGGTTAATTGACAGGTCCAAAAAGTGCCCCATGCCCTGCGGTGCCCTGTGCCATGGCACAGCTCGCACCACCCTAGTTACAGTCCTGCAATATTGTACGGGAGAATTTCAGTTACAAGCATATTTGTGACTACAGGTTCTCAAACTCGGTCCCCAGGACCCCACACAGTTCACAGTTTTTAGGTCACCCAGCAGGTGCACAGGTGTATTAATTACTCACTGCAACATTTTAAAAGATCCACAGGTGCATATAATTAAGTCACTTTTGATTCTGTGAGGAGACTTGGAAAACATGCACTGTTTGGGGTCCTGAGAACCTGCGTCATAGAGGAAGGGGAAAGGACAACAATGCTAACATGGATATACTGTAAGTGCTATGCACAGTGATCAGCTGGGAACTCATATCAAATAGAGGCGTTTGGTTTCCTTCCTCATTGACTACAGATGCAGCCTCTCAGTTCCTGCTGTTGAACAACACCAATATATAATTATGCTCTTATGGAGTGGATTGATATTGGTGGTAAACAGTTCATAGGATTTCTTACCAAATAGCAGGGAATACATGTTTGCAAAACAATAATACATACTAATTTACTTATTTATCAGTCTTCTTCAAATGTTTGTGTTAACTATACTTTTATATTGCAACAATAAGTAATTATTTTGAGTGCCTATTTATTATAATTTTCTGTCCAGGGCAGAAAATCGATAAGAACCTGCCTTAATCTTTCTGCAGAAGTAGCCTCCAGGCAATGCTGGAGCAGGGTGATTTTCCACCCTGTGCTGGCCCCGCCCCCAAATGTGACATCATGATGTCACACTGACGGGATAGTGCCACTGGCAATAGAAAGAAGATTACTGCTCGGAGTGTCCTAAGGACGCTCTGGATGACAGGCTTAGTGCTGGAGCGTCATTTGGATGCTTCAGGTCACTCTGCAGCAGCTCTAATGGCTGAAACGTGACATTCCAGGAACGCTCTAAACCAAATGCAGGTACTGTGGACCGGGGGTAGCGACACCCCATCCAAGTTATAGTTCTGCCTATTTTGCACCATGGCATAATCTACTATATGGCATCTATAAAAAGTTTTATTGGAGCTTGGTAAATTGGCCATATTTCCAGACTCCATATAAAGCTATGAGGACTGCTTATGTGATCGAAAAAAGAGAGACTCTGATGGTAAATGGCCACTATAATAAAAAATGCAGTAATCTTCTGCTTTTGTAGGATTTACTGCAAATATGTGCTGACTGCATCTATGCTAATTGTAAAACACACAGTGACCTGCCACATTCACACTATACTGTAGTGCAGGCTAAACACAGCTTGTAAGCGAAGGCTTCAAAAAGCATTCCAATTGCATTATAGTGTAAAGTGATACATTTGTTCTGGACTAGGTATTAATGGTCCTTAAGTCATTGTGCAGTTTATCATCAGCAGAAATGTAGTCTGTGAGCAGGCCTGGTGAGAGGGGGGTCCAAAGGGGCACTTGTACTGGCCCTGGCTCGTCAGTAATCTTTGGAGCATAGTTCATGTGTCCCTCTGCTGTATTCAGCAGGGCACAGTCAGAGTGAAAGAGGGAGGCCATCAGCCCATCAGAATAAAGTTGTTTTTGTTTGTGCCGGCACAACGCTTGACGTCACTGAGCTGGGCCTGAGCCATCAGGGACGAGGAACGGCAGGAAGAAGGTAAGTGCTTGCTGGTTTGAAGAGACATGGGTCGGGTGATGGTTAGGGGGCTGGAGAGACATAGTTTGATCTGTAGTTGGGGGGGCTGGAAAGGAAGTTGCAGGGGGGGGTGGAGATGAAGATACGGGCTGGGGCTGTGAGACATGGGGTGGGGTGAGGCTGAGAGATGCAGGGCTGGGGTGAGGCTGAGAGACATAGAGTGGGGAATGAAGCTGACAGACACAGTAGAGTGAATGAGGCTGAAAGACACAGGGTGGACACAGGGTGGAGGGATGAAGCTGAGAGACACAGGGTGGCGGAATGAAGCTATGATACATGGAGGAATGAAGCTGAGAGAAGGGTGGGAAGTGAAGCTGGGTGTGGTGGGGAGAAGTGGTGACTTCAGAGGTGGGGCTGCAGCGCAATCCAAAATTCAAACAGGGGACCACACCAACTGCCAGTAAGTCCAATCCAGGCAATATTTGCCAGTGTGGTGGCAGTTGGTTTGAATTTTGCAGCCCCGCCTCTGGAGCCTCCACTGGAGGGGAGTGAAGCTGAGTCATGGGTGGGAGGATAATGATGCTCAGAGACAAAAGGGAGAGGAGTGGAAGGCTGGAGATGGAGTGAAGGGGTGAAGGGGTAGTGGCTGGAAACATATGGATGGTGCTGGAGCAACACAGGCAAGGATGAGGCTGGAGAGACAAGGGCTGAGGTTTGTACAACACAGGTGAGGATGAGGCTGGAGAGACAAGGGCTGAGGTTTGTACAACACAGGTGAGGATGAGGCTGGAGAGACAAGGGCTGATGTTTGTACAACACAGGTGAGGATGAGGCTGGAGAGACACAGGAGGGGATAAGGTTGAGAGACACAGTTGGGAATGAGGCTGGACAGACAGTTGGGAATAAGCCAATGGCCAACCTGCATGTACCTACTGGGAGGGGATAGGGGCCTTCAATATTTTTGTCCCTGTCTGTGAGTCTGATTCAGACTCTAGCGCAAAATGTCAGAATTTGAATTTTTTTTGCACTGCACATGCTCATGAGCCCTCAAGGTGTACTTAAAGTATGTGTCTCTGTCAGTCTGCGGGCTATACAAATAGCATGGAAGTCTATAGGAGTTCTATTTGCAAATCACACTGTTAGTGATAATGGCTGCTCTAAAAAGCAGATGTAATGGGGTATTGCAGTCACATAGATCCAGCTAAATCTGGTGGAATTCTGCAGCTATTTTCAAGCATTCAATGTAGATGCAGATGCAAATTATTTGATAAATAGGTCCCATTGCATCAGAATCTGTTCCGTATACTTACAGCCACAATAGTAACAACTTTTTATACTAGCCAACAGAATGGGATCTCCATCTACAATAATAAGCTTCATACACTAGCCAAAAGTAACTAGTATTATTTATCTTGTGCTATAACGATGCCTTATTATTCAGTGTTGCACAACTTTTAAGCTGCACTAGGCATTATGGCTCTTCCCATGGAGCAGGGCAAAGTTCCAAATAGATGCTTTTCCCAAAGCTCAATAGTTTGTGTCACAGTCCCAGCTGAAAACTGGGGCTGTGACATTTGTAGAGATGTGTAAGCAGGGGCCCAATTAGAAGTCACAATCATGGACATTGTGGCTTCTCTTTTGTACGTCTGCTTATAGCTCCATTGTATTTATTTATTTATTACCAGTTATTTATATAGCACACACATATTCCGCAGTGCTTTACAAAGAATATTTGGCCATTCACATCAGTCCCTGCCCCAGTGGAGCTTACAGTCTATATTCCCTAACACATGCTCACACACATACACACTAGGGTTAATTTGTGTTGGGAGCCAATTAACCTACCAGTATATTTTTGGAGTGTGGGAGGAAACCATTGTACAGACATTTTAGTTGGACAAACAGTTTCCATTCTCTGTATGTATTATTAATTTGTATATAAGGGTTCACTAGTTTAAGGAGTCCCAATCTTATTCTCTACCCTAGGCCTAGGTCTCACCGTAACAGGATACCACTGGCCCTGTGCTGCACCTGCCCACTAAATAGCTCTCAAGTTGTCATAACTGATCTCCCCAAGGAGTGGTTAGGTGGGAACACCTTCTCTGGACCACCAGCCTGCTGCTTAGAGCATCCTACAAACACTCCGAGTGGCAGGACAGTTCCCATGGCACTGTGGGAGAAGACATAGGGGTATATTTACTAAAAATGCAGGTTTTTAGAATTGGAGATGTTGCCCATAGTAACCAATCAGATTCTAGCTATTATCTTCTAGAAGGCGCTAGATAAAAGTTAAGTGGAATCTGATTGGTTGCTATGGGCAACAGCTCCACTTCTAAAAACCTGCACCTTAATAAATATACCCCATAATGTCTTTCCCCTCACAGTCCAGTGCAGGAGCTGTGAGCAAGAGCAGGGAGCTAGTTGCTGCCTAAGGTAAGCATGGCTGGTACCACCCCAGGGCATCCAGCCATGTGTGATGGCACTGGCCGCACCACCCTCCTTACAGCCCTGACACTAGGTCCCATCTTGTTCTGTTCCGAATTTCAGTAATGCACAAGGAACAAGCATTATCTATGTAACACACAGTCAGTCACTAGCACTCCCTTATAAAAAGGGCATATAGCAGAAAGAAATATATGATTTTTCTTATTCTGTAGCAGCGATGTGATCATTACACTAAACACACAAGATAAATTCCACAGGATGGAAAAATGTTTTAATAGTAAACATCAAAGTAAAAGCCCCCCATTATTATAGGATGGATATTTATTGTTTCATATAAATTTTGCCATATGTCTTCCTTACCAATTACCTGTTAATAATATATGTAATGAAATTCAGATTCATCATTCCATTTGCACTATTATTTTTCTCCTTTATTCCCATAAAAGCAGAAATCAGCTGGATTTTGAAGGGATTTGATTTCTGTCAGGTACACATAAACCTTGTTCTAGAATTATAGTTGGAGAACCGTTTCAATTTTGTCCATCTGCACCCGATGAAGACATATAGATGTGTGAATTTGTGTGTTACACCCCAGCAGGTCTGCAATGTGCATGTGATTGCTTTGTGTAATGCACATTTGATATTACATTTGATATTATATGAGGAAATCTGTTATTCATCTTCTTAATAATGTAGGAAGTACTGAGGTGGGAGTCATGCCTGGGATATTTTAAACCCGGTCACCTAGATTAATACCTTTTCCTATTCTGCATCAGTGTTCATTCATGAGCAGGGCACATGTGTGCCCTGCTCATGAGGGTCCCTTGGATTTGTGTGCCCATCTTCAGAGGGTCCCTTGGATTTGCACAGGATTCTTTGTAGGCGATGGGTATGGGATGCCGGTGCTCTGGATCCCGGCAGTCAGAATTCTGACGTCAGCATCCCAACAGTGTTAGGAAGGATAACGATACCTGCCGATAAATACCCTAACCCTACCCCTAACCCTCTCTCCCTGCATCCTAACCTAACCCTCACCTCCCGCAGCCTAAACCTACCCCCCCCTCGCAGCCTACCCTTAACCTTTTCTCCCGCAGTCTAACTGTAACCCCCCTCTTAGTGCCTATCCCTAACCTTAACCCTCCTCCTAACCCCAATACTTACCATCGGGATGTCAGCGGTCGGGATGCTGCCACCAGGATTATGACTAGTGTCGGGATTCCGGCACCTGTATTCTGAGCGCCGGCATCCTGACAGCTGTGATACTAACTACATCCCCTTTGTAGGTCCCTTATAACTCTACACCTAAAATGCATTTTAAATGGAGTCACAAAAACTTACACCTCCCGTTTTTTGTATGTACACATTATCAGTGCACACTGCAACACAGAATAATTCAGGATATGAGTGTTCTGACATTTATGGAAACAAGGACCTGGTCATCTAAGTGTGTAAGAAGGGACTGGACTGCATGTGACAGAAACAGTTTCATCATGAGCTTTATTCAGAGTTAAGATAGGTACACACTATAAGATTAAGGGGTCTATTTACTAAGCTTTGTTAGGAGATAAAGTGAACAGTGAAAAGGTACCAGACAATCAACTGCTAACTACAATGTCACAGTCTGTGTTTGAAAAAATGGCAGTTAGGAGCTGATTGACTGGTACTTTATCTCCGTTCACTTTATCTCCTAACAAATCTTAGCAAATAGACCCCTATATGTTCAATCTGACTGGTTGAAATGAAAATCTGTTAATGTACAGGAGCAAATGTCAATCGACCATTTGCTTCCAAACGCCGGAAAATGGAGAAAAAACGATCATTACACAAATTAGTTAAATCAAATGGTTTAAACCAATTTCTCTGAACTACCATTTTTGTCAGTGTTTGGGAACAAATGGTCAATTGTCATTTGCTCCCTTACATTACAGTGTGTATCGAGCTTTAGACGCAAACAGACTCTCAAAATGTGGGCCTAATTCACTACCACTATCTCACATCCGTAATACCTTGCAGTCTTGCATATAATAATAATAATAATAATAATAATTTTATTTATATAGCGCTTTTCTACTAAAGGACTCAAAGTGCTTTACATTTATAGTGCAAAATACAAAATAAGCTTAAACAAGGGACATTAGTGAAATGCTTGGGGGAATAGGTGAGTCTTGAGTCTATTTTGGAAGGATTCTAGAGTGGAGACCTCTCAAACTGTGCGGGGAAGTGAGTTCCATAAGGTTGGAGCCCCAAAACTGAAAGTTCGACCCCTAGACGAATTCCGGGAGATTCTAGGTACTGTTAATAGTCATTTGTCGACAGTCATGGTCATGTAGAGCTTTGTAAGTTAGTAATCCAATCTTGAAAACAATTCGCCATCTGACAGGCAGCCAGTGACGGAAGTAGAGAGTGGGTGTTATGTGGCTGGAACGGGGCTGGTTGGTTAATAGCCTGGCAGCTGCGTTTTGTACCATCTGCAAGCGGTACAATTCTTTTGCTGGGAGTCCAAGGTAGAGGGCATTGCAGTAGTCTATACATCGGTAAAATCGTCCGCTCCCGCAGAATTACAGCAGCTCTGACCTTACTCAGAAATTGCTAACCTCGTTGCACGCAGTGAGTACTCAAGCTGCGTATGCCGTCACAGTGGCTAATTTATGCATGCCCATGTAACGGCGTTCAAACGGACGGGCATGCCTGTGTGTCATCGGCCACCCAGCCATCACCACCCCCAAACTCTGACCTCCCATCACTCACTCTTCGATGGCTGTCTTTCTGCGTGAGTACTTGCAGAACTACCACAATGCTAACCCGCACACGAGCACTGCGAAGCATACGCATGTGCTATATGCACCATCGACCAATCTGCATACGCCGTTGCAGTTGCGATCCGTGATGAATCAGGCCCTGTGTCTGAATTATAAGTTGCATCTCTGCAACCTTTATAGATTCATTCTTAGGTGTAAATCTTGGGCTGCAGCTCCCTCCCATTGTTGTACCTGGTTGATATGAGACTAGATTGTGACTGTAGGTGTAGATTCACTGTTGGTACAGAAAATACTGAAAATCTCAGTACACAGAGAAACACATTATAGTTAATGGCTGGATAGAGCAGAAGTATCTAAGTGGATTAATTAATCTGCAATGTTTAGCGAAGCATATGCAAATATAAAATTGTATTTTTTTAATTACACTTTAAACACTTTAGAACAGGGGTGGGGAACCTTTTTTCTGCCAAGGGCCATATTGATTTTTAGAAAATCATTCGGGGGCCATACAAAATTATTAATTTAAAATTTGCCTCCTATATTTGGTTAAAAACGTTATTAACTCACCCTTAATGCGATGGCTGTAAGTAACTGCTTCTCTTTGGTGTGTTGCCAGGCAGAGTCTGGAGGGGCAGTCCCTATGGATGTGTGACAGGCAGATTGATAAGGCAGCCCTGGGGTCCTCTCAGTCCTAACCAGCCTGACAGCACTGACTGTACACACCCCCTGCTTTGCCACCACTGCCTGCTTACCCACGCTGTTAGGGTGAGACCCTGCACGCCTCTGCACTAACCAGCTCAATGGCAGCCATATGACAGCCCTGATTCCCCCCCTCCCCTTGTGCGCTGCCTGCCTGTCACCGCTGATGGGGAGAGAGCCCTGCATGCCACTCAATTACAGCCCTGATTCCCCCCCCCCTGTGCTACCTGCCGCCGCTGATAGGGAGAGAGCCCCTGCACTAATCCGCCCGATGACAGCTCTGACACCCTCCAACGCTGCGCTACCTCCCGCCGCTGATAGCTGATGACAGCCCTGACACGCACACCATCCCCCAACTGTGCTACCTGCTGCCGCTGATAGCGCAGCGGGAGGAAGGAGTGTGTTAGGGCGGTCATTGGCTACCAGCCGCCGATGACAGTCCTGACATCCCCTCTCCCCCGCTGCGCAACCTGCTGCCGATAACAATCCTGACATCCCCGCTCTCCCGCAGCGCTACCTGCCGCCGCTGACAGATGCTACACTACGCTGATTCTGCTGCTGCCACTGACAGCCGGCCGGGCCGGATGATTTCACCTTGTGGGCCGTATACAGCCCGCGGGCCGGAGGTTCCCCACACCTGCTTTAGAATATACTGTATGTGCAGGTGTCCCCATGCCCAAATGAGTCAAAGTAATTATATATTTGTGTAAAACAAGTGTGCACTGCAGTGCAAAATCATTTTTAAAACACAACTACATCCGTTTTCACTGTTTGCGGCCAATTGAATGCAGTCATCACTATCAACTTTACACCAGGGTCATAACTGTCGCAAATCTGACTTCTCCAGATGCTGAGTTTTAGACTTTTCAGTGGCCATGTTCATTTTCACTTCTGACTACATGCCCAGAACGCACACTTACTGTACTTTCATTCTATTGCATGCCCACTGCATTCCCATTCTTTCCCACTTCCCTCTATTTCCTGCCCATTCCAAACCCATAGTCGCAGAAGGTCCCTAGTCAGACTTGAGACAGAAGAAAAACACGCGGATCTCAGAAAAACACGCATGCACAGTTGCACACTAAGAATACAGTAGGTGCTGAGACTCAAAATAGTCTCAAAATGGAGGGTGTGTTTGGACAGAGCAGCATACAGAGAGGGGGTGGGCAGGTCGTAGCAGCAGACAAATAGGGGGCAGGGTGGGGTACAGTGGGTGAGGTCACCCAGCATATGCTAGTAAATATCATAAATTTACTGTACATTCATTTTGTCTTCCTAATATATTTAAAAAATAATCTTGCCCCATAAAAGGTTTATTATGCTGAAATGTGTGTACTACTGTATTTGAGGTGGCATGCAGGTTATAATAGTAGATACCAGCAGAATCCAGATACAGCAAGCAGCCTTAGTACTTAACTAACCATGTGCTTGGTTTATTGGAGTGTAGTAGAGGCCATGCTCCCATACTCACAGTTACGCACTTAGTGGATCTGGATGGACCTTGAGTGGAGCATACAGAGGACTAGACCATTATGTATGATGGGAGTGGTACATGTATATGCCGGATCTATGCAGGATACTCAGGTACAGGGCTGCCACCAGAAATCGTGGGGCCCACGACTGACTAAATATGCAGGCTCCCCCCCTGTGTTTTTGCAACTCCGGCCCGTCAGCGTCTCCCCCGCCAACACCCCTTCAGTCCCCTACAGACATTTACCTTCTCCTGTGTCTTCTGGCTGCTCCTCTTCGGGCTGTGGCCGGATCATCTGTCAGTGGTGTGATGTAATGATGTCACAAGTGCCTTGCCTCAATAAAAAAAAAACCTTTATTGTACCTCTGTATGTCAGAAACACTTACCCCCCCATTCTGTCTATCAGTGGTGCCCCCCCCCACCTCGCCTCCCCATTTACTTCTGTCAGCGCTGCTGTGGGGCCCTCACTGCCATCTTTTGCCGCCTTGGTAGGAGAGTTCCACTGTCCGAGTAATGAAATGAGCTGATGGAGACAGGAGTGTGCTGCACTGCTGCTCAGGAGTCAGGCATATGCTGGGCTGATCAGCAGCTCTGAGCGCATCTCCTTGTCAGGTGGCTGATCCGGGGGAGGGGGGCCAACCGACAGTCACTACTCACCACCAGCACAGGAACTTCAGAAAGTCAGTGACGACTGCAGCGTGGATCGTTCCTCAGTTTAAAGATCCGCTATGTGCTGGATACCGGCAGGCCCATAATTCTAAGGGAAATCTGATGCTATGCTGGTAGGTCCGTACATGGGCGGGCAGGCCCCCTCCCTGCCCGGGCCCGGGACTCCAGATCCGGACGTCCCCCCCTGATGGCGGCCCTGCACAGGTGTATTATTTACTGGTAATACACAGGGTTTCGTGTTCGTGTTTAACTGTACCTGTGTAACACAGTGGCAAGATGGTGCTACACATGTGCAGAAGACCAAGCTGCTGCCATCTTGGTAAAGAAGAATGTTTCAGTTATGGAGCATTTATGGAGGCAGCGCAATAGTGCACTAAATATTTCAAAATATTAATGATATGTTTTGCCTTAATCAATACATAATTGCCCTTCTTAAATCTATTGAGCCTTCTCATGTGCTGATTGGCCATGCGGCTATGGTGTTTTTCCTGGCAATTTGTTATATGTTGTGAAGCAGTTCTTCTGTTGATATTGACTAACCCGCTGCCATTTTTGGAAATGGCAAAAACAACCATCGATTTGCACCAATTTCAAACCTCTGTACTGTACATGTTCAACTGTGTGTTACTGGATGAAACATGAACCCTATAATTTATGCTTATTATAAATCACATCCTTTGCATTTTCAATACCAATTATGGTCATTTGCATTTGGTGTTGGGCTGGCTTATATCTCGAGGGCAAACAGCTATCATTTATTAACTTATTTAAATAAATAATGAGTTGCATAGTATGATCTATTTTCTTATTGCGTATCACGGGTAAGCCTGCAGTATATTAAAACAATGCCTCTGTGCTTCAGAAAATACTAAATAGTTTAATTCAGTATCCTTACATAAAAAAAATGAATGTTTTATGTGTGTTTACATTGATTCGGAGACCAATTATATATGCATTATACAAAAAATTAGCTATCACAAAAGAGTATATTCTGTAGATATATCTTTTTATATTACTGTTTGCAAAGGCTGAAATATTATTCTGGAATTGTGTATTCTTTTCAGGTACTATTTTACAATGGAAGAAAATTCTACCCCACACTTCTCAATCACTGTGACTCCCTGTGATGTACCAATTGAATGGAGTATTCTACACTATAAGGCATCACATGCATTCTACAGAAAAACAGCAGGTATTAATTTACCAGAATCGTGATATGGCAATGGCTTATTTATTTGTATTGGCACATATAATAGATCAAACAAATGAATGATTCAAACCAGAGCTGATGTCTCCAAGTCCCAACTTTCAGTTCCTTAAAGACATTATCTGAGAGATATTTTAACCCTCTGAAATGTTACAAATACAACATGACTAAAGTGTCGCTTCCAATTGTAAGGTAATTTCCACTATTAAAAATAACCTTTTAAAAATTAATCAACATTTACCCATTCCCACTGCGGCAGGAGAGAGATGTCCTTGAAAACCTCAAGCTTTCACAATGTGATGAGCACAGCGCGATGTTGGGCCATTTAATTTCAAGGCTCATTATAAACTGCAATTTAACTGCTGTAAAAAAACAGTTGAATGAAAAAAAATATTTGCATACTGTAATAACCATTTTTACTCTTCATTTAACATAATATTTTTCTATTTCTATTCTAGAAAAGTATCAAACCTTTGATGACCTGAAAACTCGAACGTACTACAAGACTGTCTCTACGCTTTTCCACTACAAAGGAAACTCTGTTGAAAGTTATGTTGGCACTTCAGCATATTCTTCACTTTTTGTTCTTGAATTTCTTTCAACTGAAAGAGACACTCACATATCAGTATACCTCTCAACTGATTTAGCACATGGTAATCTATTCCCCGAGCTTCCAGGAGATCCTCGCATTGATGTCACCACAGTCAGCCATAACTCTGTTTCATTGGTCTGGAAACCAAGTCCATCTGCAGTGAAGCAGAAGGAGAACATAGAATATTGCCTCCTGGTCAATGAAAAACATAACTATAAAAGCTTGTGCGCTGCTAACACTGCTATTCGATCCGCAGGCAGAAAATGGCCAGAGTTAGCAAGTTTCCCCATCTTGCAGCATCTTGATGACCATCAAAGGGTTATGCTCTTTTCAAACACTGATTTTAGGATTATTCACAAATCCAGCAATATGGATCTGAGGCAGATGTGTATCGGCAACAAGAATACCTACACAGTATCTAATCTGACTTCAAACACCCAATATTACTTTGATGTATTTGTAGTTAATCTTTTAACCAATGCCAGTGTGGCCTACACAGGTACATTTTCAAAGACTTGGTTGGAGCCAAAGCCTAAGGTTACCTTGCTAAAAGATGGTAAAATAATTCAAATTAAGTTTGACGGCAGAAGACAAAAAGTATATAGCTTTCAATATCAGGCATTGCATAAAAAGGTCCAATTTACGCTACAAACATGTAATGGCCAAATGCGTGCTCAAATATCAAAAAATGGTAAATTCTTAGTTTCAGAATTTATTCAAGGTTTAAGACATATTACTCTGAAAGGGAAAGTGATGGATAAATACTTGGCTGTTCTAAAGCCAGGGGAACCGTTGTCAAATACCTCTGCAATGATTCAGGCATCATCTCACATCCACAAGTCTTTATTCCCATTTTTTCCAAATAGTCTGAAAATCAAGTCTTTCAACAAACTGAGAACATGTAACTCGATAACTATCGCCTGGCTTGGTACACAGGAAAGGAACATGTACTGTGTCTACAAGAAGAAACTTCAAGAAAGCCAAGTTTGGAGAGAAATGTCCAGTGTTGACAATTGCTCAGGACCTGAATCTAGGCCAAAATCAGAGAAAGTTTTGTGTAAATACTTCCATGATATCAATGTGCAAAGATCAGTAACTACAGAAAGAATAAGTGGTCTGGTAAAAGGCACATCATATCTATTGGACGTTTATCTCATCGGGCCATCTGGAATACTGGTCAGGTACCAGAGTAAAGTAGTTAAAACTAGAAAAACTTGTTGAAGACATTTTTTTTTACCCACTGACACTAAAACACAAACAGGAGAAGGAGCTCCCAAATGTAGATGTTCCTATTTAATTGTACATTAAAATGCATTGATTGATTTGTATAGGTCACCATAAAAAGTACGGATTGAGAGGGAATGATTTACTGTGCTTACAATCTTTTAATAGAATTTAGTGTTAACTTTTGTATCTCTGGACTTTTTGTCACCAATGTGTTTTTTGTGATGTATTTTTTTCCTTATGCTGACTACTTAAATGATACCCCATTTAAAAGCTACTTACAATATGCAAATATTTAATTTAATTTAATCTTAAAAGATAGAAGCACCAGCAGCAGTGTCTGTTTAAAAGTCTGGATGCAATAGATATCAAAACCATACAACATTTTCTATTACAAACTGCAAAGATCACCAATTTTACGTAATACAGCAAACAAAAAGAATCAGATTTTAACGTGCCATAACTAGACATTTTGGTGCCCTGTGTGAGAAAAAGATTTGGTGTCCCTCCCCCCTGCCATTTTTATATACATATATACATCAATTAATATTCACGTTAAACAAATACAAAGGGAAATAGGGATAGAGAAAAAAAAGCTCCATCAATTGCTGTGCTGTTATTATTTCATATTTCTATATTCCACCCCCCTTCCCCTCCCGGGACTTCTATGTCACACACATACACATTCCAGATGCGGTTCAGAGCACAGCACCCACCTGGCCAATGTGACCACATTGACAATGTCTCATCCTGCCTTCCGGGACTTCTGTCGCATCACACACATTCACATTACAGATGAAGTGCACAGCACTCACCCAGCTAACACTGACAAGAGATTCTGGTCTCTCAGTGCCGTAGCTAGCCACCGCTTCCCATGCCCAACAGCTCCTCCTCGATCTTCACACTGGATCACTGGAGAGACGTCATGACTTCTCTCCCTACAGCCAGTGTGCTGTGTGGGAGCTGGGGGAGGCGGAGTTCACAGGCTCACAGCAGTCAGGGCAGTCAGGAGCACCTCTGCTAATATACATCACAGCAGGCGCCCGGCACATAGAGATTACAGCGACGGCTAGGGCTGCCCCTAGAACATCCTGCGCTCTGTGCGGTTGCACCGGCCACACCACCCTAGTTATGATTTAAGATTCTATTAATTATAATAATTAATGTATAGTTTTTGCAGTGGTGGATTTTACCAAGGTAAAATCTGCCACTCCCCTGTGATCTCCGAGTCTTCCTGTATGTGAAATAGCATCAGTGGCTTCCCATAGGAATCGTACGTCAGACAGGCAGTCCCAGAGGAGGTATTTCCTCCCCCTGGGACTGCCAGTCTGGACTGTCATTAGCAGAAAGCCCTTCCAATGGGATGCCGCTTCTGCTTTTTTTTTATGGCAGAGGTATTCGGCAGCCCCTAGACAATGTCGTTTTTCTGCACATGTGCTATTTTTTTCTGTTCTTTTTCTACGCATGCGTATTGAATATGGACGGTGTGCCGCTACATAGGGAGTCTGGACTGCAGCCCTGCAGCCACCTGTGAAAGGTAGGAGCTGCAGCTGAATTTAAGTATTATGCAGATATCATCTATACTCACATGATATATGATGTAAGGAGCAGAAATACTTTGGAATGTTAATAGCCCAAAACCACAGCCCATCCTTCTAAGATATCCCAAGACCACTGAGGAGCTTCTTGTCTAAATGGCAAAGAAGAGAGACACTGTCTGTGCAGGGGCAAGGGGAACACTGAGGTATTGGAGTTAAGAATAGGCTGCTTACAGTAAGGCTATGATCACGTGACACAATGAGACATATAGACATATCCACAGATACACAGTAAAACACAGGAGGGCTGAAGCAATTATACGCAATAATGATGATGATAGCTGCAATATCTTGCCACTTTTATCAGACTTATATATTATATTATAGATGAGTGATTCGGTTTTGATGAAAACAAAACAAACCCGAACTTTGGGGTTGCGAGTCGAACCGAGTCCCGACTTGTGTCTTCTCTCCAAGTTCAAAGCTCGGATCTAAAAACTGGATCTTGCATATTTTGGATTGTATTCAAGTCCCTCCCTAGTGATTTCAGGTGCTGTGAGGTGATCATAAGTTCACTCGAAATGACTGGAAATGACTCACTGATCATAATAATACTATAGAACAAAATCAGGTCCAAGTTTAGCAGTTTTGTAAAAAAAATCTAAAACCAAAACCAAACTAAAACACTTGAGTGTAGTTTTGCCAAAACTAAAACACAACAATAATTTAAAAGCAAAGCCAAAACATGGGGATCTTCTCACATTTGTAATATTTATACACAGTGCCGTTTCTAGGGGTGGGGGCTCCCAGTGCGAACAGTGAAAATGCGCGCCCTATCCGCTTACAAGCAAAGTATAGGCATTTGGAGGCGTGGTCTCACAATAAGGGTCGTGGTCTTGCAGCTTATTGCTGCCTTCCCACTCTGCGCTGCTCTCAGCTACAGGGTCTGTCCCACCCAGTCCCCACTCTCTGAAATGGCGCACCAGCTCCTTGGCGTCTGGCTGTGCCTTAAATAACTTTGTCCTCTGTGTGGCTGCTCAAAGTGACATCATGACGTCATGTGAAAGGAGGGGGAGCAGCGAGTGCAGCCACAGCATGTCAACCAGCCGGTCCCAGCGTATATACTGTGACTGACTGTAAGCGACAGTAGGGGTCAAAGGCGGAGCGCCCCGAACGATTGCACTGGTCGCCCACCCCTAGAAAGGGTCCTGTATATACACTTATACACACACATAATATAAAATAGAAAAGTTATGAAATAAATGAAAATATTAAATCGAATAAAACATTTTCAAAAATCTTTAGAGATTATACAAAAGTTATTTATTCAATTAATAAAGTTTTTTTTTTTTTAAATGATCAGGTATTGATTGTGGTGAGACTTCCACATACATGGCCTGATTCTGAGTTGGGAATAAGGTAAAAAATAGCGAAAGTCTAAAGGCATGTCCAGAGTATGCAAGCTACTGTAAATGTTGAATCAACTTGTAGCCTTAGGTGAGTACTGATATCTTTATTTCTGAGTACAAAGAGAGAAGGAAAAGTGGTATGGGCACTATTATTTCATTGATCAAAAATAAGAGTATTCATACAATATACCAAAATTAAATCTCACCCCCTTATCATGGAAGGGTGATAGCCACCCTTGGTAAACGGGATGTAGTTAGCAGTCTGGCAGACGGAATGCCACCGGTCTGAATCTCGATGGTGGAAGCCCGACATGTGACTTAAGATACGCATCGAAATACTGATGAATATCTTAATCCTGATGCCAGAATACAGACAGACGCCAGCCGAAATGAGGTAAGCCGGGGGTGTCTTAGCTATTAGTCGCGGGGGGGGTGTTAGGTGTAGGCAGCATAGCGTGATTGGCATTAGGTTTTGGGTGGGAGGTTAGGGTTAGGCAACCCCTAGGGGGGAGGGTGTTAGGCACCACTGGGAGGGGGGCTAGGCACTAAGGGGGAAGGGTTAGGTTTAGGCAGGAAGAGACTTAAGTTTAGGGACTAGCAGGGAGGGTTAGGGTGTGGGGTCGGTAGGGTTAGTGTTAGGCTACAAGAAGGGAGGGTTAGGGGGAGAAAGGGGAGGGTAAGTATACTTACCCAACCCCTGTCGGGATACCGACCCTTGGGATGCTGCTGTCGGCATTTTGACAGGAGGCATCCCAACTGCCGGTATTACATACCCATTCCTTGGTAAATTCCTCTTCTAAGTAATAAATCTGTGAAAACAAAAATAGAGGCACCCAATAGTGAAGTATGTATGGATTCAGACTGTGTTGTGATTAATTATTGAGAGTGACCTCTGCCTTTAGTGTCCCACTCGAAAACACAACACTGTTACAAATCAGGGCACACCAAGGAGATTGCATCTCCCTCATAAACATTGGGCGAGATGAAATAGGGTCCGAGTTTTGTTAGCAACACGAACTCAGACCTTCTCACACATTTAAAGGTATGAGTATGTCTCACAACTCAGCAAATGTAATAGCCTGTGAACTTGTAAGTTTGAGACTATTACATTAAGCAAGTTTCTTTTATGAAAACTTGTGACTTTCATTACAAAGTCCGAGTTATACAGAAGCCTTCACAGATCAGTGAGATCCATAAAGGCTCCTGTGTTTAAAAAAATAGTAAACTGTAAAAAAAAATTCTGTGTGCCCCCCAAGAGCATAACCAGCCCTAGGCTCTTTTGAGCCTATCCCGGTTTTTAAAATACAGGGAAAAAAATGCATAGGGTTCCAATGTATTTTAAAAACCAGCACCAGGCTCCGTTGAGGTGGTCCTGGGCGAGAAAATAGGGGGGAAAAATGACGTTGGGGTCATCAACTGGGACCATGTATGGTCAGTGAGCTGGTCCTGGTTGTGGAAATACGGGGGACAAAATTAGTAAATGTCCCTCGTATTCTCCGCTACCAGCACCACACTCTATCTAGCAGGGGTGTAATGCCACAGCCAGGGGACTCTCTCACCGGGTCCCCAGGCCAAAGCATTGACACCTAACATGCCTAGTCATCCCATGCTGGGGATCCCTGGGGAGGTGGGGCCCCCCAATAAAGGGGTTGCTCCTCTCCATGGCACCCCAGGCCTGGCTGACAGCCTGGGACCTTCCCCAGCACCCCATAGCAGTGGGTGCTGGGTTGATTGTGTATAAAAAATAAAATTATAACTATTGTCTTTTACTGGAGAACTAGAGGTCCCATCAAGCATCCCCCACATGCTGGCACTTGGAGAACCACAAGTTCTCCAAAGCATGTCCAGTAGAGCATTAAAAGGGCCTGCTGGACATGCTTTATTTTGACACTACAAATACAATATATATTTCAGTTTGGACATGCCTATCTCGTATCCAAATCTCTCTGTAAATGTTGCTTACACTGCAACATGGTTTTGTCCAGGTGCCCAAATACATCTGCAATGTATTTGGGCAATTCCACAATCCCCAGATGCTAGGGTCGGGGCAACAGTGTAATCAACATGGATCAGCAAATCAGGGATTTTGAATTTCACAGATTCATCGATGGCTGCCATACCAACAAATCAGTGGCTCCAATCCCATCGGGGAAACAGCTGGTAGATGAATGGAGCCCTTTACTTGGTCATTTTTGCTTTACTCCCACCTCAGAATCAGGCCCTTAATTGTTCAGTCTTTACAGAAATTACCAATTTCTCATAATTCTTTTATGTACATCAATGCCCTTGTATTTATTTCTGCTGTAGTGATTCTTTCTCCCTGTACTATATTCCTGTAATTTTTTTAAGTGCCACATGCCTAGTGGCTCTATATACACTTAGACAAACATGCCTGAAGACCTCTTACAGCATCTCGGGTGTATTATTTGGTAACTGACCCTGTATAAATTATTACTTATTATTACATTTGGGTTTCTGGAAAAACATGTCCTGGTTTCTTCGTGTAGTAAACTTTGTTTTATGTTGCATCCTGAATTTAGTAGGTATGTTACAATTCTTTTATCTCTTAAATGTCATGGTGATTCGGGAGCTTGTTTAATATGCAAATTACTAAAAAGTGAATATTATTATTATTATTATTATTATTATTAATATCCTTTATTTATATAGCGCCACAAGGGTTCCACAACTCCTATTAAAGCACATAAACAAGTGAGCAGAAGAAAACAATGACTTACAGTACAAGACAATGCAGGACAAGTACATGGTTTATAAACAGTGCTGCATCAGTGGTCATAACATTCAAAAAAGCAGCAGAGTGGCAGAAATCAATGGTTAATTGCTGTTGTAGGGAGTATGCAGTAGATGACAGTATACTGTATGTAAGGGAAGGAGAAGCACTTGAGTGAAGAGGGCCATGCTCATGAGAGGTTACATTCTAAGACAGACAGACAGAAAGGGGTGACCCAGATGGGGTAGACAGTGAGTATGGGACAGAGTGTTAGGATAAGAGATGGATGGATTTGATGAAGAAGTGGGTTTTGAAAGCCTGTCTGAAGTTTTGTACAGAGGTGAAGAGTCTGATAAGGAGAGGGAGAGAATTCCAGAGGTAGGGAGCAGCACATGTAAAATCTTGAAGTTGGGAGTGGGATGAAGTAATTAGTTGGCAGGATAGGTGACATTCATTTGTGGAGCAAAGAGGGTGGGCGGGAAAGTGAAGGTAGATATATGTAATTGGTAGAGGATTGAATGAAGGCTTTGTAAGTGAGTTTGGGAAGCTTGGATTGGGTTTTGAAGGTGAAGGGCGGCAAGTGTGGTGCTTGTCGGAGAGAGGGGGCAGATGTACTATATTTGTAGAGGAAGATGAGAGGTGGAAGATGAGAGGTGGTTGTCAGGGAGGCCAGACAGGAAGAGGTTACAGTAGTCCAATCTGGAGATGACCAGAGAGTGGATGAAGGCTTTGGTAGCATCCAGGAAGAGAAAGGGTCTGATCCTGGAAATATTTTAGAGATGGAAACAGCGGGACTGAGAGATGTGCTGAATGTGTGGTTTAAAGGAGAGGGAGAAGTCAAGGATAACTCTAAGACAGCTAGAGGACATCCAGGAAGAGATATCAGAGAGACATTTGGAGATATGAGTGAGAACAGGGGCATAATAAGGATTAGGTACACACTGAGTGAGAGGGGGATTTGAAGAAAACATGGTCATGGTGTGGATAAGGTAAGTAGGGGAGGAAAACTGAAAGCAGGAATGGAGGCTGTTTGAGAGAGACAGTGTAGTAGATTTGCAATATGTAAAGGGACAATAAATATATTGTCCCTACTGTCAAATTTCACACAAAAAGATATAAAATATAATATCTTCTGCACCCTGCCACCTGTAATACTTATCTGTATTAATCCCATTGAAAACTTGTGGTCAGTCCTCAAGAGGCGGGTGGACAAACAAAAACCCATAAATTCTGACAAACTCCAAGCATTGATTAGGCAAGAATGGGTGGCCATAAGTCAGTATGTGGCCTAGAATTTGATTGACAGCATGCCAGGGAGAATTGCAGAGGTCTTGAAAAAGAAGAGTCAACACTGCAAACATTGACTCTTTGCATAAACTTAATGTAATTGTCAATAAAGCCTTTGACACTTATGAAATGCTTCATTTTACTTCAGTATACTATAGTAACATCTGACAAAAAGGTCTAACAACACTGAAGCAGCAAACTTTGTGAAAACCAATACTTGTGTCATTTTCAAAACTTTTGGCCATGGCTATAAAATCAAATATCTGGGAGTCTATATAACAAGTAAGTATGACACCTTATACATGGCAAACTTTTCCCCTATGCTTAAAACAATTAAACTAGACCTCCTTCGTTGACGAGATCTAATCAATTTCTGGTTGGCCAGTTAAGATGAACCTTATGCCTAGACTTACTGTACTGCTTCCAGACCCTGTTGCTTTTTCAAAATCAACTCTATTACAACTACACAGATGGTTTGTCCAATTTGTATGGAAATCCAGCCCTCCACATATCAGTTTTCTCACTCTCCATAGCCCTAATGGTATCAAGGGTTTCCTAATGTTAATCTCTATTACTACACTACACATTTAAGTAAGGCAAAGCTTGGTTTGCATCTTCTCAGATGCCTAGGTGGTTGGAAGTGGAAGCTAATTCGTGCTGTACCCCCTTTGTGTTCTCTATTGTAGAAATAGCTGCATCTGATAGGCCTCCATCTGCTTGCTCACACCTGGTTTTTTCCTTACATGCTCCATTTGGGATCACTGTAAATCTCACTACAACATTGCCTCCTATCCATTCCCTATTACTCCTATGGGGTTTAAATCCAGCATTCTCTCCGCGTTTCAATCTCACTCGCTTTTTTTCATGGGTTAAGGGTGGTGTTAGGGTGGTAATCTCCCCGATACAGGTGGATGTGCCTCTCTGGGTTCCTTACGGAATCAATTTGACATACCTTCTATTAACTATTTTGCTTACAGTCAAGTTTGACACTTTATTAACTCCCCCTTAGCTCAATTGATAAATCTCTAACCTCATATGAGTCTTTGTATCTCCACAATCCTCTCATGAAATGTATCATATCTGTTTTCTATAACCTCTTGCTCTATGTTAAATTACCAGGTCATGAACTCTAGTGGGAAAAAGATCTAGGGAGTTCACCTGCTGAAGACACATGGTCTGTGGTATGGGACAAGGTATCTATGTCATCTATTTCCTTCTTAATTAAGGAGAATGTATTGAGAATGTATTAAAGGAGAAAATATTGGCTTATCTCCACAATACCTCTCATAAGTTTCTTATAGTTTGGTGTGACTAGTTCTTATATCAGTGTTGGCTAACCTTGACACTCCAGCTGTTATGGAACTACATAACCCAGCATGCACTGCTACAGTTTTGCTATTAGGGCATGCTAAAACTGTGGCAGGGCATGCTGGGATATATAGTTCCACAACAGCTGGAGTGTCAAGGTTAGCCAACACTGTCTTATATAATAGCACCACACCACATAGGACCCTGCCCTCAGGCTTTTCGGATCTCCTGCTTTAATGATTACCATCTTTATATTCTGCCATGGTGATTTTTGTTTCTCTTATACAGTATGTATTATTGGGATCTTTGTTTAAGATTCCCCAATGTGTAACATAGACCCAGATTGGGCCTCTTTCTGACTTACCATGCCCCCCACCTATCCAGCATCCTCCTCTTCTCTTCCTTTTCTTCTTTCTCTTCTTCCTTTTTTTTTTCTCTACTATGCTCTCACGATTTTCATTTGTTCTCTTCTTATGCTTTGTAATGTTATTTACAGTTTATTTCAATAAGTGCTTTGATATTATTATTTAGTGGTTCTTATTTTCCTGTATTTTTCTCAGATCAGTTTATCACTATATTTATCTATACGTTTCTATGCAAAGCCCTAT
The DNA here is from genome assembly GCA_031769625.1 of Taudactylus pleione. Lineage (NCBI taxonomy): Eukaryota > Metazoa > Chordata > Amphibia > Anura > Myobatrachidae > Taudactylus > Taudactylus pleione. Next base: position 14,286,476 of record JAUIMM010000120.1, on the reverse strand, counting down.
ATTTGTTTTTGTATATCTCTGATACCTTGTTTACTTATGTACGTATTGTTGTACTATTTTATTTTTGTCAAATTTAAAATAAACATGTTAAAAAAAAAAAACATTGGTCAAAGTTTCCGATCATCGGCAGCTTTGTAATCCAGACATTTAGTAAATATACCCCCAGGTTTTTACAAAGTGTATATTTTTTCCATTGGTCCTTACACTAGGTTGTCAGCCTCCTTCTGTGTATCGGTTTCTGACAGGACTCAGGATGTTGTCATTTTTGCATTCCAATACTCCCTTGGGGAACAAAGATCAAGACGTAAGCACAGAGCTAAATGGTAGGAAACAGGATATTACTATCCTTTCAATACACTGTCCCGTAACTTTATTTGTTCATGAAACATGCTGGGTTCTAATTACCCCCTGCTGCTCTATTCCTGTCCCTGTTACAAGCTGTCATCTTATTCCACTATACATGAATTATACCTTCAGGTTCATATTTTTCCAGAATATAATATTAAATTACAAAAAAAGATTTTAGATATTTTTGCTGATTTGTGTAAGAAATAACAGTTCAGTTCATTTACTGCTTTAGATTTAACAGTTAGATTTAACAGTATGCAATCATAAGTCTCAGAAAGAGTCAGGACTCTGCTTCCCATATAATCACTCACCACATGTAATTACATTGCAGCTTAATCATTTAGGAATTTAAGAAGTGACTGCTGTGACTGTTTTAGCGTGTTTTGCCATAGTCGTGCCTGCGACTTTATGATACTGCTTGAAAAATCCCTCTCCCTGGTGTACAAGTGTGCATCTGACTGTGCAAGCTCTGGGACACACACTTTGTGCTTCTGTAAATGCAACAATCCTGCTTGGTGCGTCTTTAGACACAACCATTGGATGCTCTATCAAAACTCGCACCTGCCCCATGGTAGGTACCAGGGCTGTAACTAGGGTAGTGTGACCAGTGCCGTGGCACAGGGCACCGCAGGGCATGGGGTGGTGTTTCAGGCCTGTCAATTTTTCTGTTTATTATCGTTCTCACTTGTAGCTTCCTCTTCTTTTATCCCCAGCATCTCTTGGCCTCCCCTATCTCTTCTCTGGCCCTTCCCCATGAGGCATACTTACCTACCTTTAATAATCTCTTCCCGGGAGAAGCCCGGGTAAGAGAAGCAGCAGGGGGCCGATGGAGGGGGGGGCCTAATGATTCGCATCATTAAGCCCCACCCACTCACGGCAAAACTGCCGCGATTGGGTAAAATTTACATAGGGGCGGGGCCAAATGCTGTGATTCATGCAGAATCACATCTTAAGCCTCGCCCCCTTCACAGAGACCCGCGATCGCCGCAGGTATTCTCCTCATTCTGCCCACTTCACTATTTAACAAATTGGGGGGGCGCCAATGCTTTCTCTGGCACAGTGCACCAAAAAGTCTAGTTATGGCTCTAGGTGCAGAATCTCTGTCAGAGTATGGCCTCTAATGTAAGCGATTATGCATCTGAGGGCCTGATTCAGAGACGCACGCTACTGCGATCGCAGTTGGGAAAATATGCTAATGGTTGTAGAGCTTAACTGAGCATAAGTACGCCCACTGCTGCCTTCTCATATGCGTAAGACATCACTTACCGTGTAAATATCAGTAGCATCGATGCAGCCATCTTGCCCTTTAGGCAGGTCTGACCTGCGGAAGCCCTGGGAGCTCTTATGACATGCAGAGCTGTGTATGCAATAGCAGTGGCTAATTTATGCCTGCCCACGCAGCGGCGTTCAAACGGACAGACGCCTGCGTTTTATAGACCACCCCTTGTTACCACCCCCAAACGCTGACAACCTGTTAATCAATGTGCGCTGAATTCTGGGTTGCTTCCATAATTGCAATGCTATCGCTATACACGTGCAGTGCGGCTTTTATGCATGTGTGATGGCAAACAATCGCTCAATCGTCCAGCTCTGAATCAATCCCTTAATTCGCAATTAGTTATGCAACATGCCCATGACACTACCATAATACGTCCATAAGACAGTGCATCTCCATGTGTGTGAATAGCCACCTCACAGTTACCACCCAATACACTTCTGAGACCGTGCATCTCAGTTGCTAATGTGTGCACACACCGTGGGACGCATATGTTGTGTGATTTTTTTCTCTACTTAAATTCATGCGCAGTTAAAAAAACATCAATTATATGCACAAATATTATCAGTGTCTTGTGTGAGGATATTATATGGTCTCAGCCTTAAAATCAGCTTGGAGAAAATGTAAAGAATTTAGGGTCTCATTCAGACCCACTCGCGAGCGCAGTACGCTCGCAAGCGGGTCGATGTTACCCAAATGCGCATGCGCACGACGGAGGCTGCTGCGTCGTGTGCATGCGCGAGACCCGGCAAACGACGGGGAAGCCGTCACTCGGGGTCTCGCACCAAAGGGGGCGTGCTGTCGATGGTGATTGACAGCACGCCCCCTTTGGTGGGCGTGCCGGGGGCGTGGCTGCCCAGATGGAGGCGTTCCCATGGGAACGCCTATCGTCTGGGTCTGGCCCCACTGACATCACTAGTGATGTCAGTGGGAGCGTTTTTGGCTCTGATAGAGCCAAAAGCACTCCGGGCTTGCGGCAGTCTTGACCATCGCGGCCATCTTTTTGGCCGCTCGCATAAGCTCCAATTTTAGGTAGGATGGGCCAGATTCAGAGCGAGCGCTCTTGTCAGAACGTCCGGCTCTGAATCAGGCCCTTAATTCTGCACAAAATTCATGTCATACCTGATAAAGCACTGTAACATTTCATATATGTTTAGTTATTGACAATTTTAACTTCTGAGCTGAAGAATACTTTGAGAGAAGACAGAAAACTAACTGGGGAAAGACTGAGAGAGCTGGGGAAAAGAGAGAAGGAGACTGGTGGGGAGGGCAGCGGAAAGAGAAAGGGGACAAGTAAAACAGATCTCCAATCTACAATGCTTAGGCTAGCAACACACAATGCGATTTTTTGATCAAACCGATAATTGGGACGATTTTTCTGCAAAATCACGGCTCCGATATCTGTGCCGCACACTATACAATTAAAATTAAATATCTGGACAATTTCACAGTGAATTTGCATATGTACATCCACAGAGATGATGAGCTAATCAGGAAAAATCATAGGGTATATGAGCAGATTATTGACAATGCAGACACACTGCACAATATCTGGAAATTGGTGCCGAGATTTATGGTCTTGACCGACATGTCGGATAGTTGAAGGAATACGCTTGTGGAAGTATTCCAACCGTTTTATCGGTAAAACACTAAAATGAACGTAAAAGGGCCGCTGAGACATACGGTGGGCCCATGGAACATAAGAAAGAATACAGAAGTGAAACAGCACTATCAGCACATCTTCTGCAACCACGCAAAATCCCAGCTGAGGAGGATAATTTTTTATAATTGTCATTTCAATATGGTCCTCACCATGAATTCATTACTTTCTGGAATTGTAGGCTATACATTTTCACAATTTACAATATACCCTATTCTCTATTTAACTATACTTCTCCACTTTAAAGCATATGCTGCTTCTCACTTTGAGGATAATTTAGAGTTAAACATTAAAGAATTGATTTGGGTATGCACAGTACACATATTCACACTAGCCTACCAGCATATTACATGATGACCCTGCAGTTATTAGTAGAATTACAAAGGTTCATATAGCTGGCAGCACATAAGCCTCTAGTCAGGGACAGACAGTGCTGTACCAGTGCTCTATGCTGCCCTGTGATGGCCCTGCTTCCTAAACCCATGACATCATGATGTCATGCCCAGGCTCCGGTAAGCAATGCAGTGCCGGAATGCTCCAGGCAGCTCCACAGGCTGCAGGGTGTCTGTCCTGAGCATCCCTTGGATGCTGCAGATGGATATGCAGTAGCAGGGCCGGATTAAGGGGAGGGCGACAGGGGCGGTCGTCTTGGGGCCCCCACACATAGAGGGGCCCCCACACAGGGTCGATGTGACCCTGCCGAGAACAGGTGTCCAGCGGCCCCTGTTCCCGGATGGGGGCCGGGCACAGAAGCCGCGGCTGTTCTAATACATGCAGCAGCACTCTCAGTGCTGCTGCATCCAACACAGACTCTGAGCGGCTCCCGAGTCTCCTCATCAGTGTCATGTGACACGTGTCCGTGACGCTGACGAGGGAACCCAGGAGCCACTCTGCCGGGATACATCAGGTAAGAGAGATGTTGGAGGGGGGGAGCGGGACAGGCGCCATGTGGCTGCGGGGAGTGGGGCGACATTAGTAGGCACAGATGCCGTGTGACTGTGGGGGGGGCATTAGTAAGTAGGCACAGGCGCCGTGTGGCTGCTGGGGATGGAGGGGATTAGTATGCACCGTCGCTGGGGGGGTACAGGGGCTGTGGGGGTGTAGAAACAGGCCCGGCGCCGTGTGGCTTGGAGGGGGCCCCCACAACTTAGTTGCCCCGGGGCCCCTACAAGCCTTAATCCGGCCCTGTGCAGTAGCGCTAGTAACTGCAGGGCACCATTTTAGTCAACCGACAAGTCACATACAGGTGTTATAGCACACCACCCGCACAGCCCTAGTTATGGCCCTCGGGGATTAGTCTAAGACAGTGGTTCTCAAACTCAGGGCCTGATTCAGAGCTGCTCATAAGCGGCCGCTCGTTCGCTATGAGAGATGTTTGCACAACTGCACATGCGTATGGGTCTTAATGCGCATGCGCAAACCAGTCATTGCGGTCGGAAATCTTGCGCTCGCAAAACAGCGAAGGGCTGCTAATTTGATTGACAGAATGTACCGTTTGTGGGTGGTAACAGGGGAAGGTGCTTGAAAACGGGGGAGTGGAGATCCGAACGCAGGCATGCCTAACGGTAAAAAGGGCGTTTAATGGGAGTGCATAATTAGTAAAGAAGCGTCATCCACCACGTCACTTGGTTGTCTTTTAGCCTGAACTGCTCGCAGTGATTGCGGTAGGAAAAACCTACCACAAGCACTGCGAGCAGTTCAGATGCCTTTCGATGTACCCGATTAATCAAATAAATACCGTAGATGACGTGTGATGCGAATGGCAAAGGGGCGTCTTTACAAAATAGCGAGCGCATTTTTCGTTCGCTCGCTCAGACATAGAGGCGTCAACAAACCGCAATGAGCGAGCGCTCAATTTAAATAGCCGGACCCGTTTTTGGAACGACCGTCCGCAAATAGCGTCCGGCTCTGAATCAGGCCCTCAGTCCTCAGGACCCCACACAGGTCACGTTTTCGAGGTCACCTAGCGGGTGCACAGGTGTATTCATACTCACTGACACATTTTAAAAGATCCACAGGTGGAGCTAATTATTTCACTTGTGATTCTGTGAGGAGACCTGGAAAACATGCACTGTTTAGGGTCCTGAGGACAGAGTTTGAGAACCTGTGGTCTAATGTAATGGTTAATGTAAGTCAGGATTGGTTGTGGTTAGTATAAGGGGCGTGGCTTAGACTTACAGTGGAAGAATGATATTTCATCTGCCTCTTTGAGTCCTGATCTTGAGCAGGGAAATACTGTGCATTTTCACTGTGATATTAAGAGTTCAATCCAATTAGCCGCAGAGGGGATGAGTTGCCATTGCAATAGTATATAAATGCCAGAAACAGCACCACAATTTAGCCCCTTCCCCTCGCAGTTTAATCTCCCCCACGAACTTGAACATTTTTCTATGCAGCCCTATTGGGCTGCAAACGAAAAGCTGCAAGTCCAGAGATACCTTAAGTGTAGCATACAGCTGCACTTACTCATACCACTAGGGAAGTCACACCTAATTAAAATGAGCCCTAAATGTGTTTATTTCTGCCTTTTCTCATTTTCATATTTCTTTCCACCTCTTTTCTGCCTTGTTTTTCTCTTATTTGAGCTTTAATACCCTTTTCATTTTCTTCCTTTCACTTTTTCATTTACAGTCTTGGCCGTAACTTCCATCACATGTCATCAGTGCTCGTTGCGTAACATGTGGTGAGGACCTCCTACGGTCTCTCCAATCACTGTGGAGAATCTGTGGAAGGGTTTACAATGTTTAGTCAGTCATCCTGCTGATTCCCAGATGGTCTCAGTGGCTGCTGTGTCCCTTGCTGCCACCCACGACTGTCAGTCTGCATGCTAATGGTGAGAGGACAGGGCCTTCTTCAGTGTTCATTGGCACCTGGCCCACAGGCTGGCTTGTGTACTTCAGGCAGGAGAGCCCCACTGTCTGGTCTTACTATTAGCTCTCCAGCAGCTTCCTAGGCAGATGGGCTCAGGCGTGAGGGTAGTGTCCAAGCTCTTGGAACCTCCGCCTTCCATGGATACCTTGTTTGTTGCTGAGATGCTAGTGCCAGTGGTTGGTGCCTTGACACTGCTGCTGACACAGCAGCCCTCAACTACAGCTGGTACCTGAGTTCCCTCCTCCCTGCACATGGCAATTGTCATGCAGGCCCAGTTGGCATCCATGGTCTGGTCAGGTTGTGGACTCACTCTCTCTCTTCTACCCTCTGTTCCTTCTGTGTCTTTTCTGCTCCTGACATGACCTCTTCACATCCTGTCTCTGCTCTTGGTGCTACGGGTAGTGATGATTTGCAAGATGCTGGCTCTTCTTCTTTTACAGATAACAGTGTTGCTGAATGGCCAATGGTCACTGTTTCCATTGCCGTGGGGTCTCAGCTGTCAAAAATGTTGTCAGGGCTCAATCAGTGAGTCATTTGTTGATCGTGAAGTGGCATTGAGGAAGTGTCTTCCTCAACTTCTAGTGGTGGCGTGCAAGGCACAAGCATGCCAGCTGTGATCATGCTTAGCAGTGAGATCATGGGAGCAATAGGTCCTCTAGCAGCAGCAACAGTGTAGATGGTGATGTGAGACCAGCCAATGTAGTCCATTGCACTAATATGGCTGTATTGCATGAGTTGCATGTCAGGATCTGTGAAGGGTTTAGTAAGGTTAGATATATTGATGTGAGTCAGTATCTTCATTTGATCCACAGTTGTTATAAGTCTTCCTGCAGTAATTCCTAGTCTCAGTATGACGCAAAATTCTATCAGAAACAGGATGATGTTAGAACTCTGGACCTCATTCAGAGTCATTCGTTGCGGCCACACGGTCGCAAGGTAAAAGGGGCCGGATATGCAAATGAAGCGCTCGCAAGTTGCGTCGTTAAGATGGGATCGTTAGCTGGACGAGCGAGGGGAGGATGCGACCGTAAGACTAAAAATACGCCCCCTTCTCGTTCCCATTACACGTCATCTCCGGGCATATAAGGATTAATCAAGACCATCGGGAGCCATCGGAGCTGGTCGTAGAGCTTAAGGTTGACCATACCCTCTCTTAAGCACTACGATCAAGTCAGTGTAAAAACCTCCCATGTCACATGTGCCATGACACTACTTAGTTAATTATGCACTCCCATAAAACGCCGTTTGCATAGTCAGGCACACCTGCGTTCGGACCTCCACTACCCCATTCACAAGCACCTTCCCCTGTTACCACCCACAAATGCCTCATCCTGTCACTCAAACTAACGACCTGGCCAAGTTGCAGGAGAGAGCAATTTCTGATCGTAATAGCTAGTTGCGCATGCGCATTGCGAAATTTACGCATGCACATTTTGGCGAACATCGGTGGCGTACGACCATGTGGCCGCAACGACCGACTCTGAATGAGGTCCTCTGTGTGGAAGGATGTGATTTACCTTTAGGAGTTAATTGTGCCTGATTAGTTACACCAGTGGTGTAGGTATTTACCTGCTCTCTGTATCAGTTAGCTACTGGTCATTGATGTTTCTGTGTCTGGTCCTGCTTGTCTTGGACTGTCTGCGTTTGGGCTCCTTGTACTGATTCATTGTGTCAAATACTTCAAGTCTGTTACCAGTGCTATCCTGGACTTTTGCCCTGCTCTATAACACAGCATTCAAAATATTTGCCAAGTGTTTTCTGCAGACCTCCATTTTACTAATGACTGAACTCCCAGTGAGCATCATGTGTTATGTTCTTGGGTAGTTTTTTTGTCTGATGTGCCTGTGTCTGCTGTTGCTCTTTGCCTGAGCTCTCGAACCCATTGGTTTGCAGCCTGTCCATATAGTAGGCTGTAAACTGTGACTTTTTTTTATCTGCCTGCTCACTGCCGAGTCACATCAGTATACAGTTTCTGGATTTCTCTGCCTGCAAGCCTTTGACTGTGTTTTATGTTATTTGTGTATTCTCCAGCCTTCAAAAACTCTGCATACCCTGCATTCACATGTGCTCTGTATAATAAACCTTTTATGCACCTTCATCTTCTTCTAGAATCTGTATTTGGTTTTAGCACATGCTTTGAATATAACAGAATGTCCAGCCTAACTAAAATGGAGCCTGTTGCAGAGTATTTTGTTTCAGCTTCACGTCAAAATAACAGTGGACTTTTAAGGCCAGCCCCTCTATATTTGGAGACACCTTCTTCATTGCAGGTGCTGCATTTGAAAATGGTGCTACTATACACGCAGTTAGCACAATTGCTAAGTATTATGCCTGATATTCTGAAACACCTCGCACCACCAACCACAGTTATTACCATCTTGTATGCTGCATCTGGCCCCACTGAATTGTTTATCTCTGAGGGTTGCCAAGTAGAAGATGAAGGTCAAGCCTTATTGACTTCAGTACGCAGCAAAGGAACTTCTGTGGGTTTTACTAGTCTTAATCTGGATTTTGTCCTTCAGACTGGACAAGCTAGTAGTTATAGGTCCAGACCTGTCAGTAGGCAATACACATTACCACAGGGGGTAAGTCCGCCCTTGGTTCCTCTAATGCCAATCCATGCTATCTCACAAAACATAAATAAACACGTCTTACATTTCACAGAAATTAACTACATTTTCTTGTTACCACCCAAAAGCATTTGGCTTTCCTAAAGTACACAAACATAGCATAGACTGTCTCTCAAACTGTAAATATAACATTTCACAGGGACTGATAAATTGCATTAATTCTTTCAAATTCGAGGAACAATGCATAAAACCAGTTTGGCTTTCCCTGTCTTAACACTTCCAGTTCTTCTTAGGAAGTTTAATCCAATAAATTGGTTTCCCCAAACTTTCTGGGTATTGTACACAGACACACAGGTGTCTCCGTAGCCTGCATTTTAAAGGAAAGGCTTCTTCAGTCAACATCCGACCCTCCACTACCAGGCTAGGGCAATTACCATATCAATCCCTAGGTGAGGATGTCTAAAAGCCGTTTGTCTACAAATGTCAATACATTTTAAATTTTTATAAGTGCATAGGCTGTACATTTAAAAGTACATTTCCACAACTGCACACAGCACAATGAATGATAAAATACAATATCACCCATAACTCTACAGTACATGGCGTCCTGCACCTACTTTGTCCCTTTAAAGATGGTGCCATGCAATGAGGATTAACCCCTTCAGTCCTGGGGTGGTGATTTTAGCCACATGTGGTCAGGCTCTGGCCACATCCAGTGATTGCTGTGCAGCTTCAAGGTCCAGTGAGTGCTGCCCAGCATCAAAGTTCAGTGACTTCTGCCCAGCTTCATAGTCCAAAGACTTCTGCCTTGCCAGTAGTCTGAGAGGTGTCCGCCACCTTGCCAGAGGTACTAGAGGTGTCCGCTGCCTTGCCAGTGGTCTAAAACATGCTTGCCACCTTGCCAGATGTCAAAGAGGTGCTTGCTGCCTTGCAAAAGATCCAACAGGTTACCAGAGGTCAGAGAGGTGTCTGTTGCCTTAGCAAAGGTTCAATAGGTGTCTGTCATCTTGCCAGAGGCCCAAGAGGTGCTCGCTACCTTGCCAGAGGTCCAAAGGTGTACACCACTTTGCCAGACATTCAAGAGGTGCCTGTCCCCTTTGACAGAAGTCCAAAAGGTGTCTGCTGCCTTGCCAGAGGTCCCAGAGGGGTTAATCTCTTGTAGCAAGCTTCTATATGTCCACGTCTCTGCAATTTCCTTATTTCTAAAATTATTTGGCCAAAGAGATGCCACTACTGTTTTTTTTTTATCCAAAAAGCCCTTAGGGGTTGGTCCAGGATGGTCCCATTGATGGATGATCGACAATATGTTTGAGAGTTTGCAATTTTTGTGTGCCTCTGCTTTGAAGTTTGTTATTTAGTCTTGCATTTGCAATGGCCTTCATGGAGCCTTTTGCATTAGCAAGCTGGTGGCATGCTCACTCACTGCTGCCCTCCTTTGCTACGTGCCCATGTTCTTTGTGGAACATTATGTTGTGGAGGATTCAGAGTTAAAAAACCAACCACTTGGCTTGGGGTCACTGGATGTCTTTAAAGTCCTGTTGTGCTTCCAGCATTTGTCCAGTCCACCTTGCAGTCCTGTATCTGGTTCATCATCCCCTTTTATCTGGCTCATGGTTAATGCACATTAATGACTCTCCAATTACTTAATTTCAATTTCAGTCAGTCTTCCATGCCTGCCCCCTGAATCTCTGTATGTTCACCTCTGAGTATGGCACCCATTCTGTCTGGATTGGTGAAACAATTTTCAATGCTTCAATCGATGAAATTAAAGTGCTTGGGAGATGGTAATTTAATGTCTATAAAAAGTATACTTGTTTTTGATCTCTAATTTATTTGGCATTGTACCATTTTTCTTTTTTAATTTGAGAGCTTTGGCCATACATCACCATCTGGGGTGAAGGTCTTGAGGGAATGTGTATTGTCCCAAATTCAAAATATCCTGCAGGGTTTTGTCAGTTATCCCTTCCCCTTTTCCCACACATTCCTTCCGGTTCCTTTGCCATTGTTTTATTCACATATTGTTTTCTATATGTTGCAGGTGGCTTCCTGGTTTCTAGACCTATTTATTTTTTAGGGCATTTAGTTGGCTTGGGTTACAGGGTATGTTGTGGGATAATTTGCTGTCCAGAATTAATATTTTTTTCAGTTGGGGCCTCTTTCGTGTTAGCGATGCAGCTGGGTGGCAATGATTTATGTCAATGGACTTTGCTGTAGTTCGTGACTTGAAGGTGATTGTCCAGCTATGACCTGATTGTGTTGTAGTGCGGTCTTCTATCATTACCCACCTCTCTTGGTGTTGTAGGATGTGTGAGGCTGTCATACATCAGTCTCTGAAGAAGGTTAATAAGTGACTGGCTGAGCATGTTTTGGAGCTGGAGGGTTTGTTGGTGCATCACCTTTTAATTTGTTACCAAGATTCTTATTTTTTTCATAATAATGGAGTTTACATCAAGGATGAAGGCAATTTTTTCGATTTTAGAAAGCATTTCTTGGTTTCGATAAGTTTAGTATGTCAGAGTTTTGGTATGCTGGTGGACTTGGTTCTCTACTAAAAACCTTGTGTGGCGGGAAAGATCAACAGTCCAGTATCCAAATTACTGCAGTCTGGGAGTGTGCTCCTCTTCAATACACTGAGTAGGCTGATTTCACCCTACTGGGGTCAGCGGTACCTCTCATCCCAGTGGGACTGAATAGTGTATTGGTATGGGTGCTGGAAACCTACCACTTGCTAAGAAAGGGATAGCTGGCTTCAGCAAATTGTTATCTCACACCTGCCTTTGATAATTAGGATCAAAATTGATCTTTAGTAAATATACCCCCAGGTCTCAGTCACCTTTGAAAAGAAAAACTTAACACAATAGATTTGCTCCTTACAGATCCCCAATGAGTTTCCCCTTTGTAATACAACAAAGAGACATGCTGATAGAATAAGATAGTTTATGTTATGCTAATAGAAAATTACAAAAAGTACATATTTTTCATAATAAGTACTATCACAGGCATATAAGCATGCAGCTCTGCATATTATACAAAATGTGCATTTTTTATTAACGCATTTTGCATTTACCTTTTTGGTGTACAAATGTGGCATGGGGGTGTCAGACACCTCTTGCTGCATTTGCATATTTGCAAGGAAGGAATTGCAAAGCTGCCTGCCTCTATGTATGCCAAGCTGCCTGCATCTATGTGACTGCGCTGCCACTATCTATACATTTGGTTAAACAGCCAGCATACTTGGTGCAAAAGATCCATTTGAAAAATGCATCTCTGTGAACTTTGTTACTGTCACAAAACCAGGACTTAGTCATTCTTACCTTGTTTAGTGATGCTTTATCAAGGTGTGTCACTCTGTCACTTCATTCAAGAGGGTCATCGGAGCAGCCTTGTTGATTCTGATTAATTCAGCACTAGTATCCAGTCTCTACTTGCCTCCTGCACTCACATGACTGCCTCCTCCACCTGTACCTGCCACTAGTGAGTAAATGCTACCTCTGTTCCACTGCCCGAACCTGTGCTACTAGAACCTGCTGCTCCATCCACTCTGCACCATTGTGTTGTATCATGCTTCCAGCCTGCATCTAACCAGCTTATGTTCAAGCACCGGTCCCAGTCCAGCTCAGCTACTGCTCTCTCCAGATCTATCCAGGTTCAATAATGTGGTTCCACTCTGGCTGGCTGCTGCTCTCTCCAGTCCCATTCCAGTTCAAGCCTGTGGTTCCACACCAGCTGGCTGCTATCCTCTCCTGTCCCATATTAGCTCAAGCCTGTGGTTCAAATCCGGCTGGCTGCTGCTCTCTCTGATCCCATACTGGTTCAAGCTTGCAGTTCCACTCTGGCTGGCTGCTGCTCTCTCCAGTCCCATTCCAGTTCAAGTCTGTGGTACCACTCCAGCTAAGCTGCTGTTAACTCCATTCCCATTCCGGTTCAAGTTTGCAGTTCCACTCCAGTTCTATGTCTGCTTTCTCCAGTCCCAATCCAGTTCAAGTAAAGTCCAAGCCGGACTTTTCTGTTTCCAGCCACATAATAATCTGAAGTTATACAGGCTTTCCTAGTGCTTCCAAGTGCCCAAGTCCCACCTCTACTGCCTACAGCAATCCTGACTACAAGCAAGTCCTTTAAGGTTTAATTGGACTACAAATTCAGATGACCTTTCTGTTCTGCAATTCAATTGCTAATTCTCAGCATCACAGCTCCTGACCTCCTGACCTACTCTGAGTCCCTCTACTCAGTATACCATCGGAACCGTTATCAATGATGGTTGTTGCCCTGAGGATCTTCTCTAAGAGTGATGGGGTTCATGCTGAGTCTCTGATCCAGTGGTCACTCTGGTTGCTGGGGACTGGGTGCTGGATCTAGATTCCTCTGAGGATCTAGGTTCCAGTGACCCAGCTCTTTGAATCAGTGTGCAGCATCTGTTAGCAGATTCCAGATGGGCTACCAATTACCCATATTAGTCACTGCTCTGTTCCCTGAATTTGCAAACACTGGTGCTGGCCCCATATCTCAATATTCAGGATAAGGGGTTGAGTTCCACTTAATTGATTCCAGGGACAGACTGGGAGCCATCCAGGTGTCACTGACCTCTCTGAAGGCACCAGGCATTTACCACATGGGTCTCACCCCATGATTATACCTCTGACACCCCATCAGCCCAGTCCACAGGTCCTGACTCAGATCTCACAACCCCAAACATGACAAATATGGAGCATGCACAGTGATAAAATCTGTCTGCAAAATGGACTTGCATGAAACTCTGAATAGGCCCTTTAAAAGCAAGCAGTTTAATGAATGTGTATGTTTTGCGTAATCAACATTCTCAATGATGGTAGTCAGTTATTCAATGTTTTAGTTGTTAATGTTGTTTTACAATAAGTATTTACATATACTCGCAATGCCTATAAAACAAAGCTTGCCTGATGTTGTTATCATTTTTTTACATTAGCCATCTATTAAGAAATCATGTATATGAGCTTCAGCGTAAAATTATGTTTCTAATTTCTAACAAAGAATAGATTGAAATCTATCTTAGCCTTTTTACTTTAAATAAGTTAAGATAGAGGTTAGATGTGTGACATTGAGTTAATGGATTGTAGAGAAAATGCACTTTGATGTTACATCAATGAGGCGTGTGATTGCTTTGGTGAAGATAAGGCTGAGCTATAAAATAAGCCATGAAACTTGATAAATTGAAAATTGAATATTGAAAAATCAGCAGTTTCTATAAACAAGTTTGCTCATCATTTTTGTCTTATATTAGGCATTAAAATTGGTTATCTGGCATGCATATCACATAATAATCTAGGTAATTTTAAGACATTTTATTAGTGTTATGTTACAGTTCCTTTCTTTAGTATGCATATAAATGTAACTAGTGAATGCAGAAGTAAAATTAGGGTCTTTAAACATATTTGAGTAAATGTAGCTTGTATGTGAAAAACACCCAAATAAATAACTAACTGTAATAAAAATAGAGTAATCAGAAAATCACTTCACTGAGTTAAAAAGTGATAATGGATAAATATTAAAAAAATTATAGTAATGTGTTTGCAAATATAACAATGTATCACACAAAATGATATAAAGAGATGCAAAATACAGAATACAGTTTATAATTCATAGGGCTATTATTATTATTATTATTATTATTATTACTACTACTGATACTACTTCTACTACTACTACTACTACTACTACTACTACTACTACTACAGTGGAGAAAACAGGACATACATAAAACAGGTATATTCTGTACAAGGTAGACAAAATAAAAGCATATACATTATCAGAAATAAAAGGACCAAATGTGGTAAACTCAGAAAAAGTGATGGGTTTTCAAAGAGCATTTATATATGTGAAGGCTGCGGGAGAGTCTGATCTGGCACAGTAGTGAATCAAATAAGAGTGTAGCAGTATGTGAGACGTCTTGTAAGTGGGTGAGAGGTGGTTACCAGAGATGAGGCACAAGTTACAGGTAGATCTAAGAGGGCAAAAAGAACAGCATTTTAAAATGAGATTTGAGAGGTATGAAGGGGTTGTGTTGTTGATGCTTTGTAGGTAATGGGGAGCAATTTGAATCGGATTCTGGAGGTTCATCAATAATCAGTGTAGAGATTTGCAAAGTGATGTAGCAGATGTGGAGCGACAAGAGAGGAAGATACATTTTGCCAAAACATTAAAGATAGATTTAAGCAAGCATAAATATGTAAGGGGAGTGCCACGTAGGAAGAGTTTGAAGAAGGCAAGGAAAAAAGATAATGAGAGAGTGGATAACAGAAGGTAAGGACAATTTTGACAATAATATAGTAGTAAGTGATAAGACTAGAAGAGAGAGGGATGTAAGGTATCAAACAGATGCCAAAATCAAGTGTGGTATGAAGGCAGTGGGCTTGTGAGACTGGTAGAATTTGTGTTGTTTTTGACAATGAGGGAGATTTGAGGGGAGGTGATTGTCAGAGAGGGAGGCTTAGAGGATGTACTGGAGACCAAACAAGCTAATAAGTTCCCAAAGAGAAGATGCACAGAGTGAGAAGATCAGAGGGTTGAAAACTGAGCCTTGCAGGAGCCCTGCACACAGTGGGAGTAGAGGGAGGATGTGCCAGTTGTAGATATACTACAGGAATGTTTGATATATAGGAAGTGTTCCAAGAAAGTACTGAGTCAGAAAGTCAAATGGAGTAAATAGTGTGTAGGAGAAGAAAATGATAAGTAGCAGTGAAAGTAACAGAGATGTCCAGGAGGATGAGTATAGAGAGGAGACTCTTACATTTTGCTGTAAGTAGATCATTGATCACTTTTGTGAGTGCAGTCTCAGTGGAATGTTGCGGTTTGCCCGATTGCAGAGAGTTGATAATAGAGTTAGAAGAAAGAACATAAGATGGTACACAAGTCACTCAAGTAGATTAAAGGTAAAGAGCAGGAGATATATATGGTGGAATTGGAGAAAGAGACTGGGTAGAGAGAGATAGTTTCTATAAGATTGATGAGTTGAGGTGAGCTAGATGTTAAATCCAATAAAGTACAATTCTTTACAGTTCTCTAAATAGATTTACTTAGGTGCACAAATATACAGTACAAATTGTTATTTATTGATCAGGCAAGGTAGAAGTGTATATAGTTCCACAATCTTTGAGGACCATTGGAAGAAGCTAATCCAAGTATCCAATGAAATCCCATGCAAAATAGAGGAGACATTACTAATTACAGATTTTCATTACATAGAGCAGGATCTTCATAAAGTATTTTACAGTATATAGCAAGACTCATGCTAAAAGTCTTTTGTAGTAAGCAGTGACATTATATCATTAAGTATATATACACATATACGTCAGCCCTGCCCTCCACTCTGACTGCCCCTGCCCCCTTCTATTCTGCTCCCAAACATAAATCTCTGCAATTTGAAATCTGCGCCCTGCAGTGCAACATGGCTTTGCCAAGGTGCAGAGATTTTTTTTGTTTTTCTCTCAACTCTGAATCAAACCCATACTCTAGAACTATAGGCCTGATACAGAGATGTGTGCAAACCCGATGTTTGATCTGATCCTGCATCTTTTGCCGCAGACATCGTATCTTAGACAGGGCAGAAGGCATCTTTACCCTTCAGACACTTCCTGCAAGCATTACCACATTTTTGCACAGCAGCTATTTCCAAAGACGCATCTGCTGTGCAAAAGTGTACAGCACTGAATCAGGCCCTATGATACATGAGCTGCACCCTGCACAAAGAAAAGTGTGATCATAGGCTATTGAAGTGTCATGTCCATCTCCTACATAATGTTCTATTTGGTTATATTTAAGGTTAGATAATACTGCACAAAAATGACTGTCCCTATTATTAACAATTATGTATTAGACCTGTGGAGGTAACAAGAAATACTGTAGTTATAAGTTACCAAGCATGTTTTTAGTACTTTGAATACTTCAGATATATACATATGTTGCTTAGCACTAATATTATTACTGTATATTTTTCATTGGGCAGAACAGATAGTGTAATGGTTAGCATTACTGCCTCACATCACTGAGGTTGTGGGTTTGATTGCCACTATGGGCCTAACTGTGTGGAGTTTGTATATTCTCTCTGCACTTGTGTGGGTATCCTACAGGTACTTCAGTTTCCTCCCACACTCCAAATATATACTGGTAAGTTAACTGGTTCCCAACAAAATTAACCCTAGCGTGTATGTGTGTGAGCATGTAGTAGGGAATATAGATTGTAAGCTCCACTGGGGCAGGGACTGATGTGGATGGCCAAATATTCTCTGTGAAGCGCTGTAGAATATGGGTGCACTATATAAATATAAACAATGGTCTAGCAGTGAATGAAAAGTGTTGACTCCTATCTAGCTAATTCTAATAAGGGGCTGATTAGGATAAGAAAATGTGAGAGTTTGGGAGAAGAAAAGTTGTGATGAGCAATGTTTTTAAAAATAGTTGTGGAGCTTTTTCTGGATTGGAGAGGTTGGGGTTATGGAGAGTTTTCTTTAGCTTTGTATAAATCTGTATAATTATTACTCCATATAAATCATTGAAGCAGTTTTCATTATATTGCTATACCACATTGAAATTCAAGCCTCACATTACTAAGCATCTTCATGCATGGTGTCAGATTAATTTGTAGCCTATCGCTACCCACAATAATCTTTGACTAAAGTTCTTATCAACATATAAATTCTACATGTAGTGTTGACGCTTCCTCACTGGAGTGTGTAATGTAGGCAACTATGACACTTTCTGGTTTCTCCCACTCTCCCAACCTCCATTGGGGCCGATTCATTATCACATACAAAAACAGTATTTTCCATTAGAGATGTGCGCCGACCCCCGTGTTTTAGTTTTGAATCTGGATTAACTTTTGTGCTTTGGTTTTTAGAATCAATTTTGACCACCTGAAAATATTGTTTTTATCTAGTTTAGGCCAAAAGGTTGCACCAAGCTAGTAGGCTGACTAAGCTGAACAACAGCAGTGGGCTTTCATTAATCAAGAGCTAGATAAGAGGCCTGAGGGCAGTGCAGGGAAATAGATGTAAAGTATGTATGTAGTGGAAAGCAGGTAAAGGAAGAAAGGATTGATTAGTTAGTTCATTTAATTGTTTGATTGATGAAGAAAATTTATGAGGAAGGAGGGGAGTAGTATGGCTAGCAGGTCAGCCTCCTAATATGACCTAATGTGACATGTTCTCTAACCATTGTTGGGAATCCTTGGCTATTAACATATTATTATTATTTTCTTTTTAAAAATGTGTAGTAATTTACAGGTATTAGAGCAATAATAAAATAAAAATGTGTGTCTAAGCAAAAAAGTGCCCCCCAAATATACAGCCCATTATGAAAAGAAATGTGTCCTCCCACCCACACTTATGTTGGATATTAAAAAGGACATGCACAGTTTAACAAACCAAGCACTTTAGCAACAAGGACTGACACTTTTGTGGCTGAAGTCCTTGGTTTGTTTGGGCACCCAAAAAACAATTTTTGGAAGGACTACCTCCAATCATTAAGGAGGAGGTTGATGATGAGGGTATTGGTGATGGAGATTGAGATTGCATGTGCTGGTCTACTGCTAGAAGCTGATACTGGACTGCTCGTTATTACAAATTATTATAATTTTGGTAAATAAATTGCATGAACACTTTGCAAATGAAGTAACAGGGAGGAGGTGTCTACATGGTTAATGTCCGTACCTCTAATAACTTTGGCTTCACAAATGGTATAGATGCCTTCACAAATGTCAGGATTTGGGTGAAAATAATTCCACATCCAAGAGATGGCTCTTCTAGTGTTTTGCCTAGGTGTGTCGGCAACAGATCTGTGGTGTGTCCTCAGTGCAGGGTACCGGCGGTGTCAGCAGAGCAGGGGTGCCAGTGGTGTATTCAGTGCAGGTCTGCTGCCTGTGTCGACAGTGCAGGGGTTGCTGACGGTGTCCTCAGTACATGGAATGGCAGTGCTGCAGTGCTGGCAGTGTCCTCAGTGCAGGGTACCGGCGGTGTCAGCAGAGTGGGGGTGCCAGTGGTGTATTCAGTGCAGGTTTGCTGGCTGTGTCGACAGTGCAGGGGTTGCTGACGGTGTCCTCAGTACATGGAATGGCAGTGCTGCAGTGCTGGCAGTGTCCTCAGTGAAGGGTACCAGCATTGTTGGCAGTGCCAGCGGTGACTTTACTGCAGGTTTGCTGGCTGTGTCAGCAGTGCGGGGGTGCTGAAGGTGTCCTCAGTACATGGAATGGCAGTGCTGCGGTGCTGGCAGTGTCCTCAGTGAAGGGTACCAGCAGTGTAGGCAATGCGGTGGTGCCAGCGATGCCTTCAGTGCAGGTTTGTTGGCTGTGTCAGCAGTGCGGGGGTTGCTGACGGTATCCTCAGTACATGGAATGGCAGTGTGGGAGTGCTAACAGTGTCCTCAGTGCAGGGTACTGGTGGTGTCAGCAAAACGGGGGTGCCAGCGGTGTCCTCAGTGCAGGTTTGCTGACTGTGTCGGCAGAGCAGAGGGTTCTCAATGCAAAGTGCTGGCGGTGTTTGCAGCATGGGGGAGCTAGTGGTGTCAACAGAGGGCCTGCCGGTGGTGTCAGCAGTGCGGGTGCCGACAGCTGGTGTGTCAGCAGTGGGGGTGCTGGCAGCGGGTGGTGTGGGCAACTGGTGTGTCGGCAATGGGGGTGCTGGCCACTGGAACCAGCACCATCTTCTTTTAGTTGTTTTTTTCCTGCATTCAATGGGCTTAACGCTGATTGGCTGAGAGCCATTACAGACGGCTCTATCAGCCAATCAGCGCTTTGCCTATTGCAGGCAAAGGGATTTTAAAAAATGGCCGCTTGAGGAAAAACCTCGAGATCCGACAGCAGATCTCAAGGTTTTGCCTCGGGAGAGGGATCTAGGGCGAGCAGGGAGATCCGAGCTTTGCTCGGATCGCCCCGGATCTACAAAATTTGGCTGCGTTCATTTCTCTGAGAACCGAACCCACTCATCCCTAATATGTAGGTGAACAAAAACACATATATCGCAGTGGGGTGTGGACTGCGGAGTCACAGTGAAGCACCACTGTGTGACTACTATAATAATTACTGCACTATAAAAATAATAAACAATGATTTGCTATCTGTCTGTACTGTAAATCTAGCTCAGCCAATATTAACACTACAGTCAGTGTTTAACACTAAGGGGACTGGACTGCACAGAGCACAGAAGCAGCCACAGGAGGTGGAGAGGCTGGACACAGCATCCACTGGACACAGGGATTGGATGGAAACAGCAGCAGCGTCTGGACACAGACAGGAGTGGACACAGCACAGCAGCAGCCACTGTAGGTGGAGAGGATGGACACAGCACAGCAGACACTGGACACAGGGAGTGAATAGATACAGCAGCAGCAACTGGACATAGGGACTGCAGTTGACACAGCACAGCAGCAGCCACTGGAGGTGTAGAGGATGAACACAGCACAGCAGCCACTGGACACGTCAACCTAGACTGGAGTCAGTATGAAATGGCGGCCAAATCACTGTGGGAGGGACTTCGATAGAATCGAAAACCCACAAGAATCCATTTCTAGGCAATTTTAACCACCTCACAGCTCACAATATTGATTTCAATATTTTTCACCAATATAGGCCAAAGGCTGCAGCGTGCTGGCTGGCTAAAGTAAGCAACAGAGCAGCGGCACAAACACACGTCAGTTTAAGAAAAGATAGGACATCTATGAAACATTGCCACACAGCAGTGGCAGACAGGGTGGCAGTTTAATAAACTATAATAATGTCAGTCGGCAATGCCCCAAATTGTGCAAAATGTAAAGGAAAGAGGTGCAAGATGGAATTGTCCCTCCCATCCACTCTTATGTGGGATATTAAAAAGGACAAGCACAGTTTAACAAACCAAGCACTTTAGCGACTAGGACTGACACTTCCATGGCTGAACTCCTTGGTTTGTTTGGGCCCCCACAAAACATTTTCTGGAAGGACTACCTTCAATTAGTGGTGTAGATTGCATGAGCTGGTCCAATCTGCTGGTAGCTGATACTGGACTGCTTGTTTTAATTTACAAATTATTATAATTTTATCAGACAAATTGCATGAACTTGCTGAAAATGACATAACAGGGAGGAGGTGCCTAGTTGTTAACATCCCTTCCTCTGCTAACTTTGGCTTTACAAATGGAACAGATGCCTTCACAACTGTTGTCAGAATTTAGAATCAAATAATTCCATACCCAAGACGTGGCTTTTCTGGCTTTCTTTTTATCATGAGTAAGAACTGCTGCCACTGGTGGCTGATTTATGCAAACCAGATCATCAACATCCTCATTAGCGTCAGATAGGACACAAATTTCCCACTCATCCTCAAAAGGATCAGAATGGACCACTCCGCCTTCAGCAGCCATTTCTGTGTGTATGCGTCAATTAAGTTCACACTTCCTGGCAGTGTAAACTTTAACTGCTAATAAATAGCGGTAAAAGGTACAGTGGTAAGACTCACGGGACAGTTGCTTTTTGGAGCAGCTTTCCCTAAACTGAAGCAATACAGAATTGTCACCATTGTAACTTGCAGTGAGTTGAATATTTAATCATCGGCCTGATAATGAATATGCCTCTTATCCTAGATCTTCGGAAAGAAATGTGGAGAAGGGGCCTCTGTGCATGCAAGTGTAATACTTCATACTGTTGATACAGACAGGTCAGTCTACATCACAGTTATTAAATAATGTCCATCGATACATTATGTCAGGGGAGTCACCGCACCAGTAAAAATATCAAACCAACTCATCCATTGCCAAGTGGAACAGGTTCCACTGCTTAAAAACTGTGTATAACGTATCATGAACCATATTCCTGTTATTAGATTAAATGTTTGTTATTTTTTTATATTTTTTTCTAAAACAGTAAAATGAAAAAAGAAAGAAAAAAGCAAAGTAGAAGAACTGAAATAAGTGATTGGGAATAGCTGCTACAATATATCCTATGTAAATATATAATACATAGGAGTAAATTTACTAAAGGTCAATTTTA
Organism: Taudactylus pleione; assembly: GCA_031769625.1. NCBI lineage: Eukaryota > Metazoa > Chordata > Amphibia > Anura > Myobatrachidae > Taudactylus > Taudactylus pleione. The sequence goes on along the minus strand of JAUIMM010000120.1, from coordinate 14,264,764 downwards.
ATTGATTTTGATAGATTTCAAAATTGATCAACATTGATGTTTTGTTTCTGGGGGCTAAATCACTCATTTACTAATACTTAAAAAAAAAATCAATAATCGAAACCTGCAAGTACACCTAACAGGTTATGTTTTGAGGATTTCTGTCTATGGAAACAGGTGGAATAATTACCAACCCAGCAAAATACAGCAAAGGAGCCCATACACCTAACAATGGATTGCGCGATCCTGCGATCGGATTGGAAACACTGATCCGCCGGTCGAAAATGCAGACCAGCGGCCATCGATGTTCCACTGTCCATCGGAGATTCGATGAAACTCGCCATGATACATTTCACCAATTTGCTAATGATGATCATATTTTGATCATGATCGGCAAATGAGTGAAATCCAACATGTTGGATTTCATTGATCCTGCAACCCCGCATCTTTGGATTGCAGGAACGCTGCAATGCATCGCTGGTGTATGGGGGCCATAACTCCCCAGTGCATGGTTGTTGGTTAAAGAAACCCACAAAACATGACCTGTTGGGGGTGCTTGAGGACTGAAGTTGAGAACAACTGGTTTTGATATTGCTATTTATCACATAAATTATAATACAGTACCTCATCCAATCTCTGCAAGGATAACTGCTTAAATTAAACAAAATAATGGTTCATATAGAACATACAATCCCCCAATATTTTTTTTGAATGCATGGTCAATGCCAAGATCTCAAATGTCATATTCATGCAAATCAGCAGTTTTCATATAGGAAAATGTGAGAATAAGTTAACAAAGGGATAGCTCATCTCAAATACAGTATTCTAAATGAACTATTCCACTATCTGTTGTGGTTAAGAGATTGCTAGTTGATATTATGGCCATGTCAATTCTTATTAGTACAGTATATCACCTGACCTCTCGCATATATTGTGTGTCATTTATTAAACTGTTACATGTTTTTAGAAGCTGTACTTTATCTCGATTTGCAAATCATTTGAACACACTTCACCCCTCATGAAGTATAAGACTTATAATGATACATAAAAATAGTAATTAATAAATAAATAAGAATCACTTTTGATATGATTATAACAATACAATTTAAAACTTATGTTATAGTTAATTTTGAGCCCTGTGTGTTATGATTGTAGATGCAGGAATAGCCCTTTAAGGTTCTTGGTCTCAACACTGGTCGCTAACAGAAAGAGTATGGGCTTATGAATGGCACCACAACTTTAGGTCCACATCCCCAGACATAACCGCCAGACATGAATGAGTTAAAGTTACATTGCTCCCAGCATTATTATTTTATCTCTGGAAACGTCAGAAAGGTTACAACTGAATATAACTCTCTATAAGTTCACTTTATGGTAAAAAAGAAAATCTTACTTATTTTATTGGTTTATTCCAGAGTGACTTATACCCCTTTTACACCAGAGCAAAAACCTGGGTTTTTGCTGGGTCTACCCAGGTCGCAGCTCAGTGTAAAAGGGTCCCTGAAAAATAACCCGGGTCAAGTGACCCAGCAATCCAACCCAGGTAGCTACCAGGGCAGGACCCAGGATGGACCTGGGTAATGGTGCAGTGTAAACGACGCAACTCGGGTTATCTGACCTGGGTCATGCCTAAAATGAGCTGATTGGTGGTTGTGGGGCATTCACCTTCCACTTTTTATGATCTCACAGGTTTAGCAGGGCAGACCTGAGTTCAGTGTGAACAGGGCTGACCTGAGAGTAACCCAGATTGAAAGTGCAGTGTAAATGGGTGACCTGGGTCTGACCAGAGTTGGAACTATGTCCAAAAACCCAGGTCGGACCTGGGTTTTTGGTGAAAAAGAGGTATAAGTTAGGTTTCAGCTGGTTTTACAAGGATACATATTAACAACATTGGTTGAAACTTTGACTCTTTCATCTGCAAGCGGTTTGAAGATGGGAGAAACTGCAGAAAAAGTTGAAACTACTCTACAAGCGAGTTGGAGAGATGAGAAAGAAACAAAAGCTGCATTCTCCACAAATATACTGTATCAAATATGCAGCTGTCACATTCCTGACTCCTTAATTCCACTCAAGGCCACAGGTGATTTACACATCTATTACACAATTGTTTTATTGCTTATTCAACACAAGAAACAAAAAATGAAATGCGTAAGTTTGTTTGTAATGAATTGCAATATTATTTTATCTCTATCAGCGATGGGGAAAAAATATATATCAAAATTATTGCATCCAGATTATTACTCTGACATGTGTTAACCTACTTATAGGGATGTCAATTATATGTAATTTAAAAGGGAGAATTTTTTTTTATTCACTCTTGAATATAATATCCCTAGCAAGTTAAGATGAATTATAACCTGAAGGAAATGCCTTGGTGACAACTAATACCAATTCAGTGAACACTGTATTTTAAAGAAGGGAGTCCCCACTTTGAAATCATTTGTTAGCTCTTATTAACAGGTGATCACATAGGTTGATACCAGGGGCAGAACTATGGGAGACAAAGGAGGCGCCTGCCGCCGGACTCCAGCACTGAAGGGGCACCTCCTCCATTGCCCACAATATATTCACCCCACTTGGGGCTGTAACCATGTACCCAGAGTGTACTGTCATGGCCGCCCAATACATGGCACGACCATCAGCTGCCACCTCTGTCTATCTATAGCTTGTCCCAACTCATTCGTGTCACAGCTTCTTATGTCAGTGTGACATGTCTGGTGCCCCCCTCACCCACAACTCTCTGTATTATTCCTCCCTGGCAGCAGCCCTAGCCACTTGGACCCACGCAGCATCCACGGCGCATCCTCTCAACAACAACTTCCCGCTCCACTCCTTTTGCCTCAGGGCATCTGGGATGAATTTACGCCACTGGTTGATACAATTCAACATCCATTTAAGTAGGCTTGCCAAATCATCCCTTTAATTTGGGACACATTTGAATGACATAGATTCTGTGGCTGATTAAAACCTAGTGATTTGGAGACGAAGTCAGCAAGCACAAAATCCATATAATTCATTTGTGTCCCAAATTAAAGGGATGATATGGATGATATGGCAAGCCTACATTTAAGTACTAGTTGTAAACATAGAGATGTTACCACTTGTTGCTCAAATAATGTGATTAATAAGATTAAGCATCCCAGTGGCAAGGCAAGTCAAAAAGTAAGATCTATGCTCAATGTTAAATCCCGAATTAGAGCACATAACATCTGTAAAGATCTACAGAACCCATTAAGAATGAGAACCTTTTAATTCAGTTTTTCTGTATGATGTAAAACTTTCCAGAATCTTCCCTCTCCTCTTTGTTTGAATTCCAGGTAATACATTTCTTCTTTCCACTCCACCTAAACATTGCTATTATCTATTGCACCAAGGCCCAGCTTCACAATATTTTTGACAACTTAACCCCTTTGTATATGAATTATGATAACTAATGCAATATTTTTATTATTCTTCGAGGCTTATAAAAACACATATATATATTTTTTTAATTAGAAAACTAAAGAAGGTATACACATGTCCACCTCAGGGGACAACATTCATCTACAACATAAAAACATTGCCTTATTATCATGGAACAGTATTTTAACTGTGAAAGTACTGTTTAATTTGCAAAAAAGTAAGGTAAAATGAATAATCAAATGTCTAGAATGGTTCCAATTTGTTCTTATCATGTTGCTTATTTTTCTCCAGAAACAAAATATCCTCTAAGTTGAAAAATATACATTTTTAAGCACAATTATGGACATATTCATCCAGAAATAAATACGCCCTCAGTGTTTATAACACAAATATTTTCATTTATTTCTTAATTTGCATCATACTGTACCTACAAAGTTAGCAGTTTTCACTTTTGTGAACTGAAATTTACTGAATTTATTGCATGACGGACATACAGTATCACAGTATGGATTTTTGAATTACGCAACATCCACTGAAGTGGATATATGATTTTACATCAACTGTGAAAAAAAGAAATCAAGTATTTGACAAAAACATCTACTATATTATGGCCTAAATGTTAAATCCTTGAATTTATTTTTTATACCTGCTCTGCTATCCTTGATTAAAAACATTTCACAGAAATCCCTGAAGTGCTCGGAGCTGGTGAACTTTTCTCTGCCATCCTAATTTAAACTTATACCCCTTTCACAAATAGAGCAAATACCCAGGTTTTTGCACATGAACATGCATCGACCCGGGTTTTTGCTATGTGTCAATGCAAACAACCCGGGAAGTAGTCCCGGGTCCACGACTCTGCTCTTTCCCAGGGTTGGGCTGAGACCCAGGAATTTGCTGTGTTGATAGACCAGGCAATTTACTGGGTCTTATATCTAAAAGGGGTATAATTGGTTTTCTAAGAATTAAAGGAAAAAGAGTAGCATATGTCTGTGCTTGTATTAACTCAAAAACAACCCCAGCAAGGCTGTTACTGTAGCACTTTATTAAAATATATCAATACATAAAAACTGAACATCAGTTCAATAATAACACAACATACATATGACTTTCAATAATTACAAATAGCACCATAGCCACTGTAAACATGTGGGCATAGTCATCTCAGTATATAAATAGTCAGTATTTGCATATACACAACAGTACTGGGTTTTCCTGGCTGAAATGCACTATAAAAGAAACCTCCTCATGAAACACCTCCCAATTATTTGCTTGGGGAGGTAACATGAAAGTACAGAACACAAGAAGAAAAATAAAGTGTTTAATATGGTGCACTCATTATTATTCACATATCCCTAATTTTTTTATATATATATAAATCAGTATAGCTGTTAAAATTAAAATATTCTTTATTAGTTTCTTGTTAAAAATGTATTTTCCAGGATTCCACATATAAGGCGAAATATTAAAATTTACATGAATTGACACAATCAAAGAATAGTGTGTAAAGAAAGAAAAACCAATTAGTGTTTTTAAAAAAACGTATTTCTATACCGCTGGTTATTTATATGTATCGCTCATAGGAATTGGCTTCCAATATTATTTGGTTTTATAATATTACAGTGTAAACTGCCTGTCAGATGCAGGCTTATTAACCATATGCCACTTGTAATAAAACCAATTAATCCTGCACTGAATAGGTTTCCCTGTAGTTATGGTTATGTCACAGATTGTTACTTTCTCAATAGTTTGTATCGATCTAACTAGAAACTGTATAACTCTTATTGTAATAGTACCAATTGCTGTCTATTTTTGTAAGAGTATGAACAGAGGGTTAGTGATCAGTGAGTTCGATTGTTCCCTCTGATCTTATTCACTATGAGAATGTATAAATTATCCTTTTGTCTCCATGACCGCGTAATTGTATTTATCACACAATGTATTTATCCTACATAGGGAACCATTAGCTACAGTCCGTGCAGTATACAATTAATCTTAATCAAGCCATCCAGGAATTAATTAAATTTGCACAGCGGTATGACTGAGAAACGACAACGCACGTTTCGCCTGGGCTGCTTTATCAAGGCAGTTTCAGCCCGAGTGCCGGTGTCCGTCCTCATTTATCCCCCAGGTCAGTAGCATATTGGTTCTTTCAAACCTCATATTGCCGCATAGGTTTCCATTGGTTGCATATCTCTATTGAGTTCTGTTTATCAGCGTGTATAGCTCCCAATGTCGAACCGTTAGGGCCATTACGTCACTACTATGTTCATCAATTAAGTTTATCTACATTATAAGTGAATGTATATTCATCTATACATTAAATTATCTCTAAACTAAACTAATACTAAACTAATAAAGAATATTATAATTTTAACAGCTATACTGATTTATATATATAAAAAAATTAGGGTTATGTGAATAATAATGAGTGCATCATATTAAACACTCTCTTTTTCTTCTTGTGTTCTGTACTAATATATTATGGAGTGATTGGTGGCACCTCAGCTAAAGGAATTACTAAGCATATTAAGCTGACTGATTAGAAGCTGAGTAATTTATAAATACATAACCCACTGACTGTGATAACATAATATCACTGGTGCAGGAATAACATTAATTATTGGAGGTAACATGAAACACTGCTCCAGTGCAAATCTCCTTGGGCTGTCTAATGAACAGTAGGCTGCCAGTAACTGTGAGTGTGTGTGTGTGCTGCTATAGTGCAGCTTGTAATATGATCTGATGGTTCCTGAGATGAAAAGCCAGCAGTCTCTGGATCAATTCCAATAGTGAGAACAGCTTTAGGGACAATCCTCTGCAATTAACCAGCGGCAGGTGCAAGCAGCATATATCAACATCCACACAGATAGTGGTAGTATAACAAGGCAGGTCAGTGTGAAAAAGCTCCTTCAGGCTCCTTGATGCATTTTGGTATTAATTAAAGGTACCATTTGACAGGTGGAACAAGTATTGAAAACATTTCCAACAGCTTATTTATGCCAAGTCAGAACAATTTAGAAAAAAAGGTTCTGCAGAGGGTTTTAGGTCGATGCAGATGGCCTGCCACAGAGCTTTGATGGGTAGTCACGTACTGTACATATTGTATAAATTTACACCTTTCCAATTATGATACTGTTCAATTTTTAACTATAGATAAGCAACATTGTGTGCTAATGGATATTTTGCACTAAAACAGATTGTTTTGCATAGGTGCAAAGTTTTCCAATGCAAATAAGGAATTGGATCCCACACAAAGTTGATCTGATGTCATGTTATGGAAAGGGAAAGAGAGATGGTATGTGCAATATGAAAAGAGGAATTCCAAAGGCTCACTGCTCACTCCATCCTGTGCAATGTGACTGTGACTGTATGACACTGAGCAAATTGTAGATTGTTAATAGGATTTTCAATTATTTCAATTATTTGTTTTCAGGAACAGTGCATTGCTGAACTCCATAGTAAACCTGCACTCACTGTTCTGTTCTCAAAAGAATGGAGACTGTGCATGAGTTGTTTAGTGCATTCATCCACTGTGTAGGTGCTGGATTATATGAAGGGATGTAATTATGAGACCAGCGGTTGCGATGCCACCAGTCTAAGTCCTGACGGGGGAAGCCCAACAAGGGACTTAAGATAGGTGTCAAAATACAGATGCCTATCTTAATCCTGATGCCAGAATCTATGAGGACGAGGACGACTGCCCAAATGAGGTAAGTCCGGGGTGCACTTAGCATTAGCCACGGGGGGGAGGGTTAGGTTTAGGTAGCATAGCGAGGTTAGCATTAGGTTTTGGGGGGGAGGTTAGGGTTAGGCAGCCCTAGGGGGGAGGATTAGGGTTAGGCACCACTGGGGGGGTAGAGTTAGGCACTAAGGGGGGACGGTTAGGTTTAGGCACGAAGGTGGGTGACTTGGGTTTAGGCACTAACAGGGAGGGTTAGGGTGCGGGGTGGGGAGGGTTAAGTTTAGACTACAAGAAGGGAGGGTTAGGGGGAGAAGGGGGGAGAAGAGATGAGAGTAGGTATACTTACCAGACCCCTATCGGGATACTGCTGTCAGTATTTTGACAGTAGCCATCCCAACAGCCGGCATTACATACCGATTCCCATATGAAGCATAGCAGAAAAGATTATCAGGGGGAGCTGGGGACCGAGAGGAAGGGGAGATCAAGTATTGCCAGACCTCATAGTAGCCACACTCACTGCATTCCCAGTGCCTTTGCCACTGTATATTGCAAAGAAAAATCCATAATAATGGAAACAGCTTACCACTGTTTATTTTTGGAATGGTATGTGCAGGGGCATAACTAAACCTAGGGGGGCCCCATAGCAAAATTTTCCCAGGCCCCCCTAGGTCCCCAGCCCCCCTCCATCCACACCCCCCCCCTGCACTCCACACCCTCCTCACTCCCCTCTCCTCAACTTACCTGCTCCATGGTCGCGCTGCGCAGGGCAGGCACACCGCCTCTACCGGCCGGCTTAAACTCTCCTCCTCACTAACTGATGCTGGGCAAAGGCGGCTATGCCTCCTCCCTTTATCGGTCAATGAGGAGAGCCAGAGGCGGAGCCAACCGGGAGGACGCAACTATGGAAGGGGAGGATGCGACCATGGATCAGGTAAGTCAAGGAGAGGGCAGTGAGGAGGGTGTGGGGGGGAATGCGCAGGGGGGCCATGCACTGAGGACTGTCACCATAGGTGCAGGGGGAGGGCCGGGCCCCAGGTCAGTCCGGGTCCCATAGTAGCTGCAACTCTTGCACCTACTGTAGTTACGCCACTGGGTATGTGTAGTTCCACAGCAGCTAGAGTTCCAAACATTACCTACCCCTGTTCTACAGCATGCCACAAGATGGCACTGAGCCAGATTAAGCAAACTTGTGGTTGCTATAATTAGAAGATCAATATGCAGATCGTACTACAAATATGCCCTCATACACCTAGCCTCAAAACACCACATGGCTGAGCACACAGAGCGTTGTAGCGTAACATCTATTTCGTAAAATTGTGCATTTTATTTGCATTGCAGACACAGCAAAACTCCACTCAAAGTGTATTAGAGATGCTGGGCTGCTACCTTAACCATAAAGGAATTAGTTTTACACAAGCACTAAGATGCAGATGAAGCACAATAATACTTGGCGTGAGAAAAAGGCACGGATGCCATTTTGTAGCACTTCGTATACATTTCAGACTTATTTGCACACAGATGTACAAATGTCGCACATGAAACTGGCGTGAGAAAAAGTCACTGCCGCCATTTTGTAGCGCTTCGTATACGTTTCAGACTTATTTGCACACAGATGTACAAATGTCGCACATGAACTGGTCAGTGCAGTCTAGCTAAGTAGGTTTGTCACTTCTAGTTGCTTTATTTGTGTGAATAAGACACATATTTTGAGTGAATGAGACACTTGGCGCAGCCCAGTTGTCTGGTGCTTGGCACACCGAGAGGGGCTGTTTGACGCAGATGAAGCCACAGTGTATAAGGACACATCTGTAGCTATAACTTAATGAAAAAGCTGCATGGATGAGCATTAATCTTTATAGAAACTCAGCACTTTTATATAGGCTTAAATTCAACAAAACTAACATAATTTTCTGGAAATAATTCTAAATCATTCACAGCATCATGTTCAAATAAAGCTAAATATATTTTAAATACCACCAACACATTCAATATATGAAATGTATATTTATTTATATTAAGCTGTACAATTTTACAATGTATCTTTGTAAAAGCAAAGACAAATACTTACAAAATGCATAAATACAGTTATTTACAGAAACATGCACTTCAAACTCTATAACCTAGGCTTTCATAATTCAGGAATCCTATTAATTATGACTACTATTGTTTGTCTACTAAATATAGGATAATGTTTCCCTTTCAGATATATAAAGATATTGGTAGTCAGAAGGGTTCCTTTGACTATATTGGCTCGAAGGTGCAAGCTGAGTACTTTTATGCATATGTACCACAGAAAGCCAAGGTGACTTTTAAATATCCATTAAAATATACAGTAGGGAGTGGCAGTGCATTACTCCTAATAATAATATACAAATTTATATAATAAATACTGAATAACTCAATCATGTGACAAACTACTGTATGCCTATATTATGCTTTAAATGGGTGTACAGATATAGGCTTGTTTTATAGACAGTCAATTTATAGGCTGTCATATTTGTGAAAGCTAATCCATTATGCTGGTCAGTATAATATAAACTTGCAGTGTGCCCAAAATATACATTTTAACATTCTTTAAAGCAGTACAAATTTTAATACCAATAATAAATCTAGTTCCCTATTTCCATTTCCATACTATTTTGTAATTATAAGCCACGCCTGGCCAACCTGTGGCTCCCCAGCTTTTGTGAAACTACAAGTCCCAGCATGCCCTGCTACAGTTTGGCTATTAGGGTATGCTAAACAGTGGCAGGGCATGCTGGGATGTGTAGTTTCACAACAGTTGGAGAGCCATCGACTCTCATTGACTAATCCTGTAAAGCACAGGTCTCCCAATAGAGGGGTATTTTTTTCTGATTGCCCCTACCTTGCTCTTCAGCAAAGCTCCATATTTTGTCTGACACCGTCTCTGGCTTGTATTGGTGACTTGAGTCTACAGTGTCTACAGGTAGAGAACAGCAGCTGCGCCCTAACCTGCTGTATTCCCTCTCCACAAATTTACTGAAGATTAGCTGATTGGCTTGGAAGAAACCTATATATGCTTAGGGTGCAGTCTCTTCCCTACTTGTAAATAGGGCAAGTATGTGAATACTTGCAATTTTTTGTTTATTCTGCTACGACAATCCATCCACTTATACACTTCTCCGAAACCGGATCTTGAGATTGTCATATTTGTGCTCAAAAAGTTGAGAGATCTGGAAGTTATAGGGCCACATGTAATAGGGTGAGAGTTTAGAAAATGTGAGAGTTTAGCAGTAAACTCTCACATTGGTTGAGTTTTATCTTCAAAATGGGAAAACATCTGAATGAGATTTTAAAGTGTGAGAGTTTTTTAAGTCTAAAAAAATATGCAAGTTCGCTCTGTTACTTTGTTTTTGGATTCTATTACATTGGCAAAGTTTAAAAAGTGTCAGAAACTCTCACTTTTCTAAACTCTCACCCTATTACATTTGGCCCATAATGTTTAAAAATCGAGTTCACTTGGAAAATCCAGTACAGCTTTGCAGTGCATATCACATTTTCAATGCAATCCTTCAAAGTTTGGGTAATCATTAGATCAAGTTTGTTCACGCTTATTTTCAGATCACGCTCTTCTTCAGTGATGGGTTTCTCAGTTCCTCTTATGTTCCTAACAAGTCATTATTTGTTCTGTGTGAAGATCACTAAGCCAGTGAAACATGTACTTTATTCACTTGTGTCTGAATAATGAAATCCTCAAACTATATCATGTTATGAGCTGAAAAACAATGGCATACTGTAGGTTTTGTTAAAAAAATGCTGAATATATTTCAAGTAGAACCTTATTACTTAGCAAACTCTGAGAATTTGCAAAAAAATAGCACATTTCACTATGTTTTCGGTGCCTTGGCATCACACACTTGCCTCTGAGAGATACATTCAGGTCAGTGCTCTACTCTGAATGAAGAAAATATAACAACAGGGTTTGGTAATTCCTAGGTGCAAGTTACTCCTTTTTAATTCCTTGCTCCCAACTTTGAATCAGCGTCTCTATTTAGCCACTATGATAGATTTAATTGTGCTCCTTAGAAGAGGTGCAGGAAACTTGCAATGTTGGTGAAGCTAGATAATATATAATAGAGTAACTACTTTAGTAGAAACAACTAAAAAATACATTTCTTTCCTCACTACAATCTTTCCTGCAATGTATAAGTATATGTTAGAGTTCCCACAGACTGCAGAGCACATATATGCTACTTTACCAGTTGAGCTGCAGGGAAAATAAAGAGCTAATAGAGTATGTACAACTGCTTAGGCAGCCCATGTTAACAATTCCCATAATTGGGCCATATTCAGAGATGGACGCCATGTCAATGTTGGACACATTGGAGCAATATTTTGCCACTGAGTATGCATCAAAGCCACATGGCACAGGAGCCGAGATGGAATAACAAAGGTGGTCGCAGAGAGGATTTATCTGCAAAGTGAGTGACAAGTAGTTGGCGTTTGGGGGAGATAGCGGGGGATGGTTAGAAAAATGCATGCAAGTCGGGGCTGGTTTCTGGGTGTGCCCTAGTGAGCCTGTGTGAATGCGCTCACAGCTGCAGATGCCCCGGTGTCTTAGGAGAGCTGCTCTGTGTGAGATATAATTTGTAGTCTTAGTTTATACATAGTTCATCAAACAGATGGCATGGTAACTAGAGCTAATGAAAGCAGTTACACACATAAACAAATATACTATATACTGAAAAGTAATGAGACGGTCTCTGGTTTTCTGTCCCATAGGTAGACGTGGCAACGCTATCCTGGTTATTGTGAAGCTCGTACATCGATGTGTCTGAACCTGCGGTTGGACTGCCGTAGTCTTTGTTTGGTCACAGTGAGTGGAAGATCTTCGTATGTCTCGTCATGGCGGATGAGGAAGATGTGTCTGTGAGATTATGTCAGAGATGTGTGATTGAATTTTGTGTTAAACTTGGAAAAAGCGGAAATGAAACTCATGAAATGTTACGGCAAGCATACGGTGGAGAAACAATTAGCCATGCTGCAGTATTTCGGTGCACTTCAAAGAGGGTAATACGCGACTGACTGATGTAGCGCATTCTGGGAGACCATCCACCACGGTTACAGATGACAACATTGCCAAAGCTGTGGAGATGTTGCAAAATGACAGAAGGTTAACTTCACACAAACTTTCGGCTTCACTTGGCATCTCATTTGAACGGGTTCAGCATATTGTGACAAAGGAACTGAAAATGCATCGCGTGTGTGCAAGGTGGGTACCCAGAAATCTAACAGAGGAGCAGATGTGACGACAAGTTGAATTGTGCAAGAACCCTGTTCAAATTCCGGAGAGGAAACTGGATTTCCCAACGTGTGACAAATCGTAGATTCATCATTATGATCCGGAATCCAAACAACAGTCCAGTGTATGGAAATCCGCAAATCCGCCTCCACCTAAATAATTCTGTGTGATTCCTTTGGCATGTAAAGTCATGCTTCTGCTGTTCTTTGATGCGCACGGTATGATCCTACAACACTGGGTTCCCCGTGGACAATGATTGGTGACTACTATGCAGACGTCCTGAAAACCCATTTGCGTGGAGCCATGAGGAAGAAAAGACCACATTTGCTGAAGAAACAGTGGTTTTTGCTCCAAGACAATTCCCAACCACATGTTGCTGCTGTTGCATTGGCAGCACTGACTGAAATTAATGTGACAGCACTGGAACCCTCTCCATATAGCCCATACTTAGCACCCTGTGATTTCTGGGTAAAAGATAATGAAGTGAAAAATGCCATATCTGCAACACTAAAAGTGATGTCACAAAACAGTTAACTGCACATCTTTGAATCGTTGTTAAAACGCTGCAAAAATGTGTTAAATGTGAAGGACACTACTTTGAAAAAGAAAAATGTTCAAATCCTGTGGAGTAATTTGATTTTGAATAATAAAAATCAGTCTCATTACTTTCAACCAGCCCTCGTATATACTGTACACACAAACTCAGTATTAAAAACAACACAGAAAGAGTGTAATGGTACATCAGATCTTCTCTGCTGAAGATAGGTGTCTCCTCAGATGTGTGATAAAATCATCTTGTGATTGTGCCAGTGCTTGCTCTGTAACAGACTGGGGTATCCAACCCTATTAGAATAAAATGCAAGATTATTAACTGGTTTCTCTTTACTATGTATTTTATGAAATTATGGGGAAAAAAATTGACATTTTAAAAGACATCTAAAATGAATATGTAATTTGCCTTATATTAGAAAATCACAGTCACAAGACTTTTGTTTTTAAATTGAAGCTGTTAAATGCGCATAAAACCATGATTGCGGATTCTCCTATAACGACCAGAAGACTTAAAGTGCGTACACACTGGGTGATATTTTGGACGACGGAACGATAACATTATCGTTCAGTCTTCCAAAATATCGTTCAGTTTGTGCGCAAAAACGATCAACAATAACGACCAGCGATGCGCGCTCCCGCTGGTCGCTGGTCTTTGTTGTACATCGCCCGAACGTGCAGGCCAACCTGATGATATTGTCAGGTTGTTGCATGTTCGGGAATGAGGGAGGGAGCCCGGCACTGAACGATATTGTTCATTATATCGTTCAGTGTTTGTGCTCAGTGTCGTTAACGACACTGAGCACACCCCGCCGGGGACACACTAGACAATGTTGCTCATGGAGCCAATCGTCTAGTGTGTACGCAGACGCACCTTTACAAGAACACAGGTAAGTCTTCTTGAAGCACCTAGCTGCTGTAAGGATGCTGATACCATGACGTGGGGTGTGGTCACATTGCTGTCCATTCTTTATTTGCCATGAACACAATCACATGGTATTTTTGTACCGTGTGTTTGCATCACCTGGAAGTAGAGATGTATAAAATGGTTTGCGAAACAGGAATAAAAACTTGAGAATTAGCTGGAATGCCTTGAATTTTAGATTAAAACAGACTAAACTTAAGAAAATGTAACAGGTTTGACCATGTTGGAGCTGGTTTAACCACAGACTATGCTGTTTCGGCCAAAATGCACATGGTCGTGGCAGCATGATCACATTCCAGCTATAGGGGTCTATTTACTAAACTGTTTTAGGAGATAAAGTGAACAGTGATACCAGCCAATCAGCTCCCAACTGCCATTTTTCAAACATAGCCTCTGACATGGCAGTTAGGAGCTGATTGGCTGGTACCTTATCACCATAAACTTAATTTCCTAACACAGCTTAGTAAATAGAGCCCTACATTTTTACATGTTAATGATTTGTAATCGCCAACTTTCAATCGGAATAGCAAATTATGAACTTTGAACACAGTAACCACTTAAATAGTGTTTTCAATTAAAGTTATTTAAAATCACCAATTGTAATGCAAACTTTAAATGCAAATCTCAAATTTGAATTGGGATCTATTGACCCTTACATACTGCAAGCATGTTCATAGTTTGAAGCTGGTGACATTCCATCATCACATTTTCAACCAGTTCAACATTATCAATCATCTCTACTACAGAGTTGCTGACTTGTAGCTCCCTCCTTCCGAGAGGGAGCTGTCGGGCATCCTCAGCAGGGGCGTGTCCCATCAGAAGGGGGCATGACCCGGACTATGACTAGTCAATGGGGGCGGGGCATGGGCGTGACAACGCGATCGCATCATCGCGGCCCCATCCCCTCTTCACAATGCCAAGATAAATGGCAGTGTGAAGCAAGGGGCGGGGCCATGATGACGCGAATCGCGTCATCGGGCCCCCCGCTGACGGGGATAATACTGTATTTGTGGGGGGAGCGGCGGCGAGCCAGATGGATCGCCAGGGACCGGGAGACCTACCTTTCCAGGGGGCCGGGAGCGGCACCCGATTTTCGGGAGGCTCCCGACCAAATCGGGAGGGTAGGTAAGTATGCTCTACTAAGAAAGTAAAGTTGGAAAGCCACTACAGCATTTTCAAAACTTTATATAAGAATTTATCTAGCTACCTGAGGAGTTTATGAATCAAGCAGTGAAAAGCGTGGACAAGTGGACCAATGGAGAAGTTGCCCATAGCAACCAATCAGCTTTGAAATAGCATTTATCAAGTGCAGTAAGGTAGAAGCTAATTGGTTGCTTGCTATGGGCAACTTCTCCACGCTTTTCACTGCTTGAAAAATATATTCCTGAGTTTAAAAACATTAATGGTGCAATTACATGGCACATACTCTTTACCAAACTATATATTATATATTATTTTTCACACGGGCAGATGTACTAAGCGCTGGAAAGTGATAAATTGAAGCCTATTAAAGATACTGCCCTAGGAGTAAGAAATGACTAATAACAGAGAACAATAGCCTACCCAGGGCCGTAACTAGGGTAGTGCAACCAGTACCATGGCTAAGGGCACCACAGGGCAGGGGGCACTGTTTGGGCCTGTAAATCTTCCTATTAATTATCATTCTCACTTGTAGCTTCCTTTTCTTTTATCCCCAGTATCTCCTGGCCTCCCCTATCTCTTTAACTCTTCCCTGGGGGATGTAGTCTGGAAGCCGATGGTCTATATGCCGGTGTGGTACTAACGACAGGTGTTGAAAACTTGACGCCTGTCATTAACCATATGCCGGAAGACCGACGCCCGGCGTACCGAACGAGGGTAAGCAGGGCGCCGGGTGCGGACAGCCACGGGGGGAGAGGGTTAGGTTTAGGGCTCCCGGGGGGACTTAGGGTTAGGCACCCCTGGGGAGGGTTAGGATTAGGCTAAGGGAAGGGGGGTTAGGGTTAGGCATCCCGGGGGGAGTTTAGGGTTGCGAAACTCCCCCCGGGGGGACTTAGGTTAAGGCAGCGGGGAAGGGGGGTTAGGTTTAGGCACTTAGAGGGGGGGGGATTAGGGTTAGACACTTGGGGGGAGGTTAGGCTTAGGCACCCCTAAGGGAGGGTTAGGGTTAGGGGGGGAATTAGGTTAGCAATACTTACCTTAGGGACGATCGGGATCTTCACCCTTGTCAGGCTGCCGCTGTCGGTATTACCGCCACATGCGGCCGGCGGTAATACCTACTACACCCTTCCCTGGCCCTTCTCCGTGAGGCCATGGCCCTTTTTCAGGTGCACTATCCACTATGCCCTTATTTAAAAATTGTGGGGGGGGAGCAATGCTCTCTCTGGCACACGACACCAAAAAGTCTAGTTACGGCTCTGAGCCTACCTACAGTGTATCAGAAATGTAGCATTACAATCCTACACCCCTAGTTTTTCTGTCATATTACCTTATTCTAGAATTATTAGCTTTCTACATATACATGCATAAACTTGCCTTAAAGTCCAAGCTCAGAAGCCAGGTGAATTGAGTTTTTTTACTGTCGCCATCAAGGGGGCTGAGAACAATGCAGGTGAGACCGGATTCAGCTCTGCAGAAAGATTGTAACATGTTAACGTACTTCACTGTATGTAAAAAGCACAAAAGAGGCTAGGTAGATACTGCAGAAGATATTGACAATTTGGCAGAACTACAGGTTTTGGTGTCATAGTACTAAGCTCTCCTCATTCTTATATGATTCTGTGGGGTATATCTACTAGAGGTGGGTTTTGGTCTGATTTTTGGTTGGTTTTGAAACTGACCATTTACTAAAGGCAAAATCATTGAAAAACTGACCAAATACCTGACTTTAGAACATTGGAACAATAATTGATTAATTCACATACATCAGAATATGATCCGTAGATTTACTAATGGTTGGTTTTAAAATTGACCAAAACCTATCCATAAAACAATGGCAAACCCACCCAAACATTAGGCCTGCACAAATTTGGAAGACAGGCACAGATCACTATGATCTGTGCAGGCTTCATTAGGGTTGAAATGTAAAAATATTCATGCCACTCCCCCCCTATCCCCAATCATTAACCAGCCTCAGAACTCTCAGGTTGGGTTGGTATAAATTGGGGGAAAAGTGATGTGGGGTTCCCCCTATTTTCCAATAGCCAACAACCAGCTGAACCAGCTGTGTGGATAATGGGGATAATGAAATAGCAGGGAGACACAGCATGGGGCCTCCCCTGCCATAACATTAACCAGAGGTAGGGACCCCAAATAAAATGGGTTCCCCCCTCCCGAGGAACAGCTAGCCCTGGGCTGAAAGCTATTCCCTGCATCTTAATTCCCTGGTGGCGGAAGTATCACTGATAAAGTAGATAATAATATTGTGTGTACAGATGGACTACAAGTTCTAGGTAGCCTGCCTCAGCATGCCAGCATTTGTGGAACAATAAGCGCCACCATGCCCAGACAAATTTAAAATAACTACAGTACACACACAAAGGCTGTGGCAATCCAAAATCGATACCCATTGTTGACTGCTGGTTCTGAAATAGACTCAAAACCAGACTCAAACAGGGAAGCCAATAACAAAATCACTACATGCAGGTAAATAATAAAACAACAAAATATCACATTAGACAAAATAAAGACATACATATTACTAGTAACACCACACAATAGAAATAATATGACAAAAGGACTAACTAAACTGTCAATTTTAATCAGCATGTGTATAGTGAGCTTAACACCTTTTACATAGGGAAGCTAACATACTGGGCCCCCAACTCCAGACCATGATGGTAAATTACAGTAACAAATACAACAAACAAACCCCATTTCTGACCTTGATTAAAAATACCACTTATTTGTAATCTCTGTATTTGAGATATCTAAACTAATACACTTCAGGGTATTCTTCCCAGGTTACTTTAACTATGTAATGGAGCCATAGGAGAATTATGGCAAAGTATATTTTTCTGTGATTTCATTTCTTTTTCCATAGAAAATGGACATGAGATCAAATGTTATCTATTTAAATATTTTGCCAAATACCTATGTGTCCAGAAAACAACAACATAATATAGCTTAGAAATTAAATAAGTAATTCTTTGTAAAACCAAAGTGGCACAAAACCATGAACCACCTCAAATCTTGACTTGCTCACAATTTCGAATCACATATGTGCTCTAATCTGTGAACTCAGAAGAACAGCAGCAGCTGATGAATTTTTGACTTCCATGTACTGAGTTGTACAAGAAGCTCTAGACAGCAGCTGTTACCATTTAGGTTTTTGCATATTAGTTTTGTGACAGTTTGTTGTCGGCTGTCTCCAAATCAAATCAATAGTAAGTGAGTTTTAAAATGCTGTTAAACACTAGTTTCACCAGGCACTAAAATTGTCAATTATTAAAAGGAATACAGAGCGGCGTTAAGCAGGGTTCCCCCCAGTTCCCCAACTCCTGCTCCGCTCTGACAGGCAGAGCAGTGCCAGGAGCCAGCCCCTTGTGATCAGCTTTGTGGTCTAAACAGACCACAAGCTGATCACTGTAAAAACAAAAATAGTGAAAAAAAAAACCTCAAACACTTACCTACAGCCAGGGGTCCACTGATCAGTGATCAATGAGCTCTCTCCTCCAGTCAGCCGGTCACCGGGGCTCCTGCACTGTGACCCCAGTCAGCTGTGCTTTAACCGGCTTCTCAGTTTGAACAGGATCAAAGGAGCTCGTAGGCCTGCTGACCGGAGGAGAGGGGGTGGGGTAGCACTTGCCGCTGTCAGCGAATGTACGGAGGCACGCTCACTGTATTTGTTGCAAAATACTATGAAATACAATGAGAATTGTGCAATGATGATTCACAGGGACAGGGATTTTTTGCAAGCTCTGTCCCTGCTTGAGTATGTTGATACCTTCTCGTGATAATTCCTAAATTCACAATGTGAATTTAGGTGAATTATTACACTACAATTCGCATTTGAAATGTGGTTTGTAGTAAATCAAAACTATAGTGTAGTTCTTACACTTTTACAATTTGTATACTGAATGGATATAACTCAGCAAGTTTTGGGAATTCCAAATATCACCAGTCTGGAAGAAAGTTGTGTACCTTATTATTCCTTTTTGTGGGGGCATTAACTGAGAACGGGTTGCAGTTCCAATAAGATATAAAGATGATCCTTTCCTGCAGCAATGTCGTACACTGACAAAGTCTCTCTGGCTCACTATATTTAAAGGAATCTGTGCAGTCACTTCTCTAGTCAGTAGAGTATTTCTTCCAATTCTCTGAAGGATCTGTTGGAATTAGAACGATCAGGGTGTTACTTACACTTATAAGCACATGCAAGTCGTTGACTTCAATGCAGTGATCATATCTTCAATAAACAGTTGAAAAGCACAGGTATTGTATGCAGAGTTGAGGCAGCCATTTTGAGGGCTGAATCAGTTGATGCAGCCCATGAATTTCTTAGGAAGCAATACATTATTGGCTCAGTAAGGGGCACATTTATCACACTCTGCATTTTTAATAACTATGTGATTTTTTTTGCCCAAATTTGCAAAGTAAAGATGAATATCTTCAAACAAATTGACTAAAATCCTCTTGCCAGGAGATGGGCACCGAAAAGAGCCCATCCTAGGGAAGAGCTGGAAGTGGTATGATAATATAATGCTATCAGACTTCTTCCTAGTTCTGGTCCCATGCGCGGCAGTCAGCTGGCACATGTGTCACTGGGGAAGGGGAAAATTTTGCGAGTTAGTAGCCCATAAACTACTACAGAATAAGTCCAACGCATTCCTGAGCTTGGTAAATCTGGCAACACAGCTGCTTCCTTAGAAACCTAGGGGGCTGCGGTTGCTGTCAGAAATGGAGGGAGCCTTAATATTTGCAGGTAACCCCCAAAAATTGGTGTTTTTTTGGGAATATCCTGCAATTATTATTTGATAAATAGGCCCCTAAGGGTCATCTATGAAACACAAAGTACAGACCCTGCAAAGATGCTTTTATTAAAATATTATACAGTACAATTACTTTTGTAAATTTTCACTTTTATTCTTGGTTTTCATAGGAGTTTGCTTATTAATTATATAGTCTGAGTATTTGAAAATGTTTTCATTATTCAAGGGGAGTAGTGGTTTGGGGGCACACCATGTAGTTTACTTTTATGGGTGCAGAGTATTTATATTAGCTACAGGAGTATATAGAATGTATTGGCTTTGCAGCTGCTCAAACTTTACCTACCACAAAAAGGCTTGAATTTTCTGACACCTTCAAAGTGCCAAAGTTGGATGTCACCTTATATATTTTCTTGGATGTATTTTGTTTCTTCCAGTTGTACTTATGCAGGGTAACATAATTATAGCTGCATTGTCAAACAAGCTTAATTCCCTACGCCTCAAACAAGCACCAGGGTCCACTTTTACCAGTAACCAATTTCTGAACATTGGGCCTGATCACTACCGATCGCAACTGTGATTGCAATAGTGATTACGCACGCAGTTCAACTGTGATAGCATGCTAATCCTTTGCGATCGATATGCTGTTGCATAACATTAACATGCCCACTTTACCTTACACCAGTGGTTCCCAAACTGTGTGCCGTGGCACCCTGGTGGTCCAGCAACAAATCAAATCAAATTATTTATGGTCAATGTAATGTAAATATGTGGACAAACAGAAGCACAAACCTGTTCACCACCACATAACTGACCCTAAGGATGACAGGTAAGCACAGTTTACTTCACTGTACTACTTCTGAATCTCTCAATAACAAACTTAAACTTAGGGGTGCCATGAAAACAATGGTGATACTCTAGGGTGCCATGATTCAAAAAAGTTTGGGAACCACTGCCTTACACACATCCGTAATGTCTAGCAAGACTGCGAAACCATTGGTACAATCGAGGACCATTGCAGCCTCACACACACTTGCACAAGGTGTGACCTTACTCAGAAATTGATAACTTCATCACACGCTATAAGTGCTCTGGCTTTGTAAGGCATCGCAGTGGATAATTTATGCATGTCCCTGCAACAGCGTTCAAACGCACTGGCACGCCTGCGTTTCACCAACCACCACCCCCGTCACCTCCCACAAATGGCACTTCCTGTCAATCACTCTGCTATGGGTCTGCGTAGTCACTGCGGTCCCAGTCCTGATCACAATGGCCGGTTTGTGCATACGCAGAACCAGGGGCGTATCTATAGTGGGTGCAGGGGGACCCCGCATGGCACACCCTGCACCCATAGCATACTTACGTCTCCGGAGTCCCACATCAGAGCAGGGGTCCGGCGCTCTAAAGACAACTGGAAAATAACCACCGCAGCCATTTTCCTGTCGTTTTGCGCATGCGCAGTACAGGGAAAATGGCCACCGCAGCCATTTTCCCGGTGACCTGTGCATACTCTATAGAATCTGGGTGCACTCTAGTGCCCAGAGTCTATAACTCCGGTGCTGGCCGTGCACAGCTCAGTGCGCTGCCAGCCGCCGGACAGAGAGGAGGGGGCCTGTGTCCTCTCTAGAAACGCCCCTGTGCAGAACGTAACAATCAGCCAATTGCATGCGAATTCGCAGTTGCGATTGGTAATGAATCAGGCCCAATTGCAGAAAATAGATTATCCAGATGAAACACGTGCAAGCACTTGGAAAACATGCATACTCCATTTAGATAGGGCCCTGCTCAGATTCAAACTTTTACTGATGTCAGTGGTTCCTAGTGAATTTGTAGTTTATATTTTCAATAATTTTTGCTCCCTCCCACAAAATGGCAGCCTCCATTGTGCCTAGGTAAAAATTTAACTGCAACAACTTTTTACTGCAATTGGTTTATTAATCCACAGATACAGAGGGTTCACAATTCGGGTTTTGTGGTCTCATTAATTCAGAATGGAGTACACTCTCCTCCTGGTGGCAAAGCAGAAGAATTATTACCTTATTACCTGCACTTTACTGATGCTCGGGTTCCATTGATCCATTTGATCCAGTTTTTCAAAGAGCTGAGTGTAGATGTGTTCAGGGGATGAGTCTATTATGGCTTCCGCACGAAATACTTTTCCTATTTTCGGGAATGTTTTGCTAAGAATCCAGTCACCATTCTTCTGCAGAAAATAATGATCATTGTATTAATGGTATGCGTGTCTGTGGGCTATTCTGGTGATGTGACCTTACTGGGTAGAATTATCAATGCTTGGAGAGGGACACCAACCAATCAGCTACTAACTGTCATTTTCAAACGCAGCCTGTAAAATGATAGTTAGAAGCTGATTGGATGGTACTTTCTTTCTCTCCACTTTATCTCTCTCCAAGGTTTGATAACTCTCCCCTACAGTATACTAACCAACTATATTATTTGTAAACTAAACCTGCTATAAAAGAACATTTTCTAACTTCAATACCTCATAATACCCTAAGATTGCATGCCCTGTGTAGTATTATGGGCAGGATGCATGCCGCATCAAAATTTGCATGCAATGCATCCCATCACTCTTTGCATGCATGCCAGTGTTAATTACGTCGGCAGGCATGAAGGAAAACACAAAAGACAGCTCTTACCGAGAGAGCTAAGGGACTCTCAGGTCTATGGCCCAGAAGTCTCTCTGGCGTCCTTCTGTGCATTGAGAATAGAAACCATAGGCTTCTATTGTGCAACACCATCTTGAGATGGCATTACCCACTGCATCCAAATCCCTAAAAACTGCATTTTTGGGGGTTTGACCACATGTCTGTCATTGCTGTATTCTGCCCTATATGTATTACCATTGATAATATTATAATATGCAGTTTGTGGAAGACCATCTCCAAGTCCCTATTTTATCCGGGGAGATTATACTACTACAGTCCAGTAAACATAGTATTACAGGGGTTATAGTGCATCAATAAGGTGTTCATTTCCTGTACACTTACCTGGTGTATTTCAGCCTGCCAGCCTTCCTGTTGGAGCATTGCCAGTGCTATATGAAATGTGTCCTCAGCTTGAGTAACATAAAACATTTCTCTGCTGGAAAGCATTGCAGTCTCTGTAAGGTCAGGAACTGTACTAATTCCTATAAAACACAGGTAATTGTATATAAATTAATGTACTGTAGGACGTTCATCTAGCCTGTAGTAATAGTTATGCCTCTTACATGATAAATGTAAGACAATTGCGTAACACTGACATGGAAAAAGACTACTAATGGACTCGAAGTGCTAGACATTGGCTGCAAATCTAATATTACTACAGTACTTCTTGCATATGGTTTTGGGCACTGTAGAAAGGACATATGAGAACTTGAGAGAGTTACAGTAAGAAGAGGATATCTCATTATGGGGCATATGTATCAAAGGTTGATGTGAGATAAATTTGTGAGATATACAGTATATGATTAACCAATCAGCTTCTAACTTAACTTACATTTTGCAGGCTGTGTTTAAAAAATGATAGTTAGGAGCGGAATCGGTAAGAAATACCGCCATCCCTAACCCTCCTTAGGGGTGCATAACCCTAACTTCCCCCCCAAGTGCCTAACCCTAATCCCCCCTGCAAGTGCCTAACCCTAACCCCCCCCTTCCCCGCTGCCTAAACCTAAGTCCCCCGGGGGGGTGTCTAACCCTAAGTCCCACCGGGGGGTGCCTAACCCTAACCCTCACTCCCCCTAACCTAACCCTCCCAGGGGGGTGCCTAGCCCTAAGTCCCCCCCGGGTGCGCTAAACCTAAACCCCCCCGCGCGCGGCTGTCCGCTCGCGGTGCCCGGCATCCCTTCAATCGGAATGCCGGGCGCCGGTCTCCCGGCATCGGTGAAATGAGTGGCGTCTACATCTAGACACCGGGCATTTTAGCCTCGCAGGGATATGACAGTCGGGAAGCCGGCTGTCGGTATAATGTCAGCCGGCTTCCCAACTGCATCCCTTAGGAGCTTATTGGTTGGTGATATATATCTCACAATTTTATCTCACATCACGCTTTGATACATATGCCCCATAGTATCTAATAAAATCGTTAAAATTATAAAGTTAGGTTAAAAAGCTAGGTTTGTTTACTTTGGTGTAAACACATGGCTTAATGTCTATACATACATCAGAGGTTAATTGAAAGATTTGTCTAACAGACATTTGTACTAAGATCCTTACAGAGGAAAAGGGCAATCCATTCCAAGTGAATATTATACAGGAGGGGTGCTTTACTGTAATGGTAGCAAGGCTGTTAAATCACATAAGGTGGGGATGACAAATTCACTAACAAAATATAAAAATGCATTTGATTCCTTTTTTACAAGAAAGATATAACTTAGTAGAGTACATTAAGGGTTAAGTCCAGTAGATGATTTCCCACTAGGGAAGTGAGGCATGTGCCTAGGGGTGCCACCTGCTGGGGAAGCACTGTAGGCACCCCCTGCATCAGAGCTGCTGATCATTTTTACATGCAGCATCAGTGGGGTGAGGGGGGTCACTGGCGTCGATTTGCTTGCAGGAGGCGCAGGAGAGGTTGGTGCTATCTGCCTCATTGTCTTCCGGGAGGCTTCAGCTTCTGAATCAGCTGGCTCTGGTTATCATGACGAGGGTAGAGCCTGAGACTATAGTGACACTATCATGTGGTGTATGCAGAGCCGCTTGTCACTGCAGTTGGGCGGCTATGCAGTTATGCTTAACTGCTGTGACCACTGAGCCTGAGGACAGAGGGGAAGGGTGGGTGCACAGTATTGTTGTTCTTAGGGGTGGCCTGACCGATAAATATGCCTCTGGGCATGGAATGTATTATATTGTAATTTTTCTGGTCAGGAAGGAATTGTTCCACCAGTGCTACATTCTGTTCTATAATATGACTGACATCAAATAAGGGAGATTTCTGGGGATAAAATAGCAGCATAATTCTAGGAGAAAACGATTTGATAATGGGAGTACTGGGCAGAACACATAAGGCTAAATTCTGCTGGAGAAACATGCACAATTCTGTGTCCATATATAGAAAATGTGGCCCTTGAAGTATGTCAGATTGCCCACCACTGCTTTTATTTTACTATAATGTACTATTCAATTTTATTCAGCATACAATACTTTTATGTTGGTTACTAGGGGGTAAATTTACTAAAGTGAGAGTTTTTAGAAGAGAGTTTTAAAAGTGATGTTGCCCATAGCAACCAATCAGATGCTAGCTATTATCTTCTAGAAGGTGCTAGTTAAATGTTAAGTAGAATCTGATTGGTTGCTATGGGCAACATCACTTTTAAAACTCTCTTCTAAAAACTCTCACATTAGTAAATTTACCCCTAGGTTCCTATAAATGTTACCGTTTAAGACATATAAAACACAATCATTAAAGACTATTCATTTAATGCTATTTGGAGTGACTTACCTAATTTCATACATAAGATTCTCTGCAGAGAATGTGGAATATTCGGGAAGCATTTGTGAGTCTTTTTTAATATAAAATTTGACATCTCTTTTCCAAAAGCATCAACAGCAGGACGTTGTAAACCTACAAATAAATTATATTACATTGAAAAGCCCTCATTAAAAAGAAAATAAGTTCTTTAGTTAAAGAGTATTATAAAAAAAATATTGTTGGCAAAAAAAATGACACATGCTGTGCTAGTAAGAACCTGTAATTCATATATAAAGACCCCTTGTTATTTTTATTTTTTCCATTTTCCAACCTAAAGTGCTATATTTTTCTCCAAAATATAAAATAATACTAATAATAATAATAATACTAGACCATAGAGGTGGTAGCAAACTAGGAATTGCTGGAAAGGTAAAGAAATGCCAAATGATAAGATTGACATATGGTTACATGGCATTGAAAAAATGTCAGCTGTAACATAATTAACCTGTCTTTCAAGTCCCTGTCCATGGTACTGACTAGGGTGATGGGACTTCATAACATTAATTTATTCCACCATACTGTACCTGTTGAAATGTATTTCCCTTCTTACCACAAAAGGGCAGAGTTACAGAGGGGACACCATGGTTTTGACTAGAAAACCACAATATTCTGAAGTGACAATATTCGCCCTCAGTGTATCATTAAAGTAAATAGAGAAAACGGTTTACATGTCACTATGACTTTTCTCTTCTCAAAAATTGTTACTTATGCATGTGTATGTTTATTTTTACAGAATATACTTGCTAAATGATAAGTAGAAGCTGATAGGTTGCAATGATAAACAATGATTTCACTTGCCCTCTTTAGAAGGTTTGATACCTCCCCTTTAGTTACTTATGCAGAGAAATTAAACTGATGGCTAAGCACAATGGCTGCAAATACAAGTATACAAGTCATGTTTAAACTTTGATTTTCCCAGAGATCTCACTAGTGAAATATTTGGGGAAAATGTAAATATTTAGTATATCAAGATATTACCATTTGACAATTAAGATCAATTAATATGCATTATGCCTATATGAGTTCTGACAAAATTTTGTACAGTTCAATGGTACAACCATCTCTTTAGACATATAGGGCCAAATGTAATAGGGTAAGCGTTTAGTAGTAAACTCTCACACTATTACATTGGTCGAGTTGTATCTTCAAATTGGGAAAACTTCTGGATGAGAGTTTAATTTGCGAGAGTTTTTTGAGTCTGAAAAACATGCGACTTTGCATGTTCCCAGACTCTAGTACAAGTTTAAAAAGTGTGAGAAAACTCTCATATTGTCTAAACTCTCATCCTTTTAAATTTGGCCTATGATCTTGAAAGACATGAGTTACAGCAAGTACAAGGAACTTGTGACTTTACAGTCTTTAGTCGGCAGCTTGTGCAGAGAGTAATAGTTCAATAGCAGAGAAACTAACTGCAATGACCTGCATTTCAAGCTGCTGCTAATAAACTTTGTAATAATCCGTGCAGAACCTCAAGTACCTACATTTCATTCCAGCTTCTGGGCATGCTGGTACTTGTGGTTCTCCAGCTGCTGGGAATATACATGTTGCTTAGCCTGATTTACAATAACAAACTCACTGAAAAAACTTCCTTCATATGACTATATTAATGAAATGTGAGTTACTAATTATTCTAAATAACTTTAGCTGTATCATTATTCTCCAAAAAAAGTAATATATTTTTATGAAATACCTAAACAAAACATATTTAAAACCAAGTGTTATCACATTGTAAAAAAAATATAATAATATTATTTTTGCCTTGTAAGTCTTAAACTGAGATAGCTGTTAGCACAGAAAGTACAATAACAAAAATAATCTAAAATGTCAAAAAAGCATTTAAAAAAAATGTTATGCTTCTGCTAAGAGACTTTGATTTTACCGTACCAGTCAGTTTCCGGAGATGCTGGTGGGAGATTCCACAGCACAGTTTGAGTGTTGCAGGAAGCATAGTTTTAGGGGATGTGCAGTCCGGCCTTCCTTGCTGGAGAGGCTGTGCACATTGCAGTGTCCCTATCTTTATAGTTATCCTGAAGGACAGAACCTGATGATAGGCAGCAAGCTTGCCGATTGGAAAGGCGAATGGAGAGAGTCCAAGGACGGAGAAAGCCCAAAGGGAGGGGAGAAGCTCAGAGAAAAAAAGTAATCAGTTGCTAGTTCACAAGCCAAACGTGTTTCATCTTTACTGTACACATCTGCATGCTAAAGGAAGAGATAGAAGAGATTTACATGGGTTACTTCCTGGAGACCTTGAACGAGTGATCTCAATGTCCTCAATTAATTCCCTCTGAATGAAACGCTTAGACTTTGGAGGATGGTGTGGGAAGATTTCAAAAATGCAATTTAAATGTTTTAATGAAACTAAAAACATGAAGATAGTTTAGCACTCAGAGTTCCCATGTCAGTAGTTTGCCCAATATACATATGGTACAGGACTAAGCACAAGGAGGGTTTAGGGCTTTTTACATATGGAATTTAGTGAGTCTTTTACCATTTTAAACTTCTAGGTGTCCAACTTGTGCAGCAAGATGTTAAAGGACTTGTCTTTTAGGGTCTGATTCAGAGTTGGACATCAGTGCCACGTACAGTTGGCCGATGTTGTAAGTCTGTGCACGGACAGCACATGCATCCAGATTAATACTGCTAAGAGACCAGTTCAGAAATGAATGCAGAGTCAGTGGATTTTAGTGGGCATTCCTGGTAGGTAACAGTGGGGTGGCTAAGTTAATGCAGTGTGCCACTGAAAGCAGCTGCGTCCAGAGACACGCAGCCGCTCACACAGGACGCCATACTCAGAGAAACTGCACCTGCTATAGGACTGGTGCAATCTCCGATGTTGCGTCTAAAGATGCTACATGATGGAAAAGCACTGTCTCAAGATGCTGCAACTGGGCATCTCAGTTTAGATTTAATTGGCCATGACAATAGCATAACACGCAGATGTGGTTGTGGAAAAAGACATAGCCGTTGCTTACAACTTGCGAAGGACAGAGGGCCTGATTCAGACCCATTCACTAGGCTGCGTTCGCACGTAGCCTGCTGAAGTTTGCAATCTGCGCATGCATATAAGACGGAGCACGAGTGCGCAAACTAGTCCATGCGATCGTGAAGCGGTCACCCCCTGTACACAGATGCACCGCAAGCATGAGCGACAGGACGTGTCATTTGTGGGTCGTGACAGGTTGTGGTCGATAGAAATGGGGATGTGGTGGTGCGAACGCAGGCGTGTCTGTGCGTCTGAATGCCGTTCCAGGGGCGTGCATAATAAAGACGCAGCGTCAGCATACATGGCTGAATTACACACAGCAACACTCGCAGTACTTGTGGTAGTGCATGGTCAGCCACAAGTGGTCCGATGTTACTCGATGTTACCGATTGTTTCATACACTTCCTGGAGATGACGTGCGTTGCTAAGGGAAAGTGGGCATCTTCTATCTGGCTGTTTGGTTCTGGCATCCTGGCAAGGTGGTCTTAGGCGTGCCAATCATCTGGGATAATATGAAAAACCATTAAACAAAAAGATGCAATAACTATGGTTTTCAGCCAAACCAGTGATTTCAAATTATCAGTGAAGCAGCATTGTATTAAACTACATTTGGCACTTATGACTGTTAGATATAATGGCTCAAAGTCCAGTCTAGTGAGTGGGAAGTCTCTAATGATATAGAGTATACTGTAAGTACTTCTTGCATAATGTTTGGGTCCTATTTGCGGGGACCAGGGCAATATAAACATCATAAGAGTGTGCTCTAAACTAGAGATGTGCGGTTCGGTTCTCCAAAAATCCGAATCCACCCGAATTTTGTGAATCCGGGTAAATCCGAATAGCAGTTCTAATCTCCTGAGGAGAACGGGTAAAGCCGGGTCGTGGTTCTGATCTTTTTGCGGTTCGGAATTCGGATTTTAAATCAGAATTTCAGGTTTTGGATTGCATGAATTACATGATTTTAGCTGTTTTTAAAACTTTTTATCTATTTTATATTTAAATAAAATCCAGATCCAAAACCAAAACACTTGAACCAAAACCAAATCCAGATCCAAAACCAAAACACGGGGGTCGGCACACATCCCTACTCTAAACATAGACATAGATGATATCCCACCTAAAGTCAGATTAGGTCCAGCTCTGGTATGTTTCTAGTCAAAGAAAAATCCTTCAAGTCCATAAATCAATCAGTAAGCACTCAGAGTGTCTCCAATCATAATGTCAACATTCACAATTAATGATATCAGTGTCGTTATAATATCAAGATCATTAGTGTTGACACATGCAAAATTTTGACATTGACAGACTATCAACATCGGGTTTTGGTTTCCATTAGGGAGAAAATGATGCAAAAAAAAACATTGTTGATATGTAAATGTAAATGTCGACATTAGGAGCAGTCAATGTGATTCATGTCAATATTACAACCATGTCAACATAATGTACTACCCTCCATCTATAATTTATGTTCCCTCTGTTTTTGAATGTCAACATAACGTACAACACCCCATCCCTCTGTTTTTTATCAAAGGCTGTAAGAGATACTAGCTTTAGCTCTGCATGGGGGGAGGACACCTTAGTAAAATATTTTAGTATTGAAGGAATTTACAGCTGCATATTACTGAGGCTTACAGCTCAGTGCAAATCCCTATAAGTACATCACCAGTTCTGTGGGTTGTGAGAGAACCCAGAAATTCTGGAGACGGATTGTCCTAGAGATATTCTTGTCATTCTGTAAGAAGCAACGTCTAGTTTAAATACAAACTATACTGGAAACATTCTGCTATAATGTAAGATTATTATTTCAAAGGTAAATTAAGACTAACAAAAATACTGTACATGTGCGTTAACACAACCTACACTTAGGGGTAAATTTACTAAGAATGGTGTTTGACCCATGTCTGTCCATTTTTAAACATGAGTAGGAATGATTAGAATCGGGAGTTTTTTCTTAAAAATAAATTCGGGAATTTACCAAGCTCCCGTGTTTGTCAGGCTCATGTTTCCCGATGGTGTATGTGATCGTTCCTACCCATGTTTAATCCCCGTGTTTCCTGCCTGTGTTTCCCTCCCGAACAAGCAGCATGCACATATCACTGGGATATGTGCAGGTTGCGTGTGTGTGTGTGTGTATCTAAAAGGTTACATTTTACAAAAAATTATGTTCTCCTCCCGAAAAGCATAACCAGCCCTGAGCTCCAGAGCCAGTCCTCGTCCTAAAAATACAGGTAAAAAAATGTGTAGGGACCACTGTATTTTGGGAACCAGCACTGGGCACCCAGAGGCAGTCCTGATTTTAAAAATAGGGTAAAAAAATATGGGGGGTTCCTTCTATTTTTATCTAGCCAGAGTGTAATGCCACAGCCAGGGGACCCTTTCATCAAGTCTCCCCGGCCAAAGCATTAACACCCCAAGCTAGTCAACACTAGTGTCAGAATGAGTGTGTCACTGTCCAGAGGGGCAGGGAAGAGCCCGGGCTTCAGTGCAAGCCTGGGGTGTCCGGGAGGGGGGGGACCCCTTTATTGGGGGGTTCTTACCACCCCTGAGATCCCCAGCTTTTGCAGTATAGCTTGGGGTGTTAATGTTTTGGCCGGGGAGACCCAGTGAAAGGGTCCCCTGGCTGTCGCATTACACCCCGGCTAGATTTGAGTCTGGTGCTGGATTTAAAATTAGGGGGAACCCATGCATATTTTTTTCCCCTATTTTTAAAACCAAGACCGGCTCTGGGAGTGCCATTCTGGTTCCTAAAATATGGGGGAATCCTAAATGTTAGGAGATCTCTGCCCTTCACTCTTTATCAACTTCTGACACTAGAGAAAGAGGATCTATCATATATCTAGATGCCAAATAGGTATTTGACTTTATCGCTTTGTATCACCTCTTTCGAACCCTCACTAAATTTGTTTATCCTGAATCTTTTGTATGTATCTTTAATCTTCTTTACACTAATTCTCAATCACAAATATCCTGTAATGGATTTCAGTCAGCTCCTTTTACTATAAATAGAGGAATGAGACAGGGCTGTTCTATCTCCCCTCTCCTCTTCGCCTTAGCCCTTGAATCCTTGACTATATCCCTTCACTTATCCCCTTCCTTTCATGAAGTGTTGGTTGGTTCAGTTTCCTTGAAAGTAGTCCTGTTTGCAGACGACATGATTCTGTTTGTAACTAAACCAGATACTTCAATACCCACTATATTGAATATCTTATCCTCTTTTGGATCCAACTTGGACTACCGTATCAACTTCGACAAGTCTCAAGTACTTTGTATATCTGATCACTACCCCTGCGATAACCGTGAATCATGATACATATCCTCTTTGAAATCTCCCAATTATATAAAGTTAACTTCAATCCACTTCTAACCAAAACGTCTACTTTGCTGGATTCCTGGAGGGCTCTACCCCTCTCATTGCTGGGTCGTGTAGAAGCTCTTAAAAGTGTTTTCCTTAAAATATTTTATTTCATGCTGTTTTTTGCGGCTGCAGTCTCTTTGCCAGATATTCAACACTTTCATTTTCTTATGTCACAGTTTCTGTGGTAGAATAAACGGCCTAGAATTGCTATGAAAAAACTGATGGCAACACGCAAGAGAGGTGGTCTAGGTGTCCCGGATCTAGCATCTTATTCCCTATCGATTTTCTTTAGGTATATTTTAGACTGGCTAATGGGTTCTTGACATTATACTGACCTAAATCTTGATGAAGATATCCTTACACCTTATTCTCCAGCTGCCTTCTTATAAACTAAACCCACTGATATCCCCCAAAACCTACAATCTAACATTTGTTTTTTAAACACTTATTATTTGTGGCTTAAGATCAACAGGAAATTGGGAAGAAATCATCGTACTTCACCCTTTATTCCTATGTGGGGAAACCCAGCATTTTCTCCCACATTCAATTCTTATTTCTTACAGCGGAGAGACAAAGGCTTATGAATTACAGCAAAAGTCCAGGATCCAGGAGGCTCAGTAATGCAATTCTCAGACTTACAGCAAGCATATCAATTACCTAAACAACAATTTTATGTGTATCTTCAACTACACCACTATATTTCCTCTTTACCACCAGCCATGTCCTCAGACACCCAACCTGTCCCACTAGAGTCTCTCTTTAAATTTCTCTTGCATAACTCATACCACCTGAAATATGTTTCCTCTGACTTAGTTGATAATCCTTCTAATCTATATAGACAACAAATATATCAGTCTTAGAAGGGAGATATCCCTAACCTTGATTCAGCTTAGGCTCTTTTTGACCATTATGAATCTACTCTAAAAATTCTACAGTCTTTTTATCTTCAAGAAGTACATATTTGCACTATATACAGAATGTATATCTCATCCACACAACGTAAGCATATGATCGATACAGAGTCAGGTTCCTGCCCAAAATGTAACTTTTCCCCCTGCTAAAGTTTTACATTGTTTCTGGGATTGTGGCAAAAATAAGAAATTCTGGCGTAAATTGTTATCATACATAAATAATACTTTTTCACTCCGCCTTAGCCCAGACTCCCTAGCCTGCCTACTATCTAACTTTTCTAATTGGACTTTAGGAGAACAGAAGAAGAAACTCCTACCTCTTCTAACACTCTTTGTTACTATAGCCAAAATGTCCATACTAATTCACTGGGTAACACGCTCTGCCCCTTCTGTTGTTGAATTTCAGCAGAAAATGTTGCAATTACTATATTTTGATATGAGATCCACTATTCCCGATATACAAAAAGGTGCCAAGCTTTTTTACCGGAAGTGGGGATTTTATATAGACTCTTTAGGTAATTTGACCCAGGTGAGAATTCAAATTATTTGAATCAACTGATTGGTACTTACTTAAACATATGTAGCCAGATTGCGATTCTTCCTCCCACTAACACATAGAGGATTCACACCTACAATACTTATTGTCACTGATGTGGCATTGTAATAATATTTCCTTTGTTATATATCATTATTGAAGTTTCTTGAACTACACGAGGTAACTTACTCCTGGGCAGGCTCCTCAATGTCCTTGGATTATGTAACTTTTTACATGTTATTTAACCTTCATCTGTTCCCTTTCCTTTCCATTCATAATTCCCCCCCTCCTATTAATACCCTCTTGTTTTTTTCTGGGTGTCTTGTCTCGTCCTGTACTATGTCTTTCCTCCCCATTTCATTCATACCCTATATTATTAGTGATTGGTCTCCAATTTATTGGATGGGAGTTACTTCATTCCACCAGCAGCTGGTGGACTCTTCTACCCTCATTTCATTTCTATAAACTATATCATTTATATGATTAGTTAGCTTGAAATTTCAGAAATTAGCTATTCTATTGCTACTTTATGTTTTTGTTAACCCTAGTCAACTTTACCTGTGTCAATTATACAAGCCAAATTAATCTTTTGTTTATAATGTCATGACCAGAGGTTCCTTACCAGTAAGTCCACTGTCTTTGCCCGTTAGGGCGCTCTGGCGTGTGCCATGCGGTGGCGGTGCTGGAGTATGGAGACTGGCACAGGGTGCATCTGGTGGTTCCTTGTTGGTAGACCGTGCCAGCATGGGAGTGTTGCACAGTGTTAATAGCTGCAGTTCTATGGGCGCCGCCATCTTGCATTGGGCCATGTGACCTAGGATACCAATCCCCTCAAGGTCAGCTATTTTGTCCGGCCAATCACGCTCCACCTTTTGGGGATTTAAGGGAGTTCACAGCTTCCTTACTTTGCCAGTGCAACGTGTATCAGCAGAGTCAGGTCACACTTATCTGAGCTCTTCTACGTAGCTGACTTCGGTTCTGCCTAGCTCCCTGCCAGTTTCAGGTAGCCTCAGTATTCCCAGCACCTACCAGCAACTCCTCCTCCAGCTACTGTTGTAATCCCACTCACCAGCCAGACTACCTTCTTACCGCATCAACCCCTGTCTACAGTTTGTTTCCCTCTGGACATACCTAAACATTATCGCTCCACTCCTGTTACCTTCATTCTGGATTTTATAATTTGCTGCTGGACTTATTATTTGACTCTGATCCATCTCCAATTTTTCTCTCCACTGAGGTCAAGGCAGGCGCTCGCATGGCAAGGTATAAGCACGCACACTATGTATTGGCGAGCGATCACTTTGTGTTTTCAGATGCCCCCTAGCCTGTCTTTAGCCGCCCACTAGCATGCGTCATCTCCAGGAAGTATATACAACCATCGGTACATCGTGTTCCATCGGATCTGACTGCAACACTTGCGGTTGACTGTACCCTACCGCAAGCACTGCGAGCACTTTAGTGTATAATTCAACCAGGTGACGTGTACTATGACGCTGCCGGTTAATTATGCACGCCCCAGAAATGGTGTTGAAACACTCAGGCACGCCTGCGTCTGCAACTCCACTACCCCATTACTACTGTCCTGCCCCTGTTACCACCCACAAACGGCTTCTCCTGTCACTCATTAAACTGGGCTGGGCAAGCGAGTGCATCCCAATCGCTTGTACTAGTTTGCGCACGTGCACTGCGAACTATATGCATGCACACATTTAAAAACATCGCCAGCAACGAGCGTTCGCTTGCTAGCGAGCAGGTCTGAATCAGGTCCTTGATTTTTTCATGTCTACCATTCCATTCATTAAACAACCCAAGTTTTTCTACAGTTCTGATTCTGTGTCCGATCCTGTATCCACCCCGGGTGCACAAAAAAACCACCCACTGACAGTTTGCACTGGTCTAATGGCTTCGGCCAATGGACAGGAGTCTAGAACAGTTCTGTTTCAGGACATAGCTACCAGACTGGGTAACATGGAGACATTACAGCAACAAATGGCTCAGTTTCTACAGGAAGTAGCCCACCGGAAAGACACCCTGCAGGCCTCACTGACCTTCACTAGATCCCCTGCAGTTACATCTGTACCCACACCGGTGGTTTCAACTTCAGGAGCAGTTCCTCGTCTACATCTACCTACCCCAAGTAAATTCAATGGGAACACCAAGCTATGCCATGGATTTATAAATCAGTGTGATGTACATTTCAACATACAGCCCTCCAACTTCCCTACCTCTAAAACTAAACTGGCATATATTGTGTCTTTGTTATCCGGCCCAGCCTTGGACTGGGTTTTCCTGCTCTGGGAACGCTCTAACCCCATTCTGGATGACTATTCAGTGTTTCTGACCTCATTTAGGAGGATTTTTGATGAACCAGGGAGAACTACTTCTGCAGCATCTGCTGTTATGCACTTGAATAAAGGCACTCGTCCTGTCAGCCAGTACGTCACTCAATTTCAAACATTAGCATCCGAGCTAATGTGGAATGAGGAGGCCCTAACATCAGCCTTCTGGCACGGACTTTCTTAACGTATTAAAGATGACTTTGCCACTCGAGACTGCCTGACCATGTTAAATGATTTTATCTCCCTGTGTAACAAAATGGATCTTTGTTTTAGGGAACGTCAAGCCGAGAAGCTCAAGACCGACCATCCTAGATCTTACCCAGCTACCCCATCTGCTCCTATCCCTCCTACACCTACCAGTAAAGAGCCTATGCAGGTCAACCGTACCCATCTCTCCAGAGAAGAATGCCTGAGGCGTCGCAGAGAGAATCTCTGCTTGTACTGTGGAGAAGCAGGACATCTTGTGGCTTCTTGTACCCGCAGGCTGGAAGACTCCCGCTCCTAACTAACTCCGGGGACACCCAGTTAGGAGTAATACTTCCATCCCCTAAAAGAAGAAAAGACTCTGAGCTATCCTTAGCCATAGACTTTAAACATGGTCACGTTTTTGTGTCAGCTCTTCTGGATTCTGGTGCCGCAGAAAATTTCCTAACCTCCCAGATGGCTGATCAACTTCAGGTCCCCTGTGATAATTAAAGTCTTCCCATCACTTTGACCTCCATCGATGGGGGACCCATTTCTAATGGAATTTTGACCAGGAAGTCTTTACCTCTATTAGTTTGCATTGGAGCCTTACACTCTGAAAAAATCTGCTTTCTGATTATACCCATTGCATCACATGATGTTATTTTTGGCTTTCGCTGGCTTCACAAACATGGATCAATTGGAATGCCATGCAAGTAATGTCCTGGAGTGAGGAGTGTCAGAGGTCTTACCCAAGATTTGACCTGTGAGAGAGATACAAATCTGTGAAGAGTCACAGATTCCTGTGGAGTATCGATCCTTCGCGGATGTGTTCTCTGAGACAAAAGCCAATATTTTGCCTCCACATTGGGACTGGGATGGTCCTATTGAGTTAATTCCAGGTAAGACTCCTCCACGAGGGCAAACCTAGCCTTTTTGGGTACCAGAGACCAGTGCCATGTCAGAATACATTTCAGAAAACTTGAGAAAAGGCTTTATAAGACCTTCTATATCACCTGCCGATACTGGATTCTTTTTTTTTTCCAATATGGGTCTCTCAGACCTTGCATTGACTATAGAGGACTGAATGACGTTACAATTAAGAACAGATATTCTCTACCCCTCATCACTGAGCTCTTTGATAGAGTTAAAGGATAAATAATATTTTCTAAATTAGACCTGACAGGAGCCTACAATCTTATTAGAATGTAGGCCAGAGAAAAATGGAAAACTGCGTTCAATACACGTGATGGGTACTTCGAATACCTAGTTATGCCCTTTGGGCTCTGCAATGCACCTGCCATTTTCCAAGGGTTCGTGAACGAGATTTTTAGAGATCTGTTGTATGTTTTGGTGGTGGTTTATCTGGACGACATTTTAATTTTTTTCATCCTCTCTTCAGGAACATCACAGTCATGTCAAGGAAGTCTTGTGGCAACTGAGACAGAATCATATTTACTGTAAACTGAAAGAGTGTATCCAGTATTACTTTCTTGGGATACATTATTTCTGGTTATGGTTTGAGATGAACCCTCAGAAGGTCCAAGCAATCCTGGATTGGTCCCGACCTATCTCCTTGAAAGCCATCTAGAGACTCCTCGGGTTTGCCAACTATTATAGAAGCTTCACCAAGGGATTCTCCTCATTGATTACCCCAATTACCGCTTTGACATGCAAAGGTGCTAATCCATTCCGATGGCCTCCCAAGGCTGAGTCTGCCTTCCAGCTTCTGTAACAAGCCTTTGTATCCGCTTCGGTTTTGAAACACCCTGACATTGACAGATCATTTCTTTTGGAGGTTGATGCCTCATCAGAGGCCATTGGTGCTGTTCTCTCCCAGAGATTCAAAGATGGTAAGATCCACCCATGTGGGTTTTTCTCAAATAAATTTTCACCTGCAGAGAGAAACTACGCCGTCGGAGAACAAGAATTGCTTACAGTCAAATTGGCATTTGAAGAGCGGCGATACTTATTAGAAGGTGCCAAACATCTCTTCATTGTCTTCACGGACCATTGAAATCTACGCTTCCTGAAGAACATACAGTGTGTTAGCCCTCGCTTGGCTCGTTGGGCAATCTTCTTTGCCTGCTCCAAGTTTACCCTTACCTATCGTACTGGATCCATCAACCAGAAAGCAGATGCACTCCCCCATTCCTTTCCTACACACAATAATCTGGATCTACTCCGGGAGACCCCCATTCTGAATTCTAATGTTTTTGCCACAATTAAATTGCAGCCTCCTACCAGGAAAACATACATAGCTCCTGAGTTGCGAAAACATCTTCTAAACTGGGCACATTCATCTCGCTTTGCTGGACATCCGGGCACTCATAAGACCCTGGAGTTCTTGCAATGTTCCTTCTGGTGGCCTTCTATGAGATCTGAAGTGGCAGAGTTCATCACTTCATGTACCCAGTGTGCCCAGCACAAGACTCCTCATCACGCACCTGCTGGAGAATTGATACCTCTTCTGGTTCCCTCCCGTCCTTGGTCTCACCTATCCATGGATTTTGTGATGGACTTGCCTCCTTCCAATGGGTATACCACCATCTGGGTGGTGGTTGACCAGTTCTCTAAAATGGTCCATTATAAACCACTTCGGCTCCGAAGCTGGCTCGTCTTTTTATCCTCCACATCTTCCATTTGCATGAGCTCCCAACGGAGATAGTGTCTGACCATGGGGTACCATGGGGTGGACTCTCACTTCCGGCACAGACATTTGCAGTACCTTCTGGATTGGAGGGGTTATGGCCCAGACGAGCACTGCTGAATCAGAGTGGATGACATCCATGCTCCTGCTCTTGTGCATAGTTTTCACCGGGACGATCCCGACAAGTCCAGAAGGTGTCTTGAGGCCACCCGAAAGGAGTGGGGTACTGTCACAACCAGGGGTTCCTTACCGGTAAGTCGTCAGTCTTTGCTAGTTAGGGCACTCTGGCGTGGGTGATCCGGAGGCAGTGCTGGAGTATGGAGACTGGCACAGAGTGCATCTGGTGGTTCCTTGTTGGTAGGCCATCCCAGCATAGGAGTGTGGCACAGTTTTTCCAAGCTGCAGTTCTATGGGTGCCGCCATCTTGCATTGGGCCATGTGACCTAGGGAACCAATCCCCTAAAGGTCAGCTGTTTTGTCCGGCCAATCACGCTTGGCTGTTGGGGATTTA
The DNA here is from genome assembly GCA_031769625.1 of Taudactylus pleione. Taxonomy (NCBI): domain Eukaryota; kingdom Metazoa; phylum Chordata; class Amphibia; order Anura; family Myobatrachidae; genus Taudactylus; species Taudactylus pleione. The sequence continues at coordinate 14,226,125 of JAUIMM010000120.1, read as the reverse complement.
AGAGAGTTCACAGCTTCCTTACTTTGCCAGTGCAACATGTACAGCTGAGTCTGGTCACACTTATCTGAGCTCCTCTATGCAGCTGACTTCGGTTCTGCCTAGCTCCCTGCCATTTTCAAGTAGCTTCAGGATTCCCAGCACCTACCAGCAACTCCTCCTCCTGCTACTGTTGTAATCCCATTCACCAGCCAGACTACCTTCTTACCGCATTGAGCCCTGTCTACAGTTTGTTTCCCTCTGGAAATACCTAAACATTATCGCTCCACTCCTGTTACCTTCATTCCGGATTTTATTGTTTGCTGCTGGACTTATAATTTGACTCTGACCCATCTCCACTTTTGCCCTGGACTTGTTTTTTTCATGTCTACCATTCCATTCATTAAACAACCCAAGTTTTTCTACAATTCTAATTCTGTGTCCCCTCCTGTATCCACCCCGGGTCCCAAAAAACCAACCCCTGACATATCATTGTAATATATAGGTTTGACAGCCTGTCCAAGATGTTTTGTCTATTGTAAAATTGCAATAAAAAAAAAATATGGGGGAACCTACACATTTTTCTCCCCATATTTTTAGAACCAGGAGTGGCTCAGGATCCCGGGCTGGTTATGCTTCAAGGTAGGTGTGTGTGTGTGTGTGTGTGTACATATTTTTTTTTTAAATTAATCCATTTATTGAACCCCAAAAGGCAGAAACATACACAGATCACACGGATCTGTGTATGTTTCTGCTAGACACGCTACTCAGGAGAGGATCTATTTGTAAGTTCTATTTTCAAAACGTGATTCTAATTAAGATTTTTGGTAAATTCCCGTGTTGTATTCCTGTCTAGGGAAAGTACTGCAGTGTTCAGAGGATGGTGTATTCATTTCTAGTTGTATTTTCAGGTGCATTTTTCCTTAAAAATCATCCATGGTCACCTCTAAAGACACAGAAAATACCCCTTTTTTTTCCATAGTAAATTCCTGTGTTTTGTGACCAACATGATTCTTTGTAAATTTACCTCTTAGAGCTAATTGGACATGTCACCAGCTTTGTCTTAATTTACTGCATAGTGGTTATAGGTTATAGAGTGATTTTTTTTTAGCACTTGTAGGTCTGCAGGTTGTTGATCTTTAGTGACTCACTTATGTTGCACAGAAGCTCATTACTGTTCCTTTCCTTTGCAGTGACTTTGTGTTCTTTGACTGTTGTCTTGTGAAATATTTTATTCCCATGATACTGTGGAGCAGGATTACTTTGGAATGCAGAGATAATAGAGCTCTTGTCATTGACAGGCTATCAATTTCCTCCTATTTTTGAGGTTTCCACTTACTTCTGGGCATGGATTTTCACAGTATTTCTTATTAAAGACAACTAATGCTTGCAACTTTAGGTAGGAACAACAACTAAAAATGTGACTCTTTGTATAAATCATATACAGTATGCAACACAGGATTATCACAGCATTCCTTTGAGAGTCTTTAAACTACATAATGCCATGACAGTACGGGTTCCCTTATAGCACATTGTGTCATTATAGAAGTTATTTATATATGCATGGATCCTGGTGCCTGTCTGCTGAATGTTAAGGTAAGATAACTACTGTACCTTGAATAATCTAACAATAATAATAATTTAGCCCTTTCAGAATGGAATGGGGAACTGTTACAATATGTGTTGTGCACTGTGTTCCTCTTTGTGTGCTCCGGAATCTTGTATACATCTATTTGTTTAGCATATGTTATGCACATTTGTTCTGCATATGCAGATTAGGCACTTGCACCTCGTTATGCTTGGAAAGACTGTAAAGGTGGAGGGAAGGAAGGGGTTTGCAAACACAAATCAAGTACAGTAAGTATATATTTGTGTGATACCCGCAGAGTCATAAAGTATCACTGTAATGTGTCACAACAAGTACCATCTCATGATACCATCCTTCAGTGACAGTGAGTCTAAAGCCACAGCGAGTGTATCGAGTACCTTCATAAAGTAGCATCTCTCGATACTCCTCTCCTGTGCTAGCGTTGCCTCAGGGTCTACACCAAGCGCACTCTATACGCAGCTTAGTTTAACTAGTACTATTCTCTTGTGTCTCACCTGTGATTGTGTTCCTCCATTTCCCAATTGTACCGGATACCTGACCAAAGGGCCGCAACCTGTCTGCTGGGTGCAGCTTAAACCCAAATCCCAATTGGAGGGGTCACTGGTGAACACCTCCCGGCAGGTTAGACTCCGTGCCTTTGGTCAGGTCTCGCCAACATCCGGTACTTGTGGATGAGGATGACATATATCCAGGCCCCTCAACTCTGGTTCATTTTCCAACCCAGGACCTTGACTTCCAGATCCTAAGTAGGAGATCTCCCTAACACAAATGTGACATAGTAAGAGCCTACAGAACTGGACAGAGATAAGTTGCTGGGAAAGTGCACTAGTATTACAGTATCCATTGACAAAATCCAGAATGGAGCTATGACTTGTGCAAGTATTCCAATGAAGCTATGTCCATTGTTTCAGAGGGGGAGCTACATGTAGTCTGTTTTCTACAGAGTTGGTGAGATACAATCATTATTAAGCTATAATTATTTACTATATTGCTGCTATTTAAGAAGTACACATAACAGTGCTGCAACACATTTTATTGGCTCCAACTGAGTACACAATGACACTTCAATGATCAAGGCTGCCATAATTCAAGTCATATAAAAAGAGTTTCAATGCACACAGGTAGCTTTGCAATGCAATCCTTGCAATCAAGCAAATGCAGCTAGAGGTGTATGACACCCCCTGCTGCATTTGCAATTCCAGCACTGCGATGGATGATGGTCTCGATGGTGGACGGTGCCGGGTGGCCGGCAAGCTGAGTAAGCCTCAGCTTACTCAGGCTGGCTGGCTTATGAGCCCAGCAGACTGTGTAGTCCACGCAGTCTCTGGGCTGTCCACTCCCGGAAAACAGGGCAGATGTGCCTAGTTTCTGGGAATGCAGGCTGCCCCCACCCCGCCCCTCAAGGGCTACCGTGCATGTTAGCAGAATGGGTTTTGCACATGTGTGCACTGCTGAATTAGCCTCCAAATCAGTGAGTACCAAGGCCTCCACTGAGTGACCAACTCCAAATCATGAACAAAATAAGAAAGGCATTAACAAAACAAGAAAGAAAACAGCTAACCTAGAAGGAGGGGGGGCGGGGGTAGATGGCCCAAGGTAAAAACCTGCCTGGAGCCCAATAGCCAGTCTCCTACTTTAGCTAGGGCAAAAAGGTCAAAATCCCTTCGGGGCCCCCACCAGGAACAGTGGCTAACAGTAATAATGCACCCAAATCAAATATACAATGAAGAAGAAGCAAACAAAATCCCCCTGAATCAACATACATAGTCTTTGTACACATTGGACTTCCAACGGCCAAGAGCCTGGATCTAGGACAGTGAAAGCCTGCAAGAAACAACAGCAGTGGCAGCGCCTATCCTGAACGAATACATACTGTAATCTTGGTGGGACAAAGCGAGCAACCAGATGAACTCAAAGACCCATTGAAACTAAAAGACAGTAACCGGGGAGCCATCGATATGCATCAGCCTCAACTGGTGGCCGGGCCAGCACATATGCCTGTGACAGGCGCACCGAGCACATCCGGGAGTCAGCACAGGGATGCAGAGAAACCAATGGCCATGCCCCAGCTGATCAGTATTAGAGTGAAGAATCCAGCACAAAATAAAATAGACTATAAACACATGGTAAAGCAATAACTGGGGAAGGATCATTTTAGATCGAGCTACCACCTCACGGATGCAAAAAGCCCTGTGAAAGGTCATCACAAAGGCAAGCTGGAACACGCACTCTGGACCTCATTCAGAGGTGGTCGCACAGAGCGTTTGGTCGTAGCGAGTGATGTTTTTTTCAACTGCGCATGCGTGTACATGGCAGTGCGCGTGCGCAAGCCTGTCTTTCCGACTGCAATCCTCTTGCTCATTAGTCACTACGAGGTCGTAGCTGTGATTGACATTTCGTGCCGTTTGTGGGTGGTTACAGGGGAAGGTGCTTGTGAACGGGGGTATGGTGGTGCGGACGCAGGCGTGGTTGACCTTAAAAAGGGCGTTTTAAGGGCGTGCATATATTAGTGAACGAGTCATCACACACGTCATCTCGTTGCAATAACGATGCTACTGCTCGTAGTGCTAAAGGTGGCCCAGGGTCTACCTTAAGCATTGTGAGTGCAGGCGATGGTTTCTGCCTCAACCGATGTCTGTAGGCAATTAACACTGTAACAGGTGTTAATCGTGCTGACGTAGGTTGCCGCCTGTGACCGATTCTGAATTAGGCCGTAGAGATAGGAGGTGTGCTTTCATTGTTGTGGGTGTTTCCGCGATTACGATGTGCGTTGCGATTGAGCACTCGTTTTGCATATTCTCGATCACTTTGGGTGCGACCGATCGCTCACGAGCGACCGCCTCTGAATGAGGTCCTCCATGTGCAAGCTCCCATTGAAATGTGATTATGTAGGCTGCGCTAAGTATGAGGAGCAGCTCTTATGGATTTTGATAAATTTAAGTACTGAAAAGAGCGCTTGTAATGCACTTTGTCAAGGATGGTTTACCTTGTGGGTAGTCCCTTTCTATACCAGGGAGATTGAAAATACGTTATCAGGTCTGCTTAAAAAATGGAAGTCCTCTGCCGGGTCTTCTGTTTAAAGAAGTGGCAAGCACATGTTTGGGTGCTTGTATTCTAGATATCCAGCATTGCCCTCAAAATAAAATGAATAAAAATGAATAAAATTTGAATAAATTAAAAACAAATAATTGATAAAAATAAATAAGAAAATAATTAAAAAATAAGTAAATGAATAACAAATAAATAAGCAATATATAAAAATGATCTTTAAAGTGTGAAAATTGATAGGAAAAAAATCTGATGTTGGGTTTGTGAACCTTATAGAAATAATTTTTCATAGGAAGGCGTTGAGCTCGATGTCTATATTTAGTCCTTTGGGTTTCAAGGAGTTTTCATTCGTATATCCACTTAGTTTCAATATTTTTTAATTCTGTTACCAGGTTCCCCCCTCTCCAATGTGGGGTCACTTTTTGGATTCCGATGAATCTCAGTTCATCTGGGTTCTTGTCATGTATATTCAAGTAATGTATTACACATTGTGTGTGGAGAGTCCTCTTTTAATATTGTAGATATGTTTGGCTATACAGGTTTTAATTTTTCTTTTCGTTTGTCTAATGTATTAGAGGCCACATGGACACTTTAAAAGGTATATGACTCCTTCGGTTTCACAAGTTATTTGACATATTTTTTGTTTGTTTGGTTTCCTTTTTAATTTTGATGTGTTTTTTGTTGTTTTTTTGTTTGCTGTTTTGCACCCCTTGCATTTGAGGCTGTTGTGGAATCCTTTGGATTTTATTCTTGTTGTTTTCTCCTGGTTGTCAACAGGGATGAAGCTAGCTGTAAGTTCTTGTTTTAATTCTTTTCCCGGTGACCTGTGCCTACTCTATAGACTCTGGGCGCACTCTATTGCCCAGAGTCTATAAGTCCAGCATTGGCCATGCACAGCTCAGAGCGCTGCTGGCTGCCAGACAGAGAGGAGGGGGCCCATGTCGGAGACTGCGCATGGGCCCCCTCTTCTCTAGAAACACCCCTGCACACACCCCTATCACTAAAAAACAAGAATGCAGCAGGCAAATAAATACAGCCAGCATGATGTATTAAAGACCCCCCTCCCCCCAGTAGTGGCCCCCCCTTTGCAGTGCCCCCAGTAGTAGTCCCACTTATTCAGTGGCCCCAGTAGTGTCCCATATATAGTGCCCCCAGTAGTAGTCCCGCCTATGCAGTGGGCCTAGTAGTACCCCTTATATAGTGCCCCTAGTAGTAGTCCCCCCAATGCAGTGCCTGCAGTAGTGCCCCTTATATATTACCCCCAGTAGTAGTCCCACCTTTGCAGTGCCCCTTTTAGTGCCACTTTTAGTGCCCCCAGTAGTAGTCCCCCTATGCAGTGCCCCCAGTAGAGCCCCTTATATAGTGCCCCCAGTAGTAGTTCACCCTATGCAGTGCCCCTTATATAGTGCCTCCAGTAGTAGTCCCCCAGTATTAGTCCCCACAGTAGTAGTGCCCCTTATATAGTGCCCCAGTAGTGCCCCTTATATAATGTCCCAAGTAGTAGTCCCAATATTCAGTGCCCCCAATAGCAGCCACCCCCTCTATACAGTGCCCCTAGTAGCGGCCATCCCCCTATACAGTGCCCCCAGTAGCGCCCTCCTATGCAGTGCCAGTGTGCATGGCCCTTACACACACACAAAAATAAACACAATTTACCTGAATCCCCACTCCTGGCACGACTGCCGCTGTCCGCTCCTCCGGGCCTACTCTGCACTATGGGAGACGTCATGAAGTCTCTCCCATCTCTCGCTGCAGCAGAAGCCGGAAGGCAGAGCTCATGAGTGAGCTCCAGCCGGCTCCCTCCGTGGATGCAGCAGTCTGTCTGACTCTCATTGGCTGCGAAATTAAACACATTGCCGCCGGGTAGTACGAGCATACTACCCGGTGCTGGCAGCGGTGTGTTTGTTAGTGTGTAGTGCAGGTCGCACTCACTGCGGTCAGCAGTACACTTAGTGATCGGCTGGCAGGGGGGGGGTTCTGGGTACAGAAACCCCACCTCCATGCGTACCTTCCCCGCACCCCTGGAAGGGTAGGCACTAGTGAGCTAGGCATGAAAATCATGTAATTTAGCCCCGCCCCTTAATTAAAATATGTGTTGCCGCAGTGAATTCACGTTAGAGGTGAGGCTTACGTGATTGCGGCTGGCCCCACCCCCAACTCCATGCACCTGCTTATCCTCCCCTGGCTTCTCCCAGGAAGAAGAAATACTAAGTCGGCAAGTATGCTACACAGGCTGAACCAGAATGGGACCGGACTGGAGTATATAGGCTGAGCTGGAGTGGGACTGATCTGGAGTATCTGGATGCAGAATACTGGAACTCAGTGAGGCTATGGTAGCTGAAGAGATGCAACTGGGAACTTAGGCAGGGAGCTGTAATGAGCAGGTGAGATGATACAGCAATATGTGGTGCTTAATACTATGACATAAATTATATCACAGTATTAAGCACCACATATTGCTGTATCCTAGCTCAGGCAGAATTCAGCCAGTCAGACTGTTCATAATACTGTAAAAGAACACGCTATGACATGCGCCCCTGCTGGTGAGATCAGGTAAATCAGTAGAACTACTATACTGTGCTTGCAGTACAGGGACTTGTGATGATAATGTGAGACTTGAACATAGAGCAGACTAGGGTAATTAAGGTTTAACTACATACAGGATATCAGGATGTCCGCAGAAGGAATGCATGTACTTGTCCCAGGGGAATGAATGCTGCTGGCTGATTAGCAGTGAAAGAAAGAGCTTCCAGTAGAACTTGACAGAAGCAGGCAAGAGCACACTGGTATTTAGAATTGCCTAAGCACCACAGGTGAGTAGCCCAATAAGAGGAGAAGTTATGTGCATCACTGAAAATACAGGGAATGTCTTTAGATGGTGAGCTGCAGCCCACAGCAGCACTGAGGCTTTGAGGCCCAGGTGGAGCTGCAGATTAGAGAATGGATCCCAGTTGTACTAGAACACAGGTACACAGGAACAATAGCAGGTAATGAGGAAAACCTACAGCAGTGCTGAGCTACAGGTACTCTGAACAGTAGCAGGTTATTGAAGAAAGCTCACAGTAATGCAGTGAGCAAGGAGCATAGCTGCAGAGTGTCAGGTGAATTCCCAGCAGCGTTGAGACTCAGAAACCACTGGAGATGTTTGCAGACAACTGTAAACAGGAACTACAAGTGAAGACGATCTGACCATGTGCTGATGGGAGGAAAGGGTTTAAATAGGCAGTCGTGGGAACGGATAGGCTGCTGTGGTCACATGGAATGAATACAGTATTGGATAGGTGCAAAATGGTCATGTCACCAGAGGCAACATGGTGGCACCCATGCCGCGCTAGAATCAGGGAATGCTGTATTAAGGGTTCCACGTTGGCACCGCCATAGCTGGCCCCCATTGACCACATGTCACTGTCATTGCCATCTGTTCCACTTCCCGGAAATGTCGGGGATGTGACATGAATGCCTTGGAGTGGATAGTAAACCCACGGTGCAACCCGAGAGTATGAAACTGGAGAAGGAGCTGAGAAGAAAGAGGAACACATGAAGAGAGAAGGTAAGTAATCTACTGGGATGGAGGGAGCAGAACAGAAAATAATGGACACAGATGAGTGGTAGATAATACAGTTGAGGAGGATGAGATTTGGGGCACAATAGTGGATACAGATGAGGAGGAGTGGGAGAACACAATAATGGTCACAGATGAGGAGGAGGGCGTAAGAACAAAACAATGGACACAGATCAGGAGGAGGTGGTAGAGAACACAACAATGGTTTATGACAACCCTGTGTTTACTGGAATGATGTATAAACTATCACAAATGAATGATAAACATCATTTATCCTAATAGCAACAGAAAATAAATACTGAGGAGCAGACTCCTGTCAGTACTGATACTACCTTCTATAGGGACGGAAGTCAGCAAAGGTGTTCACCAGTATCCGATAGAAGGTTATTGACGAGGAGGATAAACACAATAATGCAAATAAATAAGTGTACACAGTACACACAAACAGAAAGCCCTGACTAAATGGAATCTAAACTACCCAAGACTTATACTATCTAGTGTAAACTGCCTATCCAAACCTGGGGGTATATGTAATAGCCTGCAGACATCGGCGAGTACCATACTAGACTGCCCTATGTTTTAAAGTAGCAGTCATTTAAAAGGCTAAATCAACCTGGTTTTGCCTTGTAAATGACTGCTACTTTAAAACATTGGGTAGTCTCATACGTGACTCGCTGATGTCTGCAGGCTATTACATATACCCCATAGTCTGAGGGATGGGAATTTATCACTACCCAACACCCAGCTAAACTAATCTAAGAGAAGGTAATTGTGGTCAGGTAATAAGTGACAATTATTGTTTTGACTACAGCCACAATTTACCTTCTTTGTAAAATGTTCTGGGGTTTATATATTTTATCATATTTTAATGTCTGAGGGCTATGTACTGCAACATACAGCAGATGGGACTGGTCCTGATGCTAGATATGTCAGAACATTGTTGCTTATAGCAAAGGTTCCCAAACTTGGTCCTCTAGGCACCCTAACAGTCCAGGTTTTAAAGGAGGTCCATGCTTGACCACAGGTGAATTAATTAGTGCCTCAGTCAATTTGATTTAACCGCCTGTGCTCAACCATGGATAGCTCTAAAACCTGGACTGTTAGGTTGCCTTGAGGACCACATTTGGAACCTCTGGCCTATCAAGATAAGGTTAGGTCTAGACCAGTGATTCCCAACCTCGGTCCTCAAGGCACACTAGCAGTCCTGGTTTTAGTGATATTCATGGTTGAGCACAGATGGTTAAATCAAAATAACTGAGGTACTAATTAAGTCACCTGTGCTTAAGTATGGTTATCCTTAAAACCTGGACTGTTAGTGTGCCTTGAGGACCGTGGTTGGGAACCCCTGGTCTAGTTCTAGTTTTTAAAGCACAACATTTTAACCCAATTAAAATACAGAAACAGCTTACTATTGCTAATCTCAGCATGCATCAATGTTAGAGCTGTACCAAAACCAAAAATAATAGCCACCTATTTGACGTCAAAATAGAACAAATATCATTGGGTTTGTTTACCTCCTAGAAATTATAAGTTCAGTGAATAATAAGTGATAGTAGTAAATAATTGTTAGCAATAGTTCCAAAATGAAAGAAACAGAACAGAATAAAGGTCAGTTCTTGCAGTAACAAGATAGCATTTGGAATCTCCAATGAACACTTTCTAATGTATCAAATCCACACATGAAATATTCATTTGTATGGTTACGTCAGTGGAAATGATATGTTATGTCTACTCAGCTCAAACAAGCCAGGGACACATTGTTTGAAAGGAGAGAGATGGTAAATGGTCGCGTGTGTAATTGTACAGAGTTGGCTCACTTTCAGCTAAGATCATAGATTCAGACGTGTGGGATACTGTGCTTCTGCCAGCATTAAAGCCTGACCATGAGACCTCAGCAGCAGGCACAATGTCTTAAAGGAAAACTTCACAAAATGTATGGTTTTGTGTATACTTAGGGGTAAATTTACTAAACTGAGAGTTTTTAGAAGTGAGTTTTAAAAGTGACGTTGCCCATAGCAACCGATCAGATTCTACTTAACATTCAACTAGCACCTTCTAGAAGATAATAGCTAGAATCTGATTGGTTGCTATAGGCAACATCTCTTCTAAAACTCACTTCTAAAAACTCTCACTTTAGTAAATGTGCCCCTAAATGTTTTTATACTAAGATATGTCTTTTCTGGTACTGTGATTAAAAATTAATGAGATTAACTTAACATAAATAATAGCACTTGCTTTTCTATGCTGAATTTAAAAGAAGTAAATTTGTAATGGACATAAGTGAGAACAAATAAATCATTTTAAAGCGTTCTACAGGCTAAATTTATTTTAAACATTGAAAGACATGAATCTAATGGTTAAGCCATATGATATACTATGATAACAGGTAATTAATTATGAGCATTTAAAGGAAAAGTAATGTTGTGACCAGTGTAATGTCTGGCTGAGGACAATTTGAACAATTTCAGCCTCTTTCCTACTCTTCCTCCATTATGGTGCATAGAAATATATGATACATGTCAATAGAGCACCTACAGGCTTTGGTGTCATGTCACACAAAGCGGCAGAGAGTCTACTGAGAGTTCTATATTTCTCAAAGAGAGCGCTTAATTATAATATTTATTTAAAGATTTAAAAATGACACGTAATAAAAATACCATCATTGGGAAACATTAAAGTTAAAACAATTTTAAATACATATATAAGACAAACTCCCTTAGTAGTGTTATTAGGAGCACAGAGAAATAATGTATCAGTACTGTATCAATTCATCACATCACTTGAAGCGACTGTAATTAGCGGCTGAAAAAGCATAGGAAAATTCCAATATAGTTGAAAAAAGAAGAATCTGTACTCCTGATAATATAATAATGCGATTAGTAAAGTTGCTCCTTGGGTAAGTACACTTTGTAATTAAGATGCCTGCACGGTCTCAGTTCTTATATCAGTGGCCAGCGCTTACCTCTACCTCCCCCATCCTATGCCGCTGTTCTTTCACCTAGCTGATTCCAGATGGTAGGCACAGCGCCAAGATATAACCCCAGATGGTGGTGAATGAGTACTTCTGGTGATCATGAGAACAATACTTTTGTTTTTCTTTAAAAAAAAAAAAAAGAAATCTTAAGGGCTAGACTCGCTAGACAGTATACATAATATTAAATTCATATATACCAAATATTAATTTACTGCTAATCCTGCTCTTCATATTCACCTCAGACGGTGGCACGCTCCCTCCCCCACTGCCGATTATAAAGGAACACTTGTGGCTGTCGGTCCCAGTCTGGGGTTATATCTTGGCATTTTGCCTACCATGTGGAATCAGCTTGGTAAAGGAACAGTGGCACAGGGTGGGGGAGGTAGAGGTTTGGGAATCTGCGCAGGCACCAGAGCCGTTCTGCACATGTGCAGAATGGGTCTGCGAGTCCGCTTGTAAACTGGCAGCAGACTGTCAGTAATTGACAGTCTGCTGCTGTTTAGGGACAGGGAGGGGGCGGCGACAGCCTTTGTTACCTGAAACGGAGGCGTGTCACCGCCGTTGGGGGGAGGGAAGAGGCCAGGATCTCCGTCGTGTGACGGAGATTTCCTGGCCTCTTTCTCTAAACCTATGGGTCACCGCAGCCGGCCGATGGTACACAGATTAACGGATGATGTGTTGAACAACACAGCTCGGTTAAGTAATGCACAGGGGGCATGATGCTACCTGTGCATTACAATAGCTGCTAAGGGTGGCAATTGCAAAGCTGCCTGAGTGCATACATCATATATCTATAGCCTGAGTGCAGCTGTGCAATTACGATCCTTACAGAATCAGGCCCTGAGACCGTGCAGGCATCTTAATTACAAAGTGTACTTACCCAATCTACTAATCACATTATTATATGATCAGAAGTACGGATTCTTCTTTTTTTAACTATATTGGAATTTTCCTCTGTTTTTTTTCAGCCGCTGATTACAGCCGCTGCAAGTGATGTGATGAATTGATACAGTACTTATACATTATTTCTCTGTACTCCTAATAACACTACTAAGGGAGTTTGTTATGTATTGAACATTGTTTTAACATTGTTTTAACATTAATGTTTTCCAATGATGGTATTTTTATTATGTGTTATTTTTAAATCTTTAAAAAAATATTATAATTTATTGCTCTTTGAGAAATATATATCTTTTAATGCATGTTTGGTGACGAACAATGCCTTTTCCAGCATGATGGAGAACCTTGCCATAAGGCAAAAGTGATAACTAAGTGGCTCGGGGGAACAAAACATCGAAATTTGAGTCCATGGCCAGGAAACTCCCCAGACCTTAATCCCATTGAGAACTTGTGGTCAATCCTCAAGAGGCGGGTGCGCAAACAAAAACATACAAATTTTGACAAACTCCAAGCATTGATTAGGCAAGAATGGGCAGCCATCAGTCAGTATGTGGCCCAGAAGTTGATTGACAGCATGCCAGGGCGAATTACAGAGGCCTTGAAAAGAAGGGTCAACACTACAAATATTGACTCTTAACACAAACTTAATGTAATTGTCAATAAAAACCTTTGACACTTATGAAATGCTTGTCATTTTACTTCAGTATACCATAGTAACATCTGACAAAAAGGTCTAAAAACACTGAAGCAGCAAACTTTGTGAAAACCAATACTTGTGTCATTCTCAAAACTTTTGGCCGTGGCTGTAGTCATTATGTCGCAATCAGAATGTCGATATTCTGAATTTCAACATCCAGAAAGTCGACATGTTTGAAATGTCGACAGTGAAAATGTCAATATTAACAATATCTACAATGCCAAAATGTTGACACGGACATTACGTCTTACAGTCTTAGGTTTAGTGTTAGGGTTACGCTGTGGTTAGGGTTTGGGCTAGGGCTATGCCAATTGTCAACATGCACAATGCCAACATTATGACCAGGTCATCATTCTGAATGTTGACATTTCATACCAAACCCATATATAATAGAAGATGTAATGTTTGAAGGCTGTTTGAAGGATATTCTATATTACCACTTCAGAGCATAAAGAATATGGCATTATTGCCTCAGAGCACTGAGGTTGTGGGTTCGAATCCCACCACGGCCCTACCTGGGTGGAGTTTGTATATTCTCCCTGTGCTTGGCTGGGTTTCCTCCAGGTACTCCGGTTTCCTCCCACACTCCAAAAATATACTGGTAGGTTAATTGGCTCCCAACACAAATTAACCCTGGTGTGTGCATGTGATAGGGAATATAGATTTTAAAGGTTCACTGGGGCAGAGACTGATGTGAATTACCAAATGTTCTCTATAATGCACTGCGGCATATGTGTGCGCTATATAAATAACTGGTAATAAATAATAAATAATATGGTATATATTATAAATCACCTATAATGCTGTTTATCTCTTTCTTTATCTGAATAAACAATATTAATATTTATTTAACCAAAATGTTCACTGACAGCACTGTAGCACATTTAAAAGAAAAAATAAATAATATTTACTGCTGACAAATCTGATATGTCACCCCAGATCCTGTAGGTACACCCTTCACACAAAACAAGAGAGATCATGTTTAAAGAAAAAGAATATCCAGTCCTTCTATGAAGCTTCCAATAGTTCAGCAAGATTCGTAATGACTGGTCAGCAAGATCCATAACCACTGGTCAGCAAGATCCGTAACCACTGGTCAGCAAGATCCGTAACCACTGGTCAGCAAGATCCGTAACCACTGGTCAGCAAGATCCGTAACCACTAGCAAGCTTTCCAGTGATTAGGGATACTAAAATCTCCCTCTGGTCACAAAACTCAGCTCTTTATCCTTCCTCTGGTTCCCACAGGACTGCAGGGTGCAGGTCAGGAGCTATCTCTTCTGCCTTACTTGGATTTCTTAAGGGTTGCCTTAATCTTAATGGACTATTTATGAGATCCAGCATAAGATGGCCATTTATGTGCATAGTTCCATGATTTACAAAGCCAGCACTTCGCACACAGGAACAGGATGCATATCAAACAGTCTTTGTGGGATCAGCTTCCACAAGTGGCTACATATATTTCAAGGAACAGTTGCCTGTAGATCATAAAACAGTTATATTGCTACATAACAATACAAATATAATACATATGGTGAAAGATAACCCTAGCTACTGTTAGGATAGGAGGTCCTGACAGGCTTCACCTTTTTTTTCAGCATGCCTGGCATGACTTTCAGTATAGTAGGTAGGGGAAAGGGGAAAAGAGGGAAGAGAGGGATGGATAAAGGGATGAAACACTGCAGAGAGAGATGGTATATACTAGGGGTGTGCACCGGTCACTTTTCGTGTTTTGGTTTTGGATCTGGATCTTTCTTCGTGTTTTGGATCTGGATTGGTTTTGCCAAAACCACCCTTCCGTGTTTTGGGTTCTGGGTTTTGTGTTTTGGATCTGTATTTTATTTTTAAAAAGCATAAAAACAGCTAAAATCACAGAATTTGTGGGCTTTTCTGCTCCTATGCTATTATTAACCTCAATGACCTTAATTTCCACTAATTTCCAGTCTATTCTGAACACCTCACACCTCACAATAGTGTTTTTATGCCCAAAAGGTTGCACCGAGGTAGCTGGATGACTATGCTAAGAGATACGAGTGGGCGGCTTAAACACGTGGCCCATCTAGGAGTGACACTGCAGTGGCAGACAGGATGGCAGTTTGAAAAACTAGGCCCCAAACAGTACATAATGCAAAGAAAAAAAAGAGGTGCAAGATGGAATTGTCCTTGGGCCCGCCCACCCACCCTTATGTTGTATAAACAGAACATGCACACTTAACAAACCAATCATTTCAGCGCCAGGGTCTGCCACACGACTGTGGCTGAAATGATTGGTTCGTTTGGGCCCCAACAAAACAAGCTGGCAATTAATCTGTCCCTGCACAAACTGGCTCTACGGAGGCAAGATGTCGTCCTCATCCTCCTCATCCACAGATTCCTCACCCTCTTCAGTGTTGTGTACATCCTCATCCTCACAGAGTATTAACTCGTCCCCACTGGAATTCACCACCACAGGTCCCTCTGTACGTTCTGGAGGCTGGTCTCCCTGGAAGAGTTGATAATTCATTTTTATGAACATCATCTTCTCCACATTTTGTGGAAGCAACCTCCTACACCTTTCACTGACAAGGTTCCCGGCTGCACTAACCACTCTTTCGGAGTACACACTGGAGGGGGGGCAACTCAGGTAAAATAGAGCCAGTTTGTACAGGGGCCTCCAAATTGCCTCTTTTTCCTGCCAGTACAGGTACGGACTGTCAGACATGCCTACTTGGATGCTGTCACTGATGTAATCCTCCACCATTCTGTCAATGCTGACAGTATCATATGCAGTGACAGTAGACATGTCAGAAATTATTGCCAGGTCCTTCAGTCCGGACCAGATGTCCAAACTTGGTCCTGCCTGCCCCGCATCACTGCCAGCGGGTTGCTCAGGATACCTAAGTTTTTTCCTGGCAGCCCTAGTTGCGGGAGAAAATGAAGAAGGAGCTGTTGTTGTGTCACATTCCGCTTCAGCTGACAGTGTTTTCACCAGCAGGTCTTGGCACCTCTGCAGGCTTGTGTCGGCCGGAAAGAGAGACACCACATAGGCTTTAAACCTAGGATCGAGCACGGTGGCCAAAATGTAGTGGTCTGATTTCAACAGATTGACCACCCTGGAATCCTGGCAAAGCGAATGAAGGGCTTCATCCACAAGTCCCACATGCCGAGCGGAATCGCTCCGTCTTAGCTCCTCCTTCACTTTCTCCAGCTGCTTCTGCAAAAGCCTGAGGGGAATGACCTGACTCTGAACTTGACAGTAACTTTTTATGAACGCGCTGCAGGTGACATAAGGTAGGATGTTCCTAGGTGGTTAACGTCTCTACCCCTACTTATTTCACCTTTACATATGGTACATATGGCAAGACAGTTGTTGTCCAGATTTGGATAGAAATATTGCCAGACCAAAGAGGTGGAATGTTTGGTCTTTTGCCCAGGCATGACCGTGATGGGCTTTTTCATCCCACGGACAACAACTGTCTCCCCCGAAGCCTGATTTAAACAAACCACATCACCATCAGAATCCTCCTCACCAACTTCCTCCTCAGCGCCAGCTACACCAGTATCCTCATCCTGTGGTACTTCAACATTGACATCTTCAATTTGCATATCAGCAAGTGGACTGTGGGTGCTCCTTTCAGCATTTGCAGAGGGCATGCAAATGGTGGAAAGAGCCACCTCTTCCCATCCAGTGCTGGGAAGGTCAGGCATCGCAACCGCCACCACACTTGGACTCTCCTTGGGGATTTGTGATATCTTCTTAGAATGCACAGTTCTTCGCTGTGCTTTTGCCAACTTAACTCGTTTGATTTTTTTTAGTAGGATGAGGGCTTCCATTGTCATGTGAAGCTGAACCACTAGTCATGAACATAGGGATAGACCTTAGCCGTTCCTTGCCACTCCATATCGTAAATGGCATATTGGCAAGTTTACGTTTCTACTCAGATGATTTAAATGTTTTTTTTAAGGTAATTTTCCTGAACTTTATCATTTGGGATTGTATGTGCCCTCTACTATGACATTGGGCATCGGCCTTGGCAGACGACGTTGATGGCATGTTATCGTCTATGTCATGACTAGTGGCAGCAGCTTCAGCACCAGGAAGAAGTGGTTCTTGATCTTTCCCTATTTTATTATTATCGGAGAAAGTTTGGTCCTCCATTTATGTTATATTGATATATACGTGCGGCTAAGGCGCAAACAAACACAGAAAATATTTTTTTATTTTTGTTGGAGACTAGAGCACTTTGTGGTTTACACCACCCTTTAAGAAATGAGCCAGATGGCCCATTACTTATGGGACACAGGCGCACACTTGGCGCTGCTCCTTTGTTGATGCACGTGCAGCCACAGTGCACACAATTCACAAACACAGAATATTTTTATATTTTGTTTGGAGTGCCCTTTGGGGGTTACAGCACCCTTTAACGGACAAGCCAGCTGGCTCTTTACTTATGGGACACAGGCGCACGATTGGTGCTGCTCCTTTGTTGATGCACGTACAGCCACAGTGCACACAATTCACAAACACAGAAAACATTTTTTTATTTTGTTTGGAGTGCACTTTGGGGGTTACAGCACCCTTTAACGGTCAAGCCAGCCAGCCCTTTACCTATGACACAGGCGCACGCTTGGCGCTTCTTTGTTGATGCACGTGCGGCTACTGCACACACAATTCACAAACACAAAAAAATATATTTTTTAATTTTTTTGGGAGTGCACTTTGGGGGTTACAGCACCCTTTAACGGTCAAGCCAGCCGGCCCTTTACGGGACACATACCATCACAAAAACAATAATAATTAGAAAAAGTACTAGTAAGTGATCATATATGCCATTGAAGCATATACAGTCAGGTCCTTAAATATTGGGACAGTGACAGAATTTTCAGATTTTGGCCTCTATTCACCACCACAATGGTTTTGAAATGAAACAAACAAGATGTGCTTTAACTGCAGACTTTCAGATTTAATTTGAGGTTAATTACATCCAAATCGGGTGAACGGTGTAGGAATTGCAACAGTTTCAATATGTGCCTCCCACTTTTTAAGGGGCCAAAAGTAATGGGACTATCAACTCAAAAGCTATTTCATGCACAGGTGTGGGCTATTCCCTAGTTATTTCATTATCAATTAAGCAGGTAAGAGGTCTGGAGTTGATTCTAGGTGTGACATTTGCATTTGGAATCAGTTGCTGTCAACTCTCAATATGAGATCCAAAGAGCTGTCACTATCAGTGAAGCAGGCCATCATTAGGCTGAAAAATCAAAACAAAACCATCAGAGATATAGCAAAAACATTAGGTGTGGCCAAATCAACTGTTTGGAACATTCTTAAAAAGAAAGAACGCACCGGGGCGCCCAGCAACACCAAAAGACCCGGAAGACCATGGAAAACAACTGTGGTGGATGACAAAATAATTATTTCCCTGGTGAAGAAAAACCCCTTCACAACAGTTGGCCAAATCAAGAACACTCTCCAGGAGGTAGATGTATATGTGTCAAAGTCAACAATCAAGAGAAGACTTCACAAGAGTGAATATAGAGGGTTCACCACAAGATGCAAACCATTGGTGAGCCACAAAAACAGGAAGACCAGATTACAGTTTGCCAAACAACATCTAAAAAAGCCATTACAGTTCTGGAACAACATCTTATTGACAGATGAGACAAAGATCAACTTGTACCAGAGTGAAGAGAAGGAAAGGAACTGCTTATTATCCAAAACATACCACCTCATCAGTGAAGTATGGTGGTGGTAGTGTCATGGCGTGGGCATGTATGGCTGCCAATGGAACTGGTTCCCTTGTATTTATTGATGATGTGAGTGCTGACAAAAGCAGCAGAATTAATTCTGAAGTGTTTCGGGCAATATTATATGCTCATATTCAGTCAAATGCTTCAGAACTCATTGGACAGCGCTTCACAGTGCAGATGGACAATGACCCGAAGCATACTGCAAAAGCAACCAAAGAGTTTTTTAAGGCTAAAAAGTGGAATGTTATGCAATGGCCAAGTCAATCCCCTGACCTGAATCCGATGGAGCATGCATTTCACTTGATGAAGACAAAACTGAAGGGAAAATGCCCCAAGAACAAGCAGGAACTGAAGACATTTGCAGTAGAGGCCTGGCAGAGCATCACCAGGGATGAAACCCAGTGTCTGGTGATGTCTATGCGTTCCAGACTTCAGGCTGTAATTGCCTGCAAAGGATTTGCAACAAAGTATTAAAAAGTGAAAGTTAGATTTAGGATTGTTTAGTTTGTCCCATTACTTTTGGCCCCTTAAAAAGTGGGAGGCACATATAGAAACCGTTGTAATTCCTACACCATTCACCTGATTTGGATGTAATTACCCTCAAATTAAATCTGAAAGTCTGCAGTTAAATCACATCTTGTTTGTTTCATTTCAAAGCCTTTGTGGTGGTGAATAGAGGACAAAATATGAAAATTCTGTCAATGTCCCAATATTTATGGACCTGACTGTATGTCGGCAAGCATCTAGGTGAGTAAAGGCACATGAGCTTAAACCATTTATGGAAAAATATCCTGTTGTGAGATACAGGAAAATGAATTTGCATTGATAAGTAGCACAATGTACTCCCTGTCCAGGAAATGCAATAACTGCTAAAGATTATGTGCAACAATCACAGCAGTCTGGACTATGGGTCTCATTCAGACCCGGTCACAAGCGCCGATGCGCTCGCAACCAGGTCGATGGTTCCCACAGAGCATGCGCACGATGGAGCCGGCTCCGTCGTGCGCATGCGCGAGACCCGGCTAGCGACGGGCGCTCCGTCGGTAGGGGTCTCGTAGCAGATGGGGCGAGCTGTCGATGTTGAGTGACAGCTCACCCCATTTGCTGGGTGGGCCGGGGGCATGCCCGGCCAAATGGAGGCATTCCAGTCGGAACGCTTGCCTTTGGGGGCGGCCCCGCTGACATAATTGATGATGTCAGTTTGGAACTTCCTGCTCAAACAGAGCAGGAACTTCCCTGGGGCTTACGAGTGCCCAGACCCAACCTTGGGGTCTGGTCGTAAGCCCCGATGGTCGAGATGGTGATGACCATCGCAACCGTCACCCTGATCACAAGCTAAGCTGTGGGTGGTAACCCACAGCTTAGCTTGCGACCTTGAGGCAGCACTTCAAAACAAGAAGTGCCTGCCCTCATTCAGAGTGAGCGATCGCTTCTTGCGATCAACTTTGAATGAGGGCCTATGTATCATGGGTTTGATCTGTAAGTTCCTATACATGTGTCCTCCACTGTATGAGGAACAGTAACTCTGTTACGGAGGGGTTGTCAAAGAAATGCAGGCGTGGCTGTCTGTTTGAACGTCGTTGCGTGGGAATGCATAAATTAGCCAGTGCGATTGCATACACAGCTCTGCATGTCAGAAGAACTCCCAAGGCTGCGGCAGGTCAGAAGTCACAAGGCTAAAATGGCTGCTCGATGTTCATCGACGTTACTGATATTTACACAGGTAAGCGAAATCTTATGCATATGAGAAGGCTGCAGTCGGCGTACTTATGCTCAGGTAAGCTTTGCAACCATTAGCATATTTCCCAGCTTCGATCACATTAACGTGTGTCTCTGAATCAGGCCCTCAGATGCATAATCGCTACATTAGAGTACTCACTGCGTGCAACGAGGTTAGTAATTTCTTAGTAAGGTCAGGACTGCTATGATGGGCTGATGCTACTTGATGTTACCGATGTTTGTGCAGATTTGCAAGGTATTACAGATGTGAGATAGCGGTAGTGGGAGGCAGTTGGTGTCCCTATGCTGGCAGTGCAACGGCATTGTGATAGCAATCATTACCATATTTCTGCAGCAGACCTGCGTGTGATTACAGAGCTGTGGGGCTGATTCAGGCCCGGTCGCAAGTGCTGAGCGCTCGCAACCGGGTCGATGGTGGCCCAGAGCGCATGCACACGATGGTGCCGGCTCCGTCGTGCGCATGCGCGAGACCCGGTAGCACAATGTACTCTGTTAGAGCCGAAATCTGTCTGGGGCATGCGGCCACGAGACCCTACCACAAGGTCTTGTCGCAAGGCCAATGGTCAAGACCATCGCGACCATCATCATGGCCGCTCGCTGTAGCTGTGGGTGGTCACCCACAGCTATGCGAGCGGCCAGGAGGCTGTTCTAAAAAAGAAAAAACCCAGCCCTGATTCAGAGCGAGCGCTCTGTCAGAGTGAGTGGCTCTGAATCAGGCCCAGTGTTCGCAATAGCGATCCTTAATGAATCAGGCCCTAAGTGCACGCAATAATGTAGTTTATTAGTAGAGCAATTATTTGTTACTGCACATGTGTAAAATATTCTGAAAACCCCTACGGTTCATGCGTTTCTATGAGTGTATGCACAAATGTACTATTGCATATATTGGCAGATGCCTACTAGTTGGTTGGTGCGTAGCAGATGTGAGCAAGTAAGTTAGTTTACATGTTGATTTCAAACCAGAGTAGTTTTTAATGAATATAACAGCATACACATAATAGAAGACAAACAGCAGTGAATAAGATTAGGTATCAGTCCATCTTGGGCTAAGTACTGTACAACTGTATAGCACTGGTACACTCTAATACACACAGTGACAGTCTTGTGCACATGCAGTTCCTTTTATAGAGCCATGTAAACAAGTTCTGCACCTGGAGTCAGGACAGCTTGACCTTTAAATTTGGTGAATATTATTTACTTAGACATGTGATGTTATTTAGACAGATTA
This sequence comes from Taudactylus pleione, assembly GCA_031769625.1. NCBI lineage: Eukaryota > Metazoa > Chordata > Amphibia > Anura > Myobatrachidae > Taudactylus > Taudactylus pleione. Next base: position 14,204,662 of record JAUIMM010000120.1, on the reverse strand, counting down.
ATCAGCACAATAACACACAGTTAAGAGACAGCACATAGCAATTAACCATTTACCTACATTTCAACAGCCTACAGGACCACTAGTATTAGAACTGGAGATGAAAAACCAAGCATGTTCCTGGGTTGTGACTGGGAATTGACCTGAAGAGAATGCAAAAAAATCAGTGCATGGCCGTTTTATGGTAGTTTTATGGTAGTGTTTTGGGCATGTCAGTGAAAACTGTTGCATTCTCAGCAAGAGGCCATTTTCAGATGGAGGCACTGCACCTGCTGGAGCAAGTGTCAATGGTGCACGCAATGGTGGATTGTCCAGAACCACTTGTGGTATTGTAACGTGCACAGGCACTGATGGTGGGTGTCTCAGGTCTTGCACATTCTGGCACACACATGCTGGGTAAGGCTGAAACTAACATTTGCATATTATCGCCAGCACGGCTCCACAAAAAGATGCAGCGCCAACTACATGCACATCTGAATCAGGTCCTTAAAGTTTTTTTGAAAGCGGTACAATGTACCATTTCCGCATTAGAGGACTATCAGTAATAAATAAATACTTTAACAGTGAACCATGTTAAGTATATTGTCACCATCAGTTTTTGACCAACTGTTTTTTTTGCATACTGCAGGGGTAGATTTATTCTACACTATAACACCCTTTTGTGTCAAGACACAGACCCCGGTCTGGCCATCCCTACAATACTGGTCATCTTGCCTCCTCCGCCATTGCTCCATTCCCTTAATTGACTGCAGCATGTCAATCATGCTGCAGCTTTGGGGCAATGCAAGTGAGATCACAGATCAGGATCTGCAAATGTGTAGGGTGACATCTGCACATGCGCAGATTAAAAAACATTGTGGCATTGCAAAATATTGCAATACCATTATACTCTGAATCAGGTCCTATAGCTATTAAATGGATTATGCCCTGTCTGTTTATGGGGATTGATTGATACCCAGAAGTGTCCTCATACATCTAGTTTCAATACACATGGTGAGTGATGCCTGGCACTAGTGAGCTGCAAGCTCTCATGCGACAATGCTAGGGCTGGGCGTATTTTCTTCTGAAAGTGCATCATAGTTGCGATGCAAAGTACAGGGATGCACCAAATGACTGTGCCGATTAATTTGATATGCAACCAGGGCTGGCGCTAGGCTCTCCTGCACCTTCTCGTGCTGCACTACCGTGCCCGTTCCCTTTCCATGAGCCAGCTGGGGGTAGAGGGCGGGGTCTTCTGCTGGAGCTGGCGGTGCGATGGTGAGTTCAGGCAGGGCTACGCTCTGGGTGGTGGCCCTGCTAGTCCGTGTCTAGAACAGTCACTGTATGCAACACTTGTATATCTGTGTGAGTCTGTATACAAAGCACAATGGGACTTGGCTTGGAAAAGAGCCATGGCTGCTACATCATAGCACTTCGTATATAGATTCAGTGACTCAGATGCACACAGATATTCAAGTGTTACATATCAAATTAATTTGCACAGTCTCCTGGTGTGTCCTAGTCGCATCATATTTTGCCAAAAAAAAGATACCTAACGCACCAATGAGAGCTGGTTGGTGTGACTGCAGCAATGATGTAGGAGGACACAGCTATATATCAATTCAGCAACTGCATTTTGGGATGAACAATCCATTTCTACCTACTATGCCCTTTAATACACCCATCTATAGCAGTACAGTGTTTTGTGGACAGAAAAATAACTGACACTAATGATAATAGCTGGTAGCACAGAGTAGTTTAGAAATGAGTTATCATGCGGTGCATACCGGTTTTTAGCTTTTGGGTATGTATTTTAATTATTGACTAATGGTGCTTAACAAACAAATAAAAACCATTACAAGAAAGCCCATGTTAAGTGAATTTTACAGTTATAGGTGGTACACTAGTTTTGAACTATCCAATGCAATGCTGACAAGTTTTAGATCTTTCTGATTTAGTTTTCTCCCGAGTTAAATTGGATTCGGGAAGCAACATCCCACTCAACAAAGTTAACAGCCCTTGAACAAATTTTAATAAAATGTACTGATGAACCAAATTGTTTACTTACCTGTACACATTATTCATCACAATTATAAAAAAAAAGTAAAAGTAGTAGCATCTAGAAGACTATGGACCTGATTCAGAGACGGATAGTAATGCAATTACAACTAAACTCTCACATATCACAGTTGCTAAAATATGCGAAAGCCTTCCAAAGCATACAGATGCCCACTGATGCCTTCTTAGATCCATATGGCAGCGTGCAACAGTGTAAATATCAGTAGTATCGATTAGGGGTGAGCGGGTTCGGATTTCTGAAATCCGAACCCCCCCGAGCCTCCCCGATCCGAGGCCGATCCGAGTCAGGCTCGACTTTTCCCGCCTGACTCGGATTTGAAATCGAGGCAAAACGTCATCATCCCGCCTTCCGTGTATCGCGGGTTTTGGATCCTATATAAGGTACCCGCGTCGGCGCCATTTTCTCACTCGGCTGTGAACAGTGAAGAGGGAGGGTGGGAGTTAGGGCTGGCTGGGCTGTGTAGTGTAGTGTAGTGCAGAGTAGAGTTGTGCTGTGCTGCGCTGTGCTGCTGTTGTCCATAGGGGCTGTGTCCACTACTTCAAAGTCCATAGGGGCTGGCTGGACTGTGTTGTGCAGTCAGTTGTCCATAGGGGCACTCCAAAGCCCTGTGCAGTGTCCGAGTCCTAAAGGGGTGCTGTAGTGTTGTCCAGGGGGTGCTCTGTCCGTCAGGGGTGCTCCCCCCAAGTGCTAAAAAAAAAATATTTTTTCTGTGTTTGTGAATTGTGTGCACAGTAGCCGCACGTGCATCAACAAAGTAGTGCCAAGCGTGCGCCTGTGTCATAAGTAAAGGGCCGGCTGGCTTGACCGTTAAAGGGTGCTGTAACCCCCAAAGTACACTCCAAACCAAATAAAAAAATATTTTCTGTGTTTGTGAATTGTGTGCGCAGTAGCCGCACATGCATCAACAAAGTAGTGCCAAGCGTGCGCCTGTGTCCCATAAATAAAGGGCCGGCTGGATTGACCGCTAAAGGGTGCTGTAACCCCCAAAGGGCACTCCAAACAAAATAACAAAAAAAATTTCTGTGTTTGTGAATTGTGTGCTCTGTGGCTGCACGTGCATCAACAAAGGAGCAGCGCCAAGCATGCGCCTGTGTCCCATAAGTATAGAGCCGGCTGGCTCATTTCTTAAAGGGTGGTGTAACCCACAAAGTGCACTACTCTCCAGGAAAAATAAAAAAATATTTTCTGTGTTTGTGTGCGCCTTAGCCGCACGTATATATCAATATAACATAAATGGAGGACCAAACTTTCTCCGATAAAAATAAAATAGGGAAAGATCAAGAACCACTTCCTCCTAGTACTGTTGCTGCTGCTGGGAGTTGTTCATCATCCCAGAGAGGAAGTAGGAACACCTCTACTTTTACTAAACAATTGACCCTCCAACAGTCCCTAGCGATGAGGATGAAGTACGACAGCAGTCATCCTGAAGCAAAACATATAACTGAGGCCTTGACTGCTATGTTGGTGTTAGACGTGCGTCCGGTATCCGCCATTAGTGCAGTGGGATTTAGACAATTGATGGAGGTAGTGTGTCCCCGGTTCCAAATCCCATCTAGATTCCACCTGCATCCTCAAAGCAGCAGCGACAAGCGTGCGTCTGTCTGTTAAAGGGTGGTGTAACCCTCAAAGTGCGCTCCACAAACAATAAAAATATTCTTCTTTTTTTTCTGTCTTTGTGAAATGTGTGGGCTGTAGCCGCACCTGCATCCTTAAAGCAGCATTGACAAGTGTGCGTCTGTCTGTTAAAGGGTGGTGACACCCTCAAAGTGTGCTCCACAAACAATAAAAATATTCTTCTTTTTTTTCTGTCTTTGTGAATTGTGTGGGCTGTAGCCGCACCTGCATCCTTAAAGCAGCAGCGACAAGCGTGCGTCTGTCTGTTAAAGGATTACATCGGTGACAGCATCCAAGTAGGCATGTCAGACAGTCCGTACCTGTACTGGCAGGAAAAAGAAGCAATTTGGAGGTCCCTGTACAAACTGGCTCTATTTTACCTGAGTTGCCCCCCCCTCCAGTGTGTACTCCGAAAGAGTGTTTAGTGCAGCCAGGAACCTTGTCAGCGAAAGGCGTAGGAGGTTGCTTCCACAAAATGTGGAGAAGATGATGTTCATAAAATGAATTATCAACTCTTCCAGGGAGACCAGCCTCCAGAACGTACAGAGGGACCTGTGGTTGTGGATTCCAGTGGGGACAAATTAATACTCTGTGAGGATGAGGATGTACACAACACTGAAGAGGGTGAGGAATCGGTGGATGAGGAGGATGAGGATGACATCTTGCCTCCCTGGAGCCAGTTTGTGCAGGGACAGATTAATTGCCAGCTTGTTTTGTGGGGGCCCAAACGAACCAATCATTTCAGCCACAGTCGTGTGGCAGACCCTGGCGCTGAAATTATTGGTTTGTTAAAGTGTGCATGTCCTGTTTATACAACATAAGGGTGGGTGGGAGGGCCCAAGGACAATTCCATCTTGCACCTCTTTTTTTTCTTTGAATTATGTACTGTTTGGGGCCTAGTTTTTCAAACTGCCATCCTGTCTGCCACTGCAGTGTCACTCCTAGATGGACCACATGTTTGTGCCGCCCACTCGTATCTCTTAGCATAGTCATCCAGCTACCTCGGTGCAACCTTTTGGATATAAAAACACTATTGTGAGGTGTGAGGTGTTCAGAATAGACTGGAAATGAGTGGAAAATAAGGTTATTGAGGTTAATAATAGCATAGGAGCAGAAAAACACACAAATTCTGTGATTTTAGCTGTTTTTATGCTTTTTTAAAAAAAAATACAGATCCAAAACACAAAACCCAGAACCCAAAACACGGAAGGGTGGTTTTGGCAAAACCAATCCAGATCCAAAACACGAAGAAAGATTCAGATCCAAAACCAAAACATGAAAAGTGGCCGGTGCACACCCCTAGTATCGATGCACAGCAGGCAGTCATGCAGCATGTAATGCAAGTCTGACCAGCCACAAACACTGCAGGTCTCCTGACATGCAGAGAGGTCTCATGCTGCAAAGGAGAATGCATTAACTAATATATGCATCCCCACGAAATGGTATTTAAATGCTCAGACATGCCTGCAATTTTTTCTAACCACCCCCAAACGTGGACTTCTTGTCACTCACCTTTTGCAAGTCATTACTCTATGCTGCGTAATCGCAATGCAATAACTGCGCATGCACAGTGTTGTGTTCACGCATGCACATTAGCAAGCAATCGCTTGAGCTGCGTAAAATCGCCATTTCACCTGTCGCTTGACGGAGAAATTAAATTATTACTCCGTCTGAGCAAGATAGCCAACAGCGCCGGCATTTCTGCTCACACCCTTTAGGAGAGTGTGAGCAAAAATTTGCAAGAGACTCAGTCTAATAGGGTGTGAAGAGGGCGATAATTAGTGAGTGCCCAGAACAGTTGAATTGTAAAACTGGGTGCTCATTAACTATCGCTGCCCACGCAACCATTGAATCGCCCCCAGTATGTTTTATGTATTGTCTTGTACTTGTACTGTTGAAGCTTTTACTAAATACATAGGCTTTGATATGGAGTCGGACAGAACGGCGATGTCAGCAGCAGTAGAGTGATATTTGTCATATGCACATGTGTCAGAGTCATACTTACCGATATTCTGGCAGCCCCTTCTGGGAGAGAGCTCCAAGGCCGGTGCAGAAGGGAGGGTGGGAGTGGCTTCAGTAGGCGGAGCGGGCCCCGCCCCCTGCTATATAATGCCTATATGCTGGCATCATAAAGCAGGGGACGGGACTATGATGACGTGAATTAGCGTGGATCGCGTCATCGCCCCCCAAACCACCCATTTTCACGTGCGGTCATGGGGGGTCATGGGGGGCCTAGGGCCATTATGGGGGACTTGCCTACTCTTGCGGGGTGCCGGGAGCAGCACCCAATTTTCGGGAGGCTCCCGGCAGTCCCGGCAGAGTAGGCAGGTATGGACTGAGGCCAACATTGCATGTGTCCCGATTTGGTATGTACACAGGGCCTGATTCAGCAAGGAACGCAGTTGCTAGTACGCACGTAATCGGTCGATTTTGGCATTTTGCGTATTCATCACAGTGCGCATGGGCAAACTAGCAATTGCGATGGGAACTGCGATTGCAGAGGCTACGCAGACACAGAGCAGAGTGAGTGATAGGAAGTGCCGTTTGTGGGTGGTGACAGGGGAGTGGTCGGGCAAACGTAGGTGTGTCAGGGCGTTTCAACACCGTTGCAGGGGCGTGCATAAATGATCCACTGTGTGGCCATAAGCAGCCATTGCACTGATAGCGTGCGTGGCTGCTAGCAATTTCTGAGTAACGTCAGGGCTTGTGCAAGTGTGCCTATGGGTCCAATGTTACTGATTGTTTCACTATGTTCTCCTGGTATACGGATGTGAGTAAGGGGAAGGGGGCGTCCTTATATCTGGCTGCGTTTGTATTCACATTGAGAACATTTAAATAACATCGCTGATATTAGCAACTGCTGTGCGTGCTTATAAGCAGAATAGCGATCCATAGTGAATCAGGCCCAGAGTCACAATACATATTTGGACGAACGGTATCAGAATTGTAAGGAGTGTTCCTGAATGGTGACTGGAAGGCAATAGGGGGTGGCTAATGAGATACATAGAGTGCCGCAGGTGTGTTGTGGGCGTGTCGCTGGAATTGGTTGCGTACAAAGCCACTGATTCGCTCACATAAAAATCCATACTCCGACGGAGAAACTTCACCTGCCATAGGGTTGGTGCAAGGTTTGCTGGTGCGTCCAGTGGTAGTTCAGTGTCTATGGATGCTGACAGTGGGCGTCATACTCCTTGCACATTCTGTACCAGGGAAGGGCTTTGTAGTGACATTACCATAAAGTCGTAAAGGATTTAACCCACCATTTACACCACCAGGCAGTTGTTTTTCGTGTTAAGTTGCCCTGGGATATAGACCCAGATAAAGAAAAACATGCAGAGAACTCACCAGACCTGTGTCACATCCCAGGCAGCCTTAGTAACTATACAAATTTGGATAACAATATTATTACAGTACATGGTTAAAGAATTACACAAAGAAAAAGTTGTAGATTTACTAAAAGTTGCAGGAAGTCATGTACTGTTTAATAAATGAAAGTAACCTAAATGTGGAAAATCCATTTAAAACATACTGTAAGCACTTCATAGCATTTTAAAACATTTTAGAGTAGGCTCAGGGCAGAACAGCATTGCAACCAAATGGGTTTCATTCTCTAAAGTGTCCTTGAGCATAGTGCAAGCACAGTCTTTTTTCTTCTTCCAATTAGTCCAGCCATGTCAGGAAGTCAGTTTCCCAGTGTACTTGAATGACACTCATTACCTTCTTTTTTTCCCTTACATCCTGGGAGGAAATATTATATTGTACAATTTTGGCACAAGGTCAATGTTGCAGCATACACAGTATTGGGATTCTGGCTTGGAAATGCTGGTTTACAATTTACAGTGATATGGATTATTTTGTGAATCACCAGAAAAGGCCAACATGCCATATTCAGTATGAAGATCTTGCAAAAAAAAAATGCTCATTTCTCATTGGCTAAAAATAGATGAACGCTGCACAGCCTTAAGGATAGATGAGTCCTGTTTTTCGTTGGATGATTGGCTGAATAATATAGCCCTGTTGCTGGGGAGAATTGTGTTTTGTTTAGTGTTGCAGGCAGTCAGGGTGTCGCACCTCTCAAACCCGTATTTGGGATTGGCAAGACCTATTACTGAGGCGTTAAGTCTAACATGCCAGCGGTGTTCACCAGGGACCCCCGCAAGGAGGTATGGACTTGGCTGCGTCCGACACTCAGGTCGCGGCCCTCAGACTAGGTTCCCCAATACAGTTGCTGGTGAGCTCTGGATGGAGCAGAGAAGGATAAAGATGTACAGTGTAGTCGACAGGCCGGGTCAGAACCAAACGGACAAGATGGTACCAGGGAGCAGACGTATCCAGGTCACGGAGGATAGCCAAGGTCAAAAGCAGAATACCAAACGCAGTACCAGGGAGCAGACAAAATCAGGTCACGGACAAAGCCAAGGTCAGGAACGAGCAATGAAGTCACACTCAGGAACGCTGGAGTAAGTTTTGGGAGCCTTTACTCTGTCACAGGAATGCTCTCAGGGACTTCCTTTTATAGGCAGAGCTTGAAGTTAGGTGTATTTTTTTTTATTCATAGATCTAAAAAAATTGGGATGGCTAGTTTCTGAGTCTAGTGTTTGCAAATCACAGTTTTCAGGTAATTTTCCAGTGGTTTTGACTTTGATACATCAGTTGGTTTTTCAGTTTGCCCCCCAATAAATCACAGAAAACAATTTGCACTCCAGTACATTACTCTCTAAATTGTGCAACATGATACGCCGGTTTATGCATACAATGTAACGTTCATAAAAATAAAAGCATTATATAGCAAGATAGTATAGAAAGCGCCTAAGAAACCAAAAGAAAACATCTATAAGAATAAAGTACAGAGAACAGGGACTCTCATTGCCTGCTGGGGATGGATATGGGATGCCGGCGCTCGTGATCCCAGCGGTCAGAATCCCGACACCGGCATCCCAACAGGCTTAGAATACTGACACTTGTCAGTCAGTACTCTAACCTTCACCCTCTCTATACCCTAACTCTGACCCTAACCCTCCCCAGTGCCTAAACCTAACCTCCTCCTCCCTGCACCCTAAACCTAACACTCACCCCTTAGTGCATATCCTTAACCCTCCCTATAGTGCTTAACCCTCCCCCCAAACCCACTACTTACCTTCGGGACTCTGGCAGTCAGGATGCCAGCACGGGGATTCTGACAAGTGTCGCCGGCATTCTGAGCACCGGAATCCCCATTGTCAGGATATTGACCGCATCTCACCTGCTGATGTATAAAAATACATAATAAATGCACTGAGCAGTTCTGTGTTTTTGTATCCATAAGTGGTAACACAACAGCCATACAGCATACAACTTGTCACAGAATTAACTTGACTACATAGAAAACAGTTTAATAGATCATTTCTGTTCTGTAGTAATATTTTATCTCATTCATGTAATCTCTTGGAATCTCTGTATTTTATATACAGTATTTAGAGAACCCCTTCAGGACATGTATAATCACTACAAAGCGAGTACAGTATCAGGGTAATTGATTTCTTTGAAGAAGAATTATCTTTATATAATATCAAAAGTGTGTTAAATTCTTTGTTCATTGGCTAAAACTTGTAATGATTTTATGAGACTCCCAATTAGCAGTACAAAGATAAATTCTGAGCAGATTTAATAGGTAAATAATGAGACAAGTCAGATCATGGATTCTTGTAAAACAACAGAAAGACAAACCACTCTCTGACAGTAGGAAAACACAACCAGCATCTGCATTATGAGAAAAAACACTGGTACAAACTGATTTCCCTTCAAAATTGATTTTATTGACCTGTTCAAATGACAAAATCATCCTGCTGTTGTGTAACAAGTCCAGTCCACAGCTCTGGTAATTAGTATTGCACTGCAAATGGCTGTAATAGATGCATTGCTCAGTCACCTGCTGCTGCTAGAGAATGGTGCTGGCATCCTCCTCAACCTTCAATGTCCTACACATTTCAGAGTTCTGGTTGTGAAAGGGAAAATCTCGCCCCCACAGTGTAGCTTTTCTTCCTTTCCGCACTGTATGTGTTGTGTTCTTCTCTGGAAATGACTCTGTTAGAGTATAGGTTTCTCTACATAGAGAAGGGAAAAAGAATATTAGTTACCAGCACTACAGTATGCAAATAAATATTGTCAGAGATTACTCACTATCATAATAGACATTCACAAGTAGCAAATTACCATTGTAAATCTGCATACAGTAATGGCATCCCATAGGCAAACGCAGGGGGGGTTTCCGTCTGCCTGGAAACCCCCCTCCCCAGCCCACACCATGACCACAATAGATATAGTAATAGAATAGAATGTTACTAGAGCTGCATGTTCTTTTCGGTATCACAAGTGAAATAATTAGCACCACCTGTGGATCTTCTAACATGTATAAGCCAGTAATAAACAACCTATGCACCAAATAGGATATCTGGAAACCATGCACTGTTAGGGATGTGCTGCTATAGAGCCCAATATGTACATATTTGTCCAGGGCAGTGCTAGTTTCTTCTGCGGCTCCCCCAGGCACGCGGACTTGCTCCAATGCCCACATCTGAAAAAAAACATTCTGCTCAGAAAGGATGGACCTTCTGCCGTATCTAAGGGCTTACTGTAATCGCTAGTCCTGTATATGCTGGAATTATGCAACACAATACACTTTGACGCATATTAAAGCTGGATAAGTGCTAATTCTACCCTCTTCATGGACTGGCCACACTCAATATAAAATCAGGCATTTGGAAACCCCCCTCTAGAAATCCTGCATTTGCCACTGCATCCAGACTAAATTCTTTTTCAGAAGCGATATGCAAGAGTGCTGTCCATATTTGTAGATATCTGCATACCACACTTCACAAGAGCCCTGATTTTCAGACCCTTAAATGGGATGTGACTTGAAGGAAAGTTGTGAATATGTTGCAACCAGTGGCACATTTTACCTAGGGGCTGCAGCCCTCCCTCCAGTAAAATCTGCCACCTCAGTGAGCCAGTTGCAGTCCATTAGTCCATTGGCTATACTGGCAGTGACTTCCCATTGGAAGCGCTACCTGCCAATCACACACAGGACAGGCAGTCCCACGGGGGAGGTGTTTTCTACCCCTGAGACTGCCAGTCCGGGCTGCGATTAACAGACAGCATGCTTCCAGTGGGAAGCCACTCCTCCTCCTTTTGCAGCTGATGCACTCCCTAGAAGCCCGGCCAGTCTGGGAATGTCTTTTCCTCTCCTAAGTCTCTGGAATAGCACATTGCAGGCAGCAGGGTCAGTGGCAGCCCTCTTCATACAAGAGGGTAGGAACGACTGCTAGTTACAACTGTAGGTAATATCACCTATCTATAGATAGCATTTATACATTTCTGTTTCTTTTTAATGTCACGTTTGCATCTTTATTGTAGTATTATAATGGAGTCTGTGTACTGTATATTTCCAGGTTTGTAGGAAATATGTACTATGTTACATATTTTGCGCTACAATTCTGACTTGGAAATAACTGTTCCTAGGGTGAGAAAATTTTTTTTTTTGCCTATTTGTTACTGGTAGAATTAATTTACTAAATTAATTATTTACAGTATTTATGTGGGGATATGCATAAATCTGACCATTGTCCCAAAAGCTTCAGTATGCACAAAAAAAGAAGCATAGTTACATGATGTTGAGCCATGGTCATGGAACATCGGCAGTTTATCAAGCGCTACTCCCGTACTGCAAAAAATTAATTCTTTAAATTGCTAAACAGTGCCAGGTGATCATGGCGCAAAGGGGGCAACTGTTGGGATGGCAGAAATGTCCCCGTCTAAATGGAGCACTTGATAAAGACAGCATGAGATAGAACTAGGCCATGGTGTTCTCTGGCAATGACGACAAACGTGGTCTAGGGGATTAAAAAAATAAATCTGAAGCATGTGGACAATAAGGGGTGAATTTACTAAAGGTTGATTTTAACCAAATTCTATAGATCTAAATTGGTCAACACTGATGTGTTTTAGGGGCTCAGGGGTCTATGTACTTAGCCTTGGAAAGAGATAAAGTAAACCAAGATAAAGTACCAACCAATTAGCTCCTAATTGTCATTTTCAAACACAGACTGTAAAGTGACAGGAGCTGATTGGTTGGTGCTTTATCTCCATCCACTTCATCCCTCTCCAAGGCTTAGTACATAGACCTCTAAGTCAGAATATCAAAAAAAATCATCCATTCGTAAATGTGTTTAGCCCCTGAAACACAACATTGACATTAATCGATTTTCAATTGATAAATATTGACCTTTAGCAAATTTACCCCCGTCTCAGAATATGGACATTCTGGAAATGAGATGTACATGATTTGTACAAGAAATGAAGGTTACAGTTACATAGATAATAATTCATTCATCTATTGCTATGAAGTTATATCAGCTTGTTTAATAAACAACACACGTTGTAGACTGCAATATTGTACATTTTATATTTACAGCTGAATGATAAAACGGTGTCTTTTATTGTTATGTTTTTTTGCTATTGCAGGAGAGATGTGCAATTACCTTGTATGCAGGAGCAGCTCCTCTTTGCGGGTTGTGATAAAGCAGACTATTGGTAAACTAGAGTGCTCTCATCTATGTTTTATCAGCAATCTAATAGGAACATGAGTCATATTTTGTCTGGGGAAATATAACTCTGGGTGGCTTTTACAGCATAGAAATCTGGAGGACTGTTAAATAATGCAGGAGATAAAGGTGGCTTTTTATGCTGTGATTCAAGGCTTTCATTGCTAATATTATTATGTTTTAACAATTATCTATAAAGCAACTGTAAGACTTAAAGAAACAGCACTAGAATATATTGGGGCTGATGTTGAACTTGGAAGTAAACCAGACTGTGTAGAGTAAAACATGCAAATGAGTTCTGTGCTAGCCCACATAACAAGCAGCTCACATCCGATACTTGCACCTGCTTGTGTCTGGAGCAGCAGGGCGTATAGGGGAAGGGGCGGTACAGTGTCGGGCTGGTGCATGAAGTAGTGATAGGGGCCCTTTTAGGGGTGTGGCCAGCCTCTGCACAGGCTTGGCTAACCATAAGAGAATGCATGGTTTGGGCCCCCTTAAAAATATATATAGTAAATACTGCTAGTGCATGCATAATAATGTACCAGATTAATAACAGCAATGCATTGTAGAAAATATACCATAGTCCTGTGCAGTATAATGTAACATATGTATAATGTATAATTCAAGTGCACAGTCTGGAACCTGATTCCTATAGAAGGGGGTGAGCCCACAGGCAGTGGTGCCCACTGGGGGTTTCCTCTGTACCCCTGTGGGCCTGTCCAACCCTGGGGCAGTATAATGTAGGCCGAATACAGTATGTAGCACAGAGAAGCATATACGCCTGTCCAAGTTGTTTCAATTGCAGGTACATGAAGGCAAATCCATAATAATGATGACATACACCAGCACTAGCTAACTTCAACGGATTGCTGACTGGCTGATGAAGCTGATAGATGCTTTTCTTCATCGCTTGTTTATATATTATATGATTTGGTGAGCACAGTGCTGGATTTACCACTAGGCACATGCTTAGGGTCACCACTGGCTGGGGATACACAGCAGTCCCCCTGTATAAGAGAAATTTAGTACCCCAATTAAGCCAATGCTATTTGGATACAGAACAAAGACTATATCCCCCATGATGCATCAGGGATAGTCTTAGAAATGGGTGCATGCGCAATCCAGGAGCCTGGAAGATTAGGTTCATACTGGGGAGAGTCTGAGAGTGTTCGCATTTGCAATCCGGGAGCCTGGTAGATGCTGAAGTTAGGCTGGAGCGGGCGGAGTCTCTTCAGAATCTATGAGAGTTGGACCAGGTACCCAACAATATTGTGATATTGTGATTAGGGGTGGCCTGACCCATAAATCCACCCTTGGGTGAGCATATTTTAGCAAAATTAGATTTTAAGAGGAAATATAATCATATCTGGAAGTGAACACATTTTCCCTAGTTACTTAAAACACACATAAAAATGGGTTTAAGTGCACAGTATACGATTCATCCATCTTTGTTTATGCAAGCAATTCCATCCATTTAGTGAACACATTTAACGTCTGCAAATTTGTTTAATCTCAGCAAGAACTCCATTGTGTTTTATGATATTTGTGCATGACTCATGAATTACTAAATTATGACGGAAACCAAACCCACCCAAAATCACCTGTTCCAAGTAGATCCAGGTTCCAGCTTGGATCTTCTCACCAGCTCCGAATCCTAAAACAGGGCAAAACAACATCCTTGCAGTGTCAGATCTGCAGAGATTTGGATCCGGAGTGCAGACTGTCGTATCCAACCAGTTAGCATGGTAACAGGCCGATGGTTGGCTGGAAATGTTTGTCTCTCAGCCAATCAACGTGTCCTCATAGGACTTTAATGGGCCCATTGTAGTATATGGGGAAGCGCTGATAGTGATAGCCATTCTCAGCCAACCAGTGGCTTCTGGTCGGAAGAGACAAATGTATAAAAAAAGATAAAAAAAAACAAAAAACAAAAGGACATGAGGTCCCCCCAAATACTCAATAATCACTGGGCTTTTTTGAGCTGTCCTGGTTGTGAAAATACAGGGAGTAAATAAAAAATTTAGGGATTCTCCGTATCTTACACAACCAGCATCAGGCTCCTGAGCCGTCCTGGTTGAGTAAAATATGGGGGGAGGGGAAGTGACGTAGGGGTCTCTTGTATTTTACACAATCGGCTCCAGAGCCTGGAGTGGTTGTGACACTTTCTAGCGGGGATGTAATGCCACAGACAGGGGACAAGCTTATATTGGTACCCCCGGCCGATGTATTCAGCATCCATCACCATTCAGCCGAGGCTACGGATTCCTCAGAAAGTGGGGCCCCCCAATAAAGGGTTCCCCCCCTTTCGTGGGACATCCCAGGCCCAGGTTGAGACTATGCTCAGCACCCCCCGCGGTGGAGGTGGGTGCTGAGTTACTGATATAAAAGTTAGAACAACTACTAACGTCTCTTACAGGAGATCTACAGGTCCCAGCAAGCCTGCCCCACTTGCTGTTACTTGGAGAACCACAAGTACCATCATGCAAGGCATTAAGGGCCTGCTGGTGCCTGTAGTCCCCCTGTAATATAAATAGTCAAAAAAGACAGGATGCAGACAACAATTTTTGTATTATTTTATTACACATTCACACACACACACACACACACACTCACTCAAACACACTCAATCACAACAATACTTACCTTCACTCCCTGCAGCCATTCTATCCTCGTCCTGTAGCATCCACGATCGGTGTAATAAAAAAATTTGCACTCACCAGGGTCTTCTTAAATCAAAACCCCGCAAACCGTGGAACCCACTGACTTAGTAATGATCTGTACGGTCACTACTACCCGAATGACTGCTATCTGGCAGAAAACGCCAATTGAAAACAATGGGGAGAGCCTTCATTGGCAGAGAGAGCACACTAATACTTGCTCATGTATTGTGTTTTACAAGGGGTTTCATATAAGTTACAACGAGAAACCTTATACAAAAATGCATGTAGCCATAAGAATCATTGTGCCTTATATCCAATGCAGGGAAATTATACTTATCCCATTTGAATGTATTTATCTCTGGGTTGTTTTTTTTTAATGTAATAACTTCATAATGGAGCTAAGGTGCAATCAGGGAGATTGCTAGCCTCTTCAGGGAGATTGTCAGAGAGACTCCCTGAAATAGTAGCAATCAGGGAGAGTTGGCGAGTACATCCCTTCTGCAGTGGCGTCACTAGGGGGTGCGGCCAACACCCGGGTGTCACCCTTCAAGGGGCTACACCAAAAAGAGCCACACCCCCATCCACATACGCGTCCGCATGACCCTTCACAATCTCCTGCCCGACACCAAGTGCCGCGGCCACAATCAATCACCACCGCTAACTCCATGAGTTGGAGTCCATTCTGCAATAACAAGCCCACACTGGTTGCCTTTGCATGCCGCCGCTGGGTCCGTACATATTGTGTCTCTGGCTGCCGGCCATGGTGATGTCATGCTGCGATGACGTCATCATGCACGCGGCACGCGGCTCCGTGCTGGTCATTCTGGGAGGAAGAAGGAGGACTGATCGCTGTGACAAGAGGGAGGACCTGACATGCATTCAAGTGCGCACCCACCCAGTGCAGGCTCAGTCCTGGCTGGCTCAGCTGCCTGCCAGTGCCAGTGTGCATTGAAAGTTATTAATAGTACATTAATAGTATGTATTTTACAGACTTGTTTATTTACCAATTGCCATATGTCTGTCTTTTAGTTGAAAAAAAAAATAATATATATGTATATATATATATATATATATATATTTTGCTGAAGTAAAGGTGGATTGTATTGAAATTACCATTTGTTTGTAACAAACAAATAGTTAATTTCAATATTAATCCAATATTATTACAGAAAAAAATATATAATTGACCAAAGCTGTATACACAATAGATGATGTAACCAACCCGTCATCGCTAGCGATGGTGACCGAGCATTGGCAAGTACATACACACTTAGCGATGCAGGATGCCATGCTGCAATCGGCAACATAGCATTGCTAGTGTTATTTTCTGGTCAGCCCTGCATCAGGGCTGACCAGGAAACATTGCTGATGATGGCGGGGTCGCACATAACAATATGTTGGTCCAATATGCTGGACAGGAAAAACATCATACAGTATGTACCCAGATCTTAAGTCAATAAAAAAAAAAAATATATATATATATATAAAACCTCAATTAGGGGAGTGCAAGTCTATAAATGCATTTTTGTTATGAAACTAACATGCTTCGCATCAATGTGCATATCTAAGAGATGCGAGATCCAATTAAAAATGCCAAATTGAGGTGCTCGGGGTGGCGGTTTGCAAATTTCAGTGATCGCAAAATACGTGCTATAGCGCCTTTTTCCGCGATACAGGAGGTGAGGGACGACCAGGTTCCACAGGACGCACTGTGAAAGCACTGTAATCGATTGGTTGGGAAGAAGCTGCCGGCTGGAGGAGCGTTCTGCTCTGGTTGAGGAAGCGCTCGGCACTGGATTGGTCTGGGCTGGCTGATCTGGTGTTGGTGCCAGCGGCCAGCTCCTGTCCGCTATTATCCTGGTAACCGGCGGCCGAGATGGTGGAGTGCAGTGACCTATGCTGGTGCCTGAAGAGGCTTGGGGAGAGACAGGAATGGCTACTGCTGCTGGAGGGGGAGGAGGTGAGGTGCCCCTATTCCACAGCACCCTGACAGTACCTGGTATCCTGTTATAATGATGATGGGGCAGGCTGTGGTGTAATGTTATTACACAGCTAGCACATGTTGTTTATTACCAACTGCTGTAAAAAAAATATTAAATATATTGTATTCTCACCTTGTGCGCCCTGTTCCCCTCTCCCCATGTCTGTACCCCTTTATTATTTATATTATTATCCTTTATTTATATGGCGCCACAAGGGTTCCGCAGCGCCTCACAAAGTACATTAACAAATGAGTAAACTCGTAAAACAGCGACTTACAGTACAAGACAATACAGAATAAGAACATGGTTTATAAACATTGCTGCAGCGATCATAAGACTCAAAAAAGCAGTAGGGCGTCAGCTACCAAGTCAAAATCTCTGGGGTGTTAGGCACTAGCGCTGCAGTGTTTCCCACTTAAATTACGGGAGCTGCTGGGCACACGAGTTGTCCAGACTCGTAAATTAATGTCAGATAAAGGGAGGTTGTGTCCAGCGCTAACCTAAAGTCTGAATACCTAGGTTTGTATGCAGACCATACCCAGTATTAAATACTCAGTTTTACATATAAGCAAAAATGGGAAAGAGAGGCGAGGGGGGTTGTTATATGTCTAATAAAATATATTTATTTAGTAGATGAAAATATTATGATAAAAAACAAACAGTATGGACAGTTGTTTCTGTGTGTATGGCTCTTATTAGGTAAAGTCATATGGCTCCTTTAGGGGGCCTCTTTCCGTAGGGTAGAGCTGCACCTACGTGTACCTATGGCCAATTACTCTAAAATTAATTGAGCTGGCAATGGTAGGCTCAGTTCAAAATATCGTCCTTGTTAACCACCCTGGTTGTAGGTTACATAAGTGGACTCCTTTAGGGTGTCACTTTCCATATAGCTCCCAGTGCCCACGTCTTCCCTTTAACACTAGTCGTGACAACCTTCCGGGTCTGTATATGTGATCCCACTTGTGTTAAAAAAAATCCCTATGCCTTGATGTATGGCATGGGTATTGGTAAGTCTCTGTATATACTTCACACACTGTCCTCCTGTATGTGCGTTATGAATCTTATGGAGGTACAGTGGGACAGATGAGGTGAGGGGTCTTGGTCTGCCCTTGCTAAGGGGTGACCTTCCATATGACTAGCTGCATCATGCGTCCCCTCAACAGTCAGTACTGAGCAGTGATACAGTATGTTTGTAGGTATCCAGTGGCGATGTCCTGCACTACTGGTCTTACCGATGGTGATTACTTATGTGGTAGAGCTTCACCGCATCCCGTTTTTCCTCCTTCAGCTGATGGTAAAGAAGATCACCTTCCTCCTGCTGGAGCGTAACTTGCCAAGGCTCTAACCAATGGATCACCTATTCTCTCAATATATGCACAATAATAAATCCATGCACAATACCATATTGATTAGAGTGTCTGGCACTTTTAGTTCTTAATTATAATATATAAAACAATCGAACAATGGAGTAGATATTTATTAAATAGTACCAATTAATAAGCATAGAGTGAGCTCTCTACATATGTATATAGCTTAGAAAGCGCTATATTGTGTTCAAGACATCTACAACAATAGAGACATTCTCCACCTTCATAGAGCCATTCTCTGCCATCTATGCCCCTTCCCCCTTCCCATTGATTAGTATATAGAGATACAATAAAAGAATGCACTTAAGAGTATACAGTTCAAGTGTGTATATCAATTTATAAATATGACAGTAACATAACAACAATGAGTCCAGAGAAGAAAGAGGGACAAGAAGTATACCACATGTACTGTGATTGACAGGAGGAGTCACGCCCATGTAAGTTCATGATTGGATGACTGATGAATTTAAGCAACACCCATGTGTTTGCGTGTAACCTTGAGGAAGGCCCACAGGCTGAAATGCGTTGTTCCACATGCGAAACGTGACCTCCACGCCGGCTGTGGACACAAGCAGCAGGAGACGAGAAGTAGCTCCACGCGGCACACAGATTCCCCTGAGCCATTGGTTAGAGCCTCGGCAAGTGACGCTCCAGCAGGAGGAAGGTGATCCCCTATATCATCAGCTGAAGGAGGAAAAACAGGATGCAGTGAAGCTCTACCACATAAGTAATCACCATCGGTAAGACCAGTAGTGAGGGACGCCACCACTGGATACCTACAAACATACTGTATCACTGCTCAGTACTGACTGTTGAGGGGACGCATGATGCAGCTAGTCATATGGAGGGTCTCCCCTTAGCAAGGGCAGACCAAGACCCCTCACCTTATCTGTCCCACTGTACCTCCATAAGACTCATAACGCACATACAGGAGGACAGTGTGTGAAGTATATACAGAGACTTACCAATAGCCATGCCATACATCAAGGCATAGGGATTTTTTAACACAAGTGGGATCACATATACACACCCAGAAGGTTGTCACGACTAGTGTTAAAGGGAAGACGTAGACACTGGGTGTTATACGGAAAGTGACACCCTAAAGGAGTCCACTTATGTAACCTACAACCAGGGTGGTTAACAAGGATGATATTTTGAACTGAGCCTACCATTGCCAGCTCAATTAATTTTAGAGCAATTGGCCATAGGTACACGTAGGTGCAGGTCTACCCTACGGAAAGAGGCACCCTAAAGGAGCCATCTGACTTTACTAATAAGAGCCATACACACAGAAACAATTGTCCATACTGTTTGTTTTTTATCATAATATTTTCATCTACTAAATAAATATATTTTATTAGATATATACCAACCCCCCTCGCCTCTCTTTCCAATTTTTCCTTATATGTAAAACTGAGTATTTAATACTGGGTATGGTTCGCATATAAACCTAGGTATTCAGACTTTAGGTTAGCGCTGGACATAACCTCCCTTTATCTGTCAGCTACCAAGTGTTAAATGCCCTTGTGGAGAGTTTTGAGTAGATGATCGTATGAGTGAGGGAAGGAAAAGCACATAAGGGAAGAGGGCCCTGCTCATGAGAGCTTACATTCTATAGGGGGGGAGACAGACAGGGGTGACACAGATAGGGTAAACAGTGAGGAAGAAGCATGTAAGCAGCAGGTTAGGATGAGAGCTGGAGGGCTTTGAATTAGTGAATCTTGAGAGCCCGTTTGAAGATTTGTAAAGTGGTGGACCCCTTCTGCTCTCCTGTGTACTCTGACTTCCCACCCATTCCCCTTTCCCCATGTCTGTACCCCTTCTGTTCTCCTGTGTACCCTGCTTTCCCACCTGTGCCCCCTGTTCCCCTCTCCCCATGTCTGTACCCCTTCTGCTCTCCTGTGTACTCTGACCTCCCACCAGTTCCCCTTTCCCCATGCCTGTACCCCTTCTGCTCTCCTGCGTACTCTGCCCTCCCACCTTTGCCCCCTGTTCCCTTCTCCCAATTTCTGTACCTCTTCTGCTCTCCTGTGTTCCCTGCCCTCCCACCTGAGCCCCGTTTTCCCCTCTCCCCATGTCTGTACCCCTTCTGCTCTCCCGTGTACCATGCCGTACCACCTGTGCCTCCTGTTTCCCTCTCCCCATGTCTGTACCCATTCTGCTCTTCTGTGTACTCTGCCCTTCCACCTCTGTGCCCCCTGCTCTCCTCTGTCATGTGTATTCTGCCCTCCCACCCCTGTTCCCCTTTGTCCATGGCTTTTACCCATTCTGCTCTCCTGTGTAGTCTCTCCCACCTCTGTGCCTCCAGTTCCCCTCTCCCTTTCTGTTCTTCTGTGCATTGTGCCCTCCCACCCCTGTGCTCCTTCTCCCCATTTCAATCTCAGTGCAAAATATGCCCTGCAGTGCGTTTTTACATGCTACAGACAGTGAGGCATAAATTGTGATGGGACCCAGAAACGGTCTAGTAGGACCCCAACTTTTTAAAGTGAGGGGTCCCTGGGACCCACATTTTTTTTCGCTTAGGGCGATCACGGAATTTTATACAAAATGTGACCTGCAAGAAATGAATTAGAAAGTGGGAAACCTTCCTGGGGCCTGATTAAGCATGGATCGCTACTGCAAATGCGGTAGCAATCGCTCACGCAGTTCTGCAAAATTATGCAAAAGTGTGCAATAGCAATGCCGCCGCAGCACAATATAAAGACGCCCACTTCCCTTTACTCACATCCGTAATACCTTGCAAGTGTGCAAAAATTATTTAGGCATTAAGTTTAATTTGCATAACTCATGTAAATGTTATTTAATTTTACCTGTGTATTTTATATTGTAATTTGAAGGTATAATGTTAATTTTGTTAGCTGTTTATCTCACTACTATTGCCATTGCATTTAGTGATATACAGGAATTATGATTTTCATGTGAAACTAGTACAAAACATGTGTGCAGTGTGATACAAGTGGAAGTCCATTTGGGGGGGGGGGGGTGACACCATGAGCTACCACACCAGGTGACACCAGCTCTAGTGACGTCTCTGGGTAGGGGCTGATTGGCCGGTACCTAATCTCCGTACACTTTATCTCCATCCAAGTCTTGGTAAATAGACACCACTGTCCCCTCCAGGGCCAGATTAAGGCTTGTGGGGGCCCCGGGGCAAGCAAGTTGTGGGGGGGCCATCAATAATATTGCCACAGCTCCACGCTTCAACTACTATGCCCCTTACCTTGTCTCTGGTCTCTCTGCTAACCAGCAAGGTCACAGCATACGACATCATGTCCGCTACACTGCTGGGAACCGAATGCTGGCAGAATATTGGACATGATCTAGTACATTGCCAGGGGCACACGCAGGATTTTGAGTAGGACATTAGAGAGAGAAGGAGGGAGGGAAAGATGAAGAGGGAGACAGAAAGAGAGTGAGGGGGGAGAGAGAGAGAGGGAGGGAGTGAGATATAGGCCCCCATTTATTAATGATCACAACTGCAATGCGATCTGTGTATGACATTATCGCCCATGATTGCATTGCAATATGAGATCATAGCACCCAGATGTATCATCCGGCACATGCAATGTGCCCGGAGAGCTACGGGGGCTGCTGGGCATGTGCAGGCATGCTGACTGCACACGCACAGCCACCATTGCCAGGGAGGATTCCAGAGGAACCCTCTATCGGCTAATTGTGCACAGTGTAGCCCATAGGCAGGGACCAATATCTGGAATTCATCACATTCCAGATGTTGGTAAATTTGGCAGCAATGCATACCCCATAAAAACCTGTTGGGGATGTGGCTGCCTACGGGAATGGAGGTATTGCAGCAAATAGAGAGAGAGAGAGAGAGAGAAGGAGGGAGAAGGATAGGAGGAAAGAGAGAAAGGGAGGGAAAGAAAGGAAGAGAGAGACAGATAGAGGGAGGAAGGGACAGAGCACATACACACTAACCTGTTTCAGACATTCAGCGTCATGCAGGAAGCTTCTGTTCTGATGGGGCGGGCAATTCATGACATTAGGCTCCACCCCTACCCATACATCCATGAATTGCGGCATTATGTCTGTGAGGGGGCGGGGCTCCCATCGTCAGCTAGCAGCCACGCTCCATCAGTGACTGTGCTGCCTGTCACTGCCACTGCTTCTGTTTGCTAGTTGGCCAGGGAGGGTCTAGAGTGGCCCTGAATGTATATGGCAATGTGGGGGCCCCTGGACGACCGCCCCGTCCGCCTCGCCTATAATCCGGCCCTGGTCCCCTCTCACAGTCCACACTGCTCTCACTCATATGTCTCAGTGCCTCGCTGACTAGACTGTATTCGTCTCACCATCTCACACTATCCCCAAAAAACAGCTCACACTGCCCTCATAAACTGTCCCCACTCACAGCTCCCCACTCATAGCTCACTGCTCCATTCCCGATCACTCCGACCAAAGCCCCCTTCACACCGACAATACACTAACCTGCGCACTGTAACACAAGGAGGATGCCAGCAGGAGAGGAGAAAACACCAGACAGCTGTCCTCCATAGTATGCACCTGGTTGGGTGGAGGCTGAGAACTAAAATTGACAGTGGGAGCCTCCCAGTGATCCTCTTCCAGTTCCAGTCTACTTGCTCTTAAAATGGCTCCCCTGCGTCCTCACTCAAACCACCTACTCCTTCCCTACAGTCAGCACAGCCAGTATTAGACACTGAGCTGGTGCTGGCTCTCATGCAGCAGAGACACTGGGGACACCCCCTTGACTTGGGGGAGGGACACATCTCAAATGGCCCAGCGGGAACTCTCCCAAGCTCCCAGTGGGCCAATCTGCCCCTGATGGAGCCACTAATAGTGCAGTACTGTACAGGGAATATTTCTCATTGATATAATTCCCTTTGAAGCTTATGGCACATTTCAAATCCCTAACACACAAGCACACACACACATACTCGGGTAGCCAATTCTACTAGTAGTACGTTTTTGGGGGATGTAGTTTATAGACAGGCGGACTAAATACTGCCAGTCTATATCACGACAGCAGAAGCCAGACAAGGGACTTAAGATAGGCGTCAAAATACCGACGCCTATCTTAATCCCGATGCCGGAATACTGAAGGATGCCAGACCAATCGAGGCAAGCCCGGCCATCCTTAGCGCTTAGCTGCAGGGGGAGTTAGGTACCTCCCTGGAAGCGTTAGGGTTAGGCTAGGGGAAAGAGGGGTTAGGGTTAGGCGTCCCTGGGGGGAGGTTAGGGTTAGGCGCCCACCCAGGGGGGTAAGGTTTAGCGTGCAGGTTTATGCACCACCCCACGTGTTAGGTTTAGGCACCACCCCAAGAGTTTTATGGTTAGGCACTGCTAAGGGAGGGTTAGGGGGAGAGAAGGGTAGGGTTAGGGTACTTACATGCTCCATCGGACGTCCGGCGTCGGCATTTCTTCCCGGCGGCTATTGAAGCCCACAAAAATATAGGGAGAACATACAATCTTCACACAAACAGGGTCCTGGTCAAGAATAGAACCCATAACATGTGAGTCCTATGAGGCACTATGCAGATGAAGGCAACATTTTAGGTGATACTTTCCCTTATATGTGTAACATGCATCATATGTATTTGCTTCTGCACTGGTATTTACAATGCTGTAATCATACACATTTTCACCATATGTCAAGGTTATTTTCACATGCACAGCCAGCTCGCGTTGCCTCATTGTGTAAGCTGGTTTGTGTTAAATTCCTTTGAGAAGAGTAGAATGCAAATCAGTCAGGACTCAGGAGTAATCAGTATAATGTTTGCAAGGCCCACTCAAGACAGAATTGTAGGGAAAATTCTAAAGATGCATCCTGCAGTACCTTTATTCACATATTCTCTGTCGAACATATGGCAAGAGCAAGTTATCTAGTAACTTGAAAAAAAAATAAAAAAATTTCACAGTACTGTAGCATAATCAGAGTTTGTGCTAGACTGCACACCCTAATATTAAATATAATAAAAGGTGCTACCATGCTGAGACTTAATGTGTACAGCAGGCAGTGAGCAAAGGCTTTATACTGGCAAAAATACCAAATAGTTGGTGCAACAAAAGAGTTAAACATTATCCTGGTCTCCTCACAGGGCATTCTCCCTTGTCCAAATGGCTGTGCGAATGGGCCATGTCATTTTCAGTGATCCAAAATTCAATGATCCTTCTTTATGGACTCTTTTCAGCTGCATTATTACTACTGAGCAAAATACAGCTCAGACAGAAAGGCACCACAGACTGGCTGCCTATGTCACTCTACCCAAAGAATGTTAGATCGATCATGCTTTCCAAAAATTATTATATTGACAGGTCTGAGGTCTAGCTGTCAGTAATGCAGCTTTACGGTGTTTCTTCACATTTTTTTTTACTTTCAGCATGCAGCTTGTGCAATGCTGCAGAAATTCAGTGACACACCAAAGGCAGCTCCAACTTTACAGTTGATCTAAGTATTCTTCATACAAACACATATATAAATACATGCACAGTAAATATATTATATATATTATATATATATTATATATATATTAGGGGTGTGCACCGGCCACTTTTCGTGTTTGTGTTTTGGTTTTGGATCTGGATCTTTCTTCGTGTTTTGGATCTGGATTGGTTTTGCCAAAGACACCCTTCCGTGTTTTGGGCTCTGGGTTTTGTGTTTTGGATCTGTATTTTTTTTAAAAAAGCATAAAAACTGCTAAAATCACAGAATGTGTTGGTGTTTCTGCTCCTATGCTATTATTAACCTCAATAACCTTAATTTCCACTCATTTCCAGTCTATTCTGAACACCTCACACCTCACAATAGTGTTTTTATATCCAAAAGGTTGCACCGAGGTAGCTGGATGACTATGCTAAGCGACACGAGTGGGCGGCACAAACACGTGACCCATCTAGGAGTGATACTGCAGTGGCAGACAGGATGGCAGTTTGAAAAACTAGGCCCCAAACTGTACATAATGCAAAGAAAAAAAAGAGGTGCAAGATAGAACTGTTCTTGGGCCCTCCCACCCACCCTTATGTTGTATAAACAGGACATGCACACTTTAACAAAGCAATCATTTCAGCGCCAGGGTCTGCCACACAACTCTGGCTGAAATGATTGGTTCGTTTGGGCCCCCACTAAACAAGCTGGCAATTAATCTGTCCCTGCACAAACTGGCTCTACGGAGGCAAGATGTCGTCCTCATCCTCCTCATCCACAGATTCCTCACCCTCTTCAGTGTTGTGTACATCCTCATCCTCACAGAGTATTAACTCGTCCCCACTGGAATCCACCACCACAGGTCCCTCTGTACGTTCTGGAGGCTGGTCTCCCTGGAAGAGTTGATAATTCATTTTTATGAACATCATCTTCTCCACATTTTGTGGAAGCAACCTCCTACGCCATTCGCTGACAAGGTTCCCGGCTGCACTGAACACTCTTTCGGAGTACACACTGGAGGGGGGGCAACTCAGGTAAAATAGAGCCAGTTTGTACAAGGGCCTCCAAATTGCCTCTTTTTCCTGCCAGTACAGATATGGACTGTCTGACATGCCTACTTGGATGCTGTCACCGATGTAATCCTCCACCATTCTGTCAATGGTAACAGTATCATATGCAGTGACAGTAGACATGTCAGAAATTGTTGCCAGGTCCTTCAGTCCGGACCAGATGTCCAAACTTGGTCCTGCCTGCCCTGCATCACCGCCAGCGGGTTGCTTAGGATACCTAAGTTTTTTCCTGGCAGCCCCAGTTGCGGGAGAAAATTAAGAAGGAGCTATTGACGTGTCACGTTCCGCTTCAGCTGACAGTGTTTTCACCAGCAGGTCTTTGCACCTCTGCAGGCTTGTGTCGGCTGGAAAGAGAGACACCACATAGGCTTTAAACCTAGGATCGAGCACGGTGGCCAAAATATAGTGGTCTGATTTCAACAGATTGACCACCCTGGAATCCTGGCAAAGCGAATGAAGGGCTTCATCCACAAGTCCCACATGCCGAGCGGAATCGCTCCGTCTTAGCTCCTCCTTCACTTTCTCCAGCTGCTTCTGCAAAAGCCTGATGAGGGGAATGACCTGACTCAAGCTGGCAGTGTCTGAACTGACTTCACGTGTGGCAAGTTCAAAGGGCTGGAGAACCTTGCACAACACGGAAATCATTCTCCACTGCGCTTGAGTCAGGTGCATACCCCTTCCTTTGCCTATGTCATAGGTGGATGTATAGGCTTGAATGGCCTTTTGCTGCTCCTCCATCCTCTGAAGCATATAGAGGGTTGAGCTCCACCGCGTCACAACCTCTTGCTTCAGGTGATGGCGGGGCAGGTTCAAGAGTGTTTGCTGGCGCTCCAGTCTTTGGCACGCAGTCGCTGAATGGCGAAAGTGGCCAGAAATTTTTCGGGCCACCCAAAGCGTCTCCTGCACGCCCCAGTCGCTTTTCAGAAAATTCTGCACCATCATGTTTATTGTGTGAGCAAAACATGGGACGTGCTGGAATTTGCCCAGATGTAATGCCCGCACAATATTGGTGGCGTTGTCAGATATCACAAATCCCCAGGAGAGTCTAAGTGGGGTAAGCCACTGGGCGATGATTTCCCTCAGTTTCTCTAAGAGGTTGTCGGCGGTGTGCCTCTTACTGAAACCGGTGATACACAGCGTAGCCTGCCTTGGAACGAGCTGGCGATTCTGAGATGCTGCTACTGGTGACGCTGCTGCTGTTGCTGCGTAAGGTGATACATCTACCCAGTGGGCTATCACAGTCATATAGTCCTTAGTCTGCCCTGTTCCACTTGTCCACATGTCCGTGGTTAAGTGGACATTGGGTACAACGGCATTTTTCAGGATACTGAGGACACGTCTCGGTATCGCCTGCCTAGTGAAGTGGAACCTAGACGGGATTTGGAACCGGGGACACACTACCTCCATCAATTGTCTAAATCCCACTGCACTAATGGCGGATACCGGATGCACGTCTAACACCAACATAGCAGTCAAGGCCTCAGTTATACGTTTTGCTTCAGGATGACTGCTGTCGTACTTCATCCTCCTCGCTAAAGACTGTTGGAGGGTCAATTGTTTAGTAAAAGTAGTGGTGTTCCTACTTCCTCTCTGGGATGATGAACGACTCCCAGCAGCAGCAACAGCAGCAGCGGCAGCAGGAGGCGTAGCAATGCAGGATCCTCCGGAGGAATCCCGGATAGGAGAGTCAGTCATGCCAGTGACATGGCCTGCAGGACTACTTCCGATCCTGACTAAGGAGGAAATTGACGAGGAGGGAGTTGATGGTGTGGTTTGCAGGCGCTTGGATACCACAGGACAATGGGATTTAGGTGTCCCTGGACTGCTTACGGTCTTAGCCAAAGTTTCTGAACTTGACAGTAACTTTTTATGAACGCGCTGCAGGTGCCGTATAAGGGAGGATGTTCCTAGGTGGTTAACGTCCCTACCCCTACTTATTTCACCTTTACATATGGCAGGACAGTTGTTGTCCGGATTTGGATAGAAATATTGCCAGACCAAAGAGGTGGAATGTTTGGTCTTCTGCCCAGGCATGACCGTGATGGCTTTTTTCATCCCACGGACAACAACTGTCTCCCCCGGAGCCTGATTTAAACAAACCACATCACCATCAGAATCCTCCTCGCCAACTTCCTCCTCAGCGCCAGCTACACCAGTATCCTCATCCTGTTGTACTTCAACAGTGACATCTTCAATTTGCATATCAGCAAGTGCACTGTGGGTGCTCCTTTCAGCACTTGCAGGGGGCATGCAAATGGTGGAAAGAGCCACCTCTTCCCGTCCAGTGCTGGGAAGGTCAGGCATCGCAACCGCCACCACACTTGGACTCTCCTTGGGGATTTGTGATATCTTCTTAGAACGCACAGTTCTTTGCTGTGCTTTTGCCAGCTTAACTCATTTGATTTTTTTAGCGGGAGGAGGGCTTCCATCATCATGTGAAGCTGAACCACTAGTCATGAACATACTAGTCATACTAGTATGACACACACTAGTCATAGGGAAAGACCTTAGCCGTTCCTTGCCACTCCGTGTCATAAATGGCATATTGGCAAGTTTACGTTTCTCTTCAGATGATTTAAATGTTTTTTTTTAAGGTCATTTTCCTGAACTTTGTCATTTGGGATTGTATGTGGCCTCTACTATGACAATGGGCATCGGCCTTGGCAGACGACGTTGATGGCATGTTATCGTCTATGTCATGACTAGTGGCAGCAGCTTCAGCACTAGGAGGAAGTGGTTCTTGATCTTTCCCTATTTTATTTTTATCGGAGAAAGTTTGGTCCTCCATTTATGTTATATCGATTTGATATATACGTGCGGCTAAGGCGCACACAAACACAGAAAATATTTTTTTATTTTTGCTGGAGAGTAGTGCACTTTGTGGGTTACACCACCCTTTAAGAAATGAGCCAGCCAGCTTTTTACTTATGGGACACAGGCGCACGCTTGGCGCTGCTCCTTTGTTGATACACGTGCAGCCACAGTGCACACAATTCACAAACACAGAAAATATTTTTTATTTTGTTTGTAGTGTAGTTTGGGGGTTACAGCTCCCTGTATCGGTCAAGCCAGCCGGCCCTTTACTTATGACACAGGCGCACGCTTGGCACTACTTTGTTGATGCACGTGCGGCTACTGCGCACACAATTCACAAACACAGAAAATATTTTTTTATTTGGTTTGGAGTGTACTTTGGGGGGTTACAGCACCCTTTAACGGACAAGTCAGCCGGCCCTTTACTTATGGGACACAGGCGCACGCTTGGCGCTGCTCCTTTGTTGATACACGTGCAGCCACAGTGCACACAATTCACAAACACAGAAAATATTTTTTTATTTTGTTTGTAGTGTAGTTTGGGGGTTACAGCTCCCTTTAACGGTCAAGCCAGCCGGCCCTTTACTTATGACACAGGCGCACGCTTGGTACTACTTTGTTGATGCACGTGCGGCTACTGTGCACACAATTCACAAACACAGAAAATATTTTTTTATTTGGTTTGGAGTGTACTTTGGGGGGTTACAGCACCCTTTAACGGTCAAGCCAGCCGGCCCTTTACTTATGACACAGGCGCACGCTTGGCGCTACTTTGTTGATGCACGTGCGGCTACTGCGCACACAATACACAAACACAGAAAATATTTTTTTATTTGGTTTGGAGTGTACTTTGGGGGTTACAGCACCCTTTAACGGACAAGTCAGCCGGCCCTTTACTTATGGGACACAGGCGCACGCTTGGCGCTGCTCCTTTGTTGATGCACGTGCAGCCACAGTGCACACAATTCACAAACACAGAAAATATATATTTTTTTTGTTTGGAGTGTACTTTGGGGGTTACAGCACCCTTTAAGGTCAAGCCAGCCGGCCCTTTACTAATGGGACACAGGCGCATGCTTGGCGCTGCTCCTTTGTTGATGCACGTGCAGCCACAGTGCACACAATTCACAAACACAGAAAAAATATTGTTTTTTTTAGCACGGACAGAGCACCCCCTGGACAACACTACAGCACCCCTTTAGGACTGGGACACTGCACAGGACTTTGGAGTGGACACAGCCCCTATGGACAACTGACTGCACAACACAGTCCAGCCAGCCCCTATGGACTTTGAAGTAGTGGACACAGCCCCTATGGACAACAGCAGCACAGCACAGCAAAAACACTACACTGCACTGCACTACACTACACTACACTACACAGCCCAGCCAGCCCTAACTCCCACCCTCCCTCTTCACTGTCCACAGCCTAGTGAGAAAATGGCGCCGACGCGGGTACCTTATATAGGATCCAAAACCCGCGAGACCCAGAAGGCGGGATGATGACGTTTTGCCTCGATTTCAGATCCGAGTCAGGCGGGAAAAGTCGAGCCTGACTTGGATCGGCCTCGGATCGGGGGGGCTCGGGGGGGTTCGGATTTCAGAAATCCGAACCCGCTCACCCCTAATAAATATATATATATATATATATATATATATATATAGTCACAGAAATATCTCTATCTATCTCTATAATACTATAATCTATCTATTAGCTTTGTGTGTTTAGCACTTTAAACTCATAGAGCAAAACTGCATAAAAACATTTTTGCATGTAGCTCTCCTTTAAACACTTACCTGTAAGGAAGGTCATCCTGCTGCAGCTCGAGACACATCGACATTGGAGAGCTTGTAAATTTCATAAGGGAGTCCAAATTTACAGAGGTTTCTGCATCAATTTGAGCCTTCATGTCAGCGTGGAAGAAAGAAGTATTGATTTCTGTCTTAAATTCTAAAACAATGCCGGCTCTGGGATTAAAAAAGAAAAAAATCTAGTTAGCAATGACCAAGTACAGTTCTAATTATATCAGCTTGTTTAATATAATTGTAAGAATTGTAAGGTAAAATATATTATATTATAAGAACGTATTGCCATCCATTTGTTATAGGCATTACTAAAACAAATAATAGGCAAAAGGTAAAAGCATTTTTTTGTTATTATTTTACTGAATTCCATTAGTTTACAGTTTTTATACCAGTAAAACTCAATCGCATAGCAACTATATTATTATTTTATGATTCCGGATAATTCCTCACTTAACATCCATGTAATGTCATTGAGTTGGTTGTCTTATTAGGCACACGACTTATGGATCACAGAACAAAAGATAATAGTGTATCAGTGGGTGGCAGCAATTCTGACAGAAAATAAAACCGGTAAGATGGAAGATTGGTACATAAGAACAATTGTGGAAAATGATGACGGCAGTTTGGTACTGGAAGAGAGGAAACCACATCATATAGAGAATCCACCACCTCTGGCGCTGTGCCCCTGTGCATGCATCGGCACTAGCGTGCACTCCCAGATAAGCACAATTTTTGTAGTCATGCCCAAATATTTTATACATTTGTTAGCGCTTGGTGATGTATAAACACATGTTCAGGCACATTTCCATATTGATCGGGTGCTTCTCTTTTTAAACATGTTTCATATCTCCCAGTGGTCCTACAGTATGCCTCAGTTATGCCCGATCCTAAGTCCAGACTGCTAATCGCTCAATTTATTTTTTAGTGCATTAGCAACAAGTTGTGCTAGTGACGGTTGTACTAAAGCATTATTCTGTTTGGCTGACCAAGATTGTTCTTGACTCTGATTATTGTGTTTCAGGTCTCACTGACTCCTTCCCTTGTCATCTCTATTTTATATATTTCCTAACCTTTTGCACCCATCATGCCTAGTTCTGTACAATTTGTGCTTCTGAACTTTTCCATGCCTTGTTCTAGTGGTGATCCACAGTAGGGGCATAGTCAGAACTTTGTGGGCCTCATAGCAATATTTAAGAGGGGCCCCCTGTCCCGATGCTTCTAGAGAGACACCTCTATGCAGCAGTTACTAATTGTATGCCCCATAGTAGTGCCCTAGTTAATGTTAGGCCCATAGTAGTGCCCTAGATGACATTATGTCACATTGTAAGGCTGCCAGTACACATTATGGCGCTCATTACCCCCAAATCACATTATGACATACACTGTCGGAAGTTCATATTATGTCGCAATACAGTGCTCCCTTTTTATATTATGCTACCTTATAGTGCCTCCAGTCACACTGTCACATTACAGTGCTCTCCAATTCAAATTATGCCACATTACAATGCCCCAGTTCATATTATACAACACTATAGTGCCTACACTTCATATTGTATCACATTACAGTGGCCCAGTTCATGTTAAGTAACATTATAGTACCCTCCAGTTTACATTACACCACAATACAATGAGCATTTCAGATTATGCCACATAACATTGTCCAGTTCAGATTATACCACACTTTAGTGGCTCCACTTCATATTGTGTCACATTACAATGAGCACATCAGATTTTCCCACATTACGTTGCATTCCAGTTCAGATTATGCAACATTACAGGGGCCTCCAGTTTAAATTATTCCACATTACAATGACCCTAATTCATGTTATGCCAAACTATAATTGCCTCCACTTCATATTGTGGGGCCTATTCGTCATTACATAATTATCACTAGTGATAACTATGTTTTAAACTCGCTGTAAGTTTAAAAAATATTTTGGAGGCATTCATCATGCCTCCCTAACAAAAGTATCACTTCCAAAAAGCTTCTCTTTTTGCGGAGTCAGCTTTTCGGAAAAGTGATACTTTTCACCTGCAGCTGAGGTAACCCCCACTCTATCCCCCCTCTCTTTCACCCCAGACACCCCAAATCGGCTGCCGGTGTCCATCCCAGCCCCCCTGCTGGCAGCAGCTGGGACTGGCTACTGAGACTGTGGTTCAGCACGCTCCTGCAGATTCTGTGGCAAAAGGCATGTGTCCACTGTCACCAGCTGACCAATGCTCCCAATGATATAAGGGCCATAGGGTGTCCGATCGAGCTCCCCCTGTGGTTGCCAGTGTCCGATTGGCTCCCCCAGCCATGGACGTCAGTGTCTGATTCGGCCAGAACTCTCCTCACCCCCATGGTT
The DNA here is from genome assembly GCA_031769625.1 of Taudactylus pleione. Taxonomy (NCBI): domain Eukaryota; kingdom Metazoa; phylum Chordata; class Amphibia; order Anura; family Myobatrachidae; genus Taudactylus; species Taudactylus pleione. The sequence continues at coordinate 14,171,970 of JAUIMM010000120.1, read as the reverse complement.
GCCAGTGTCCGATACAGCTCCCCCACTGCTCAGTAGCCACACAAGCTCTCCCCCAGTGCCCCTGCAGGTGAGCACAGGAGAACCTGAGGAGGAAGCCTGTGACAGCCCAGAGCCGCTGGAGGTAAGTAAACAGCGGGAGGGATCTGAATAGAGCCCTCTGTTACACAAGCTGCCATGTAAACGTCAGCTTGTGCATGGTATCAGATGCTGTACGCCATCTCAGGATGGCATACAGTATCACAAGTTCCGAAAAAAAAGCTTTTTCGGAACTTGGTGAATTTCATAATTTTTATGTCCCCATACTAAAGTATGGAGACTGTGGAAATTATCCGTGGAGAATTGTAAGCAGGAGATTTTTACAAAAGTCTGGGAAAATTTTAATTTTCACCCACTTTTGCAGAAATTAAGGGATGTATGAATAGACCCCAGTGTCACATTGCAATAAGCAGATCAGATTATGCCACATTACATTGAACTATGCCACATTATAGTGCCCCTTTCCATTATAACTAACCACTACACACACCTCCCAAATGTTTACCAGGCAAATCTTGGAAATTGGTATGCAACTATATAACCCCTAAGCCTCTGGGCCCCATAGCAATGGCACCTCTTATACCCACTATAGTTACACCAGTGACGTGCGGTGAGGTAAATGGCTGAGGAGGCACTGGCTAGTATCAGAGCCAGATTTATAGATATATATATATATATATATATATATATGAACCCGAGGATTCATGTGGGCATTATACAAAGGTGCAGCACTATATAGTGCTGAAAATTTGGTGAGTTATGATCAGGGGTGGTGCAGAAAATATTGACTGGGGAGGCAGTGTCTCACCTGACACTTTTTACACCAAAGTTTTGAAAAATGATAAAGAAAAAAATAGAGTATACCTAAGAATGTCAGGAAAGGCTCTGCAAAACTGCCCCACCTGACTGCACATCACTGAGTTATACCCATAATACACAGTGTTGTAGGTTTTTAAAACAAGTGCTAAATTACTTTTGAGCTTTAGCCATGTGCATGAAAGGACTAAAGTAGCCTTTATAAAACTTCCTTATATCCAGCCAGGCCCTTTTCTGGGCTTCTCCTTCATCAGAAGATAATGACACTATCAAGGAGATGTATTATTCAGCAATAATGTGCCGATAAAGCAGCTCTTACTTTGCCATTTATCAGGGAGCAATAGCACCAACATGTGTTAATATTTTAGCCTCCGGAGTAATGAACAAAGAGAAAACTCCTCATGCTGATGTGCTACATCAGAGCTCCTGTTGGACATTCATGAGATCTTGTATTACTGCGACATCTGATTGAGGGTAAACTGTACATACACAAGGAAGTCTGGAGCAGATGCAGGATTTGTAAGGTAATACACAGGGACTGCAAAATAAATCTCTGATTTCTTTATGGTCAGCCTTTGAATACGTTTTAGAAAAGCGGTAATATCCTTTTTACAGCGAAAAAGCCAAAAGAAGTTGATCGTAATTTGATACATGTACTCCTGTATTACTTAACTCTCCTTGGCCTTTTGCATGGGTGTTGAGAAATATAACAGAGTGACCTATGCATCTGCCAGCCTTTTATGTGGGGTACACACTTGGCCGACAGATCAGCCGTCCAGCCAACCGACTGACAGATTTGTGCCTGTGCATATGTGGTACACCAGAACCTGGGTATACCACCTGTGTAAGAGTACCCTAAGAAACATATATGTATATAGGTGTAAAAAGAATACAAAAGCCAATTCCAGTGGAAACATTGCCTGTCTGTTGTTTTTGTCATACTTACAGTGTTTCTCCTGTATGAAATTTAGCACCCTGTGGGGAGTGTCACTGTGTAAGAATTTGTATATAGTTTAACCCAATATTGTGGACAAAAATAGGTTTATTCTCTGCACCAAGAAAGAGAACCAAGGGACTGGAGGGAGGTTATAAAAAGCCCAGCTGCTGGACCATTGGTGAGTCAGCAGCAGGTCACATGACTCAGCACCTGCTGGACCCAGCTGCAGGTGGCTGAGTTGGACTGTTACATCAGTTACAGAGGTTGAAATGGCCATCAGTGGTCACCATCGATGGTAGAATAGCAAGTAGCCATCGATGGCTACAAACTATTCAATGGATGACCATTGATGGTTTCACCAACCGATGGTCATCCCTGTTTTGTGACAGACTAGCCTGTGGGCCAATCAGTTCCTGGGGGCGGGACTTCACTGGTGCCAGGGGTGGAGCTATGCTCAGAGTCCTGGCACCTTGTAAGAAAAAAAAAAAATTCAGTTATGTTTATAAATTGATGGTGGGAAGCCATCTGGTTCTGCCCTATCGATGGCAAAAGTAATTCAACATCAGCCATAAGCCATCGATGGCCTTCCCTATACAGAGGGTCCTGAGGAACTGGTGAGGTAGGAGCAGCAGCTGCGCTACGGGTGCTGCCTGTGAGAGAGGCAGTACAGGACAGCGACAGCTGACCAATAGGACAGGAGCACCAGGGGAAGAGCCAGCTCAGAAGGAGGTGATTCCTCAATGATAGATTGTCACCACAGGAGAGCCACATGCATCTGGAGAGGTTTGTAACTTCACACCACACACAGCACACACCTACTTCCTGCACTTCTAGCTGAATGAATATAGGGCCTGATTCAGAGCCGCTCGCTATTTGCGGTCGTTCGTTCTAAAACAAGGGGTGGCTATTCAAATGAACCGTTCGCTAATTGTGGTCTGTTCACGCCTCTAAGTCTGAACGAGCGAGCAAAACTTGCGGTTGTAATTTTGAAAAATACGCCCCCTGGCCGCTCGCATCCTACGTCATGTCCGCTATTTATTAGATTAATCGAGCACATCGAACAGCGTATGAACTGCTCGCTATTCTTGTGGCTGGTTTTTTCAACCGCTATTTTGCTATCAGTTCGGGGAAAAAAAAACAAGTGACGTGGTCAATGACGCTGCTGTATTAATTATGCACTCCCTTAAAACGCCCGTTTTGACCTTTAAGCACACCTGCGATCTAATTCCACACCCCCGTTTTCAAGCACCTTCCCCTGTTACCACCCACATACGCCTCCTTCTGTCACTCAAAATAGCAGGCATTCGCTATATAGCGAACAAACGATTTTCGGCCGCACTGACTGGTTCGCGCATGCGTATTACAATCCGTACGCATGCGCAGATGTGCGAACATCGGTCAGAACGAACGAGCGGCCGCTTACGAGCGGCTCTGAATCAGGCCCATAGTTTCCTCTACTGATGTGATGTACAGGGTGCAGCCCCAGCCCTTCTAACTGTAAGATTGTGGTATACAGTGCTCATATTTACATGCCTGGTCAAAGCAACTCTAGTGAAGAGAGGCAGCTATAAACTGGGTAAGAAGTAGCTTTCAATTCTCCTTGCCACAGTAATCATACTGTATGTCTCCAGCTGGTAGCTAAATCCAGAGTTAGAAGGTGAACATTTTCTATGATATTTCAGATAATTAGTTATTAAGTCAAAGTAGGAAAGCGTCAACTGACATTTGTGTACCTACGAGCATCATACCTCTCCCAATACCCAGTAAAGGGTCAGCAGTATTCCTCAGCTTATCTGCAGCAGGGGAAACACAACCTAATTTGTCAGTACATAAGGAGTCTCACGTTTAACTCCAATTAACAAATTAAATGAAGGGGCCCCTCTTCGCTTAGAAGTAAATATATATGTATATACTGTATATCTAAGAACATTGGATGTATAATACTGTTCCTAGAGTTCTTTAAGGATAAATATCACAATGAACTTATTAGGTCATCTATCACCACCCAATGGACTAGAACTGTACATCTGGACTATAAATAGATATTTGTACATTGTAGAAAGGAGATTACAACAAATGGGTTTACTATTTGTGTAATAAACACTGTAACCAGTGCGAGTATTAGATGTTGCAACAAATGTTACGGTTATGGTTATGCTAGGAAAAGCCCATCCAGTGTTACTGTGTTTGCATAATAGTAAAGTTTTGCTAAACTAACCATTCATTCATCCTGCAAGCTTAAGTTCCAGTGTTCCTGCAAAAAAAGGTGTAATATTTCATGTAACCAACTGTTATGTGTGTTAATGTTTTCTGAGAAACTGTTATGGAAAGTGGCAAACAGGCTTGTTTCCAAATTAAGTGAAACTTAATCCTAAAACACCAGTGATTTCCTTTGTGTGTGGATAACCCTCATTACTTCTCTGAATAACCAAGTGGGGCATGAAATCTATCCTAACCTGGTAAGATTAGAATGCATCACACCACACTGTCGGGGTATCACAGATATAACATTTACCAATCGTCCAGACTGATAAATCTGGCCAAAGGAAGCAGTGTTAACTTAATTTTAGCTGCTTTTATTGGCCAGCATATGAATCGGGAGGTCGGTCGGTCATGTGTACACACCGGCAGATGTGAATGATATAACTGGAAGATACTGTACATTGCATCTGCTGTGCTGCACGGTCGATGCGATATATCTGTTCACAGATCTATCAAGTGTACACACAAGCCGATGTTTGGGATGATAAATCGTTTGTTGGCCGTATGAGATATATATATATATATATATATATAAAATATAATATGATATATATATATATAATATATATCGTCCGGTGACCAGGTCTCATCTATGTTGCTCTATATGTTATACAATTCTGGTAAACTAAGAATTGGGGTGTAACAATAAGTAATTTAGTCATACTTTCTGGAAGGACCAGTTGGCATCGGACCTAAAAACCTCCTGATGAATTTACCACCTTAAATAAGAACGGTGATAACTATTTCAGAGGACAAAACCAATTGAGTGATCGCTTTAGAACCAAACAACACAAGTGTATAAACCTTCAGTTTTCAACAACATTTGTATATAAATGAGTCATCCCCATGTCTCAGGAGAGGAGACTACACAAGAACATTGTGCAATGGTTAAAATATTTTTTCATAAAACAATTTCTATTTCTGCCTTCAATGACACTGGAGGTATCATTTTTAAAATTAGACTATAGTCAATTGTTGTAAAAATTTTCATAAAATTACCTACAGTATCTTTGAAAATTCATAGATTTGAGTGCTGGGTAATGGGTGGGAAATGCAAGTAAATGATAGGTGGATATGGGGATTCTGAATTCTTGCGGAGGGAGGACAACATGAATTACAGTGAAAGATGAGGGAGAGGGACAAGTATGACAGGTAGGAAAAGTATGTTAGGAGTCAACTGAATTACAGGGAAGGGCGATAAGGGAGAAGGCTGCTGGGGAGAAATAAACTGAGATGTATTATAGTGGCACAGATCGTGCATCTACACCTATTCCTACTTCGCCTTTTTACCAAAACAAAGCCGGAAGCAGTACTGATTAGATGTATAAACATCTCGCCTGTCAGAGTGGGGGAGTGAAAACTCCCCGCTCGGATGATCCAACCCTGAGCCCACAGCTCATCATCCTATGATGCGCTGTGTCTCACTTCCTGGCTGGCTCCACTGGGCATGCGCAAGATCTCCCATGTACAGTCTGGAGCCCAGCAGCCGCCGTGGCCTGGAACAGTGCTGTCACAGTTGAGGTGGCGCAACGACAGCTGCAGCTGTCGAAATTGATAACTCCAGCTGTTGGAATGCTCAGTGCCACTGACCATTCATACATTGTCTGGCTAATTGGCATGCTAGCTTGTAGATAGCAGCGCCGATAATGACGGGACCACCTGTCATTGAACACCCAATCCCACATTAATACACGGGGAGAAGCAGTATCAGCACACATAATGTGCGCTGGTACCATAAACCCGCATATAGCTGGATAATACATCTCTCCCTGAGTGTAGCGTGGAGTTTGAGAAATAATAATAGCCAGGGATCAGTTCACAATGGAGTTCGGTGGCAAATAAATGAGAGAGAGAGATGCAGACACATACACACACATCTTACCTCCCAAAGGGTTGAGAGGGAGAGTTAGGATACAGACTGACAGGTGTTGGTATCCTAACCCTGTCGGGATGCCAGTCCCGGGATTCTGACAGGTGTCGGAATTCCAGCACCGGCATTCTGAGCGCCGGAATGCTTGCGGTCGGCATTATGACTGCATCCCCTCCCAACTGTTCTGATTTTGGCATACTGCTCTATTACTAGCATGTACTATAGCAGCGGAGGGTGAGGTGTTTGTTGAATATTTTCTGAGAGTGCCTAGTACCCTGGAACTGTTATAAAACAAGAAGAAAGTCACATTGGCAAGGGCAGGCAAATAAGGGTAAAAGAACATGCAGAATTGAGAGAGTGGCTGAGGAAAACGTAGAAAGAAATAAAGTAAATCTGGAACAATCAAGAACTTGAAGAGAAAGGAAAACCGATAAGAAAGGTAATAAAGATAGGATTAAGGCAGATGAAAGACCTAGGGAGAAATGAGTGAGAAGGTCATAATAAAGGGACATTTGGTTTAGAAACAAAAGCCACTGTAGGTATAAGATAAATAGAAATTGTGTAACTCACAGGTTAGACAAATTAGCAAGATAATAAAATATATTTATTGCTTTTAACATTCTAAAAGGCTTTATGCAGATCCATGAAAAATAGAATGTATTCTTTTTTTCTATTCAGCTGCTTTTATAAGACGTCTGGAGATGAAAACAATTCTATAGACTTGTTCAGGCTGATATTCTCATTAGGGCAACTGTAGCAAGCATGAAATCTATGGTTAGATCAGGGGACAGTTTTAATTACAATATATAATTAGGGTTTTTCTGTGGTTTTACAGAAACAGCATCAGAAAGTGCTAAGTTATGAGGATCTCTCATCTGATCCCCAGCCTGTGCCTTTCTCGCAGTCTGTCAATATTATCCAATCTCTACCTTTTTCAATGATGTATTACAAAGATGTGGCATATTATTTAATAAGATAAAGCATCACGCAGAGACTGGCGAGTTAATGGGTTCACATTTAAGTTTCAATCTCGCAAAGATCATCTAAAACAGCATGTTAATTTACAACTCCTATCAATGTTATATATAGACCAGTATTTTTCAGCCCTTTCTCAGGATGCAGCAATGGTGCCCTCTTGTGGAAAACTGTAAGATGTAGATTTTATTTTATTTTGTCCCTATTCTTCCCTTGATAAACGTTGACATTGGCATTAAAAATATACTGTAGTTGATCTCAATCATTAATTTCAGTGACATTTAGCAAATATCTCACTGCAAATTAAACATATTTAATTTAACAGAGGGCTGATGCTGGTCAGTCTGCTGCATTACTGAAAGCAGAAACTTTCAGGAGAGACTTCCTTGTCAATATCTAATTAACAATGGACATTTCTACCAGCTACATCCTACTTGGTATTGATGTTCGTCTTTGATTGCTGGTCCCAAATGCTGACATCAATGTTGGCTGTAATGTCTAGTCCAAGTGCACCCTGGTACTGGAAGGTGGCATGCAGCCCAGATTGCAATGGTAACCACTGTAAAACAGAATGAAAAAACACTGCCATTAAAGTGTGATTACACTACAGTACTTTCACAGGTCATCACTCACACATATGGAAGCGTCAGTTGAGTAACCAGAAATTTTAGCTGCCTGCAGCTCTCCTCTTTCTGCTCAAAGAGGACTTCATAAGCCTTGTGGTAATGACAGTCACAGAGGAGGGAGCTCACCAAGTGGCATAGGTGGCAGCTATATAGCTTCCGACAGCTGCTACCTCTAATAATTACACCCCTGGGCATACTGTTAATGATTAGGGTCATCACCTCTGCATGATTTGTGCAACCAAAGCATGCAGAGAGAGACCTATTCATGAATGAGGTCAGCCATATAGTCATATAGTAATTGTCTGTCCCTTGACATGGGGGAGTTATATTAAGCAGTGAAAAGAGTGGAGAAGTGGACCAGTGGAGTTGTCCACAGCAACCAATCTGCTCCTACCTCTCATTTTTTAGAATGTACTTGACAAATGTTACCTCAAAGCTGATTGGATGCTGTGGGCACCTGCTCCACTGGTCCACTTCTACATGCTTTTAGACTGCTTGATACAGCTAATGTTACAGTGTCCATGGAATGTCTCTGGGCTGACATGTTTATACTGTAGTTTGGACCACATAAAAGTACAAGCTTTTCAGAGCAGCTCCTATTAGAATGGCATTTGGGTATTCGGATACCTCTTGAAAAATCTGTTGTAGTATATGCCACAACTCATTTGAAAATCCATTATGCAGCAATGAAAAAGCAGCACACAACATAAAATATAAAATGGAACATAGTGGAGTAGAGACAATTACATTTTAAAAAATATATAATTTTTTTAGAATATAGTGTAAATTCTGTTTTCCAGAGTTACAATTTCAGATCACTGTTTGGGTTTCAGTAAAGAAAACCAAAATGCAGAGAATTCATACAGTGCTGACTGACAGTAATGTCTCTGCTATGTGCTAAGTGCCAGGAATATGAAAGCTTACTCCGATACTAGAGCTTTATTTGGCATGAAAACACTGCTTCTATGTGAGACAGCCTATAAAACACTGTGTAGATAAAGAGAAACTAAAAATGCACAGGGAATACAATTACTAGGAGATGAACTTTAAATACAGTTGTGTGCATGGGTCATGTGTTTATATCTTGCTTTCATTTGTGCATCTGTCTATGATTTAGAATGTGTAGGAGAATACTGTACATACACAGTGACTTGCAAAAGTATTCAGCTCCCCAAAAATACATCAAATTTGCCTGAATTACAAATTGCACATAGATTGTTCCAGACAGTATTTCTATTACAAACACGTAGGCACTTAAAGTACATTTTCAAAGTCATAATTCATTATTTGTCTTCAGATTATTTTTTTTTAAATAAATGCTGAAAAATTCTACTTGCATAAGTATTCAACCCCATATGCTGTGGAAGCTCCAAGTTAACACAGATGATTTTCCTAACAATTGACTTTCAATAAGCCTGTACCTGTAAAATCACTAAAAAAAGGACAGCTTTTATGCATTAAACAAACAATTCAAATAACATAATGTGAATCTAAATGAAAACTGTGAAAATGAAGATCACAGAGCATTCAAAGCAATATGTGCAAATGTCATTTGTAATACAGACAAATCTGCTGACTTTTTAGGGGATTAAATAGTTTTGCAAGACACTGCTTGCTAATAAATTTACACAGGAGTTACTGCTGCATAAGATGACTCTAACTCTAAGCACTACTCATGCTCCCCACAGTACAATGTTGTACTGTATCTGTAGCTGTCCCAAGTTGTATTGAAATTCTCTGAGCACCTACATGGCTGTCACTTGTGTGAGCAGAGTTATCCCAAATAAGTGACAGTTATTTTTATGACATGTATACAGATGTGTCCTCGCACATCTTTGCTGCAGTCGACCCAAACAGCCCCTCTCAGTGGGCCACGTCCCGTGAGACTTTGCTAGCGCCAGTCATCTTATTTTCTGAAAATGCGTCTACTGTAAGCCACAATGCAATGCCACTAGGATGCACCAGGAGACTGTGCTGAGTAATTTGATATGCAACACTTGTATATCTGTGTGCGACTGAGACTCTGAACTAGCATACAAAATGCTACAATGCAACGATCGCAACTTTTTTTACGCCAAGTTCCATTTACAGACTCAGCCGCACATGGATATGCATATGTTGCCTATGATATAGGCAAAAAAAGATGACCAACGCTAGCAGAGTTGCAAAGGACCTGGCGGCTCACACACGACAGGCATGTCACACTGTGTGGCGTGCTGAGCAAAAATTTTGTAGGACCTATCTGTAGACAGTAATTCACTGTGTCTGATGTATACAAGGTTTATAGTAGATAGCAATAGGAATACTGTACTATAGTATCTGTCAGAAGTGGAACTTGAAAGAGGCCCTACTTTTAACCAAAGGATCTGTAAAAACTGCAACCTGAATGAATAATAGCATTAGGTTTAGACAGTTTCTGGCTAATTATGTTGAAAGGCCACGGAGATGGTGGGTCCAATAGCCTGCTTGTGGAGGGGGGAGGGTGCACATAAAAAAAGAATGCATGTGCATATAAAAAAATGTGTATAATATAAACTTCAGCAACAATTTTCAAAAAATAGTACATTTCAAGAAACTTTTTTAGATTAGTGCTATTCTTAAAAAACGTATAAGAATCAAAGTGTTGGACACATGATGCTCAGTGGATTGACCATACCTGCAGATATTCCACAAACAGAATGTTTCCTTTGACCACACTTGTGGGTACGCCAGTGCTTGAAAACACTTTAGACATTAAATCCATGTAGCCTTGGAAAAACACCACTGGGCGCAGCTGGACATCAAACAAGATAGCGGACATCCCAACCATCGCTTCATCTCCACCATCTTCCGCTTCTTCATCTCCCATAAGAGATTCCAAGCCTTGAGCTTCAATGGATACCTTATGGAGATATGTAACACAATCAACTACTATAATTAGAAATTAACTTACACAATAAAACATATTCGTCAAGCGCCCCAGAGACGCAACTAAGGTAATAAATGGAAGAGATTTCACCTAGAACTTTCACTTCAATTACATACATACAATGTGAACATATATTTAATGACATAAGCAAGGTATACAAGGTATTTGCAGATATCATGGTCCAAATGTAACAGCCAGGCTGGTTTTGCTTTAACATTAATTGCTGCTTTAAATCTAGTGGCTCACTGGAATCATGCAGGTGCCTGCATGGGCCCATGACGGGATCCAGTCACATTATCGACATTTACCATGTTGACATTCATTATGTCAATGGCACTAGGGCAAGGGTTAGCGATAGGGATTAGGGGTAGGAATGGCCAGAAAATACTCACCAAAACCACCACCCTATCAGAGGTCAGCCCCAGAAATGACAGTTACTTGACCACAGGGACCTGGTAGCCACGCTGGAGCTGCTACAGCTGTCACGACCAGGTAAATGACCGCTGGAACCTTAGGGCAGCATTCTATCATGTCAACATGTCATTCATGTAGACATAATTAAAGTCGACATGGGCACTATCAACATGCTGCGTGCTGGCAATTTTGACCATGTCAACATTCTCATGGTGACCTGATGCATGTCGACACGATGCCTGAAGACCTAACATACCACACCCACCCGTGACTGTAATTAAAACTGTATTTATAAAATATATTTTTTAATTAGACTACCGCCAGGTATATTTGTACTCTCAGAATTTAATTTAGCATCAGATGATTTAATTAAATATTAAAGTAGTATATTTCCTAATGAAAAGGCGTTCTGACCTGCATTGCTTTAAGATGATGGCTGTGATCAAACAGTGTGATATCGGATATACTTCTCCTCAGTAGCCCAGATTCTGTGAACAAAAGGTCTAGACCATAGGTGGACGTCATCTCATTGGTTACTGGAAAACATTAATGAAAATACATGTTGGGTATTAGTTGGCTTTTCTAATCTGCAGACCTTTCTAGAGCTGTGTTAACTAATTTTTTTTCAGTAGGAGGACCTAGATTGTTTTTAAAAGAGGTCTATGTACCACATGATTGTGACTTTATTAAAGTAATAAAATACAATGTATGTTATAGTGGTTTGCTGGAAGGTTTTAAACAGAAACCAGTTGGCTGTGGACTGCCAACTCACCATCACTGTTCTAGAGCATCCAAGGTGTAATTTAAGTCATCCCTAAATATCTACTATACAGTAGGTCCTTCTGTTCTACTTTAAATTCATGTTGATTGACTGTATATTAGAGATGTGCGCCGACCCCTCATGTTTAGGTTTTGGATCTAGATCAACTTTCGTGTTTTCGCTCTGGTTTTGGAAAATCATCCTCACGTGTTTAGGATTTGGATCTGTATTTTTTTTTTTAAACAATTATAAAAACAGCAAAAATCACATAATTTGGGCCTGTTTTTGTTCCTACAGTATTATTAACCTCAGTAACACAGCGTGATCTGTGCAGTGCTTCTGTGTGTGTAAAAGTTAATAAGGGGTCCTGGTTGTGTAAAATACAGGGGGGAAAATTACGTAGGGGTCCCCTGTATTTTACACAACCAGCAATGGACTCTTTCCTGTGTGGAAGTAATGCCACAGTCAAGGGACACGCTTATATTGGTACCCCCGGCCGAAACATTCGGCATCCCTCGCTAGTTAGCCAAGGCCGGGGATTCCTGAGGAAGTGGGGAGCCCCTAAATCAAGGGGTCCCCCCTCCTGGGGACATCCCAGGCCCAGGCTGATAGGCCAGGGCTATGCCCGTCACCCCCGGTGGTGGTGGGTGTCAAGTTCATGGTATAAAAGTTAGAAAAAAATACTATTGTCTCTTACAGGGGGACTGCAGGTCCCAGCAAGCCTGCCCCATGTGCTGGTACTTGGAGAACCATAAGTTCCAGCATGCAGAGCATTAAGGGCCCGCTGGTGCCTGTAGCCCCTTGTAAAAGAAATAGTGTAAAAGAGACAGGACACAGACACCAAATATTGTATTATTTTATTACACATTCACACACACATTTACTCACAATACTTACCTTCACTCCCTGTAGCCATTCTATCCTCTTGTCCAGTAGCATCCATGATCACTGTAATTAAAAAATCCATACCTCACCTACCCCTTGTGTCAGGTCTTTGGTCCATTTAGGCATCCAGCGTATTCTTCCTAAAAAAAAAAAAATGCAAACCGCTGCACCCGTGGACTTATAAGTGAATTGTACGGTCACTACTACCCGAATGACCACTATCTGGAAGAATCTCCCTTTGTAAACAATGGGGAGAGTGTTCACTGGCTAAGAGAGCTGAGCCCCCTAGTTTTACACAAACAGGAATGGCTCAGGAGCCCAATACTGGTTGTGTAAAGTATGGGCGACCCCTACGTATTTCCCCTTACCTATTTACAACCAGGACCATCTCAGGAGCCTGGTGCTGGTTGTGTAAAATAAGGGGGACAACTACATAATTTTCCCCTGTATTTTACACAACCAGGACCGGCTCAAAAAAGCCCGGTACTGGTTGAGCCTTTGGGGGGACCCCACACATCTTTATATTTTTTTACATTTGTCTCATCCAACCAGCGGCCGCTAACAGGCCGCTAATTGGCTGAAAATGGCTGTCACTCATCTCTACTGTATATTGGCACTTAACCCAAGTTTTTCTTATGGAATAAAAAAATTAAAAAATGTGATATCAATGGGGAAGAGTAAATAGGAAACTGATTATATTCTCTTTAAGGGCCTTAATTGAAAAAGCCTAAGGCCCTCATTCAGAGCCGTACGCTCTGAGCAGAGCGCACGCTCTGAATGAGGGCCGGCCTCCATGAAAATGGAGCGTCCTTCTGGACGCTCGTATAGCTGTGGGTCACCACCCACAGGCTATACGAGCGTGCATTTTGATGGCCGCGATGGTCGAGACCATCGCGACCATCGAAATTGCGAGCCGGAGCCTGCGGTTGAGGTTTTCAACGGCAAGCTCCGGAGTGATTTTGGCTCTATCAGAGCCAAAATCACTCCCACTGACATCACTAGTGATGTCAGTGGGCCGGCTTCTGACGGGAGGCGTTCCCGTGGGAACGCCCCCGTCAGGGAGGCATGCCCCCGGCACGCCTACCAAAGGGGGCGTGCTGTCAATCAACATCGACAGCACGCCCCCTTTGATCAGAAACAACGAGCGAAGGACTTTCCTTCGCTCGTCGCGTCTGGCGCATGCGCACGACGGAGCTCCCTCCGTCGTGCGCATGCTCAGTCCATAACATCGACCCACTTGCGAGCGGACAGCCACTCGCGAGTGGGTCTGAATCAGGCCCTAAGTTTGCAGAGTCGATACTCACTTTACATGTAATTGTTTTTGTTTATATTTTGCACATTAAAAGTTTACTATTTGTCTTTTAATAACTTTATTTAATCTTACCTTTTAAATAGTTCATTTACTTTATTCTTGCTGTTAAGGCTTGAAGCGTGAAGTGCTACAATGAGGGGAAGGTGGGAATATAGGCCGGCCCAGGATTAGTGTGGCAGCAGATAATATAAAGCTGTGCCTAAACAATACCTTTATTCAATGAGGCCCATAAATATTATTCAAGATCAATAGAACATGTTATTGTTTTTTTGCAATTAATTTTAAAGAAAGTACAAAGTTTGCTGTTGATATACTCAAAGTAGGAGAGGACATACAAACAGGCAGTAGTATCATAACTTAGATTCATATATTATATATTGGCAAGGAGAAGGCTGTACTTTTAACCAGCTCTATGCTCTACCTCCCATATAACCAGCTTTCCACACATATGTGTTTTCACTCATCTTTGCTACAGTAGTTGCAAAACAGCCCCTCTTGGTGCACCTGGTCTTGTGAGACTCTGCTAGCGCCAGGTGTCTTTTTTGTGTCTTTTTGCCGATGCACCAGGAGACGGCGCTGATTAATTTGATATATGACTTTGTGTGACTGAATCTCAGAATCATCCAGCTAAGTGTTACGATGCAGTGACCACAGCTTTTTCCACACCACGTTCCGTTTACAGACTCAGTTGCACACAGACATACTGTACAAGTGTCTCAAATATCAGATTAATTAGCGCAGTCTCCTGGTACTTCGTAGTTGCATCATATTGTGACTTAGATGCATTTTCACAAATAAAAGATGCCCAATGCTAGCAGAGTTGTACGGTATCTGGCGGCTCACTCACACCAGGCATATTGCGCTGCATGGCATTTTGAGGCAAGACGATCAAGAACACATTTCTACGTAAAAAAAAAGTAAAAGACCTTGGTAAAGTACAATGTACAGTATTACCAAGTTTCAGCACTCAGAAGAAGGGGTTGTTTTGAAGGGGTGTAGTCATAAGGACAAAATTTACAATGTTACAATGTTGATAGTTATGTCAACATCGTAAAATTTTGACAAGCAAAACATCAACATGTATGTCCACAACTGAAATGTAAAAATGTAAAATCCCGGCATTCTCAGGATGGGAGGGTTTGGGTTAGGCATTAAGGGAAGGTTAGGGTTAGGTACTAGTGGGAGGGTTAGGGGTAGGTATTAGGGATAGGGGGAGAATATTCAAAGAGACGCCGTTCGGCACATCTCTCCACCTGAACTGCTCCTGAAGCGAACGCCGGGTCCTGGAAGCTGCCATTAAAGTGTTTGCAGCCATGGGGACAAGGTAAGTGATTGCAAGACCTCCAGAGATTGTGTGTTGACATTCTATCATATCGACATTTAAGCAGTGTGTGCATTATAAACATAGTGAATTTCGTCATGATGAAAGTCCACCTAGTACACACCCGTTTTGAAGGGGGTACGCTAAATATCCCGATGCAGGGAATTCCGGTGCTCAGAAAACCGGTGCTGGAATCTTGACCGTCGACATCCCAAAGGTAAGTAGCGTGGTTGGGGGAAGAATTAGGGTTAGGCACTAGGGGGAGGGTTAGGCACTAGTGGGGGGGAGGTTAGGTTTAGGCACCAGGGGTGGAGGTTAGGTTCAGACACCGGGGAGGGAGAGTTAGGATAACTACTTACAAGTGTCGGTATCCTAACCCTGCCAGGAAGCCAGCATTGGGATTTTGACCGCAGGGATCCCAAGCAGTGCGTATATACAGGGTTTTGAGCCGGGCACATGCCCTGGGCGCTTTCGGAGCCGGACCATGACGTCTTCCCCTATAGTGCCAAGCGGGACCAGAGGAGTGGATGGTGGCGGGCGCAGGAGCGAGGATACGGGTAAGTATAAATAGGTGTGTCTGTGTGTTTTATGCGTACGGGGCACTACTAATTGGGGCACTGCATAAGTGACACTGCAGAAGGGGCAGTACTGGGGACACTGTATATAATGTGCACTACAACAGAGGGCATTCCATAAGGGACACTGCTAATGGGGGCACTGCATAATGTGCACTACAACAGGGGGCACTGCATAAAGGGCACTACGACTGGAGGCACTGCTTAATGGGCACTACTACAGGGAGCATTGCATAAGGGACACTGCTACTGGGGACATTGCTTAAGTAGCACTACTTCAGTGGGCATTGCATGAGAGACACTACTATTAGGAGCATTGCATAAGGGGCAGTACTACTGGCTGCACTGCATGAGGGGCACTACTACTGGGGGGCATTAAGGTGCATATGGAATGGAAAGGAATCTTCCTAGAATGCCAAGAATCAGTGGTGTGTTATGTTGATATGCCCCTATTTTTCAGTGACCACCGGCATTCCCACATAGTAGGGGGGGCTCAATTTTTCATCTTGCCCTGGGCTACAAATACCCTAGTTACGCCACTGATCCCAAGCGCTGGCATTCTGTACTCATCCCTTTTGAAGATCTACTAGAATACCATGCACAACAAGGGCCTTTTCCAGAATAGGTGAAATATCTCAGTGCAGATAAATGATGAAGGACATAATTGGTGGTTACAAGCAGCGGACTGTCTTCACATTTTTTCAGTGATTGCGTCATCCTTCATGTCTCCATCTTCCACTGTTACCACACCACTAGTAGCTTCACAGAAATGCCAATCACCAACAGATGCTTTGTTATGTTCGTCTGATAATGCTGCTGCCTTATAGTAGCCACACACTTTTCCCCATCACCAACTACATTATTTCTCCACTACCTTATGTATCAATTGTCCCTTACACCTCTTAGATTATAAGCTCTTTTGGGCAGGGCAATCTTTAGGTTCTGTTTTATGTTACCATATGTTATATGTTCTCCGTCAATGTATAGCGCTATATAATATTTTTACAATTAAAAAAAACCATAATAATAGCTCAATACATATAGGCATGCACATTTCAGATTTTGTGTGCTGTGCGTCTGGGCACCTGTTATACCTAAACCGCACTTCCAAGCGTTGTCTGCAGTATTTGATACCTTAACATATTCTCATTCGTTTATTTAACAAAGTGCTTACCAGTTAAAGGTCCGGAAAACACAGTGGATCTGCCAGCTTGTGACATTGTCCAATAATCACTTAGGAGAGGGCTCTCCTCAAGCTTCCTACATAGCAAATGAAAATATCAGTTGAGAGTGTAATATATATATATATATATATATATATATATATATATATATATATATAATTTATATAGTCGCAATATTAGATCAAGGGGTGCCGTCTCCTAGGGTAAACAGTAGCACTTCTCTAGCAGCAGCTGTTTAATATCACACCAGTGCAGTACAAGTATCAGCAGCTAGTTTTATTTTGTAGTGCAAAATAATCAAGACATTAAAATAAATCCTGTTAAATTTTAAATAAGTCTATTCAGCACTTATGTCTACCTCTGTAAGGACTCACACAAAACATTTAAGTACAGCACGTACATTAAGTCATAGCAGTGTATCTCAACAGGTCTTGCTCCCCAGGTAGTGAGAGACTGATCAGAGAACCAGACACACTTTTTATCAGCCTCTCACAGGTTGTCTGGCAATCAAGGTTGCTCATTTCCTGGATAATTACCACACAGACTTTAAGGACCAGGGACATACATTCCATCAACAACTTCCCAAGTGCTTTTGTTACATCATCCCCCACCTGTTTTGGCCTGTGGGGCAGAACACTTGTCCCTAAAAACAAAAGATATGAGACAAAGCACCTGCATCAGCCAGTTGGCTTCCTGGCCTATGTTCTACCGAAAATTAAGTTTTGCAATGCCAGGAATCAATGTGTTATTCTCCCACTGCACTCTTTATTCTCAGACATTCATTTTAACAGGAGCATGACCAGTAATTAGCCTATATTTTCTTCCCAAAGGTAGTAACTGAGTGTTTCTAATGTCCAATTAAATGCCAATGTTTCTTTTTCGTCAAGGGCATACTTTCTCTCATGTAAATCCAGTTTCCAACTTAAATAAATAAGATGATGTGATTCACCATCTTTGTTCTCGAAGAGAACATCACCTATCCCTAAATCCAATGCATTTGTCTATCAACAAATTCCTTTTTAAAGTCAGGGGTCATCAAAACAGTTTAATTACACATCACTACCTTTAATGTCTGAAAAGCCTTTTCTTCCTCAAAATTCCACTTAATCATAACTTACTGTTTACCCTTGCTACGGTCAGTCAAAGGGACTGCAATTATGTAAAAATTGTTCACCCTCTGTAATAACGTGTTATTCCCAAGAAAGCTCTAACCTTCTTCTTATTTAGGGGTCATGACCTATTGTATTGTCTCAATTGGATTAAGTTGGGGCTTTATTAAACCTCTGCCTATGGTGTATCCAAGGTACTTCACCTTTTCCATCCCTGATCAAGACTTTTTATGGGTTGACTGTCAATCCTGCCTCATGGATGGAGTCCAACACTGCTTGTACCCTGGTCAGGGCCAAAACTAGGAGTTTTGTCACCTGGGGCAAGGCAGTAATTTGACACCACCCCATTATGCCATGTATAGTAATGTTCCTTACCCCAATATGCTACACACAGTAATGCCCCTTATACATAATGCCACATGCAGTAATGCTACTAATACATAATGCCACACAGTAATGTCCCTTATACAATATGCCACACACAGTAATGCCCCTTATACATTGTGCCACACAGTAATGCCCCTTATACATTATGCCACACAGTAATGTCCCTTATACAATATGCCACACACAGTAATGCCCCTTATACATTGTGCCACACAGTAATTCCCCTTATACGTTATGCCACACACAGTAATGCCACTCACACCATTATGGAACATACAGTAATGCCCCATACACCATTATGACTACCCACCCCACAGCCTCTCACCTGATCCCCCTCCTCACACAGCAGCCCAATAGGTGCATGCCTTGCAGCTAGCAGCCTGCAGTTCTTAGAGACACAGCACTGTCATTCTAATGAGCCGCCAGTCGCAAGCCAATTGAAGCTTGCAGACCTGCAACCACTGCTGATTGGCTGCCACTCTGAGCTCTGATGGGCTAACAACTGGCACCACAAGCGGCCATATTAGAATGACGGCAAGGGGCACTGTGTCTCTCAGGGCTGCTGGTGGCTGGCTGCAGGTGCGGTTGTGCTGTTTAAAATCCACACCTGCTGCCACCTGAGATGCGCATCCCCTTATATTTTTCACCCAGGGCACATGTCCCCTTAGCCTCCCCCCCCCCAGTAGTGGCCCTGCCCTGGGGAAGTGAGTCTGCCAATCAGAACTATAGATGAGTACATTATCGCGATAAGTAGCTGCATCCTCTCTATGGACCCTTAGAATTTTTGTAACTCAAATGGCAACATCTTATATTGGAATAGAAAAAGTTGCCTTTCCTTTTGCATTGCCTGTTAACAGCCAGTACCCTTTGGATTACTAGAATGCTGTTCTCAGCCTTTCAATGAGCTCATCCACACAAGAGATTGGGTAGGCATCAAACTTATACACACTATTCAATTTACATAAATCATTGCAGAAGCATAAGCTCCTGTTGGGTTTTGGAATGAATACAATGGGACCTGACCATTCATTTGTGATCTGTTCAGTTATACCTTACTCCCACATTTTTTTTTTACATTTCTTTAGACACTGATTCCCGGCTTTTGGTATTTATAGGGCTTTAGGTTAACCATAACCCCTGTTTCAGTGACTGATTCATGTTTATTGTTGTTTTACCAGGTATGTCAGAAAAAAGATATTCCATAGCCATATGCTGTTGACTAGTTGAGAGAGTTTTGAATATTGCTAATTTGGAAACCAAAAAGTACTGCGATTACTAGAGAGTCCAGTTTATCCTTCAAGTAAGGTTTTATAAGAGTTATATTGTAGATCTGTTCTGGCTTTCTTTTCCCAGGCGGGTACACTTTATAATTTGTTTCACCAATTTGTGCTATAATTTCAACTGGTCCTTGACATTTTGCCAAAAATTTACTTTCGTCCATGGGAACTAAAATAAGCACTTTGTCCCGAGTAGCAAAGGTGCGTAATTTGGAATTGTGATTGCACACCCTTTATATTGCCTGTTGGGCCTGTTCCAAGTGCTCTCTCACTATCAGCATGTAACCATAAGTTGAATAAGTTAATTTCTACAAGCAAATGTACCATTCAGAATCTGTTCATGTTATTTTTAGAGAATATGCAACTGTTAGATCAAACAGGATACAGTGGTGAGCTCATTTGAAACAGTTGATAACAGAAGTACCTTATATGGTGTGAGCAAACCACATGAGTGTGATCAGCAAAAAGAATGGTATATGAAGAGTTGTCTGAAGAAAGGTCGGAGAGAAAGGAAATCCATCAGAAGGAAGAATGGGGGATTCGTGTAAGGCATTGGAACGACATGCACCTGTGCTTAGATGTCTATAAGTGTGACCATCCATTATCGATATGAAGCAGACCTCCCATGAATGAAGATATGAAGAACATGTGTGACCACATATAAAAGTTGAGTATTGCTGCACCAATAGACTGTATTTCTACCTCTGTTTTGTTCTTTGATAATAAACTGCTGTTTGTTTATATAACCTTATAAATCTGGTTATGCATATCTTTACCCAATTACGTGATATTTCTTCACCGACAACCGTGCGTTATAGACTGTATCCCACTGGGGACACAGCACCACTGCAGCAATTTTTTCCCACGTCAATGAAACAAGTTTAATAACAGTTTGTCCCTCCCATTTCTTTTTTGCAATATCCAGCAATCCCCTTGGGTGTCTCCCATACAGCAAATGAAAAGGCGAGAACCCCCAGGAAGATTGCGGAACCTCTCAAGCAATAAATAGGGTTATAAATAATCCCAATATTTACCATTTTTATCCACCACTTTCTTTAGCATATTGGGCCCGATTCAGGCCCACTCGCTAGGATGCATTTGCATGCAGGCAGCTGATGTTTGCATTCTGCGTATGCATTGCAGTGCGTGTGCACGAACCAGACCAAGCGATCGGGAAGTGTTCGCTCGCTGCGCATAGACTGCCCAGCTGAGTGAGTGACAGGAAAAGCTGTTTGTGGGTGGTGACAGGGGTTGGTCTTTGAAAACAGGGGAGTGTAGATGTGAACAAAGGCGTGCCTGAGCATCTTAACATCATTTCAGAGGTGTGCATAAGATGCAGCAGAATTTTACACTGAAGTGCTCACAGTGCTTGAAGTAGGGTATGGTCAACCACAAGCTCTGCCTT
Organism: Taudactylus pleione; assembly: GCA_031769625.1. Classification (NCBI taxonomy): domain Eukaryota; kingdom Metazoa; phylum Chordata; class Amphibia; order Anura; family Myobatrachidae; genus Taudactylus; species Taudactylus pleione. The sequence continues at coordinate 14,150,911 of JAUIMM010000120.1, read as the reverse complement.
TTACTTTTTGAAGGTAGCGATGGCTGCATACACTTCCTGGAGATGACGTGCATAAGTGGGTATCTTAAGACAAGCTGGTGGGCATCTACATACACAGGGCGATCACACGACATAGTGGGTGTGCTAATGCCTTGCTGTGCGATCGCCTGCCTTGCTGTTAGTTAGCCAGATTTGCATAACACATCTAGCATGCGAATGCATCTAGCGAGCGGGTCTGAATCTGGCCCATTGTTTAGAGTTTTGTTAAACCTCTAAACTAAAACATCAGTCTGATGGTGATATGTGGAGTTCGTTAGATGATTCTTGACATAAATGTGGTACCATGATCAGTTAGTATATCCTTAGGTATTCCCACTCTGCTAAAGGTGTACTAGTTAACTAGCAATTGTCTTTGTTGATGTATTGCACAATTGTATCACTTCTGGGTATCTGGTAGAGTAATCCATAACCACTAAAATATACGGATGACCCTTGGCAAATTTTATTAGAAGCCCAACCAAATCCATAGCTATTCTGTTAAACAGGACCTCAATAATGGGCAATGGACTTCTGTAATGTGTCCTGGGAGCATGATACATACATCTTTATGGGAATACATATGGCAGAGTAGCAGTCGGCATGCAGAAGGCAGAAGACCGACAGCGGCATCCCGATGCTCAGAATCCTGACAGGGGCTCAGTAAGTATCCTATTCCTCCCCCTTCACCCCCCTTCCTGCATCCTAACCTTTCATGTTAGTGCCTAAACCTAACCCTCCCCCCTTGGTGTCTAAACCTAACCCTCCCCCTTAGTGCCTAACCCCAACCCCCCCAGTGGGCCCTAAACTTAACTTCCCCTCCCACAACCTAAACCTAATCCCCCTGTTATACTTACATTTGGGATGCCAGCTGTCAGGATTCCGGTGTCGGCATCTCAAGTGGCCACAGATCTAGATTCCCGCGCTGGGATTTTGACTGCCGGCATCTTAACTGCATCCCATATTTATGAACCCCTGACCAGAAACAATAGATACAAAATTCTCTCAAAGGTTTTTTCTAAAACCTCGATGTCCTTCAGTCACGTGACCATGAGCCAGGTCTAACACCGTTCTTCTATATGCCTTAAGATCTATAAATTGTTCCACGATATGTTTTTCTGTTTTGGACATTTGATACAACAAATATTTATGCACTGCAATGTGAGAGTATGACAACCTACTATCAGGCTCCATTGGGTTGCCATCAACCACTTTTACATTCTCTCTAGCCTTTACCAGAGTAGGGTCTTTTGACTGTCAACTGGTTCAACAACATTTTGTACATCAGTAGGGGGTACATAATTCTGCATTGAACTGCTGGTCTTGTCATTTTCTGACTCCCCAGTCATGCTTAGTAAAGGGAACATTTTAGATTTGGGGAAAATTGCCACTGCCACTGTATCAATTCAATTATTAAACAGGTCTGGGTCATTTACTTCTGTAACCAATTGAGTTTCCTGCTACTCGTTCTGGCACTCGCATCCAAAAGGGGCAGCTGTTGATGTTGATCGACAGCTCGCCCCTTTTGGTAGGCAGGTCTGGGGGGTGGCATGCCAAACGGAGGCGTTCCCGAAGGAATGCCTGCCGTTTGGGGCGGCCCCACTGACATCACGAGTGATGTCAGTGGTGAGCTTCCGGCTCACTGGGGCTTGCGGGAACGAGACCCTACCACAAGGGTCTCGTCGCAAGCCCGATGGTCATGACCATTGCGACCATCACCTGGCCGCTCACCTGGCCACTCGCAAAATCTGTGGGTGGTCACCCACAGCTATGCGAGTGGCCAGGAGGCCGGATTTAAAAAAACATGCGGCCGCCCTGATTCACAGCGAGCGCATGCTTTCTGCGTGCGGCTCTAAATCAGGCCCTGTGTCCCTTAGAAGGTGGTAATACAGAAATAAAATCCATTGAAATATGGGTCCAAGGGGCATCTGGCACAGGCAGGATGCAACGGACCAACAACTTTGTTATGAATGGTTTTATGCTGGGCACACTTGGCACAGGACACAATAAAGTTTTGTATATTCCTCCATTGTCGGCCACCAGTAGCATCTCTGTAAAAACTCGAAAGTCTTGAGAATGCCCGAGTGACCAGCAAAAAGAGAAGCATGGGCCCATGTCAATAAGTTTTTATGCAGCTGAGGTACCACAAAGAACTTGCAAGGAGGAGGAGACAAGAGTTGAGTGGGAGCAAAGATGAGAGGATCCAAAATCGGCTGAACTTGAGGTTGATCTTCCTCCTCTTGTGGAGACAAAAGGGATCGAGAAAGAGCATCAACTTTCTTTTTCAGGATCCCAGGATGAAACTGAAGTGCGAAATCAAATCTAGAGAAGAGGGACCAGCGAGCTTGTCTGGCATTTAACTGGTGAGCTGTTTGGAGATCAACAAGGTTCTCATGATCCATGATAATGGTAACAGGGCATCTAGCACCTTCCAAAAGGTGTCTCCACTCCTCCAGTGCCAAATGCATAGCCAATAACTCTTAGTTTCCGATGGCATAATTCTTCTTGGCCGGAGAGAATTTGTGAGAAAAGAACACACATGGATGATTCTTTCCATCGTCAGCAGTTTGAGAAAGTAAAGTTCCTACACCTACTGAGAAGGCATCTACTTCCAAGATAAAAGATTTCTCCAGTTGTTATTGGTGAAGAATTGGAGCTGTGGAAAATGCATTTTTGAGATCTCGGAAGGCCGCTACTGCTGCTGGAGACCAACAAGACGGGCTAGACCCTTTCTTAGTGAGAGCTGTGATGGGGTCAACCACCATAGAGAAGTTCAAAATAAATCTCTGATAATAATTGGAAAAGCCCAGAAATCACTGAATGGCTTACTAAGAATTTGGCTGGGACCATTCCCGAATGGCTTTTTGTTTGTCTGGATCCATTTGTAAGGAATTTCTAGAAATTATGTGCCCAAAGAACGGCACCGAGGATTGTTCAAAAGAGACATTTGAAGATCTTCCCATATAGACAGTGGTCACAATGGTGGGATAGAACCTCTCTGACAGGAAGTCGTGGGACTGTAAGTTCTCAGAAAAAATGAAAATATCATCAAGATGTTCTCTACAAATATGTTATAGCCTATCTCTAAAGATCTCATTGACATATCCTTGAAAAATTGCTGGAGCATTACATAAGCCAAAAGGCATCACCAAATACTCAAAATGGCCGTCTCGAGTGTTGAAAGCAGTTTTCCACTAATCCCCCATCTTGATACAGATCAAGTTGCAGGTCCCACAGAGATCCAATTTTGTGAAAAAATGAGCCCAACGAATCTAGTCGAAAAATCCGAGATGAGTGGCAGAGGGTATTAGTTTTTGATAGTAATTAGATTGAGTCCTTGGCAATCTATACAGGGTCTGAGCCCACCGTCTTTCTTTTCAACAAAGAAGAATCCAGCCCCAGCAGGAGAAGAGGACAGTCTGATGAAGTTTTCCTTAATGTACTCGGATCTGGCTGCTGGTTCCGGAACCAAATGAGGGTAAATTCGGCCAAGAGGTGGCATTTTCCCAGGAATTAGATCAATGCCACAGTCCCAAGAATGATGAGGAGGTAATTTGTCTGCAGCTTGTTCATTAAAATCATCAGCAAAATCCTGGTATGGCTCCGGCAGATGGGGATCTAGGAGAGCTTTCAATTGATCAGGAGTAGGAGACTTAAGAGAAGATCTGGTAGAAACTTGATGGGTACGCACAAGAAGCACACTGGACAGACATTGATGAAAACAGCTTGGACCCTAAGCAAGGTTTTGCATAGTTTAGGTCTGTATAAAGCACAAAGAGAATGGTTTATGTTGCACAGGACAATTCAATTTAGAGAATATACATTTACATAATCATCCCCAAATATTGATAATGCTCTGTCAAAATTATGTGTGGGGGTGCTACCATAGAATCAAAAGAGAATACACTGAAAGAAGAAGAAAATGAATCAAAGCTTGATATGTGTCAATAGTAGGAAATAAGTGAATAAAAATAAAAGAATATAAAATTCTTTTAGATAGTCAAGTGTCTGTCAAATAACTGCAAATATTCAAGGGATTGAGATTATTCCCTAATAAATAAGTCTCATTATAGTAATAGTCTAATTCAATCCTTGCCTAATAATGCGATCATCACCCTAATTCAAAAGCCAAAGTGCACAGAATAATTTCTAACTTCGCTGAAACGGTTACATCAAACTCAAAGATCAATGCAGAAGATTGCTAAAAGAGTTACATAGAACTTTATTGCTAATGTAGCAAGTTGTTCTATACCTGCGTTGTGTCTAATTGTAATAGATTGAGATTTATGTTTCCTCCCGTTTATCCTATTTATACAGAGACATGTTATAATATTAATAGAGTAATTTCACACAGAAAAAATAGCTTTATTATAGGTAGTAAGATTATGGTGAGTGATCAGCATTCAGTATCTGATGTGGTGTATAGCCTGTGTCATATACTCCGTATAGCATATAAATATCTGAGTTTGAAATTGACACAATTTTGGTCACTTCTGGCCTCTAGAGTAATTCTAATGTCTGTATACTGTATATGTTTGCACCACTGCACGATCATACATAATGCCACTCCATTTCCTTTCCTTTATTAATTATAAGTGGGAGCAGTGGTTTAGCATGTATTCATGTATTGCGGTAAGCAAAGACAGTAGTCAGGCCAGTGATCCAGCTAGCACCGAATACATCATACAACAGTTCTATTGTGAGACAAGATAAACACTCGGCTAGTGCCGACATACGTTTCGCATATATAGCTTCTACAAGTTTGTAAAAGCGGTGTATGCGAAACATACGTCAGCACTAGCTGAGTGTTTGTCATGTCTCACAATAGAACTGTTGTATGATGTATTAGGTGCTAGCCGGAATCTACCAAGGCTTTCAACCCTTTTGTCCTCGACTTGTAGGAATGGGACACCGATAAAAGACTATCCATTAAATGGGATGGCTTGATTAATACTCCCAGAACCAGTTAGGGTCCCACATTTCCCGCAAGTATAGGATAATTCTTGAGTTCATGGTCCAGAGCTGCATGATAAAGGTAGAGCTTGTTCCAGAACCAATGGGTTAGCTCAGCCATGGTTAGCCGAGATTTATTAACCTGCATAGGTTCTTCTTTATTCATTGCCGGAGAAGAAGAACGTGCATCCAGTAACAACCAATCCTGAAATCGATCCTCTCACCCTCTACTAGCCAATCACTTTCTATGGCGTAATTTGATCCTTATACACAGGGAGCTTACTTTGGAGGATTCTTGAAGATCCCGAGAGGCTAACTCGTTTTTCATTTTTTCTGAAAGTCCATGTAGAAAGGCAGCCTTGAGGGCCTCTTCATTCCATTTTGGTTCAGAAGAAATTGTTTAAATTGGACCATGTACTATTCCATGGTACGGGTCACTTGACGGACTCGAAGAAGATCGGAGGAGGCCGAGGCAGTGCAGCCTGGCTCGTCAAAGATTCTTTTGAAAGAAGAAATAAAGTTCTCATAGTTAGACACTAGAGAATCAACTCATTCCCATAATGGGGAGAACCAATCCAAGGCAGTTCCAGTCAGCAGTGAAATAATATAAGCCACTTTTGACAAAGATGTAGGGAAGTTCTGTGGCAGGCATTCAAACTAAATTTCACACTTGATGAAACCTCGGCAATGCGTTCAGGTGATGCCAATTGAAGATGAGACTTCTGAGTCACTGGAACTGGAGGATGGACTGGGAGGACTCGAAGGAGCAGAAACAGCGGCAGGAGGAAGAAACGTGGCCAAGATTGACTGGATGGCAAGTAGTTGCCCAGAGAGCTCTTGTAAATATTTAGCCACTTCATGATGCACTGCCTCCTGATTATCCATGCGAGAGGTGAGATCTTGCAACGCCTCTGCACCCTGGGAACCTGAAGCTTCCATATGGCCTGTACAAACTGTCATGGCTGGCTCAGGGGAATCTCCTACTGAGGAGCTGAAAGCTGAGGTCCCGAGTTGTGGAAGGAATCAGAGGTGAGGGGCCTGGATGTATGTCCTCCTCATCCACAAGTATCGGATGTTGGTGAGACCTGACCAAAGGAGTCTAACCTGCTGGGAGGTGTTCACCAGTGACCCCTCCAAGTGGGATATGGGTTTAAGCTGCACCCAGCAAGCACCCAGCAAGCAGGTCATGGCCCTTTGGACAGGTATCCGATACAGGTGGAAAATGGAGGGAGATAACACCGATGAGGCCCACGAGAATGTGCCTCTGAAAGGATTTTGTATTTGGCTCTGGTACTGAGTATGCAGGCAAGATATCCAGTCACACTGCTGGTACAGGACAGTGATGCTGTGTTTGTACTCAGAGGATGTACAGAGTACACAGGCAAGGTATCCAGCCGCACCGCTGGCACAGGAGAGTGACACTGTGGTTGTACTTGGAGAATGTACAGAGCACGTGGGCAAGGTATCCAGTTGCACTGCTGGCACAGGAGAGTGACACTGTGGTTGTACTCGGAGGATGTACAGAGCAACATGGTCAAATCATTGGTCCATAATGACTCTTTCCATAATAGAGTATCTTACTGTAGCCACTTTTTGGTGTTATGGATGAGGTCATGCATTTCAGAGTGGGGAGGTTTATCCATTTGGTATACCCAGCGATGAACTTGCTGTGCTCAAACAAGCAGACATTGTGACAGCCAAATGAGTTAAAAGTCCAGCTTTTAGTTTTTCCAAGTACTTGGCATCAGTAAGACTCTAGTCAAAATATGCCTTTTGTGGTTCCGTTGAGAGGAAGGGTGCCTAAAGGTATACCCATGGATATTTAGGCCAAGTTTCCCTCTCAGTTGTTCTTTTAAAAGTTGTTAGCTGGGCTTCAACATCAGTGTTCTCCCCAGGCTGTTTTCTGCGTGCGCATCGCCCGGCAGAAACAGCCTGCCGCCCGGCACTTTTCCCCGCTGACCCCCGCCGAACCCCGCTGTGGAACACTAGCCTCTGAAGTGACCGGAGGCTAAAGAAGCCTCTGATCACTTCAGAGGCCAGCGTTCCCAGTGATGCACTGCGCGGGTGACGTCATGATGTCACCCGCAACATGAGGAGCCTTCTCCGCGCATCTGCTGGATCTAGTTAGATCCAGTCAGCGCGCGGTAGCAGCAGCAGCGAGCGGGAGACCGGCCAGCAAGTAAAGGTAAGTACTGGGGCCGGGATCGGGACCAGTCTGGGGGCATTTTATAATGGAGCCAGCCTGGGGGCATTTTATAATGGAGCCAGCCTGGGGGCACTGCACAAAGGGGCCAGCCTGGGGGCATTTTATAAAGGAGCCAGCCTGGGGGCACTGCACAAAGGGGCCAGCCTGGGGGCATTTTATAAAGGAGCCAGCCTGGGGGCATTTTATAATGGAGCCAGCCTGGGGCACTGCACAAAGGGGCCAGCCTGGGGGCACTGCACAAAGGGGCCAGCCTGGAGGCATTTTATAATGGAGCCAGCCTGGGGGCACTGCACAAAGGGGCCAGCCTGGGGGCACTAATTAAGCCTGGGGGCACTAATTAAGCCTGGGGGCACTGCATAAAGGGGCCAGCCTGGGGGCACTGCATAAAGGGGCCAGCCTGGGGGCACTACAGAAGGGACCAGTCTGCAGGCACTACTTCAGCCAGGGAGCAATGCATAAAGGGGAAAACTACAGGGGGCACTGTATAAAGGGCACAAATACAGGGGGCACTGCATAATGGGCACTTTTGACTGAGAGCCAGTGGGGGAGCAGCCTGAGACATGTCGGGCTGGATTGGTCTGGGAGATACCCCTTTTCCCGGCGCGTGTATAATTGCGAAGGCCCCCACCCGGCTACTTTTGGATGCCACCCGGCTGGAAAAAAATTCTGGGGAGAACACTGAACATCATCATTCTTTATCAACTTTTGCAGAAAGTGACTAGCCCGTATGGAGCTTGAGCTATTTGTGACATCTGTGGAAGCATTTCCAGACAGGGCTTCTAGATGCTGTACAACCTCTTTTAAGGCTTTGTAGTCTTGATGCTGTCAACCCTGGATCTCCTCAACATCCAATTGCTGTTGCCTCCGGGTCTCCTCAATGGACAATTGCTGCACCTTGGTGGCTTCTTGCTGAGCCCTGATGGCTTCCTGCTACAGTGAAGTAGCTTTTAGTAAGGCCTTAACAAGGTCCTCCATGTTATCTCTTGGTGTAGGTGAGAAGTCACATTTGGCGTATCTAAGCATCTGCTGATGACACCAAGTTCACAATATAACAATAAACTTGTATCTGTCTATTTAAATTTTCCACATACCGTAGATATTTATGGCTGCAATTTAAATGCAGTGTTGACATTCTCCGCCTTTTGGTGGAAAGATCAAGGTAAGGGTGTTGTCTCCTCGCATAAACGGTTGCACTAGTCATGCAGTAGCCAAGTAAAAGTATACCAGTCCAGGGTCTTGGTACAATTTTCTGCAGCTAGTTTTATTTGCAGCACAAAAATAAACAAAACATAGAAGTAAATCCTGGCCTGTTCAGCTTTAACTAAACAAAATGATTCCCTCTCTCAGAGTGGAAATACCTAATGTCCCTCTCACAAAATAGTATATAGCAGAACACTTACACTCAGCAATCACTTTGGGGCCTATTCATCAAACGTTAAATGGCCTGGTAACCATGCAGAAACGCTAGTTTCTGCATGTTTTAGTTACTTGGTCATTCATCACCAGGGGTCCGGTAGGACTCCCTGATATTCAGTAAACTCCAAAAACCTTCAGTTTTCACAGATTGCTCACAAGAACAAGCGCCAACTTCAGAAGGCGCTTGCTCTCATAGCCCCACTCCTTCCTATGGGAAGGAGTTCCGGGGATGCAAAGAGGGAACCGAGCGGATCCCTCCGCTGCCTTCTCATGGACTCCCCGGCGGCTATGCGCATGCGTGACCTCAGGTCACGCATGTGTAGCTGGGCCGGCGGGGAGGAGGTAAGTAATGCAGCTACATCTGTAGCTGCCATACTAACTGAGGGGACAGCTACTTTTTGGAGCAGCTGTCCCCTCACTGGAGCAAAGATGATTTGCTCCGGTGTAATCTATCCCCAACTGCGAGTTGGATACTTCAGTATCCCTCGCAGCGAGTTCAATACTTAATCATCAGAGGCCATACGGCCTCCGATGTTGAATATGCCCCATTGTCTCTCAACAGGCCTCTGACCTCTTCCCCAGGGAATAAGAGACTGACTACAGAGACTGGCACAGCTTTTGTCAGCCTCTCACTGGTGGTCTGGCATTCAAGGCTGCTAAGCAGCTTCTGTCTACCACACAGAAGCTAAAAACCTGGGGCATATATATCATTCTTTGACAACTTTTCCAGTGTTTTTGCACAAAATATATTCTAAAATGATCACTACCATGATAAACAATTTCCCCAAGATATATATGTCTCTTGCATTCCACTGTACATTACAGCCATAATATAATAAGACTTACATTGCGCGCTGGAGTTTGAGCTTGTTGCATACTTTGGAGAGCAGTAACTTAGAATGTTCAGTGTCCATTAACTTCAGGCCTGCTGAAATGCTATTGAGGTCCACCAGAGAACAATTAGCAGACAAGAGAGTCTCTGCCGCCATAAGCCGACTCTTTTTATCATACTGTTGGTGTGTTTGATGGAAGATACAGCTCAAGGTTTCCTTTATCTCCTATAATGAAAACATTAATTACAGTATTTCTTTGTTGCAGGTCATTTACATTGTGCACTTAGGGCCTGATTCAGAGATGATGGATTTGCAGAGCCACCCACAAGCGGATGTGCAAATCCATCCATCTCAGATGCAAATGCAGAAGGAGGTGTCAGACACCTCCTTGCTGAATTTGCCATCCCAACTGCGAGTGACGTCGCAGGCTGGGATCACCATTGCGACCGATTGTCGCGATGACTACTCCTTTGGCTGCAGAGTAGCACTCTGGAGACTCCGGAGAGGTAAGTATAACTATATATATATGGGTGCAGGATGTGCAATGTGTGCCCCCCTGAACCCAGGTGCCCATGTGCACTGCACACATTATAAATAAACCATTGGTGTCTAGGTGTGTGGTGAGGCTGAACATCTGCAGACGCACAATTTGCAAAAAGTGGAGATGCCACATCAAAGTCCAACTTCCTACTACTTTCATACTACAGCTTTCAATTAAATCCATTTTATGGCAGATGAAGTGAGGAGAGATTGGGGCTGTTTTAAAGGTGGCAATTGTTAGCACCTGCTAAGATTTTTTATTAAGGTGCTCGAAGAAATGCACTCGTCTGCCACAGTGCAACATGGATGTGCAAAGCGGGTCCAATTAAAAGTATATGATGAGACCTGAGACTGTAGCCAACTTGAGCAGAGGACCAGAGAGCCCAGGGTTCCACTTTTTAAAAGTTTAAGAGTAGCTAAAAAAAAATGAAAATAAAAAATTATAATATAATAAAAGCTATAGACATAACAATATGCTTTCTTCAAATAATGAAGCAATTGTTGGTGTGTTACATGTCAGTGCCCTACTAAGATAGCAATGACAAAAAGGGATATTGCGGAACTACATCTACCACCGCGATACTTTTTTAATATACTACCTCATGCAAAGGCTTTTTGTCTTTTCATAAATCAGAACCTTAAAATGGCCTTATCAATTGAAGTACATAATAGATATTTTACTGTGTTGCCTGACATTTCTTTTTATCAAGAGACAATTAAAATAATCTGTAGCATTATGCTATATGTGTAAATCCTTCCAGAACAATGTGTGTTTATGGTACATACTGTATGTTGTGAGGAAAAAAGAATTATACATAATGTCTTGCTTTATAGCCAGGCTCTCATACCTCAGTAGATAAAATCTCTGCTGGGAAGCTTTGCAGAGCCAATAGTGCTGTGCTACACACTACTCCTGTGTGCTCCTCTGCATATTGAACTAGAATGGGGATAGTTTCAGGCAGCTGAGCATTCTTCAAAGACAGCAGGTATATTTTCATCTCAGCCTCATCTTCTGCATTATTCAGGCCTTCCAGAAGTGTGGCCTTTGCAAGTTCAACATCCTGCAAAAATAAAGAGATAAAACAGAAACATGAATTCATCAGAGGCAAATACTTAAGCATTCTACATAAAAACTTTAAGATTTGATATTTTTTGTACCATGGTGTGCAAATTAATTGGGACACAGCTTTTGTTTTTCCTGTGTTTTGTTGTATTCAAGTAAATACAAATTTTTTTTTTATAAATCATTAATAATTAATATGACTACCCTTAGCTTCAATAATTTGTTTTACACAGGTGCATCTGATTTAGGGCCATATTAAATTAGGTGTGAAAAGCCGTGATGGGCAAAAAAGTATCGCTGATTGAGTCTTTTCGTCAGGCTGAAACTATACGCCGTATTCAACTGCAAAGACTTTTTGCGTAAAAAAACGCAAACAAAAAGAGGAACACCTCAAAAAAGCACTTTGAAAATGGGTGCGAAAAAGTACAAAGTGGGGGAACAAACTCAAAAACTAGCTAAATAGACTTTTAGGGGTCTGCAAGTATGGGGGTGAATTTTTTATTGCAGGTGTTTGCAGAAGGTGAATTTTTTGTTCAACTTAACACTTGACTTTAGCGATTTTTAACTATGCTTGCACCCATTTTCAAGTACCCCAAATTTGACAGGACTACTTATTTTCACCAAAAAAAAACTGCTTAATGCTATTCATCACCACTTGTGCAAAGCCGCTATTATGGAGCAATTGACAGCACTTAAGTACCCCAAATAGCTTCAGTGGGGCTAATCGAGGACATCTAGATTGATCCCCAATGTTAGTGCATCTTTTGGGGGGTGTCAGGCTGATTTCCCCAATGCTGACAACACTTTTTGCCTGTTAAAGTTTCGCTGGGACGCGTTTTCATGTCCTTTGGAATTTAATACAGCGAACAGCGGGAGCGCGCGGGATACTTCTTCGCATGCAAAACTGGCGATGTCGGTGAAAAGTCCGGCATTTGAAAAAGTATCGCAGGTGCGAAAATAATTCAATACAGGCCTAAGTTGTAAAGGTTTGCTCTTTATTGGTCTTCCTGCAGTTTTTCTCACTTCTAGAAGAAGAAGACGACACAAACAGCACATCACCAGTTGATATTTCTCTATTTAGGTCCTTGCTTGTTTTATTAGGTCAAATAACACTTTCGAATAGTTTTTAGATTTGGGTGTTGTTTATGATTCCTTCTGCATTTCTTCTTCTGTTTTATGACACTGATTTTGCTTTGAGTTTTAAGCAGCTTTTAAACACTAGGGGGTCTAATTACTAAGCAGTGTTAGGAGACAGAGTGAAAAATTATAAGGTGCCAGCCAATCAGCTCCCAACTGTCATTTTTCAAGCACAGCCTGTGAGATGGCAGTTGGGAGCTGATTGGCTGGCACCTTCTCACTCTTCACTCTGTCTCCTAACACTGCTTAGTAAAAAGACCCCTAAATTTATTGATTCCAACAAACTCAGCAATACCATGAGCAGTTATTGATATGTGCTTTTTATCTAGCCTCCACTTTCAAAATCACAAAACGTAAAAACTAACTTTGTGTTAAAAGTGGAGAGCGATACTGCACACACTCCATTTTCTTCCTCTAGGGAGGTGTCATTCCCTGTTTCAAGGTAGCCGCCAGACTTAGCTAAGGCACATGCGTGACGCCATTTGTCACTGTGATGAGTGTCACAGTGGGAGATAGTAGTCTCCCACTTAGCTCCAGAGAGACCACAGTATTACTGCCACCCACAAGGCCTTCCCGGATCCCTTTACCACTACCCGGTTACAAGATACACTCACTGGCTGGTGAGTTGTATATCACTTTGCTCCACTCTCAGCAAACCAGTGTATAACCAATTGTTTAGCAATTGTTCTGTTTGTTGACTCATGGCATCTGTTGGTGTGTACTGGAACTCTGCTACACCTAAAAACCTGTAAACAGATATTTCCACCAATTTGGACCAATTAATTTGCACACCACTGTATTTCTATATTAAAAGTAATTGTTTAGGTATGTTCTGTCCAATTTCTACAGAGTGTGTGCCAAAAGTTAATGCATGCACTTTTTGTAATGGTACCTATCTCTAGCCATGTAATTTAAATATTGACACTTAGGGGTATATTTACTAAATCAATATTGTGTTTCTGGGGTTAAATCATACATTTACTAACATACCATTTTTGATTCATTTTTTAAAGATCGATGTTGATCGTTTTTCATTGATCTTCATTGGTTTTAAAATTGATTTAAATCGACCTTTAGTTAATATACCCACTAGCCAAGAGTCTCTTTTATAGGTACCAGTGGAGTTATACAAATATTACTGACAATCTAAAACAATGCCTATCATATATTCTGTCCAATATCTGGTTATGAAATAAGTGTTCCGGGCTTGAAAATTTTATTTTATAGGTTAGAAGTGGTTTGAAAGGGCAAAAAGGAAGCATAAACTGCGTACGTTCTGCACCTTTTTATCATAAGAATTGAGAAGGAAAGCTTTATGTAATGATTGATTGAATTCCAAACGTTATTTAGCAGCATAACTTTTTTTCAAATATTACGCAGATATGGTGATTGTAGGGTAAGTATTATACGTTATGAATGTTCACTTTAAGGAACCACTTAGAGCCTACAATGGAAGAGAATAAAAGAAGAAGAGTTTTCACCCAAATGCATGCCAAATGTACATGAAATATGGAAGCTTTTTAGTTAATATTTTGCACATCACCCAATAATACAAGTCATTCAAAGTAATATCTTTTATACAAAATAAATGCACAACAAATATGGAAACAAACCTTTTCTTCACAAAGCTCCATCCTACACAGCTTGCCAACAATTGCTCCAGTAATCACAATTCCTGTTTCCATAATGGCAGCATCTGCAATTTTCCCCCTGAGCTTCCTCTAAAATAAAACAAATTCCTTTAAATACAATATTTTATTAACCATTTTATTAAATACTTTATAAAATTAATATAATATAAATCAAAGGCAGTTAATTAATGAGCTGAACTATGTACATGAATTAACATTTGTACTTATACTTAACTAAACATGCCTACCATGCTTTTTCACTGAGGAGCTTGGCAAACTAAGCAGACAAAGGGCTAATTCAGCATGGCACGCAACAGCAATGTTGATCGCAGATTCCAGATTCTCGGGACTCTGCGCGTACACAGGACCTGTTCTGCGAATATGCAGAACGGGTCCTGCGTAACTGCACGCAGCCCCTTCTATACCTCTGATAAAAAATAACCAATAAGGCAATATTCTGGAGCTAGTTAGGAATGTTGTTCTAAAGCAATTACTAAATAACAAAAGTAATCACCTCTACAAACTTCAGAAATATATAGCAAAAAATATAGCAGCACTTCTATCAAATACTTGGTACAATAGGATGCACAAATTACATCATAGCAGTAAATTTGTTCAATATTTAATCACGATATCTAAAAAATAAAGCAAGTAGAACAATTAAAATCAATTAATAACATCAGCTGCATTATATAAGAACCAATTTATACAACAATGCTTGTTCCTATTCAGATAACTAGACTACACTATAGCTGGCAAACCCACACTTAAGGAATTCTTGCATGTGGGGGGCATAATCCACATAATAGGTAATTACCATAAAGCCACCGCTGGAGGAAAAAAGCCCTGTATTGGTAGTGATAGTAATAATTCAAAAAGGGTAGGTCCTCACCAATATGTGATGTATTTCTAGTGGAGCCTCACCCACCAATAGGTAAGCATAAATCAATGTCCAATAAGGTCCCTGCTACATATGGTGAATGGTCAAGTCCTGGTCCAAGCGTTTCCACAAGTTCTGCTGTCAGTGTGGACCCACCAGAATGAAATGTCCCTCTCTCTTTACAGGCAGCAGCAGTTAATCTGATTAACAGGCAGAGGCCTTTAAAGGGCGATGCAGGAGCAGCCGGCGTACCCGTAAACGGGACATGTCGGCCCCGTTTTCTGGGAGTGGCAAGGCCAGGGGCAGCATCTGCAGGCTTTCTCAGCTGGCCGGCGGCCCGGTGCCGTCCACAAACTTAACCGATAGTCGCAATGGTGACCTCGGTCTCAGTGTTGGGTTTGCAAATGCAGCAGGGGGTGTCCTACACCTTCTACTGCATTTGTATATTAGCAAGGATGGAATTGCTAAAATGCCTGTGTGCAGCTTTGCAATTCTGTCCTAAGCTGAATTAGCCCCAAAGTTTGAATGACAGTGTTACAGAGTTGCCTAGCAGGAATGCACTTTGGGATTGTCTGATTCATACCAGGAAGCAAGGCCAGTGATGTCCGAGTAACTGAAATGCATGCACAATCAGCTGTTTGACCTGTTAGATCCAATTATGACACTGTCCTACATATTGTATGTGTGAGGATCTTGAATGGTCTGTAATGGTGTGGGGGAAAGTAAATACTTCACTTTGGACCCTATTTATCAATATTTTTTCTAACAAAATGTAAAAAAATGGGTGTTTTCTCACCCTTTTCACATTATTTTAATATCACATAAATATATTAATCGGCTTTTGGAGCAGTTTTCATAAAAAATACTCCAAGCCCTTCAATTCTCATATTTTTAGTAACCAGATGTCATTTCCCATACTTGTAATGGCAAATGTGAGCTGCTCAGATTTGCTAAAAATAAATTGTGAAAAAAATACTGGGAAAAGCCCTGTGGTAATAACGCTATCTTCAGACCAAGCTTTCCCGTTTCCCCGACTTCTGCTCTGCTCTGACAAAAAAACAACAACACTTACCAGCATCCAGGGACCAGTGATTGGTGCTCTGGTGAGGTCCTCTGGGACCCCGGTCAGCTGGTCTCATGCAGCAGCTGACCAGGGCCACAGTGCAGGAGCTTGGAGACCAGCTGACTGGAGTCACAGATGACCTCACCGGTGCACCGATCACCAGGCCCGTAAGGATAAGCTGAATATGGGGGATGGGCAGGGGGGAGGTTGGTTGAGCCGGCGGCACATGCATGGACACTTGCTCAATTATTGTTTGGTGAGAAATACAAAAACAGATGTACTAAGCCTTTGGGATTGATAAAGTAGAGGGAGAAAACTACCAACCACACAGCTTCTAACTGTCATTTTCAAACATAGCCTGTAACATGGCAGTTAGGAACTGATTGGGTTGTGCTGGGTGCAGTAATTCTCCAGACCAGGGCTACAGAAAGCTTGGGTGGGCCCTGGTCATGCAGAGGGTGTGACCTAATCATAAAGGTGTGGCCATGCCCATTATAAAAAAAAAACATGAATAAATGACTGTTTAGGCGCCCCTCCACCGGGGGCAGATCCAGGGGGGCGCGATAATTGTGATTGCACCCTCCTCACAGGCAGAAGAGACTGATGTGCTCTGTGGCAGCAGCCTCCCTGTACTCACACCAGCCCAACACTCAGCAGTGTGTGCTTGGCTCGGGAGAAGTGTGCGGTTTGGTCCTCCAGAAATCCAAATCTACCTGAATTTCATTAATCCGGACAGATCAGAGTCGCGCTTCTAATCTCCTGAGAAGATCCGGATAAATCACAGTCACAGTTCTGATCTTACAGCGGTTTGGAATTGGATTTTAAATCCGAATTTCGGGTTTTCGATTGCAGCAATTACATGATTTTACCTGTTTTTAAAAACTTTTTATAATTATTTTAAATCCAGATCCAAAACCCAAACATGGGGATCAGCGCACATCTGTAAAACACAGTAGTTGGTGCTGGTGGTGGTTAGTCCACACCTGGTATGCTTAACAAGTTCCTAGATTTATTACAGTATATCAAGTAGCATATGACACAGGGAAAATCAGAGGTGAAACAGCACTAGGTATAACATATGAATTGTGGCAGCCAGGAGCGCACTATAATGCTCAGAGCATACTTCCTTACTATCCCGGAAGTGGCGGGAGGTTCCTGAATTTTTGGGGAGCCCACAGCGCCCCAAGAAGAATATGTGGATCTCCTGCATCCCGGCCACTTCCTAGTGAAGTGGGCAGGAAGGGGAGATAATTACCGGGAATCGCAGTGTAAATGGCGTGAATAGCGGCTCTATATGTAGGTGGTGGGCCTAAATGACGCAAAAATGTGTCATTTAGCCCCACCCCTTCTCACGCTACGGCGATTCGCGGGAGTTTGCTGAAACTAATTTCATAGGAATCCAGTCTCGCCCACCAGGAGCAGATAAGAAAAGTTGGTAAGTATGGCCCAGAATATCGTTGGGTATTACAGTGCGCCGGGAATTATCATGATACTGGCACTGGCAGATAGTAACACAGGTTTGGTCTAGTGTACAACAGTGGTAGTATAGTGTACTTGCGGGTTAAACAGCGGCACTGCTGGCTAAAAGGTGGTGTGAGTCTCCTGGATCCGACCATTCATGCAGAATACCAGGGAGTAAAGGCACGCAAAGAATGCCATGCATGTGCGGTAGTGCATGTTAGAAGACGGACCTCCTTAGCTGAGCTCGGGAAGGTCCTAGTGACCGCCAGCTCACTTCTGCCTGTCTGATGCTGGAGGGAGACAGTGTAAAAGTGCATTCCTTTCAACATTAATAACATGGCCAAAGAGTAGTGATTTACTATAAACTTACAAAAGACTAATGTAAGATAATATATGAACTGCTGCTACAGGATACATCACATGTGCTCCATTTTATTGAACAAGCTTCTAAATGCATTAAACTGTACACTTATACAAGATTGTAAAATGTGCATGTTTTTATGTGTAATACAACAGCAAAATGTCACGTACCAGTACAAGGTTCAGAAGCTCTACTGAAGGGTGGGGTGTGAACGCTGCAGCATGGAGAAACTTTTCTTGCAAGTTAACCTGTTTCTTTTTTGCAAAATCGAGGAAATCAGACAGGGCAGCTATGGAAGCTGTAGACTGTGCGGCTACTGCAGCATCGATGAAAAATGGCCTACGATAGAATTCACATGCTTTTAATCATTTCCATTAATTTTTCATAATGACTATTATAGTACGCAAACCTGATATATAATGATCTGTCCAGTTTTGAATATAACCGGGGTTGCTTAACATGCTAACATCAAAACACAGAAACATACTTAGATATGTTTTTCTGTTGCATACAAATAGAATGTACTGTATGTTATTTAACTCACACTAGATCAGAAGAAGCTGTTTGTAAGAGTTGTACAACATCCTTCTTCTTGGCGTTCCGTAATGCACTCACAGCAGTCTGGAAGTGTCTGACTGTTGACGTCTTGAAAGTGGTCAGTTTAGACGCTTTTCTTTTGGAAATCTCTAAATATTTTTTAAGCTAAAATAACACACAAACATGCATGAATAAAGCATTTTTGATCCCACTGTGTAAACCTCCATAAATTAAAACACACAGAGGCCAAATGTAAAAGCCCATGAATTGCAGCAAGTGCTTGGTTTTACCTTTAAAAAAATTGACCCTTTAAATCTTGTGGCTAAATTGCCAAAATCTCAGCACTTGCCGCAACTAACAGACGGTTACATTTTGTCCCGCATGAATGGAGCTGAAAGCAAACAAGATGCATTTAGTTAAATTGACTTAACAATATGATAAAATATCAATAAAGGAGAGCCCATCATAGGAACTTGCCATTGGTTAACAACAGAGCCGTAACTAGACTTTTTGGTGCCATGTGCCAGAAAGAGCATTAGCGCACAACCCCCCCCCCTCTCTCCCCTCATTTTACAAATAGGGACAAAAGACAGGCAGCCGAAAAAGGGCTATGGCCTCATGGGGAAGGGCCAGGGAAGGAATTGGGGAGGCCAGGAGATGCTGGGGATAAAAAGAGGGGAGGCTACAAGTGCGAATGTTAATGAACAGAAAATTGACAGGCCCAAACAGCGCCCCCTGCCCTGCAGTGCTCTGTGCCATGGCACTGGTCGCATCACCCTAGTTACGGCCCTGGTTAACAACACCATACATTCTGCATCAAATACTGAAGGGAAACAAGCAGACATTAGAGTGACTCATTATTCCAGCACCTCCATTGTTACGCTGTAGATCTTGCTCATAAGGAGGATGCTTTAATATTACCTAAATCACCAGGGACTGCCTAACTTCTCACCATATGAGTACTTACCTACTCTCCCGTATGGTGCGGGGGACTCCCAATTTTTCAAGAAGACTCCTGCGACCCCCAAAAAGTGGGTCAATCTCACACATCCCACCCACTTCCTAGGGATTGCCATTCCGTAGAGAGGGGGTGGGGCTAAAATTTCACAAATCGCATTGTTTTAGTTCTGCGCCCTCACCCCGGAACTGGAATTTGTGGCATTTTGCCATTATGGGTGTGGGGCCTAATGGCAGGAGAGCCCGGCCTAGCCCCCTGAAGTGGCCTGCTGCATCTCCACTCTTTGCACGTATGCCTCTCATCCCACTGCTACCTAATTATCACCTATATTCAACCCTAAATTTTTTTCTAAACTTCACTCTTTTCTAAATGCCAACCTACGCAGGTCATATTTTATTCTAGGTTTACGTAGCTCCATGGTACCTAATTTATTGCCATATTCATGTTTTCTTAACTAGACTGTTAATTGCATTGCACAAAACATACATTTGATGTTGATCCATGTTATTATTACACTAGCTGATGTGTTACGATTATTATTAGCTCTTATGTATATGGTTGTGGTATAAAAGTTCAACAGTGTAAAGGTCAACACCAGTAGGTCGATACGTTCTGAATGTCAACAGTAACAAGCTTAATATGGTTATTAGATTGGCCATCATTCTGTAGACGTATATTTAGGTCGACAGGGTTAAATGGATGGTACAGCCTAAAGGTCGAAATTTAACATGTCACTAAAATGTGATTTGGACTCCCCTCATTTGCACATACCTAAAAACATCCTGACAAGTTGATGCAGGTACCATACAGTCAGTGTAGTCTAGAGTCACCCTCATGTGAGCCCAACTCATGATTGGCCATCTACAGCCATGGCCAAAAGTTTTGAAAATGACACAAATATTGGTTTTCACAAAGTTTGCTGCTTCAGTGTTTTTAGACCTTTTTGTCAGATGTTAGTATGGTATACTGAAGTAAAATTACAAGCATTTCAGAAGTATCAAAGGCTTTTGTTGACAATTACATTAAGTTTATGCAAAGAGTCAATATTTGCAGTGTTGACCCTTTTCTTTCAAGACCTCTGCAATTCGCCCTGGCATGCTGTCAATCAACTTCTGGGCCACATACTGACTGATGGCCACCCATTCTTGCCTAATCAATGCATGGAGTTTGTCAGAATTTGGGGGTTTTTGTTTGTCCACCCGCCTCTTGAAGATTGACCACAAGTTCTCAATGAGATTAAGATCTGGGGAGTTTCCTGAACAGGCTGGGGGCAAGCCCAGCACTACGCGGCATCCATTCCTCTTCTCCGGGGTTGGTGCCCAACCTCCCGACTGCCCACAGGACACTTTGCCCCACGGGTGGAACAACGGGGTAGTGCCTGAAAAACAGGACTGTCCCGATGAAATCAAGAATGGTTGGAGGGGCGCGCCCTCTATGGGGTGGCGACCCTGTTCGACTGCACTGGTCGAACGGGTCTCGAGCCGGTCCTGCTACTCTCTCTAGGCTAGCACATTGCTATCTCCTATTGACTTTCACTGTCTCAGAGAACCAATCATAGTGCAGCCCGTGGCCCTGGAGTAGCAGTCAGTTACTCACACAGCACAACAGTTTTTCTGTGACTTGCTTCATTCCAAGCCTCAGTTGCAGATGCTATCTTGCGGTTTCAGCACCCTGGCCAGCTCCGGACAGCAGCTTGGTGCAATATTTTGTTCTGTCACTTGCTTCACTAAAATAATCATTGCTCAGCTCCCAGTTGTCACAGATTCATACACCTAAACCTTCATCAACCAATGCTGTATAGAATAGTGAAAACCCCATCAAAATCTGTCCAGTGGTTCCAGAGACTATCTATATAATAAGCGAGAAAGTGTGTCTGTCCATCTTTTTGTCCTTTGCACGCCCAGAGTATTGCACGCCCAGTGTATACCTAGCCCCACCAAATTTGACATGATGATGTAGTTTAACCAGGATTACGTTTTTGCCTAGGTTTGAACTTCGTCAGGGCCACATACTGTCATGCAATTGTTAAAAATGGGGACACTCTTAAATTACAGTGTGCCAAAAACCTGTGAAAAAGCTACAAAAGTATATTTTTAAACTCAATCTGAGCAAACTTGATGACTCATGCAAGTTCATATTAAATCCAGAGTCTCTGTGTCCCCACACAGAGCCAATTCATGTTATGCCACACAGATCCCATTCAGATTATGCCACAAAGTAGTACCCCTTATACACATTATGCCATGCAGTAGTAATGCCCATTATACATTATGCAACACAGTAATGCCCCTTAAATTACACAGTAATTCCCCATACACAATATACCACACAGTAATGCCCTCTACAGATTATGCCACATAGTAATAGTGCCCTATAAAACACATTATTCCACACAATAGTAGTGTCCCTTACACATTATGGACCCCCCAGGGGGGTGAGAAAAAGAGAGAGAGAGAGAGGGGGAGAGAGAGAGAGACACACAGACTATTGTATGCTTGGTCTGCTAGTTTGTATGTTTGGTTTGCTACTTTGACCCCACAAGGTATATATACTTTACTATATATAATTTTCACAGTGGAGGCCCCCTACAGTAAATACCCACCGCTTTGCATTCTATGAAAATAAATTAATTGCAAATGTGTCCCACACATAATCTGTTTTTTTCTTGCTCACATGCTTCTCCACTTACTGTATATATTATTCTTTTCTCAGGTGTCTAGTAGGTAATCCACCACTGGTATGCAACCAGAAACTTGTGCCTACAAATCAACCCCAATGTCATACTTTTTATACTTAAGTTCCATTTTGCAAGCTTTTAAAATCAAACATGGATGTGGATTAGAATTTGACATATTTACGAATAGTGGTTCTCTCTCTCTGGATTTAATATTTCATGAGCCTTGAGAGGAGCTGACAAAATGCCTAGCCTTCAATTACCCAGAATGTGGAATTGATGGCCTTCTTGTGATACACTAAGGTCAACCATATTAAAAGTTGGCATTTGCACTGTCACAAAAAGTGACTAGAACATATTAATAGGAGTACAAAGAGCAGAAGTAGTAAGATTATTATGATAGAATCATTATTCATACTTAAAAATCCAGTCTGCTTACATTACACTACCAGATTGCTACATACAGTATAACTATGTTCATGTATGTTCCCTGTAAAAATAATCAAATATTTATTTGTCCATTTTTTCTCACTAAAAAATAAACGGTATTGTGTTCTCAAGCATACAAATTAAAAGTATTCATCTTTTATAATGATACTGATATAGTGTTATTAATGACTTCACTGAAAAACAGACAAACAAACATGGCAGTACTGTTGTATCCCAAGGCTATTGAAGAATTTAAATTAAACTTCAAATACATTTTAACAAAGAAGAGCATAGATAGTTTCACTTACTTATCCACACACCTAGAACACTTCTATTTTTCTTACCCAAAATCTATGCACTCTCAAGAGTGTTTCCCATTCAGATGTATACATGTGATGTGATTGGTCTTCCTATTATTGCCATTCTGCCCTTTGATCACTGCCCGATCAACAGTTTCATATCTTAAGGTACCTTAACTACTCTACCTTCAACTGAGTTAATGTATATTGGCCTTCTACCAGTATGGAAATGGTTCAGGCATCTCTTAATTCCAATACTTCTGTTCCTGTGGTTTTTATTCCATTACAGTCTACAGTCATCTTGCATATTATACCATCCACCAGATCTTGGATATTGGAGATCCACATGTTTGCAGGGACTTCTTTATCAGTTTCCAATGCACTTTTAATTCTAGGAAATGTTATCTTTGAATAAACCATACTCAGGGCCATTGTTTCCACTTGGCAGCTGCCTCGGGTGCTGAAATTTCGGAGAGCACCGCTGAATTCACCCTTCTTATCATTATTCTTATCATACTAACTGCTGGTGGCATCTCTGCACTCTTTCTTTTCTACTGGTCACATATGGGTGAGGTTTTGTTTATGACTGGGAAGAGTGTATTGGAGGAAGCAATGGCAGTAATGTGAAGCTTTGTCTAGGGCACCTAAAAGCCTTGCACCAATCCTTAGAGTCCATCATTTCATTAATATCCAGCCAGATCTTAGCAACAGAGAAAAAAGTGACCAAATTATATACAATAGTTCTCTTTTAAGTTTGTCTTCTCTATTTGGGAGAGATGTATCAAAGAGATCAAACAAATTGTGATCATATCCCATTTTAGTCACCTGCACCATATCTGCTGTAGACCATTTTCTAACATATGGGGGGCGATTCAATTTACCAGGAGTTGAATAGTGCTGGAAGCACGATGTTTAACCTGACGGAAGCAGTTAAGTTGGAGGTTCTCGTGATTTAATTTGGTGTTTAGTTGTGAGAACCGGCATTCTCTGACTCAAGTGCCGGCCGCAAAAATCACTTAGGAGGGTGCAAGCAGAAATCATTAGTCAGACTAAACAGCGAGCTGAATTGATTAGCTCTGGGAGATCCCTCCTGGAGCTATTCAATTCTCGCTGAATTAAATCGCAACCATGGGGATTCATATGTGATGTAATAAATCTATGAAAATGCAGTTTTCAGAGTGTCAGGATGCAGCCTGTGATTGGCCTCTACTCACCATTGCGTCGGCTTCCCTTGATCTGTCAGACAGTCAGATGCCATGTTCAGTGGCTTGTGGCATGCTGAGTATTCTCCCCAGGGTCTGCTAGGACATCCATGTGTTGCTCTGTGACTTGGTTCCTACGGTTGCAGCCATAACAGTATACATCACCTGATTACCCTTCACCCAATGGTAGCATTGGTTACTGTCAGCTGACACTGTCCTCCAATGGACCGCTACCTTAGGGTATTTAGTCTGTCTCCAGGAACAGGAAATTGCTGTTCAACTTCACTTTCCCAGTGAATGTGATTCTGTTACATGGCTCCAGGTTTATGCTATTTATTTCCAGTGACTCCTTCCAGTGCTAATCAGCTTCTCTAGTGATTTCTGCAGTACTAGTCTGTGTGCTAAACTTCAGTGAAACATTCAGCACTAATCAGCATCTGACTTCTCTAGGGTTTTCTTCAGTACCAGTCTGTGTGCTGAGACTCTAGTTATTAACTTCAGTACTATCAGTGTCTGGATCACCAGCGTGTATTCTCAGTACAGCATCCATGTACTGTCTCCTAGTGCCATTCCTTGTACCAGTCCTGTGTTTGGATAGCCATTGAGTGTACTCAGTACAATATCTGTGTACTGACTACTAGTGTCACTCTCCTGTACCAGTCCTGCGTCTGGACCACCAGTGTGTGTACTCAGGCCCTGATTCAGAGCCAGACGCTCTGACAGAGCACTCGCTCTGAATCAGGGCCGGGCATTTTTTTTTCAGAACGGCCTCCTGGCCGCTCGCATAGCTATGGGTGACCACCCACAGCTATAGCGAGCGGCCATGATGATGGTCGCGATGGTCAAGATCATCATGACCATCGGGCTTGCGACGAGACCCTTGTGGTAGGGTCTCATTGCCGCAAGCCCCACAGAGCTTTCGGCTCTAACAGAGCCAAAAGCTCTCCCACTGACATCACTTGTGATGTCAGTGGGGCCGGCCCCAGACGGTAGGCGTTCCCATGGGAATGCCTCCGTCTGGGCAGCCACACCCCCAGCCCACCCACCAAAGGGAGCGTGTTGTCACTCAACATCGACAGCATGCCCCCTTTGGTACGAGACTCGGAGTGACGGACTGCCCATCGCTATCCGGGTCTCGCGCATGTGCACTGGCCTACCATCAACCCGGTTGCGAGCGCACAGCACTTGCGACCGGGTCTGAATCAGGCCTCAGTACAAGCATCTATATACTAACTCCTAGTGCCACTCTCTTGTACCAGTCCTGCGTCTGGATCACCAGTGTGTGTACTCAGTACAGCATCTGTGTAATGACTCCTAGTGCCACTCTCCTGTACCAGTTCCACGCCCGGAACTCCAGAAATACTCCCTAGTGCAGCACATGTTCTCATGTTACAAGTTCTCTACAGTGTATGAACTTTCAGTATCTTGCATTCTTTTTTCTGCGTATTCATCTCCGCTCCATATCACTTCTCAGAGTATGCAGTTTCTCAGTTATCCCACTCCTAGTTTTGTCTCCCGGTTTTGTCATTCCCAGGTACCTGACCAGAGGGCTGCGACTTGCTCACTTGGTGCAGCATAACCCAAATCCCAATAGGAGGGGTCACTGGTAAAGACCACAAAGTGGGTTAGACTCCGTGCCTCTGGTCAGGTCTAGCCAACACCTGGGTTTGACTATTTAGGAAAACCTTAGTACTTTCACTTCTTCAGTTGCTTCCTGGCCACCCTAACCCCCCAGCTCCCACCCCTCCAACTGAGGAATTCCCTGTGACAGATCGTGACACAGAGGACTTTCCATATTTTCCCTTTTGACACATCCCACCCTTAATAATGAAAACTCTAGCCTCAGTAATACTGTAGATTGGAGAAATGAGGATTTGTTTGCTACTTTCTATCAAAGACTCTCTGATCTTAACAAGTAGGAGTTGGTATCAAAAATGGAAAATTAGTCAGTTAGAAAACCTTTCTGGTCTATCTAAGCTTTTGCACCTCATTTGATGAACCCAGCAAGTAAGTCACAAATGGGAACTCATAGGAGAGGCGTGAGCTTATGTTGCTTTAGTGACTTCTAGTTTAGCCTTGCAAAACCGTATGCAGTGAAACGCATAACGGCAGTGGCGTGTTTGTGTCTAATATGTCTATATGATGTTACTAATATGCACTCAACAATACCAATGGACTAGTTTGCATGTGGATATGACCACATGCATTCACGCTGATATTAGCTACACTGATATTAGCAGATCGCAAAGTGGAATTTTCTCTCCTAAGAACTAAATAACAATGTTGCTAATAGGGTGACACAAATGTTACTGAAAATAATCACTACCACAGGAATATCATGTACCCACTGAGTTTCACTTCTGACTCATATTACAGTCATTATGCTGAGATCAGATATAAGCTGCAACAGGCGTGATAAACATAATTGGCTGTGAAATAACGTGCCCCTTTATCACAGTAATTTGTCCCACACATGATAAACATATGAATATATGACATGTGTATGAGTGATACACTCCATCTGAAGATATCAGTGGCCAGGTGGCTGTGAGATAAGGTGCTCCTTTAACACAGTGAACTATTTAAAACATAAACTTATGGATGTGAAGACATGATTTGTGGTATGAGTGATATATTTCATCTGAAGATATCAGCATAAATCAAATTACATAAGAATGCCAGTATCATCCTTTTTTATTTTTTTACAAACATTACTAGATATCATATCCATTATTTTTCTAAATGTAACATATCCGTTAAGTATAAATTATCAAGACTGATCCAATATTTGTATGTAATATATATTTCTTTCACCATAAAGAGTAAATAACCATTGGGCAATTACAAGATGGATCTAATAAAAGATAAGACACAATAAGATAGACACCCTGTTTCCTTTTTTTTTAATCAAAACACATTCTCTATTTTCTTGAGCACCTATTCTAGTGCATGTTTCTATATTTTTAACATTCAATTTCACTGTGGTAGGAACTACCCAACAGGATATGGGATGGTTCCTTTTTTATTGCATCAATAAGAGTGATGTCGTAAGTATTTAGTTTCAGTGTGCCTCAAATAGTAACCCCTTTTTTCTCTTGACCTGATGATCACTCTGGTTGGTTGCTCAGGCTGCACCCCCAGCTATATATATATATATATATATATATATATAATATATATATTTTATCATCATTTTTAATAGAATTTTGTGGGGTATGAATTAACAATTCTGAATATCCACCCATTGAGTCAATAATTATCTGTGCAGGTGCATAGTCTACCTGGCCGTGAGGTTTTCTCAAAGATCAAGTCCCCAATTTTAACATTGGACTTAGACTCTGATGACAGCAAAATTGTGGATGATTAAAACTATTTTATGGAGGGTCGAATGTTTGCTCCCCATGTCCTTTCAAAAAGAGAAAGTCCCAGTACCTCCAGTAAGAGTTTGTATTATTGTGAGCATCTGAAATCTGCTTATTAAGAGGGAGTACTGTTATGATCAACAGCAGTACCACTCTTCCTCCTGTAGTGGTGCTCTCCCAGTGTTGATTACTGCAGTATCATTTTTCACCAATGGTGTTGCACTTCTGCTGGTACTTCTAGCACTCCATGGTCTGTCTCGCTGCAGTGAGGGGCAACTGACTAATGAGCTGCACCTGTTTCTTCTGATTATTACCCAATTTATCTTAGCTCTCAGTGCCAGATAATCAGTTCAAATTACCTAAATCAATCCTGAGTTGGCTACCAGTTCAGCACCCAGGCTGTTCATAGTCTGCAGTCCATTACAGCTTCATGCTGCCTTAAGCTGCATACACATGGTACGATATGCACAACCAACGATATCGATGAACGATTTCCCTTGAACTTTTCTGTAGTTCAGGACAAACGATATTGGGTGTACACACTGAAAGATATCTATGATAGATATCTTTCAGTGAAGTCATCCTGTCACATCTCTTAACATGCAAATTGTGATGAAATCATCCAAGTTGGCCTGCATGTAAGGACGACCATACATATCTTATCATCCATGCGGGAACGTGCATCTTTGGTTGTTCGTTGATCGTTCGCTGAATAAAAATGAACGATATAAAAGATTTATCGTTGAACGATATTATCGTTCATATCGTTAATGAAAGTCATAACATGTGTACACAACATTACAGGCCAGTCTGCACCCTTGCAAATTCTTAATCCTCTAGTGAGTATCTGTGGCTGTCATGTTATAGGACTTTGCCTTATTGCCATGGTTTACTGCATTTCATGTCAAATCTACTACTTTGTATATTACATTGCAAGCTATCCTGTTACATTGCATTCAGACAAGTCTATCTAGTAATACTGCATGAAGTTATTCCTTCTCAGCTACTAACCCCTGCCTGCAGTCTTGTGCCATCAGTGCGGTGAACCTGTGCCCCCAGCCTCAGGGTTAGGCACTGCCAGGGATCGTTAGGGTTAGGTACTAGGGAGGAAGGTTTAGGCTGCAGGGATGGAAGATTAGTGGTAGTGGTAGGGTTTGGACACATACTGACGGGATTTTATGCCCTCCGGGATCCCGAGAGCTAGCATTCTGTACCCAACCCATATCATTTGTATAAATAAAAACATAACAATGGGAGTACAAGTGAAAATGTACTACTAATGGAAAAAGTTGCGTAAACTGTGGGGAAAAATAAAATACAAATACAATGTAGTTGGGAAAGGAACCATATAAATAATTAAAGAGTCCTTGATTCAAAAGTAGGTGTTAAAACATAGGGCCTGATTCAGACCCGGTCGCTAAATTGCGAACGCACACTAGGGGCATGCTCAAAGTACACATGCGCGAACCACAAACTGTGTATGGGAATCGTGCGCTCATAGTACACAGACTGGATGCTACTTTGAGTGACAGATTGCACCGTTTGTGGATGGTGACAGGGGAAGGTGCTTGTAAATGGAGGAGTGGATATGCGAACGCAGGCGTGTCTGAGTGTCAAAACGGAGTTTAGTGGGTGTGCATAATTAGCAAAGTAGCATCATTGCACACATCACTTGGTTGTATTTTAGCCTGAACTGATCGCAGTGCTTGCGGTGGGGTAGGAGCTACCTCAAGAGCTGCGTGCATCTCTGATGGGTCTCGATGTTCCCAATTAATCACACACTTCCTGTAGATGACGTGTGCTTAGAGAGAAAGGTGGACGGTTTTATACTCCTGTGTACTCTCACTGCTGTTGCCCTCTAAGACACAGAGGGCGTCCTTAAGCAACACAGTGCGATAGCGGAATTTGCATACCCAGCCGCTTTTGGCAGCGAGCGAGCACAGCTTAGCGACCGGGTCTGAATCAGGCCCATAGTGTTAAGCTCTATTTGTTCTGGGTACAAACTGTTCATATTAATAATCCAATGGATTTCTTGCCAGCAGAGAATCCTAACTCTATCTCCCCTTCTCATAGTTGATGGTATAATTTATAAACCCACAACATTTAGACAACTATGGTCTCCTTTATGTTTTTCAACATGTGTGGATAAAAAAATGTGCATTAATGATATTCCTTCTATGTTCTAAAAATCTCTCCCTGAGGGCTCTAATTGTTCTCCCAACATATCTATTATTATTGCAATTTCATCTTAATAAATATATTACACATTTTGTCATACAATTAATAATCTGTTTTATTACGAAACGTCTCTCATTTTCTACCTTAATTCTATCTCATTTAGTTCATGTTTACAGGTAATGCATTTATTTTCTCCACACTTATAAAATTCTATAAGCTTTGGGGGGTAACCAGTTATTTAATGGGTTCGGCTGTGTATCAGGCACAGATTGTAAACAACTAGAAACTAAAGTATTTATCAAATATTTATTTTTCTGTATATATATATATAATTGCTGGTTTCTAAGTTAATAATTTTTTTTTTAGAACTGCATCATGTTTTCAAATATGGGAATTTATCTCTATTATGCATTTGATTTCATATGATGGGCTATTATTCCTAGAAAAAAAAGCTGTATTCCTGTTCGTATTTTTTAGTTTAGTTTGTGGGTTCTTAAGTATAAGGAGAATCTTTCTCTCCATATTTAGAACATAAGTATGCTCTAGAAGATTTACTGGATAACCACATTATAGGAAGATTTGAAGCATATAATTTGCGTATGTAAAGTTTCTAAATTGAGCATAATTCGACTCTTTGGATTGTTTACTGTCCAGGGGGAGATAATGTGAACTAGTATAATGTAGATATGCTTTAGAATTAACCTCTTTACATTAGTTTGAGGCAACAATTTAATTATTTATAACCTCAAAAAGGTAAAATCCAGGAAATGTTACAGATTTCTACTGTATGTTTAGGAGAAACTAAGATCATAAGTGTTGTGATTGAGAGAAGAAACAAAAATCTGTCACTGTGAAGGTCCCATTCCAAACTATAAAAAGGTTATCTATATAACAGCCATAGAAGACCAGAAACTCCCCAAATCTGTTTCTTCCCACACTCAAAGTCTCCCATGTATAGGTTGGCAGAACTCAGGGCAAATATGGTCCTCATGGCCAACCCAGCATCTGTAAGTAAATTATGTCAGTAAAATTTAAATAGTTTTGAGTAAAAATGAAGTGGATAGCTAAGTCCTGATGTTGGTCGGTTAAAGCTCCATCTCATGTGAGAAATACTTTAACATTAATATGATAAATTTCATATGTTTCTTTCCAATCCACTTCTTGTATACGATTAAGAAAGTGGGTAGTATCTTTAAGTTGGAACTTAAGTTGAGCAAATAGTAATGGAATGGTCAGGGCCGGAGCTACCATTAGGCAGCTGCCTATGGGCGCCGGCCACCAGAGGGCACTGCTAAGTCCACAGAACTAAAAATAAAGACTGTCGTCCTCTGGTCTAATCAGCAGTAGTCACCACTCTCCGGCTTAACCCCACTATGACCCTTCACCTTCACCTCATAATGACCCGTCCTACTCCTCACCAACAGCAGCAGGCCAAGTACATTAGCTGCTCATTCTGCCAGCCTCAGCGCTGACGAGTGCTGTGTAACACATAAGCACCCACCCCCCAGCTCTCTCCTCCTTCTCCTCCCTCCTCCCATTCCTTTGAGAGAACAAAGTGATTCAAGTGAACAAACTCCAGTGGAGCTGGCTGGGCATCAGTACTGAGAATATTGCACTGGCCCTGGTTCCCGTCTCCACCCCAGTTGACAGACAGAATGTGTGCACCGCAAGGTAAATGTCACATTTGGCCAGTACGGCCACTGTTTCCAGGAGTTATGTGAGCCCTGTAGCTGTAGGAATAAAAGTAATTGATGTGGCCAGCAGTGAGAGGAGCACCAAGTTTCTCAGGCTGAACAGAACACAATACTGTCTCCAGCTTGGCATCAGACAGCTCACCTGCAGGTTTCTTGTCAGTAGTATGTGCTAGCAGCTTGACATGTCCTGAGTTGATGATATACTGTACATACACTGCGTATGTATGTATATATATATATATATATATATATATATACACAGTACCAGTCAAAAGTTTGTACACACCTTCTCAATCAATGGTTTTTGTTTATTTAAATTATTTTCAATATAGTAGATTAATACTGAAGACATTAAAACTATGAGAGAACACATATGGAATTATGTTGTAGACAAAAAAGTGTTAAACAAATCAAATTATGTTTTATATTTTAGATTCCTCAAAGAAGCCCCCTTTTACTTTGATGACAGCTTTGCACACTCTTGGCATTCTCTCATTCAGCTTCCTGAGGAAGTCTCCTGGAATGGTTTTGAATTAAAAGGTGTGCCTTGTCAAGAGTCAATCTGTGGAATTACTTGCCTTCTTAATGTGTTTGAGACTATCAGTTGTGTTGTGAGGAGGTAGGGTTAGTACACAGTGGACACCACTATTTGACTACTGTTGTAATCCATATTATGGCACCAACCACTCAACTCAGTAAAGAGATATTACATCATTACTTTAAAACATGAAGGTCAGTCGATACGGAAAATTTCAAGAACTTTGAGTGTATCCTCAGTTGCAGTAGCAAAAACCATCAAAAACCATCAAACGCTATATTGAAACTGGCTCTCATGAGGACTGCTCCAGGAAAGGAAGACCAAGAGTTACCTCTGCTGCAGAGGATAAGTTCATTAGAGTTACAAGCCTCAGAAACCGGTACTTAACAGCACCTCAGATTAGAGACCACATAAAGTCTTCACAGAGTTCAAGTAACAGACAAATCTCAACATTAACTGTTCAGAGGAGACTGCGTGAATCAGGCCTTCATGGTCGTATTGCTGCGAAGAAGCCACTACTGAGGATGAACAACAAGAAGAAGTGAATTGTTTGGGCCAAGAAACACAAGGAATGGACATTAACCCAGAGGAAATCTGTACTTTGGTCTGATGAGTCCAAATTTGAGATTTTTGGTTCCAACCGCCGTGTCTTTGTGAGACACAGAGAAGGTGAGCGGATGGTTTCTGCATGTGTGGTTCCCACTGTAAAGCATGGAGGAGGAGATGTTATGGTGTTGGGGTGCTTTGCTGGTGACACTGTTGGTGATTTATTCAAAATTCAAGGCACAATTAACCAGCATGGCTACCACAGCATTCTGCAGCGCCATGCCATCCCATCTGGTTTGCGCTTACTGGGACCATCATTTGTTTTTCAACAAGACAATGACCTCAAACACACCTCCAGGCTATGTAAGGGCTACTTGACCAAGAAGGAAAGTGATGGAGTGCTGTGTCAGATGACCTGGCCTCCACAATCATCCGACCTAAACCCAATTGAGCTGGTTTGGGATGAGTTGGACCGCAGAGTTAAGGGAAAGCAGCCAACAAGTGCTCAGCACCTCTGGGAACTCCTGTACAAAGCGGTCATCAAAGCAAAAGGGGGCTACTTTGAGGAATCTAAAATATAAAAAATATATATTGGTTTGTTTAACACTTTTTTTGTTTACAACATAATTCCATATGTGTTCTGTCATAGTTTTGATGTCTTCAGTATTAATCTACTATGTTGAAAATAATTGAAATAAACAAAATCCATTGAATGAGAAGGTGTGTCCAAACTTCTGACTGGTACTATATATATATGTGTGTGTGTGTGTGTATGTGTGTATGTGTATATATATATAAAATTTTATTTATTTTACATTTTTTAAGCTTTCTATGTGTATGTGCCATAGCCATACCCACAGGAGAGCAGGGGCAGTATTATACAGTTTTGCCTAGGGCGCCTAGATACCATGCACCGGCCCTGGGAATGGTAGGTCAATTTGTCCACTTGTATGGTGGGTCCACTAGATATGTCAAGATAGACAGGTAAGCAGTATGTTTTATCCTAGATTATATTATTTTATATACTTGAAATTTAACAAATTGAGAAGCCAATCTTGCATAGCCTGGTTTGGAAAGATGACATACCTCCCAAAAGTATTGACTGGAGACAAATGTCCCATAAGACCACAACCTGTCCACTACATTTTCTTGCAAAACAACTTTACTGAATATGTTCAATGTACTTACTAATACATAATACTGATTATACTTATATGGGATTTTTAAATGTAATTATATACTGACACTGTTAAATGGAAGTTTTTTGTTACCAATGCCTTTTTCAGCTGAATACCTAGTGTCTAATTTAATTTAATTTATTATATTTATTATCACGTATGTGTGACCTTTATTTTGCTAGTTTATTTCTCTTTATTAGATTTTCTTTTTAATAATAATAAACTGATCTAATGCACTTTTATTATTTGTGATTCTGACTTATCACATGACAACTTCTGGCAGTGAAGAGAATAATCGTTTCAGTGCCAGCTCCCATGTGCACGTCACTAATCTGTGTCTTTTTTACCATGAACAAAAATGTGCAGGAGAGGCAGAGCACATGAAAGTGTATTAATTACTATACATTGCACAATTTATTTGGGAGCCTTTCCTAGGAGGTTGTGGAGGAGTGGATTAATCAGCTTTCTATTAAAAATAAATATATAGAAAGTACCTTTCAGACTGGTGACTGGCGAAAGGTCTTCCCTAAATCCTTTTATAACAGTAATTCTGGACCACTGTGTCAGGAGTCAGGACACACCTTTGTGTTAAGATCAGGCCTAGCGACAGGGGGGGTCCCAAGGGGACACTTTTACCAGGCCCTGAGATTCCGAGGGGCCCCGAACCCTAAGGAATTTCGGGAGCCCGGTTCATGTGTCCCCCTTGCCACCTGCTGTGTAAGCAGGGCACCCGGCATGACCGTTGTGGCTAGATCCACCCAGCAGTGACAGGGGGGCCGGGCCAGTGCAGTGTGCATGACGTCGTGCCACTGATTCAGAGAGGATCCACCAGGTCTGAGCCACCCACCAGTGAAGACTGAGGAACAGGCAGTGCAGCAGGTAAATGTTAGCCGAGGCCCAGCTGGGCTAGAGAGTCATGGAGTGAGTGGTGAGGAGCTGCAGACAGGGCCACCATCAGGGGGGGACTGCCGGCTCTAGAGTCCCGGGCCCGGACCCTTGCAGTATGGGAGGGGGCCCGTGCCCGATCGGTTGCTGCTATTTCCAAGTTGGAGAAAGGACCTCTGTGACGTAGACACCACGTGACCGCTGCAGGAGGCTGGACCGCTCCTGCGTTACCATCCACTAGGGCATAGAGGGGGAATAAATATCTGTGGTGAGCGCAGCGAGCCACAACGCCCGAAGCGTGGCGAGCGTAGCGAGCCCGCAAGGGGACAGTTTTGGTCCCCCGTTACCATCCCCGCCCCTCCCCCTTTCAGGCCGAGTCACGTGGGTGTGACGTCACAGGGCCATCAGCCCTGTACAGTCTAGACATAACCGTGCCCGATCCTACCCCCGATGTACAGCTCACACTTCCCCTTCCCATGGGCCGGCCAGATTCCCCTCTACAGCCTGTGAATGCAATGGGGGCGGAGCCAAGGTGACAAGCTCCGCCCCCATACACCCGCGATTCGTGGCGGGGCGGGGCTAATGATTTGAGGCGCTCGCTATCATTAGCAACCTCCTGTTGCATCAAAATGTAAGTAATAATAAGTATGTACTGTGTTTTAGCATGTGTATGTATGTGTCTGTATGTGTTACAGTGTATATATGTTAGTGTGTACATATATGTATGTTAGTATGTATATATGTGTATGTTTGTGTTACAGTGTATATATGTGTATGTATGTTAGTGTGTATATATATATGTTAGTGTGTATATATGTGTATTATATATGTATGTGTTATAGTGTATATACTGTGTGGGTATGTATGTTAGTGTATGTGTGTAAGAGTGCATATGTGTATGCATGTGTTAGTGTGTATATATGTGTATGTTGTATGTGTCAGAGTACATACTGTGTGTATATATGTGTATGCATGTGTTAGTGTGTATATATGTACATGTATGTGTTAATGTGTATATGTGTGTTATATATAATATATACATGTTTGCTATAAACTGTACAATATGTGTGTGTGTGTGTGTATATATATATATATATATATATATATATATGCAACTTGTCGCTCGGCACTCAGGAAGAAGAGAATGCCACCAGGTGCCTTCCTGCAGCGTATATATAGTTCATTCCTATAGTGTGGTGTAGCAACCACATACAAAAAGGAAAAGGCGGCACTCCTGGACTTTGTGAAAAATATTATATTGAAGTCATCAAATATACAAATAGTTTGGTCGACGTTTCAAGGTCTTACGACCTTTTCATCAGGACTGTGAAAAGGTCGTAAGACCTTGAAATGTCGACCAGACTATTTGTATATTTGATGACTTCAATATAATATTTTTCACAAAGTCCAGGAGTGACACCTTTTCCTTTTTGTGTGTGGTTGCTACACCACACTATAGGAATGAACTATATATATATATATATATATATATATATATATATATAAATAAAATCGCCAGACAGGCAGCACTCCAAACACCATTCAGATAAACTTCACGGGTGCCCTCCAAGGTATCCCAGCAAGAGATCCAAATGCAGCAAGTGAACGGAGGCACTCCAATATAATGCAACAAAGCTAGGCAAATAGTTTCAACGTTTCGACATTTTAGGATGTATCCTGAAGACGAGATAATAAAATCTCAAAACGTTGAAACTATTTGCCTAGTTTTGTTGCATTATTCTGGAGTGCCTCCGTTAACTTGCTATATGTATATATGTAAATATGTATGTACGCATATGCTATACCCTGTATATATTATATGTGTGCATATGTGTGTGCATATAAGACCCCCCCCCTCCCTGAAAATCCTGCGTATGCCCGTGTTCAATACAAATTTTATTTTTGCTTTGGAGTCGGTGCGCATGACATCATGACACGCCGCTGGAAGGAAGATGTCAGAGGAGCCGCGGCGTGTGCTGAGCAGCGCCAGACAGACCTGGAGGAGAATGGCAGAAGGAAGGCTCATTCTTCAAGGCGATAAGGTAAGTCATGACTCATGCGGTAGCGGGGGAAGGGGGGTGGAGGGCCCAGGGGCCCTGCCTATTTTGTCAGTCCCGGGCCCCACAATATCTAATGGCAGCCCTGGCTGCAGATGAAGGGGTAGCTGGGGAACAGGGGGATGTGTGACAGACAAAGGGGCTAGGGAAGAGGGGTGTGTGTGATGGGCTGGGGAAGAGGGGTGTGTGACAGATACAGGGGCTGGGGAAGAGGGGTGTGTGACAGATACACGGGCTGGGGAAGAGGGGTGTGTGACACACAGGGGCTGGGGAAGTGGGGTGTGTGCGATGGGCTGGGGAAGAGGTGTGTGTGACAGACACAGGGGCTTGGGAAAAGGGGTGTGTGTGACAGGCTGGGGAAGATGGGTGTGTGACAGACAGAGGGGCTGGGGAAGATAGGTGTGTGACAGACACAGGGGCTGGAGAATAGGGGGGGTCTAAGACCCGAGCTGGGGAAGAGGGGTGTGTGTGACAGACACAGGGGCTGGGGGAAGAGGGGTGTGTATGACAGAAACACGGGCTGGGAAAGAGGTGTGTGTGTGACAGACACAAGGGCTGGGGAAGATGGGTGTGTGTGACAGACACAGGGGCTGGGGAAGAGGGGTGTGTATGACAGATACAGGAGCTGGAGAAGAGGGGTGTGTATGACAGACACAGGAGCTGGAGAAGAGGGGTGTGTATGACAGATACAGGAGCTGGAGAAGAGGGGTGTGTATGACAGACACAGGAGCTGGAGAAGAGGGGTGTGTGTGACAGACACAGGAGCTGGAGAAGAGGGGTGTGTATGACAGACACAGGAGCTGGGGAAGAGGGGTGTGTATGACAGACAGGAGCTGGAGAAGAGGTGTGTATGACAGACACAGGAGCTGGAGAAGAGGGGTGTGTGTGACAGACACAGGAGCTGGAGAAGAGGGGTGTGTATGACAGACACACGGGCTGGGAAAGAGGTGTGTGTGACAGACACAGGAGCTGGAGAAGAGGGGTGTATGACAGACACAGGAGCTGGAGAAGAGGGGTGTGTATGACAGACATAGGAGCTGGAGAAGAGGGGTGTGTGTGACAGACACAGGAGCTGGAGAAGAGGGGGTGTATGACAGACACAGAAGCTGGAGAAGAGGGGTGTGTATGACAGACACAGGAGCTGGAGAAGAGGGGTGTGTATGACAGACAAAGGGGCTGGGGAAGATGGGTGTGTGTGCCAGACACAGGAGCTGGAGAAGAGGGGTGTTTATGACAGACTAGGATAAGGGCTAGGAGAGGGGATAAAGCTCCCCAAAAACATGTGTACCAGACCCCAAGATTTCTGTTGCCGGCCCTGGTTAAGATGCCAGGTTAAAAGCAGGTGTTATGGGAAAAACTGTTAAACTGTGCTAGATATACAATATAATAAATATATAGATTAAAGATGAACAATATTATAAATATAAATAGCCCAAACGAGCTGTTCTTCTCAAATGTACTAATGTGACTTATAAATATGGCAAAGATTTTACCTGAAATCTAATAACCAACATGAGATGTACATAAACTGGGTTCGGTATATTAGGATGACATGCAACACGTCAACATGTTAACATTCACAGTGTCGAAATTCAGAATGTCGACACTGATGAAATGTCGGTGCTTGTAGCCACAATGAATTTTAATGGGCGTCCAATCAGAGAAACAATTGAATTGCTCCATCGGGTGCCTATTTGCATAGACGCCCAGCAGGGGACATCTACAACAATTGAATCTCAGCCTATGGATGAAGATAAGGTAAATGTCAAAATTATGACTGCATACCCATAAAAGTAACTGTGTGAAAAGTGTAGATAATTAAAAAAATTAAATAAAACCTATACAAAACAAAATATATTTTTGTTGTTGTTGCTGGAATAGGTAGATCTTAGCTCAAAGAAGCAGAATTTAATTATTTGTTTGAAGGCCATTGTTTTGATTCCAGATCAGATTTGAATGAAGCAGTTAAGGGAACACTCAATGTGAAGTACAGTGTTATGTTCAGGGACATACTGTAGTTGAAGTGTGCCAAAATAAACATGTACAGCCATTGAGGAATTGAGTTAGCCTCTCAAAGCATCAATAAAGCAATCACTTTCTGTAAAAAAACAAAACAAAACATACATTTATGTTTAAGTATTTACAAAATAAATGATTCACCAATGCTGAATTGATAATGTCAGAATATATGTGATTTATACTATTTAATGGCTCTGATGTTTTATGTCTGGCAATAACTTATGCATATGAAAATTAGATTACAGGAAAGGCCTCTAAAAAAGCGCTCAGGTTATTGTTTTATACTTTATGGTTTTCTTAGCAGCAAAACTGCACGTCACACAGTTCCTGAGTAATGCCCCCCTGTCGACACTGGTAATAGTCCCTTTTCCACGGCTCAATGCCCTGAAGAAGTTGAATGAATACAGTGCTTAGTTTAATGTTTTGCTAATGGTAATTGAAATGCTCTGGGAGATGTACTCATTTTAACTTCTACACGGTCACTTTAACACCCAGCAGAGGATCGTTGATCAGTAACTGAGGGGAAATGGAATCCCAGTATATCTACTAATATTAAAGCACACACAGCCGTTCCTGCACAGAGAATCCCCCATGACAACTGCATTTGTCATATTTTTAGGTGTATGGCTACAATGAAGGTGTAACGATGCTCATATGTACAAAAGTCATTAGGGCTCAGAAAATTACTGCTACACAGACATACTATAAAAACCTACTTAGGTAATGTGCAAAAAAAAAAAAAAATTTCATATATTTCAGGAAAAAAATCAAATTTCACCACTATGCTCTTTTAATTTGATTTTTATGCATTTCTAACACATGAAAACCAGATAATTATACAATGTGCTTCGCTCCACTAGCTTGCTTACTATTCATTCAGCTCATAGTGTTTATGTACGTAGATCCAATATGGCACCATCTTATTAACAACTTATTAATGAGTCAGTAAGTATGTGTTGAGATCTTACTCAGAAGGCATGATTCCCAAAAATAGTTGTCAGCAGTGGTGGCTCCAGAGGTGAGGCTGCAGCGCCATCCAAAATTCAAATAGGGGAGCCACACCAACTGCCATTTCAAATGCTGCCATACATAGATGGCTGGGACTCACTGGCAGTTGGTGTGGCTCCCCTATTTGAATTTTGGACTGCGCTGCAGCCCCACCCCTGGAGCTGCCAATGGTTGTCAGTCCAGAAAGTTCATCTGTCCTCAACTAAAATGGCTGACATGTATTCACTTGGAAGCCATCTTCCTTGTATTTGAGCCATTTATAAAACCTGACCTGTTGTTTTATTTGTCTTTTTCTATGGTTCTTGGGTGCAAATTCTTCAGTTTGTGATATTGCTAACAACCAGACATTTTTGTACTGCATACATTTTTTCACTTCTTATACTAACCTATCAATAGACAAAACAGCTATGATGACCTGTACGATATCCATACTGACCGGTCTGCAAATCAGACCTACTGAAACCAAGAAACAACTAACAAGCCCGCACCCCTGTGACATGACATCAGTTACTCTGCTGAAGTTGCATAAAAAAAAGAAAGGGATTAACAGTGAGTTTAAAAGTGGGCGGTTATGTCGAAGGAGACAAAATAATTGCTGACTGCATAAATATTTATTATAGCTCCTTATTTACTTATGAAATTTCAACTTAAATGGAAAAAATATTTTTTTTTTTACTGTAAATACAAATCTATTTACTAAAGATTAAAAGTATATGAATACAAATTTAAAACAGATAACAGTGAGTGTAGATTTTAGTTCTTGCTTTACTAGAAACTACAGTCTTTAGCCACCTTTCACTACACCAGAAAGGTATTTGAAATAAAATTATTATAATATCAATAAATAATATGATAGACCTATGAGTAGGAGGATAAGAGTGTAGATACTTCATCTTCATTTGAAGGGCCATATGAAGAAAATGTGCCAGCAGGTTCAGGTAGAGAATTTAGCAGGTTACTGGCTTAACAAGAGGCCACCATTTCATTTCAGATATTATGAATCTTGTCCTTTAAATAGGAGGCAAGATCTTGCGTAGTGATAGTAGCAGGTGGGTTGGGTGAGGGAGGGGTAAGAAGTGATTTAAATGTATTAAAAAGTCGCTTGGGATTAGAGGCTTGGACATCAATAAGAGATTGGAAATATGTAATACCTCTTTTCCACCAAAAATCCAGGTCCGACCTGGGTTTTTGGACATGGTTCCAACCCTGGTCAGACCCAGGTCAGACCCATTTACACTGCACCTTTGATCTGGGTTACTCCCAGGTCAGCCCTGTTCACACTGAACTCAGGTCTGCCCTGCTAAACCTGTGGTCATAAAAAGTGGGAGGTGACTGCTCCACAACCACCAATCTGCTCATTTTAGGCATGATCCAGATCAGATAACCTGGGTTGCACCGTTTACACTGCACCATTACCTGGGTCCATCCTGGGTCCAACCCTGGTAGCTACCTGGGTTGGATTGCTGGGTCACTTGACCCAGGTTATTTTTCAGGGACCCTTTTACACTGAGCTGCAACCTGGGTAGACCCAGCAAAAACCCAGGTTTTTGCTCTGGTGTAAAAGGGGTATTAGTTTGGCAGTGTCCAGAGAATTATGATAATTGTGGTATATAGTCTTATATGTGATTAAGTCACTTGGAGTACGACATTTATGCCACTCATGTTCTACTTTACGTGAGAGGTTTTGTAGGGTTCTTGTTAAGTTAGAATGCCATGGTTGATGTCTGTGTGGAGTGTAATGGGTAGCTGGAGCCACTTCATTGAGGGCTATTTCTAGGGTCTGGTGCAGGTGTGATAGAGCTGTTTGTGGAGAAGTGATCATAGATATTGGTAAGAGCAGTTGCAGCAGAGAGGTGGCTAGTTAATGTTAATAGCATTAATATTTCTGCAGGATTGTGGAGGCTTAGTTGATTTGATTGACATTGTGGTTGATGTAATGGAGGATAGTGAGCAGCTGATGAGGTTGTGATCCAAGAGAGGGAAGGGAGCGCTAGTGAATTCAGAAACTGAGCATAGTCTGGTGAATACAAGATCAAAGCAGTGGTCCTCCTGATGAGTAGAGGAGTCAGTCCATTGGGAGAGCCCGAGAGAGCAGGTTAGATAGAGAAGTTTGGAGGCATGAGGATATTATGGACTGTCAATAGGGATATTGACATCACCTCTGATGATGGTAGAGATGTCAGAGGATAGGAAGTGAGGGAGCCAGGCAGAAACATTTTCCAGAAAAAGATGTAGGTGGAATGGCGCTAGATACACATTACAGCATGGAGACAATTTAATAATAATGAATGGTTTTATAAAATGCAAAAAATCATTGGACAATGCTGGTTAAGCAAAAAATGTATTGTAACAATAAAAAACATACAAATAAAACAGTGTCTCTGCGACAGTAAGTAGGTCAAGGAAAAAGTATCCTATAACAACTGCAACAATATAGACACAATATTATATAACTGTATAATACAGTTATATAATAAATAAAGGATGCCTCAAAAAAATTGTATGGAAGTTAGTACCGGTAAACAGTCATAGATAGACAAAAATTGGTGGGGTACCCTGAAATAATAACTGTCAGATGGTCTGGATTGTAAGTTGACCGCTCTTGAAAATAGTAGCTCATGTATAATGTGCTCACCTCTCGGTCACGGTGTGTGGTTACTCCAGGAATGGATGCCATACCAGCCTGGAGGGAGAAACAGGCTGGTTCGCGGCTGGAGGTGCCGAGGGCTTGATGGAAGTGCTGATGCACATGCGGGAGCGCTGGAGTATGCTGTGATGGTCCCAAGATGCGGCAGTGAGTATTCGCCAGCGGTGGACAGCCGGACTCAGCAGTGAGGAAACTCTCTCCGGCGGTGGACAGCCGGGCTCCCCGCAGTCTATGACTCTCTCCAGAGAGATGTGAGCAGCGTGTGGAATGAGCTCACAGTCCTGAGCCGCAGTCAGTAGTCCAATCCTGTATAGGCTCAACCAGAGCTAGAGATGGGGAGAAATCCGGGCGGCGTGTAAGATCGCTGGCTGGATGTATCAGGTGTTAGTGAAATACTGGAGCAGTAGAATAAAAAAAGAAGTGGTCTCTGTGTCCTTAACGCGTTTCACTGCATCAAGCAGCTTCTTCAAAAAGGCAGAAAAAACATTTTCCAGGTGGACCATAGATAGCAGCAATGCGCAGAGAGAAAGAGTGAAGGTCCTGATAGAATGTACTTCAAATTATGTAAATGTGAGTGATGGCACCTGCAGGAGAACTGTGTATGTAAAAGATTGCGACAGTAATATTCCTACCCCACCTCCTTTACTATTACAAGGCCTGGAGTTGTGGGTGAAGTGTAGGCCACCATGTGAGAGTGCTGCAAGGGAGGAAGTGTCTGATTGTGTGAGCCATGTTTCTGTTATTGCCAGAAGGTTGAGGTTATTTGAAATAAAGAGGTAATGGATCGATGTTTGTTTGTTGCAGATAAAGCATGCATTCCATAAGGCACATTAAAGTGGCTTGGAGTGTGATGGGAGGCACGTGATGTGTCTCAGGGGGATGTAGTTATGAGAACGGCAATCACAATCCTGACAGCGGAATCCCAGCAATGGATTTAACATTGGTGTTGAAATACCGATGCCTATGTTAATCCCGATGCTGAAACGCCAAGGATGCCAGCCCAAACGAAGGTAAGTCTGTGGCACCCTTAGCGTTAGCTGTGGGGGGGTAGGGTTAGGGAGTCTAGCGGGGTTAGGGTTAGGTTTGGGGGAGAGATTAGGTCTAGATACCCCTATGGGGGAGGGTTAGGGTTAGGCGCCCCCAGGGAGAGATTAGGTATAGGCACCCCCCAGGGTGGTTAGGTTTAAGGAGCGGTAAGAGGGGGTTAGGGTTAGGCACTCCCCCACGGGGGGAGGTTAGGGTTAGGCACTAGGGGGGGAGGTTATGGTTAGGCACCACTAAGGGAGGGTTAGGGGGGGACAGGGGAGGGTTAGGGTACTTACCTGCCCCAGTTGGGATCTGTGAGTGGGGTATGTTGGTGGGGCCTGGATTTTGTGATATGTCACCAGCTAATAGAAGGAGAGAGATATAAATATAGTTGTGGGAGGTGTATGAAAAGTTTTTTCATGGCGACAGGTTGAGGGTGTTATTGTATATAGATACAAAGTGTGGCAAGTATTAAGTGTGATATGCATAACAGTTAATCAAAAGGTATGTGTTTTCCATCCTGCATGATTATTACACTCAAATCTGCATTCACTCTCATGCAAAATAATCTGTGTATTTAAATGTATGGGATGTCATAATGTGCTTGTAATCGGTCTTACTTGCTCTGTGGATATTCTTGAGGGTAGTATAGTGCAATGTATCTGCTTTGATAAGCTGACCAGTAGAGGCCAGTTGTAGTTTGCCATAATCAGACACACTATTTCTTTAGAATTAGAAGGGTCAGCTGTGGCCCTTGGGTCAGCTGCATGTGAAAAGATACAAAGTGTGGCAAGTATTAAGTGTGATATGCATAACAGTTAATCAAACAGTTGAACAAACTTTGACCAAAATTTGAGACCAGATTATATCAACTAAATTTGGTACAGTTTTTTTGTGTTTAATGAACATGGTTTGGACTATGAGATGCACTAACAAACTCTTAGAGCTATGTATGCAAATGCTAGGATCTGTGCTGATAACATTTTCAGAATTAACTGCAATAGTAACAAAGTATGATCTGGATATTGTGACTATTACAGAGTCCTATCCTGGATATTCTTATCAGCTGGAACTTGGTGACCTGGTCGTGAGTATATTCTCCCCTTCTAACCCACCTGTTTCACACCTGTTTGTCTGACCTACCCTTTTAGAATGTAAGCTCTTGCGAGCAGGGCCCTCTACCCTCTTGTGCTTCTCCCTACTTCTTACTCCCCACTAGGGCACCTAACACTTGGTTGCTTAAGCTCTGCTGCTTATGTGGGTGTTATGGTCGCTAATGTAGCTATGTTGTATATTATCCATGTCCTTGTCCTGTATTATA
Source organism: Taudactylus pleione (assembly GCA_031769625.1). Taxonomy (NCBI): domain Eukaryota; kingdom Metazoa; phylum Chordata; class Amphibia; order Anura; family Myobatrachidae; genus Taudactylus; species Taudactylus pleione. The sequence goes on along the minus strand of JAUIMM010000120.1, from coordinate 14,106,794 downwards.
TTGTATTGTACTGTAAGTCTTTTGTCACCTATTTGTTTTCATACATTGAAAGACACTGCGGAACACTTGTGGCACCATATAAATAAATGATGATAATAATAATAATAATAATAATAATAATAATAATAATAATAATAATAATAATAATAGATAAGTAAAAAGCTCATGTGTGTTCACAAGAGGGGAGTAGATTATTGAGGCTGCAATGTGTACAGAGAGATGAGCTACAGGGAGAGTGAAGGATGCATTAGAGAAGAAGATGGAGTTAAATAAGAAAAACAAGATTTGGTACATAGTGATTTAGAATAAAAGGAGACATTTTTAGAATAGAACATAAACAAATTTACAATTTGATTTAGAAAGTACCTGCTCTCAGAAAGTGTTCAATTAGATAAAACACATCACTTAGGGTTTTATAATTAGCTTTTTTTTTAAAAATGAATGAAAGTTATATTTTAATATATGCCAGTGTTTAAGTGTGTGCCCAAATATACAATACTTTTTTTTCCCATACAAATTGATGGACCTGCAAGAAAATAATTGTAGACAAGCTGTAGAGATGTAAGCGATGAAGGTACAAGGCAGCATGGATTTGCTTCTGAGATTCTTAATCCTGTAACTAAACTGATAGATCAGGTTGGATTACTGAATATTGATTATTTAGATTTCAGCATTTGATACAGTATCCCACAATAAATAATTAAGAAACTTAAAATCCTTGGAGTTTAAACAAAGATATTGAAATAAATTGTAACTCTTACCTAACTGACAGCTATCATCCAGTCATATTTTATTTCTGCATTCCCTATTGTAAAGTGCAACATAATATGCTGGCACTATATAACATTTTTTAATAAATAATAGATGACTGTTTGGATAAAGGACACAAGCATAGAAAAGTAACAATGGTTTAAGATGAAGCTCTTGTCAGGGCCGTAACTAGGCACAGGACACCGCAGGGCAGGGTGCGCTGTTCGGGGCTATCAGTTTTCCTGTATATTGTCATTTTCACTTGTAGTTTCCTCTTCTTTTACCCCCAGCATCTCCTGGCCTCCCCTATCTCTTCCCTGGCCCTTCCCCATGAAGCCATGGGCCTTTTTCAGGTGCACTATCTTATGTCCCTATTTAAAAATTGGGAGGGTAGCCCAATGCTATCTCTGGCACAGGGCACCAAAATGTCTAGTTACGGCTCTGGCTCTTGTAACCAGTAGAGTACCTCCGAGTTCGGTCTTGGGACTGTTTTGTTTAATGTATTAATTAAGAATATTAATAAGGGCATGTATGTCTTTTTTCAGATGATACAAAGATTTGTAACAGGGTTGATACCATAAAATAATCATACGAGAAATGAGTTTGCACTAGTTAGGTGGTATATTAATATACTGTAATATAGGCAAAAAAGGACAAAATTTACCTTTTTTGGAGCACTCTTAAAATTAAAATGTTAAAGTAATAGAAATGTGGATAAGTATTAAAACTTAACTTTTAATTAAACAATCCTATTAAAAAGAAAAGAATATATACAAAATATATTAGACATACAAGTGTTACATAAATACGTAAAAAAGGAGAGTGAAATGTGTCCAATCACATAATAATTGCTCAGATGAAAATGAACAAAAGATATGTCCAATCACTTAACAATTGCTCATACACAAATTATCGGCGAAAATGTGTTAATTTAACTCTGTCCCTGAGAAGCAAGTCAATCAAACAGGGAGACACACCAAATTTCAACCCCTATATCTGATAACTAAAAAATTATAATAAATAGGAAAAATTCACTTGCATATATAGGGATCTACTGTATGTATAGATCAGGACTTGTACCGGGGTGATCACTTGATCCCACAGTTGCTTGTTTGTGAAAAAAACATCAATATAGTTACTAATTAAGCTTAATATATTAGTCTGATATAATGACAGTAACACAGTATAACGCGGGATACACATTTCATAAGAATAGCGCTGTAAACAAAAGAGCATAATGTCTCGCAGTCAGCTCCTGTTCAGTGAGATGTAAACATAACATGTAATTCATTCATAAACTAACTTAACCATATTTTCGTTACTTTAACATTTTCATTTTAAAAATGCCCCCAAAAAAGTACATTTTGTCCTTTTTTGCCTCTTGCAAATTAAATACATGTTAATAACACAAATTCTTTAAGAGCGCCACCAACTTGGGGTCATCCGATATTTATTGTGTGATAGACAATGACGTTGGTTTTAAGAGACTATGGGGCCTATTCATCAACACTAAAATAACGTTTTTAAGGACATTTTCCTTAAATAACGTTATTTTGGTACTGATGAACACAATTAGCAAGGAGATATCTGTGATATCTCCTGTGCTAAGTCCCCCTGCGTTAATTTCCACACTCCCCATACATTAGTATGGGGATATGGAAATTATGGTATTCATCAAATTCCGAAAATTATGTGTTTTCGGAATTTAATGGATTTACTATCCACCACTGTGAGGTGGCGAATAGCAGATAACACTTACCTGTATCAGCGTGTGCAGGTCCCCCGGTGTCTCCCTCCGGCACTCTGGTCTCTCCTCTGGTGGCTCCGTCTGCTATGCTGACATTGTGTTCTCCAGGCAGAACACAATAAAGTTTAGGAAAAAAAATAAATATTTTTGTTTCCTAAACAGTAGTGTGCTCTGCTGGGAGAACACGTGACAGCACAGCAGATGGAGCCGGAGGCTGCTGCGCGCACAGGTAAGTGCTGAACGGGGGGGGTGAGCGGGGGGGAGGGGGGGGGGACACTAAGTTACCGCATCTGTAGACAGTGCTGCGCATGCGCTGGTTTTACAGATGTAACAGCGCATAAGCAGCACTCTTTCCAGCTGCGGTAATGCAGTGTAGTGAGGGAAATGTATCTATTTCCCGAAAGCTGTCATCGCAAAAATGACAGCTTTTCGGAATAGATACTTCTGGAGAGGAGGAATGATGAATTCCTCCTGTAATTAGGTAGAACTCCATGCGAGTTCTAAACCTAATTACCTCCATCGGTATTTTAGGTATAATGAATAGGCCCCAATGCCTTTATGAATATTACATTCATATGCCACCTAACTCGATCAGACTCATTTCTCGTATGATTATAGTACTCTTACTGAGTTTTTTCTCAGCTCTCGAGCCCAGCACAGCAATATGTGATTTTCTACTTAGAATGTTGCTAACACTCTTGTTTGCCTAGGAACCTCTGATCTTCCTCTCGTGTTGTACTTCTGCCTTTATTTATTTTTTATTCTTATTCTCTAGTCACATATTTATTCATCTCTAGTTATCATTGAACATGACTAGTTTCAGTTTAAAATCAGAACTCAATAACAGACGATGTACAGAAGACTTAGAGAGCATATTCCCAAATGAAATAAGTGGTATTGAACCAGATTCAGGTTGGGATGAGGATCCTGAGAAGTTGAAACTGATCCTACAAAGACAGACGAGAATCAATTGGGATCTGACGAGCCTTGAAAACTACAGTATACAGAAAATTACCCCGAGAGGTCGACATCCCAAAGTTTTCCCTACATTTGATCTATGTAAAGAGAAAAGAGTGGGTAAGTAGTCTACTTAATCGTTCCCATGAATTAATGGGAATATTGATCAAACATGACCATTTGGTGTTGGCAGAATGTACTAAACAAGTTGAGAAACTTGGCCAAACACTAGAGCAGTGGGAACAAAACTCTGTATTCCAAAACTCCTTTACTAAAGTCAAAAATAAATTAGAGGAATATGACAAGTCTATCATAGAATGAAAACTTAATAAGTTTATCATAGACAAACGTTATTTCACCTCAGGTAGGATTTTTCACTGGAACAGACCACAGAAGAGGGGAAACACAGCACAATTAGAAAATACACCATCTCCCTCAGAAGTAGAGATCTCAGATACAGAGGATTTCACGGACCACAATTTTCATCCAATAAATCCATTTTCTTAGAAAAGCGATAATACTTCAAACTTTTACACTTTTTTAGAGGAAACAAGGGGTATTTGTGGACGCCCCGTAAGAACCAAACCAGGCGGTGGGGGAAGAAGAAAAGAAAGATGGGAATCTCTATCCCCGAACTGATGCTCAACCAGAACGAACAAGAGGTAGAGACATCAGCCTCAATGCTTAAAATGATCAATATATCCAAGCATACTTTGAACGAAGCACAGATACAAGTTCTGAGTAAGGGTTTATCCTTCTCACCCTCTAACCAATTTAATAGATTTAAGTGGGAAACCAACTTAAGTTTATTTGGAAGAAAACTCTTTTTAACCAAGTTTCATAATTCCATGCGGAAAGAGTCCATGTGTTCATATGGTTACCCCAGCCTAGATCATTTTTCCCAATTAGAGGACAAAACATTATCAGTTTTAGAAGAACTGGCTCAGGGATCTGAGACTCAAGTTGTACATCAGAGACCTATATGTAAGAAACGTTCCGTCCTAAAATATCTGTCCTAAAGTTGGAATTTTCTTAAATCTAGTATCATGAGATTTTGATCTTCTCTATGAACAACAGAAATTGTGCAAACCATTTGGTAACCTCAGTTCTTCACAGATAAAAGCATTTGATCAAATCAAGGGCTGGGAAGATGTCTTAAAAACCATTGGATAAAGGTGGTAACATTGTTATTTGGCCACTATCTGAAAGAAGCTAATAGGCAATTGCAAGACATCACATGTTATCAAACCACCTTATTAGATCCATCTGAGAACTTTAAGACACGATACAGTAGAATAATTGACAGAGCTTTCTACAATGGTATAATTACCAAAATGGAGCATGACTACCTATGGACACCATACCCAAGAACCCAGACTTTTACCTAAGGTACACAAAGATCTAATGAACCCACCAGGTAGACCAATAGTTTTAGGGAATGGTGGTCTCCTAGAAAAAGACAGTTGCTTTCAAGATGTCCATTTGAGACACCATGTCCTAAGTCTTCCCTAATATGTCAAAGATACAACAGACATATTTAGAAAAGTGCACAATGTGGTCCTTGAAGATACCCATCTCCTTGTAAGTTTATATGTGGAGTCCCTTTACATGTCCATTATTCACAACCTGGGGATACAAGCAGTCAAAGCATTTTCTAATTATGGAAGGATTGGTAGAATTTCAAGAATTTCTCCTAGAGCTAATCGACTTTGTTCTGCACCATAATTATTTTATTTTTAATGATCACTTCCATATCCAGGTAATAGCTACTGCAATGGGGGTGGCTTAAGCCCCTACTTATGTGAACCTCTTCCTGGGATGGTGGGAGAGGGAATGTGTGTTTCAGGATTGTCAAGAGAATTACACTTAGCACATCATTACATGGATGCGTTACATCAACCATATTTTAATTATCTGGGATGGTACACAAAGAGAACTTGAAAATTATGTTACACATCTTGACAACAATGAATTGTTTTTAAAATTGACTTGCAACAGCAGCAGAGCAAGCTGCATAGCATTCCTGGACTTCAGGATCTTCAGAGGGGAGAACCATAAAATATACACTGAGATCTACAAAAAGGAAACATCTACTAATAGTCTACTTCATAGTAGTAGCTCTCAATTCCCTCCCACTGTTAAAAATAGTAGCGTTCTTGAGGCTACACAATTGTTCAAGTGAATACTCCTACAACATTCAAAGTACAGAGCTTACATCAAGACTCCAAGAACTAGGATATAGCAAGCACACGATAAAGAATGCTAAATATGAGGTATCAAAAATCACAAGAGTGTCCCTTACATTTGGCAATAAATATAAGCTGCAGTAAATGGCAGCACTCAGCGTCTCCATTAAAAAGAAATACTGTTTATTACAGACATTTCAGGAGTCCGCCCTTTATCAGTCCTTGATAATGAGCGGATGCCGATAAACAGTATTTTTTTCACTGCTGAGTGCCGTCATTTACTGCAGCTTGTTGTTGGAGCGATATGCTCCTACGAGGGCACCAGCGCAAATAGAATTACATTTGACGTGAATGCCAGGGACTTGGACATTTTGATTATATATATATATAACCTAGCTCTTTCCCTAAGGACTTATGCAGAATCTCTATATCTTTTAATCAGATAAGCAGTTTTCTCCTCATCTTTTACTAATTTATTGTATTTGTTTTTATTGTATTTATGCTATCAGGTTTACCCCAATGTGCATGGGGGAACCATCTGTCATGAACTTTTTGTGTTTAGAATAAATTATCTCTTATTTATATATTGGTATATATATTTATTTTCACTTATGCACTTTAGGCATTAAGCACTTTCACTAGCCATTAAACTGAATGATATAAGGCTATTTAGCCTATATTAATGGCAGGGTTTATGCTTTTAAATTAGTGTTTGGTTTTAAACTGGAGTTATTTAATATTTTACATGTGAATGTGTCAATAATATGCACTTTATTTAGACTATAAGTTGGTTTTCAATATATGTTAATAGTGGTATTGTCGCCCTAAGTCAATCTCCCCTTTTTCTCTAAAAATTTTTAGTAGTATTTTCACCAATACTACATTTTATTGATATGGAGCTGACACCCTTTTAGATATATCTATTTGGGCTTATCCGCATTATTTATATGAACATTTTAAATTGTTCACACTTGTCACTAATATTCACTGGCGCTGAATCCACCCCCCCTTTTTACATATATATATATGTATACATACATACACACACACACACACACACACACACACACACACACACACACACACACACAGTACCAGTCAAAAGTTTGGACACCATCTAATTCAGTGGTTTTTGTTTATTTAAATTATTTTCAACATAGTAGATTAATACTGAAGACATCATAACTATGAAAGACCACATATTGAATTATGTTGTAAACAAAAAAAATGTGTTAAATCAAAATGTGTTTTATATTTTAGTTTCCTCAAAGCAGCCCCCTTTTGCTTGGATGACAGCTTTGCACACTCTTGGCATTCTATCAATCAGCTTCATGAGGTAGTCTCCTGGAATGGTTTTTCAAAAGTCTTGAAGGAGTTCCCAGAGGTGCTGAGCACTTGTTGGCTGCTTTTCCTTCACTCTGTGGTCCAACTCATCCCAAACCAGCTCAATTGGGTTTAGGTCGGTTGATTGTGGAGGCCAGGTCATCTGATGCAGCACTCCATCACTTTCCTTCTTGGTCAAGTAACCCTTACATAGCCTGGAGGTGTGTTTGGGGTCATTGTCTTGTTGAAAAACAAATGATGGTCCCAGTAAGCGCAAACAAGATGGGATGGCATGGCACTGCAGAATGTTGTGGTAGCCATGCTGGTTAAGTGTGCCTTGAATTTTGAATAAATCACTGACAGTGTCACCAGCAAAGCACTCCCACACCATCACACCTCCTCCTCCATGCTTCACAGTGGGAACCACACATGCAGAAACCATCCGCTCTCCTTCTCTGTGTCTCACAAAGACACGGCGGTTGGAACCAAAAATCTCAAATTTGGACTCCTCTCTTGGTCTTCCATTCCTGGGGCGGTACTCATGAGAGCCAGTTCCATCATAGCATTTGATGGTTTTTGCAACTGCACTTGAGGATACATTCAAAGTTCTTGAAATTTTCCGTATCGACTGACCTTCATGTCTTAAAGAAATGATGGACTGTCGTTTCTCTTTACTGAGTTCAGTGGTTGGTGCTATAATGGATTACAACAGTAGTCAAATAGTGGTGTCCACTGTGTAATAACCCTACCTCCTCACAACACAACTGATGGTCTCAAACACATTACGAAGGCAAGTAATTCCACAGATTGACTCTTGACAAGACACACCTGTTAATTCAAAACCATTCCAGGAGACTACCTCATGAAGCTGATTGAGAGAATGCCAAGAGTGTGCAAAGCTGTCATCCAAGCAAAAGGGGGCTACTTTGAGGAATATAAAACATATTTTGATTTGCTTAACACTTTTTTGTTTACAACATAATTCCATATGAGTTCTTTCATAGTTTTGATGTCTTCAGTATTAATCTACTATGTTGAAAATAATGTAAATAAACAAAAGCCATTGAATGAGAAGGTGTGTCCAAACTTTTGACTGGTACTGTATGTATGTATGTATGTATGTATGTATGTATAATATATATATATAAAAAGCACTAATCCGCGGCACTCACCATTCCTAGAGTTGGGGTGCAACATGGTATGTGACCACATTGTTTAAATAGAAATCACAGGGGCTCTGCACTCACCAAAATAACCATAATAACGATAATAATAATAACGATAATAATAATAACAATAATAACAACAACAACAACAATAATAATAAACATAATAAACAGTGGGGTTTTGGTTAATGAATTGATCAATGCATTTAAGCTTGCAGCACCCGTCACGGGACCTAATTTATCTGCAAGTCCCTACTCTATTGCACAGAATTATAACATGGACATAGCATACCCTGAGTTTAACACTAATGTGATGGCTATCAAGGTTTAAAGCTCACAGCAACTTTGCTTTTAAAGGTGAGATAGTTACCAAGCACACCTGTTGCAAAGCACCTAGGAAAACAGCTGACACAAGTTAGATTAAACTAGTTAAAAGGGCTGCATGAGAAAATGTGATCACAAAAATGATTAATTATAAAAATAAATCAAAATAAACAAAAAGCACTAATCCACGGCACTCACCATTCCTAGATTTGGGGTGCAACGTGGTATGTGACCACATTGCTCAGAATTATAACATGGACATAGCCATCACATTAGTGTTAAACTCAGGGTATGCTATCAAGGTTTAAAGCTCACAGCAACTTTGCTTTTAAACGTGAGATAGTTACCAAGCACATCTATTTAAACAATGTGGTCACATACCATGTTGCACCCCAAATCTAGGAATGATGAGTGCTGTGGATTAGTGCTTTTTGTTTATTTTGATTAATTTTTATAATTAATAATTTTTTGTGATCACATTTTCTCATGCAGCCCTTTTAACTAGTTTAATCTAACTTGTGTCAGCTGTTTTCCTAGGTGCTTTGCAACATGTGTGCTTGGTAACTATCTCACGTTTAAAAGCAAAGTTGCTGTGAGCTTTAAACCTTGATAGCATACCCTGAGTTTAACACTAATGTGATGGCTATGTCCATGTTATAATTCTGAGCAATAGAGTAGGGACTTGCAGTGAAGTGGGGTCCCATGACGGGGGCTGCAAGCTTAAATGCATTGATCATTTCATTAACCAAAACCCCACTGTTTTTTATTATTATTATTATTATTATTATTATTATTATTACTATTATGGTGAGTGCAGAGCCCCTGTGATTTCTAAATATAAACACACACACACAAACACAGTATATATATATATATATATATATATATATATACACACACACATACATACATACACAGTATATATTTATATATATATATACATATATATATATACACGCAATACAGCAGGTGTAGGCACTCCTATCACTAGGGATATACTCGACGTGGTGCACACTGAAAAAAATCGAGAGCAGCAAGCAGAATCAGGGTCACTCTCCGGTCTTCATATATAAGAAGTAATAGCCAAGAGCCAGTCGCTGGGTCAACGTTTCGAGTTTAATACCAAACTCGTCATCAGGACATACAGAAAAGTGTAATGTAACATACCTTATATACCCTTAATGTCTCACCCGGTGTGTCTGATTGCCCGCTGCTCAACTTCCGGCTCCTGCTCTGTCAGCGTCACATGACAGTGATGTCATTAGGGCCGTCACATCACCCGGGCAACCAGACACACTACTCACAACAAAACTTTACAAAAACAAACAACGTACAAAATTTAAAAAGACCATGGTGGAAACATAGCGATCTATCAAAAGGAGTATCTTTAAACTCAAATGCATATTTCCTGGCTGCACCATTTTGTTAAACAGTATATACAGGTAAATGCAAATATCGACATATGCAAATTTCAACATGCAACACAGCATTATTGCAACAACATCATTGGGAAAAGAATTACACGTGAAAACATCTGAAGCATGTTACAGAATATACAATGCCTAACTATAGAGAGTTAGAAAATCTACAACATATCAAGAACCTACAGGTCGGCCACCTTGCCATTATAGGTGCACAATAGTGAACCTAGCTAGAAAAAGGTGGTAAAAGACAAATGGTCATTAAGCCCCTTAGGTTTAACAGTATCTAACAAGTATATCCATTTTGTTTCCAATTGAAGAAGGGCTCTATGTCTATCACCGCCCCGTGGGTTCAAAGGAATATGGTCTATGACCATATGTCTAAGGTTTGCCATGTTGTGTCTTTGTTCCAAGAAATGTCTGGCCACCAGTTGCTCCGATGGTTTGCCATTAAGTGCCATCCTAATTGCGGATCTGTGTAGTGCCATCCGTTCCTTAAAGGAACGGATCGTCTTACCCACATAGTAATATCCGCACTGGCATTTGATAAAATATACCACAAATGAACTTGAACAAGTCAAGGGATATCTAATGGTGTATTTTGCCCTGTATGGGGATGTGTAAAAGACTTACCCGTGATCATGTGTCCACAGGTTACACAACCAGTGCATTTGTAGCACCCTCCCATCTTTTTAGATACATTAGAGGTGCTCGCAACTAGATCTGTAACATCAGTTTTAACAAGTAGGTCCCTCAGATTCTTATTCCTCTTTAAACAGGGTCAAATTATATGGTTTTTTAACCCCTTAAGTTCTTTATCTTGCTGTTTAATAGGCCAAAGTGATCGCACAGTATGGTTGATAACTCTATTGGCAGGATTGTATTTACGGGGCCAATTTATTTTTTTATCAATGGTCTTTGATATTCCTTTATTTTTTTGTAACAGGTCACTCCTAGATAATTTATCAACTCTATTTCTAGCCTCTTGTATGCAATACGTTGAATATCCTCTAGTTCTAAATTTGTCACACATACTACTCAGGTCTTCCTCAACCTTGCTCGAGTCACTAGTAATTCTTTTGACCCTAATAAGCTGGGAGAATGGTATACTATTTAAGGTAGCTGTAGGGTGATAACTAGATGCCAGTAAGAGTGTATTGCGATCAGTTGGCTTTGTAAAAATATATGTGTTAATCCTATTATCCTCCTTTTTTATTTTCACATCAAGAAAAGATACCTGTTCTAAACTAAGATGGTATGTAAATTTTATAGGACACTCATTATTGATATTATCCATAAGGGTCACAAATCCATCATAATTGCCCTGCCAAAAAAGCAATATGTCATCTATATACCGACTATAGAAAAAAACATTTTCTCTAACATCCCTGTTGAAGAATAATTCCCTCTAAATAAAACTCTAAATAAACTCTCTCTTGCCGATATAATCGGATGACCCGGCGGTTTTAATAAATTCTTGTGGATTTTTGGCACGCTATAAAGTAATGGTGCTTTGGGGTAATCAGTTCTCAGGAAATCACCAGTATCTGTATCAATAATTTTATTCAATATTGCCCCATTAACTATAGAGTCCAGATGTTTCTTGAACTCCCCTGTGGGGTCAGAGTCCAATGTGGAATAGACAGATGTATCCGATAGCTGTCTATTAATTTCCTCTATATATTGAGAAAGATCCTGCACCACTGTGCCTCCTCCCTTATCCGCTGGGTGAAAAATCACATCCCGATAGGAACTGAGATCCTTAATTGCTTGTCGTTCTTCACGTGTGATATTAGGTCTCGTACTGTATTCATGTTTCATGTTTTCAACTACTTGTACATCCAAGGCCTTCATAAAGCTCTATATAGATATGTTGCTGGAAATAGGATCAAAGGTGGACTTCTTTTTGAACTTTTTATCTATTGATGAAGTCTCCAATTTATCTTCCTGGCCCAAAAACTCTTTAAGTTTTAATTGCCTTAGTAAAAGGCTCTGTTCAATTTTCCATTCAAAAGTATCAAAACCCACTGTTGGAATAAAGTTCAAGCCTTTATTGAGCACTTGGTACTCTATAGGGGAGAGCACTCTTGATGACAAATTGAATACTGTGTATATATATATATATATATATATATATATATACTGTTGTATATATAGCCTCTTTATAAGACCTTAAATCATGTGTCAGAAATAAACAAAAATAAAATAAAAACAACTTATCAAAAGAGCTGAACATTTACAGGTATAAACCAGAACGAATAAAACCAGTAGGCGCTAATTATTCCTATATATATGTTGCCTCTTTATAAGACCTTAAATCATGTGTCAGAAAAAAACAACAATAATAAAAATAAAATAAAAACAACTTATCAAAAGAGCTGAGCAGAATAAAAACCAGAACGAATAAAACCAGTAGGCGCTAATTATTCCTGTCTGTTGTTGGTATAAAACAGAAACTAATTGGTTAGCTGCTGTTCCAAATTATGTATCTGCAGACTTAACAAGATATTGAAATAGTGAAAGGATTTGCATAGGAACTGCGCTTAACCAATTAGTAGATATTTAAATCATCCCATACACAGACAATTTAAATCACAATTGACATAATTTATTAAGATATACACATATAATGTTTCACGGGTCCCAGCAAAAATAAATAAAAAATAATACACAATTGAAAGAGAGTAAATATTTAGCAATGACTGCAATAATAAAATGTAGCATTTAAATATCCAATTCTCTACTGAGAAACACTGCTATAATTCCAATTTATAATAATGTAACAGTCTGCTGATGAATTGTGGCAATGTCCGTATTATAAATATGTAAAGATACAGTTTCTCACTCTGCTGTCTGCACAGTAATTCCGTGTATTCCTTTAGTAGCCCATTGAGGATGGGACATATAGACAGGGCATCTTATCCGGATGGTAGTGTCCGATCAGGGTCACGGGACCCTCGGCTAAATGAAACCATAGAAATCGATTTCTGAGTGTGTCCCTTTATGTATATTTATTGCCTTTTTTTTCTCCCCCAGTAAGATTAATAATATAATTTGGCAAAGTAGAATGCTCAACTTATAAATATTGTTGAGTTCCCCATTTTTGCTCTGTATAGGTCTCTCTTTCTATGGGAAAATTTATATTCACTTTGACAGATAACAAACGGTGATAACCAAGGTATTTACTATAGATATACATAGTTATGCAATAGGGGGCATTCCTTTTATAAAGGATGTGACCTAGTTAGCTAGGTCAAATAACACTATATTTCAGAATATTAATAATTAACGAATTGGGAATTCAGCAGCTGGTTCAGTGTATGGGTGGCCATCGATGGCTCTGCAGGACCACTATCTTGGAGTACAAATTCTACATAGACAAACAGTAAACAGAAATAATCCCACTGAGATAAGTGAAAGTCTGCGGAACACAGAAAATCACGATGGTAAATGTGCATTCCGTATGATTTACCGCCGGCCGCATGGCATCCCGGCAGTGGCAGCCCCTACAGAGGAAATCTGGATCGTCCTAAAGTTAAGTATAAACTAACCTAATTCTACCCCCTAACCCTCCTTTAGGGTGCCTAAGCCTAACCCCCCCCCCGTGCGTAAACCTAATCCCCTCTCTAAGTGCCTAACCCTAACCTTTCCCCCCAGTGCCTAACCCTAATCCCCTCCCTATGTGCCTTAACCTAACCCCCCCTTCCCCGCCACCTAAATCTAAGTCCCCCGGGGGTGCCCAACCCTAACCTCCCCCCGGGGGTGCCTAACCCTAACCTCCCTTCCCCTAGCCTGACCCTAACCTCCCGGGGGGTGCCTAACCCTAAATCCCCCCGGGAGCCCTACACCTAACCCTCCCCCCCTCGCAGTTGTCAGCGCTCGGCACCCAGCATCCCTTCGATCGGGATGCCAGGCGCCGGTCTCCCGGCATCGGTAAAATGACTGGCATCTAGATTTAGACACCTGTCATTTACCCCTCGCTGGGATTATGCAGTCGGGAAGCTGGCGGTCGGCATTGCATCCGCCAGCTTCCTGAGCGTATACCGGTAAATATATGTGTATAAAAATATCATTGGCTTTCATTTGTATTTTTAGCAAAGCTTTTAAATCTACAGATTTGATAGGTTTCTTTATACAAGCATTTACAGTGTGGTATATAATATAGATGCAAACTTCTACATATGAGATAAAAGTATATGTATAATAAAGGAGCAGTCATCTGCTTTATCTTTTAGTACTTCAGTTACCACATAACATAATCATTACCATCAGGCAATGTACTTTAGTAACAAAGTAATTACAGTCTGCATTTTTATAAGGGCTCAGTCACACACTACAATTCTTTATCCTGTTACATACACCATGCCTGCAAGAAAAACTATTAAAAAAGAAAAACAAATAAAAAGTTCATTGACAGTTTCCTTTATGCAGTCACATTTCGATGGCATGTGGTGCATTTTTTGTGCAGACTGCTGATTTCTCTCATTAAGTATAGTGTGTGTAAATGCCTATTTTACTCAGTGTATTTTTCTTATCCATATATCCACATACAACAACTTATGCCAGGAATCTAATCCACTGAGCCATTGGATGGAAAACTGTTAAACTTCACATTTTGAGATGCCATCAAGGGGAAATGTTGGCGCTATGCACCTAATATGAACTGAATATATGGCTAATGCTATCCAAAAGTATGCTTAAATATGTGCATATTTAATATCATGTTATATTTAATGGGTGGCACCACAATGCCTGAATATTTAATGTCCAGTGCTGCAGTGCCGAACAGCTCCTACTCCAATTCCAATGTTACCACTGTTAAGTGAAATCAGCATGCTGGGAGAAAGAGCTTCTATAGTGAGGTGATTCATGCATAACTTCACCCACTAGCTGCTTCAATATATTCAGTTGGTTACACTGTAAGTTACAGGACCCCCAATGCAACTAATCCAGAAGAGAGGTCTCGTGTGGTGCATGAACATGTGTGATTATGCAGCTGATAATTGACAGAGCAGAGAATGTTAAACTGAGTATGGATTTATCTATTGTATTTGATATCCATAGCCCTATTAAAGCTGCTAATTGTTTGAGCTATAGGATTGTACCAACTTAATCTGGATGAATACACTATACACTGAAATGCCAAAAGTCATGGTATAGAGACTAGTATTGTGTTAAGCAAGGTACACACTAGACTAGTGGTTCTCAAACTCGATCCTCAGGACCCTCACACAGGCAGGGTTGCCATCAGGAATTGTGGGGCCTGGAACTGACAAAATAGGCAGCCCCCTTTCCCCCAGTAGCGCACCCAGAAACCCCCCCTGATGGGCCTACACTTTTTATCAGAGACGGAGACAGCCTTGTCTTTGTCTCTGCACAAGCTGTGGGCCACCCACTATCACACACATACAAACCCCACACAGACTGCCTCCTTCCCGAGCTGTTGCCCAGAAGTCAACCATTCAATCATTGCCGGACTTTCCCCACTCCTAGCCGTTATCTCTGCTGCCCGACTCCGGCATCCACTGGCTGGTAGACGCCGCCTGTCTCCTACCCAGCCAACAGCCCCTCCGAGTGGAACGCCTTTGTGCCGTGTCCCTAGGCCTGTCTTGCATGCCCAGCCAGGAGTCGGGAAGACCGCATTCATCTCTCCCTCTGGCCATAGGTAGGAGGCCCCTGGAGAGACAGACCCTGGAGCTGGCATGAGCTTGCTGGGGGCTTTGCTGGAGACTGGAGTAGCACAAGATGCTGAACCCGAGCAACGGAGACCAGACCCACATGGTGACCTATGTGGAGGATTACTTGGACATAGAGTCTCTTCTGTTTGACTTAGAGAAATGTCTCCCTTTATGTGGGAAATTGACGCCAAGTACAAGGTAGGCGGTCGGTGCGTGGTGTCCTCCCAGCCAAAGAGCTAGGGCAACTTTCCCCCATGTTGTTTGCTGCAGTCCCCCTATACTCCTTATGCATCCCTCACTCTCTGCCCTCTTTCATATGTATTCCTCACTCTGCCCACTTTCTCATATGCATCCCTCACACTCTGCCCTCTCCCCATATGCATCCCTCACTCTGCCCTCTCCCCATATGCCCCCTCACTCTCTGCCCTCTTTCATATGCATTCCTCACTCTGCCCACTTTCTCATATGCATCCCTCACACTCTGCCCTCTCCCCATATGCATCCCTCACTCTCTGCCCTCTCCCCATATGCCCCCTCATTCTCTGCCTTCTCCCCATATGCACCCCTAACTCTGTGCCCTCTCCCCATATGCACCCCACACTCTGCCCTCTCCCCATATGCACCTCACTCACTGCCCTCTCCCCATATGCATCCCTCACTCTCTGCCCTATTCCCCATATGCACCCCTCACTCTCTGCCCTCTCCCCATATGCACCCCTCACTCTGTGCCCTCTCCCCATATGCACCCCTCACTCTGTGCCCTCTCCCCATATGCACAACTCACACTCTGCCCTCTCCTCATATGCACCCCTCACTCTCTGCGCTCTCCCCATATGCACCCCTCACTCTCTGCCCTCTCCTCATATGCACCCCTCACTCTGTCCTCTCACCATATGCATCCCTCACTCTCTGCCCTCTCCCCATATGCCCCCCTCACTCTCTGCCCTCTCCCCATATGCACCCCTCACTCTCTGCCCTCTCCCCATATGCACCCCTCACTCTCTGCCCTCTCCCCATATGCACCCCTCACTCTCTGCCCTCTCCCCATATGCACCCCTCACTCTCTGCCCTCTCCCCATATGCCCCCTCAATCTGTGCCCTCTCCCCATATGCCCCCCTTACTCTCTATCCTCTTCCCCATGTGCACCCCTCACTCTCTGCCCTCTCCCCATATGCATCCCTCACTCTCTGCTCTCTCCCCATATGTAACTCTCACTCTCTGCCCTCTCCCCATATGCCCCCTCACTCTGTGCCCTCTCCCCATATGCCCCCCTCACTCTCTATCATCTTCCCCATGTGCACCCATCACTCTCTGCCCTCTCCCCATATGAACCCCTCACTCTCTGCCCTCTCCCCATATGCATCCCTCACTCTCTGCCCTCTCCCCATATGCCCCCTCACTCTCTGCCCTCTTTCATATGCATTCCTCACTCTGCCCACTTTCTCATATGCATCCCTCACACTCTGCCCTCTCCCCATATGCATCCCTCACTCTCTGCCCTCTCCCCATATGCCCCCCTCACTCTCTGCCCTCTCCCCATATGCACCCCTCACTCTCTGCCCTCTCCCCATATGCACCCCTCACTCTCTGCCCTCTCCCCATATGCACCCCTCACTCTCTGCCCTCTCCCCATATGCACCCCTCACTCTCTGCCCTCTCCCCATATGCACCCCTCACTCTCTGCCCTCTCCCCATATGCCCCCTCACTCTGTGCCCTCTCCCCATATGCCCCCCTTACTCTCTATCCTCTTCCCAATGTGCACCCCTCACTCTCTGCCCTCTCCCCATATGCATCCCTCACTCTCTGCCCTCTCCCCATATGCCCCCTCATTCTCTGCCCTCTTTCATATGCATTCCTCACTCTGCCCACTTTCTCATATGCATCCCTCACACTCTGCCTTCTCCCCATATGCACCTCACTCTCTGCCCTCTTCCCATATGCACCCCTCACTCTCTGCCCCCTCCCCATATGCATCACTTACTCTCTGCCTTCTCCCCATATGCATCACTAACTCTGCCCTCTCCCCATATGCCCCCTCACTCTCTGTCCTCTCCCCATATGCACCCCTAACTCACTGCCCTCTCCCCATATGCATCCCTCACTCTCTGCCCTCTCCCCATATGCCCCCTCACTCTCTGCCCTCTTTCATATGCATTCCTCACTCTGCCCACTTTCTCATATGCATCCCTCACACTCTGCCCTCTCCCCATATGCATCCCTCACTCTCTGCCCTCTCCCCATATGCCCCCCTCACTCTCTGCCCTCTCCCCATATGCCCCCCTCACTCTCTGCCCTCTCCCCATATGCACCCCTCACTCTCTGCCCTCTCCCCATATGCACCCCTCACTCTCTGCCCTCTCCCCATATGCACCCCTCACTCTCTGCCCTCTCCCCATATGCACCCCTCACTCTCTGCCCTCTCCCCATATGCCCCCTCACTCTGTGCCCTCTCCCCATATGCCCCCCTTACTCTCTATCCTCTTCCCCATGTGCACCCCTCACTCTCTGCCCTCTCCCCATATGCATCCCTCACTCTCTGCCCTCTCCCCATATGCCCCCTCATTCTCTGCCCTCTTTCATATGCATTCCTCACTCTGCCCACTTTCTCATATGCATCCCTCACACTCTGCCTTCTCCCCATATGCACCTCACTCTCTGCCCTCTTCCCATATGCACCCCTCACTCTCTGCCCCCTCCCCATATGCATCACTTACTCTCTGCCTTCTCCCCATATGCATCACTAACTCTGCCCTCTCCCCATATGCCCCCTCACTCTCTGTCCTCTCCCCATATGCACCCCTAACTCACTGCCCTCTCCCCATATGCATCACTCACTCTCTGCCCTCTCCCCATATGCATCACTAACTCTGCCCTCTCCCCATATGCACCCCTCACTCTCTGCCCTCTCCCCATATGCATCACTTACTCTCTGTCTTCTCCCCATATGCATCACTAACTCTGCCCTCTCCCCATATGCCCCCCTCACTCTCTGCCCTCTCCCCATATGCATCACTAACTCTGCCCTCTCCCCATATGCACCCCTCTCTCTCTGCCCTCTCCCCATATGCACCCCTCACTCTCTGCCCTCTCCCCATATGCACCCCTCACTCTCTGCCCTCTCCCCATATGCATCACTAACTCTGCCCTCTCCCCATATGCCCCCCTCACTCTCTGCCCTCTCCCCATATGCATCACTAACTCTGCCCTCTCCCCATATGCACCCCTCACTCACTGCCCTCTCCCCATATGCACCCCTCACTCTCTGCCCTCTCCCCATATGCATCGCTAACTCTGCCATCTCCCCATATGCCCCCCTCACTCACTGCCCTCTCCCCATATGCACCCCTCACTCTCTGCCCTCTCCCCATATGCATCACTCACTCTCTGCCCTCTCCCCATATGCACCCCTCACTCTCTGCCCTCTCCCCATATGCACCCCTCACTCTCTGCCCTCTCCCCATATGCATCCCTACTCTCTGCCCTCTCCCCATATGCATCCCTACTCTCTGCCCTCTTCCCCATATGCACCCCTCACTCTCTGCCCTCTCCCCATATGCACCCCTCACTCTCTGCCCTCTTCCCATATGCACCCCTCACTCTCTATCCTCTTCCCCATATGCATCTCTCACTCTCTGCTCTCTCCCCATATGCACCCCTCTCTGCCCTCTTCTCATATGCCCCCCTTTCTCTCTAACCCTCTCCCCATATGCCCCCCTCACTCTCTGCCCTCTCCCCATATGCACCCCTCACTCTCTGCCTTCTCCCCATATGCACCCCTCACTCACTGCCCTCTCCCCATCCTCCCTCACTCTCTGCCCTCTCCCTATATGCATCCCTCACTCTCTGCCCTCTTCCCCATATGCCCCCCTCACTCTCTGCTCTCTCCCCATATGCACCCCTCACTCACTGCCCTCTCCCCATATTCACCCCTCACTCACTGCCCTCTCCCTATATGCATCCCTCACACTCTGCCCTCTACAACCAGGTACCTGCATTGTCTCCCTATCCCTCACTTTCCTGCATTTGCCACTGGGTATCCCCCTCTAGAATTCCTGAGGTTGCCCCTGCCCCCCCTACACCCCCCCTAGAATTCCTGCATTTGCTCCTGCTCCCCCCCCCTTTATTAAATACAACCTCTGCTACACTGTGCAGCTTACTTCCCCACTTCACAATCCTCCCCCCGGTATTAAATCCAGTCACCTCTTAGTTCAGAGTTCACCTGGCTGCTTCTCTCCTTCCCCGGCTAACGCGATCTGCGGCTCTTCCGATCTCTCCATCCGGTGCGGCATGACGTCATGCGCGACAACTCCATTTAACAATGGGGCCAGGAGTGTCCTCTCTGTTGGTGGAGGAGCGGCCCGAGCGGACACTGGCTTCCTCCTCCATTTAATTAATGGGGACCGGGACGGCGGAGGGTTAGTGCAGGCTGCAGCAGGCTGGGCAGTGGTGGTAGGAGCCGACGGGCCCCCCCCAAATTCAGCCGGGGTCTGGGCCCGGGACTCCAGTCCCGGAAGTCCCCCCCCTGATGGCGGCCCTAAACACAGTTCATGTTTTCCAGGTCACCCAGCAGGCACACAGGTATTATCATTACTCACTGACACATTTTAAAAGATCCACAGACAAAGCTAATTATTTCACTTGTGATTCTGGGAGGAGACCTAGAAAACATGCACTGTTTGGGGTCCTGAGGACCTAGTTTGAGAACCTGTGCACTGGACGATGTCTAGTGTGTACCGACCTCATTAGTGATGGGACCCGGTGGGGTGCCGGCAACGGCAGGGGCCATGCTACATATGTCAGCTTCTCTGTTACTGCATCTTCTTAAATGAAATCATGGGTAAATATGCTGACTAAGTGGTTGTATGGAATGTATTAGAACCAACAAACAAACCACTACATTAAGCAATATTTTGGTGAGGGGATATGATACCAGTTTAAACATATAAGAATCTGATAAAATTTGCAGAGCACTAATCATGTAGAACATGTAACTGAGTCTGCCTCCTGGGGTAATGGAAAACCTAATGGCAAATCTGTTAGGGCTGTATCATATCTGACATACATAATTATACTGTGAATATTTATTGTGTGCAATGTGTATCTTGGGGACTTTAAGTTTGTATTATTTATAGATTATTTTGAGATACAATACTGTGTACAGACTGGAGCAGATTGAAAATGAGCAGAGGGATTTGATACTATGATAATAGTTAGTGTGCATCAGTTTGTCTAGATGAAATGACTTTAATATAACTATGTACACAGACTATCTGCTTTTCGGCTCTTTTGTATACAAAAAGTACAAGATTTAATTTAATACATACAGTGATATTTAACAAAGACCAAAATAGAGTCTTAAACTTAAAATGTATATTGCTTACACTAAAATAAAATATAAAGTTTATAAAAATAAAGTTTTGTGCTTATTGGCTGGGATATAGAATTATATGCTTTCTAAATGTAGATTGTACGATTCTAGAGTAGAACTACAGAATCTGCATCCTAGCGGTGTGCTTGCTTTTTGCTCTATGGGCACCATTTTGCTATACTACCCAACCCAGCTCCCACTCACTTATATGCATTGTGTTATTTGCCTATTCTCATTTAATTTTCTGGTTTTGCCTTTTCAATGATTGCCACTTTAAGCCCTGCTTATTGTAACTCTGTACCTTCCGTGAATGGATGATGGGGCCCCAACAATATGAAAGTAATGGGCCCCAAGATTTCTATTGTGAGCTCCCCTGACACAGCTCTTCAGGCACAAGTAATACAGGTTCCACTTATGAGCATGTGCAATGCAAACAACTTTATGGAAGTCACATTTTTTTTAGTTGGACAAATGAACTTAAATTCAACCTTGCCATAATGATCACATTGTAGCCAAAGAGACTAGTTGCCAGGCAGGGGCGTCAAAACAGGTGGTGACACCAGGTGCAGCACCTTCCAACCCCTTGCTCACACGAAAGTGAGCATGTCCTCGTGCCCATGAGGCCACACCCACTGATTTGTGCAATTATGGGGGCGTGCCTACATGTTATGCATCACGTCATCATCACACTAGAGGCTTTCCCAGCCACTCCCATCACCGTTGCTGCACCTCTGGAGCACTGCTCAATGAGTTACAGGACTAGATTAACAATGGGTGGATGGAGCTACGGCTGCAGGCCTCCACATAAAAATAGGCCCATCATCATGGCAGGATGATGATGACCAGCTGCCTAGGGGAGGTGCTAGTGCTTGAGAGTCACAGTTACAGGAGCTGGTGCACTGCTGCACAGAGAGGGGGGATGAGGCTGGCGATGAGGGACAAAGAGAGGGATGAACCTGGTGATTGAGAGACAGACAAGAGGATAAGGCCGGTAATGGAAAGACAGAAAGAGGGATGTGGCTGTTAATGGAAAAACAGACAGGGGTATGAGGTTGGAGAGACAGAGAGGGTGATGAGGCTAAGAGACACGTGGAGTTGGCGCTGAAGATGCTGGGATGAGTCTGGAGAGACACAGGGGGGATTAGGCAATGAGCAACCAGCCTGCACCTTCAGGGAATTGATGGGAGCCCCAAAAACATGTGTACCAAACCACAATATTTCTGTTGCCAGTCCTGTGTAGGGGTTTACACACCCATGTGGCCAGTGCTGGATTATAGGTGAGGTGGACGGGGTGATCGTCCAGGGGCCCCCACACATTGGGGTCCCCCACACTGCCACAAGCATTCCAGGCCACTCTGGAGTCTGGACACTCTCTGGCCGTCTCCGCCCGGCAGCAGACAGCAGTGACAGCTGAGCAAACTGACTTTGTCACTGATTGTGCGACCATAACGGTAGAATGCATCAGGCAGGGAAAGGGGCTCCATCCCTGTGATGTGCCCAGAGTGCTGCCAGGGCTTCTGTACATGCGCAGTACTGCTGTCTGCACATGTGCGGCCACCATTGCCGGGGAGGGTTCCGGAGGAACCTTTTCCCGGCTAATTATGTAGCACATAGGCTACATCGGCTAATGCCATCTTGAGATGGCATTAGCCAATCTCCAGAATGCATCGCATTCCGGAAGTTGGTAAATTTGGCAGCATCTTATAGAATGGGAGCTGCGGCTGCCAGTGGGAATGGAGGGATCACAACAGGTATCAGAGATATCTGCTGTGGTCCCTATGTTATACTTCTGGGGGAAACTTAATATTTGCGGTTAACCACCCAAAATGGGTGTTTTCGGGGATTAAGCCGCAAATATATAATGATAAATGGGCCCCTATGTCCACTATGCTGCCGGGAGTCTGTTCCCGGCAGTGTTGTTCACAGTAGTATGCTGCAACCTTGCCTGTTAGTAGAGAGTCTGGTGACAAGGTGAAGGTCCATAGTAGTCGCTGTGTGGGGCTGTGGAAATTTTATTGTTGAGGCCCCCACAATTTAGTTGCCCTGGGGCCCCCATAAGCCTAAATCTAGCCCTGCATGTGGCTCTGGCCACACTCACACAGCACTGGTCACAGCTCCTCCTCGTCTCAGTATAGGCGATTGTACGTTTCCAACCCTAGGCCCATGTGGCCCTTTATCCAGCCCTGATGGGATGGATGTAAGGCATTGCGTAATGAGTAAAGCTGACTGCCGTTTGAGAGGCCAAAATGAGGACTCCATCACCAAGAAAGGCCTACTGTATGTGCTTTAAATGCAAGGGCAGGTTTTTTTATTTTTGTCCCAGCCTGGTCCTCCTGGGGAGCAGTATATGAGCCATGTTGTACACTTCCAGGGATTTCACTTATATTTTGCTAACTATTACACAGATACTCTATATACCACTTGATTCCGTTTTTGCAGACTGATAATAACCGGGGCTCTCTGTTACTTTGGCACACCACTGTGCTGTTACTTATTCATTTATTGGAAATAAAATGGTATATTAATTAGGGGTGAGCGGGTTCGGATTTCTGAAATCCAAACCCCCCCGAGCCCCCCCGATCCGAGGCCGATCCGAGTCAGGCTCGACTTTTCCCGCCTGACTCGGATCTGAAATCGAGGCAAAACGTCATCATCCCGCCTTCCGGGTCTCGCGGGTTTTGGATCCTATATAAGGTACCCGCGTCGGCGCCATTTTCTCACTCGGCTGTGGACAGTGAAGAGGGAGGGTGGGAGTTAGGGCTGGCTGGTCTGTGTAGTGTAGTGTAGTGCAGAGTAGTGTTCTGCTGTGCTGTGCTGCGCTGTGCTGCTGTTGTCCACTACTTCAAAGTCCATAGGGGCTGGCTGTGTTGTGCTGTGCTGCTGTTGTTAATAGGGGCTGTGTCCACTACTTCAAAGTCCATAGGGGCTGGCTGGACTGTGTTGTGCAGTCAGTTGTCCATAGGGGCTGTGTCCACTCCTCCAAAGTCCTGTGCAGTGTCCCAGTCCTAAAGGGGTGCTCTAGTGTTGTCCAGGGGGTGCTCTGTCCATCAGGGGTGCTCCCCCCAAGTGATAAAAAAATAATATTTTTACTGTGTTTGTGAATTGTGTGCGCAGTAGCTGCACGTGCATCAACAAAGTAGTGCCAAGCGTGCGCCTGTGTCATAAGTAAAGGGCCGGCTGGCTTGACCGTTAAAGGGTGCTGTAACCCCCAAAGTACACTCCAGTCCAAAGCCCCCAAAAAAAATATTTTCTGTGTTTGTGAATTGTGTGCGCAGTAGCCGCACGTGCATCATCAAAGTAGTGCCAAGCGTGCGCCTGTGTCATAAGTAAAGGGCCGGCTGGCTTGACCGTTAAAGGGTGCTGTAACCCCCAAAGTGCACTCCAAACCAAATAACAAAATATTTTTTCTGTGTTTGTGAATTGTGTGCGCAATAGCCGCACGTGCATCAACAAAGTAGTGCCAAGCGTGCGCCTGTGTCATAAGTAAAGGGCCGGCTGGCTTGACCATTAAAGGGTGCTGTAACCCCCAAAGTACACTCTAAACCAAATAACAAAATATTTTCTGTGTTTGTGAATTGTGTGCGCAGTAGCCGCACGTGCATCAACAAAGTAGTGCCAAGCGTGCGCCTGTGTCATAAGTAAAGGGCCGGCTGGCTTGACCATTAAAGGGTGCTGTAACCCCCAAAGTACACTCCAGTCCAAACCAAATAAAAAAATATTTTCTGTGTTTGTGAATTGTGTGCACTGTGGCTGCACGTGCATCAACAAAGGAGCAGCGCCAAGCGTGCGCCTGTGTCCCATAAGTAAAGAGCCGGCTGGCTCATTTCTTAAAGGGTGGTGTAACCCACAAAGTGCACTACTCTCCGGCAAAAATAAAAAAATATTTTCTGTGTTTGTGTGCGCTTTAGCCGCACGTATATATCAATATAACATAAATGGAGGACCAAACTTTCTCTGATAAAAATAAAATAGGGAAAGATCAAGAACCACTTCCTCCTAGTGCTGTTGCTGCTGCTGGGAGTTGTTCATCATCTCAGAGAGGAAGTAGGAACACCACCACTTTTACTAAACAATTGACCCTCTAACAGTCCCGAGCGATGAGGATGAAGTACGACAGCAGTCATCCTGAAGCAAAACGTATAACTGAGGCCTTGACTGCTATGTTGGTGTTAGACGTGGGTCCGGTATCTGCCATTAGTGCAGTGGGATTTAGACAATTGATGGAGGTAATGTGTCCCCGGTTCCAAATCCCGTCTAGATTCCACCTGCATCCTCAAAGCAGCAGCGACAAGCGTGCGTCTGTCTGTTAAAGGGTGGTGTAACCCTCAAAGTGCGCTCCACATACAATAAAAATATTCTTTTTTTTTCTGTCTTTGTGAAATGTGTGGGCTGTAGCCGCACCCGCATCCTTAAAGCAGCAGCGACAAGCGTGCGTCTGTCTTTTAAAGGGTGGTGTAACCCTCAAAGTGCGCTCCACAAACAATAAAAAAATTCTTCTTTTTTTTCTGTCTTTGTGAAATGTGTGGGCTGTAGCCGCACCTGCATCCTTAAAGCAGCAGCGACAAGCGTGCGTCTGTCTGTTAAAGGATTACATCGGTGACAGCATCCAAGTAGGCATGTCAGACAGTCCGTACCTGTACTGGCAGGAAAAAGAAGCAATTTGGAGGTCCCTGTACAAACTGGCTCTATTTTACCTGAGTTGCCCCCCCTCCAGTGTGTACTCCGAAAGAGTGTTTAGTGCAGCCGGGAACCTTGTCAGCAAAAGGCGTAGGAGGTTGCTTCCACAAAATGTGGAGAAGATGATGTTCATAAAATGAATTATCAACTCTTCCAGGGAGACCAGCCTCCAGAACGTACAGAGGGACCTGTGGTTGTGGATTCCAGCGGGGACGAATTAATACTCTGTGAGGATGAGGATGTACACAACACTGAAGAGGGTGAGGAATCGGAGGATGAGGACGACATCTTGCCTCCGTAGAGCCAGTTTGTGCAGGGACAGATTAATTGCCAGCTTGTTTTGTGGGGGCCCAAACGAACCAATCATTTCAGCCAGTCGTGTGGCAGACCCTGGCGCTGAAATGTTTGGTTTGTTAAAGTGTGCATGTCCTGTTTATACAACATAAGGGTGGGTGGGAGGACAATTCAATCTTGCACCTCTTTTTTTTCTTTGAATTATTTACTGTTTGGGGCCTAGTTTTTCAAACTGCCATCCTGTCTGCCACTGCAGTGTCACTCCTAGATGGACCACGTGTTAGTGCTGCCCACTCGTATCTCTTAGCATAGTCATCCAGCTACCTCGGTGCAACCTTTTGGATATAAAAACACTATTGTGAGGTGTGAGGTGTTCAGAATAGACTGGAAATGAGTGGAAATTAAGGTTATTGAGGTTAATAATAGCATAGGAGCAGAAAAACACACAAATTCTGTGATTTTAGCTGTTTTTATGCTTTTTTTAAAAAAAATACAGATCCAAAACACAAAACCCAGAACCCAAAACACGGAAGGGTGGTTTAGGCAAAACCAATCCAGATCCAAAACACGAAGAAAGATCCAGATCCAAAACCAAAACACGAAAAGTGGCCGGTGCACACCCCTAATATTAATTGAAAAGATTTGCCTTGATTTTGAGTTTTGCAAAATCCATTGGAAGCAGCCAATTTGATAATATGTACATTGTTGCTCACATGGCTGTCTATTCCTTAATTATTCCTTAATTAATGATCAGGATTAAAAATATGGAACAGATTTCCAGAGAAACATATCAGCACTCAGCAGCATGCAGTGAGCAAGATATGATTAATCTCCTGATTAACCAGAGCTGTTGTGACATTCAAGGAAAGGCAAGAATTTTCCATTTACTAAAATAAATCAACATTAAATATTATTTTGTTTTTGGTTCCACTCCACCAGACACAAATTATTCTTGAGAATCTCAACGAAAGCACTGTGACCCACTATCGCTTCGTGTCTGCAGCCACTTTGCCTTAGGTGTAAAGTAATTTAGATGTTGATGTAAGACTTCCCATAGGCTGCACTTTTAGTGACAGTTTGATCATTTTAATATGATGGTTATTAACAGAGGAATACACAAACAAAGAGAACATTTTACTGCCTGGACTGAAGCACCATGATAAACACTTCTTACATACTGTATCATTTCAAAATAAAAAATATTTCTGTGGCTAGAGATCATAGATGTGAGTGTGGTGGACTCAAAACAGGGCAAGCAGGTACTCTTGTACCAAAAGCAGTGTATGAAATCAATACAATATCAACTAATAGACTGTCAGTGTGTCTACTTATTTTCACTCTTAGGGGTATATTTACTAAAGTGCAGGTTTATAGAAGTCGAGATGTTGCCCATAGCAACCAATCAGATTTTACTTAACATTTATCTGGCACTTTCTAATAGATAATAGTTAGAATCTGATTGGTTGCTATAAGCAACAATTCCACTTCAAAAAGCCCACACTTTAGTAAATATAATCCTTATTCTCTATTTTGAATACAAAACTCACTATGGGGGAGATGTATCAACTCTTGGAGAGAGATAAACTGGAGAGAGATAAAGTACCAATCAGATCATGTGAGTTTTCAAGTACAGCCTGTAAAATGACAGGAGCTGATTGGTTGGTACATTATCTCTCTCCACTATATTTATTTCCAACCTTTCATAAATATCCCCCTATATTCTTAAAGTGCTTTACTGTACAGCACAGCACACATTATATAGTTTACCAAGTACATGGCAAGCATTATACCTCATTTCATGTTTTTGTTTCCTGTATTTTAACTATTGTCCCTCTACATCTTTTTCCTATTCTCTATTTATTCAGTCTACAGGGCTGCAGAATTGTATGACACCATACAAGCTAATAATAATAATAATAATAATAATAATAATAATGTATATAGTAAAATATCTGGGAACCATAGGGGCTATTAAGAGGAACGAGGTTCACATAGACAGTATAACGTATGATGTCCCTAGATGCAACAGTTCAGCAAACCCCTGGAAACTATTTTATATTATACCCCTTCCACATTGGTATGGCAGGTCACACCTGGGATATTGTTCACGCGCCTATCCCGGATGCGACCCGGCTAAGACCCCTTTTAGACAGACGTCATCGACATCATGTGATGAGCCAATGCTTGTAGATTATCTCATCTCCAAGCCCCGGCTATACCTTTGTAATGAATGGGACAATGGTTGCATCAACCCACGTTACCTGTTCACACTGCATCATGAGCCGGGTTGAACATGCGTTCAATTCTTCTCGTGACCAGGGTTGAAATATCGGGTCGCTTGACCAGGCTTTTTTCAATCTGGCCCTTTCACACTGCACAGTAACCCAGGTTGCTGCATGTTCATTTACAAGTGTGAAAGGGGTATTATTTGCAACATTTCAGCTAGGGATCAATTATATTATTTTCTTTTCTACTAGGTGTTGGTACAACGATGTACACATCGGACCCACTCTGATATATAGTTCACATAATTGCACTGCAATAATACATACATATGCGACTTAAAGGTCTTGCAGATTGCAAATGTGTAGTAAAATAACAAATCTAACTTGGGAATAGCACAAATCTACATGCTTAGTCAACTATAGCTAACTGGCAGAATGTCTGTCAGCTCAGGTATTAATCACTTTCTCAGTGTGCACAATCTTAGCAGCTATTGAACTCCTGTAAAAGTAATTCACCCTTATCCATCTACAGTAGTTGATGGTGAATTGCAAGGTTGTCCAAAACTATTAACTTACCAGAGGCTGTGGATTCTCCACAGACGGTGTCGGAGGATGGCTTAGAAGTTCCTCCTTCTGGTATTTCTCAGGCAGTTCTCCTATTATCTTCTCAATACTCTCACCGTCAATCTCTGGAGGGCCAGGTGTGGAAGATATAAATTCTAATTGTTGTCTAGTGAAATAAAGAGAGGCTTCACTTACATACAAAGCTTAGAATACATGGGTGCCAACACATTTAAACTTAGCAGACAAAAAACCTCAGAAACAATAGCATAATAAAACATTGCATCTATTATTTCAGTATGTAATAATCAGCAATCACTAAAAAGAGGAAGAACTATCACTCAACATCTGGATTTCAGCAAACAAACCTAAGTAGTAAAGTACAAGTACTCTAGAATACTAAAATCTAAAGCAGCAATTACATGGAAAATATTATTTTAACATAAATCACTGTCTGTTTATATGGAGAAGTTTGGTATTTACCACTTTCCTAATGATCAAACATTCTGCACAGTGTCATGTGACTACCATAACATCCACAGGCATATGGCACATGACGTAGTGAGCAGAGAGGCTTTGCCCTTCTAAGGTCGCTCTGAACTGTAGAACCCTTCCCCTCCTTCTCTCCTTACTATAATCAATTGACATGCTGGAAGCTGGGAGTCTGTTTCTGTGTGTGTGAATGGCAGCCATATTTCTCTGACCTCCAGAGATATTTTGAATAGAAGTTAATGATTTGTAGGAGGTTAGCTAAGAAAATAACTGAAATATAGTACATTGTTAAAAAGTAATTAACTTGCTATTTAAAGAAAAAACTTTCTACGTGGGATAGCTGAATGAAAATAAGCAGACTATTCTTTCCATTGATTATAAATTATAGTTTCACTGAGAAACAGACGAATAGGGCATACAACTATTACTCAAATGAATTATCATGAAAATATTCAATGCATTACAGAATATTTCAGAATCTAGTGTACTGGACTTGTATGAGTACTGACCTGTTCACACTACTTGGGCATGCAATAGGGGAAGTGTTATGATTTAGCGATATGTGGACTTGTATGAGTACTGACCTGTTCACACTACTTGGGCATGCAATAGGGGAAGTGTTATGATTTAGCGATATGAGTGAAGAAAAGTGGGATGCCAGAGACTGAGAATTAAAAAGATACAGCAGATATGGGCAGACTGATATTTCTCACTCCAAGCAAGTTTAAATAAGATGTGCTCAATATCCTGGCAAAGAAGATGTCGGCTCTTAGAAAACCCGGCGCCGCAGGGCCAGCTCCAGGGTTCTGAGCACCCTGTGCCGGCTCTTGAGAGAGCGCCCTAACCAAATTTGGGGGTGTGGCCTAATTACCATAGGCCACACCCCTCTGTGACATTATTTGGAGGCGTGCCCACATGGCACTCCTCCAAATAACGTCAGGCTGGGGGTAAAGCCCAGCACTCCGTCACTGGCTGGGCTTCCCCCAGCCCTCTCCCATCAGTGAATGGTTGCCACGCGCATCCATTCACTCTCTGGGGGTCCAGCACCGCCGCACAGCTGCGGCAGTGGGGGTCCCCAGCCTCCTGATTTTACCACCCGCGGGCCGCTGAAATCAGGATGCTGGGGAGGGGTGCCGCCCTCTACGTGTGGCGCCCCTGTGCGACCGCAATGGTCGAACACCCATAGAGCCGGCCCTGGGCACTGGAATCCCGACACCTTTCAGAATCCTGGCCCTGGCATCCCGACCACCAGCATCCCGAAGGTAAGTAGCAGGGTTAGGGAGAGGGTTAGGGGTTAGGCAATAGGGGGAGGGTTTGGCACTATGGGGAGAGGGTTAGGTTTAGGGCACGGGGAGGGGGAGGTTAGATATAGGCACTAGGGGTGAGGTTAAGTTTAGGCACCGGGGAGGGAGTGTTTGGGGTAGGAAAAGGGTTAGGATACCTACCGGCAGGTGTCGGTATCCTAACCCTGTCGGGATGCCAGAATCAGGATTTTGACCGCTGCCACCCAGTGCCCAACCCATTTAAATAGTTTCACAAAGAAAGAAAAGAAACTCTCTTTGATGAATATTTAAATGCAAAAATATATTTTAGCATCAAAACCCGGAAAACAATTGATTCCTGAGCAAGTGCTCTCTGGATAGGTAATATACAATTGTATCAAACTGCAACCTCAGGCTTTCCTTGTGTGATTTCTGAATGATGAGTTTTTTATGTATCATTGAGCTATATAGGCTCGGATAGGTTTGAATTTTCCCGCCAAAAATTGAGGCAAATTGGACAAACATCATCTTCCATGGACTTTTGTCCAGGAATGATGTTTGTTCATGAAGGATGGCATTTGTACATTTGTGTGACGAAACATGTTTGGGGTTGCCTGGAGCTAACATCGTTTGGTGTCTCAACTGGCGCTAAGGAGGAGGTCCGGTCCGCGAGTCCTGCTGCGACGCGCCCTGAGGGTGCACACTTTTATGTGGCGGTGTCTGCCGGTGCCTTGCACGATGCTGTTATTATTCTGCTACATGGTGAGTGTTCTGAACTATTTGTAATAAAACTGTTACTTTTTACATACTTCACTATGGTGCGCTCCTTGTCTATTTGTATATATATATATATATATATATATATATATATATATTGGCATATCTTCATATATATTTTCAGATTGCATATATGCTCTAATGTGAAATAATCATATTTAGATTCTGTCACGAATTACAGATGGCAATCTGGACAATTATAACTGCAACATAATATCTTGTGTACCCTCTCTCAGTAACACTCTCTCTTATGCTGGGCATACATTGCCAAATAAAATGTCTATTGGTCTGACAGGCATTTTATCTGGCAGCCTGTCACCCTGCAGAAATTGCGGGCATACACTGTGAGATGTCTCACAATGTCTTGGCTTAGGTATCTGCGCTCTGACCTCGAGAAGGAGACATTTCCCCATTCCTTCCATGTTAAGAAACAGGGGAAATGTCTGTCTGTCAGCTACAGCTGGGCATACACTGATCCATGCGGCCGGCATTTTACCTTGCAGATATCGCATCGGACGGGCATGCTGGATGATCACACATTCCCGACCGATCGATATTTAATCAGCAGTCGGCCACACACACTACAATTATCGGGGTGATCCGCGGATTGGCCCGATAATTGTAGCGTGTATGCCTAGCTTTACACAAGGAAAGTCTGAGGTTGCAGTTTGATACAATTGTATATTACCTATCCAGAGAGCACTTGCTGTCCCTTTTGTGACGAAACATGTTTGGGGTTGCCTGGAGCTAACATCGTTTGGTGTCTCAACTGGCGCTAAGGAGGAGGTCCGGTCCGCGAGTCCTGCTGCGACGCGCCCTGAGGGTGCACACTTTTATGTGGCGGTGTCTGCCGGTGCCTTGCACGATGCTGTTATTATTCTGCTACATGGTGAGTGTTCTGAACTATTTGTAATAAAACTGTTACTTTTTACATACTTCACTATGGTGCGCTCCTTGTCTATTTGTATATATATATATATATATATATATATATATATATATATATATATATATATATATATTGGCATATCTTCATATATATTTTCAGATTGCATATATGCTCTAATGTGAAATAATCATATTTAGATTCTGTCACGAATTACAGATGGCAATCTGGACAATTATAACTGCAACATAATATCTTGTGTACCCTCTCTCAGTAACACTCTCTCTTATGCTGGGCATACATTGCCAAATAAAATGTCTATTGGTCTGACAGGCATTTTATCTGGCAGCCTGTCACCCTGCAGAAATTGCGGGCATACACTGTGAGATGTCTCACAATGTCTTGGCTTAGGTATCTGCGCTCTGACCTCGAGAAGGAGACATTTCCCCATTCCTTCCATGTTAAGAAACAGGGGAAATGTCTGTCTGTCAGCTACAGCTGGGCATACACTGATCCATGCGGCCGGCATTTTACCTTGCAGATATCGCATCGGACGGGCATGCTGGATGATCACACATTCCCGACCGATCGATATTTAATCAGCAGTCGGCCACACACACTACAATTATCGGGGTGATCCGCGGATTGGCCCGATAATTGTAGCGTGTATGCCTAGCTTTACACAAGGAAAGTCTGAGGTTGCAGTTTGATACAATTGTATATTACCTATCCAGAGAGCACTTGCTGTCCCTTTTGTGCCCACCTCTGAATCACCCCCAGTGTAATCCATGACACTGTGGAAAATCTAAAGAATTATCAGACATTAACTGCATTCTGAAGAAACAAACCAATGCAAAAAACAAAGTTATTACAAAGCTGCTTAGTATAGCTTACCAGTGATTTAAACAAAAACATAAAATCCCTTATCATAAGATTGCTACTTCAACAGACTGCTAACTAATATTTACAAAGGCATATTGTAAACAAAATATTGCTAGCCTTAATTTTGGACTGCATACAGTATGTGCTAAAGTCTTTTAATCTGCCAAGTTGCATTTTATATGGTTTGAGTCATTCAGTACCTAGATGTTATCTGAACCCCAAGGAGAGATCTCAAACTTGCCGACAAGTTATGGCTTTCTTCTAAAAGGGCATTTTGGAATTTGGTGCCGTTAAGAGACAAATATCCTCTGCTGCTGGAGTTCCAGGAAACACCCAAAACCTTAAAGAGAGAAGGAAAAAAAAGAAAAGAAAAAATATGTGTAGATATAATATAAGTAGCAGTAATTCTCACAAACAAATACATTTAATGTAAATGCCACACAAATAATTTTGCTACTTTGTTAAAAAAGAATGATGTACTGTACTATTTTCCCCTGTTCAAACGGTCACATCAGTCACCTTATGCCATGTTTGAGAGTGAGCCGGTCACACTTCCCACTTCAAGTCCCTTAAGAAATTGCTGTCTTGCAATGAAACATATTAGAACATTTCTCTACCAGTACAGCATATGCTATTGATTCTACACCAGCAATATTCCATGGCAATCCTTCTCACATATCTTTGGAACTACAGTAGCCTGGTGTCTGGAGATAAAATTGGAATACAAATGGGATACAAATGGATGCCTATACTCCATGTACGACAGGGGTTCCCAACCACAGTCCTCAAGGCACACTAACATTCCAGGTTTTAAGGATAGCCATAATTGAGCACAGGTGTCTTAATTGGTACCTCAGTTATTTTGATTTAATCATCTGTGCTCAAGGATGGATATCACTAAAACCTGCATTGTAAAGGGGCATATACGTTAGACGAAGTGTGTTGTGAAAGATATTGGTGAAAGACTTTCCGTAGTGCAGGACAAACGATACTGGGTGTACATAATTACTATATTGTTAACGATATTGATCAGTGACATCATCCCGCCTCATCCCTGAACAGGCACTTTTTGACAATACCATCAGATTGGCCGGCATGTTTGCAAGACAGCATACATCGTTAACGACCCGCGCGGGAGCATGCATCATTGGTCGTTTGTTGCATACACACTGGACGATATGAATTATATATAGTTGAACGATATTGTTCATATCGTTCACTTTTATGGTCTAGTGCCTATGCCACCTTAGTGTGCATTGAAGACAGAGGTTGGGAAACACTGATGTATGAGGTAAACACAAAAGTGACTCAGGACTGTGTCATTGACAGCTGGATAATACTAGCATGCATTCCAGTTTATCCTGCATTGTGGGCTTATTTGTGCAAAAAGTTTTATTGCTTACAAGCCTGATTGCATATAGTTTAACTGTTTCTTGTGAAACTTTTCCGTGCCTTGAATTGATACATCAAGAGCACATAAGGAAGCATCACTGATAAAGTTCTGTTTTTCACAACAAGATATATCAAGTTGTTACATTGCTGCCACTTTCTATGTGGCAACATTTTAACACAGCTGTGTTTCGGTTGAAAATGTTGTATATTTTTAATTATCAGTTGCCATCATGATCTAAATATAATAGTTACTGTGTCATATTATGGAGCTGGAGTAAGAATCTGTAGTGATTAGCTTATTATAGGCATTCCATTTCAGAATTTCTTTTGACATGAATTATTTGATTTTAATACAGTACTCTTATAAATTATTTTACATAATACACTGTATAATTATAAGATAAAAATAAAACTATTTCAGTAGGAAAACTTAGTTTTGGGTGACCACACGTTCTCTGTGGATAGAGGGATTGTTGTCTTGGAAACATACTGTACCATCGGGTAAGAAGTGCTTCAACATCGGGTGGAGATGGTCACGCAGTGCTATTAATGATAAGCATTGTCCTTGCCCTAAGAGAATATCTCCACCCAAACCATCCCAGTAAAATGCACCCTATAAATTGACAGAATCACCAGAACATTGGAGAAAAGCATTTAGGGCTGTAGAGCTCTTTAGGTTGGCGCCATAAGCTCACTTGTCTGTTTGCTAAGAATGTATGCACACATGTATGAAGGATACACGTTACTTAAAATGCAACATGAGGTATTCTGTGGAGAAATCAGATCTCTTTAGTGGCTCCTAACATTTTGTGTGATTTTACCACCACCATAGCCGACTACAGCAGCCATCTGATTAGGCTACTTACCTGAGGATGGCGTTATACCTACCTGAAGTGACACCAAGGCTCGGGATGCTCCTTAGGTCTATGCTTTTTATTATGTGCATGCACAGGTGTTTCTGCTTGCGGCTGTGCAGACCTCATAATGGCAAATTGAGCACTGATTTGACCTCTAGCACTTTATGTATTGCACTAGGCTGATGTGACACAAAGGGACATAGATCTCCTGGGGTGTCAGTTACCGCAAAATTCCTCCAGTGACTGAATTATGAATAAATTGCTGCACTATTACACCCATTATCGCTACCGGATATCATTATTGCTATCGGATATAACACCAGATATTGGCAAGTATGATATATTCATCTGTGTGATTCTCAGTGGATTGTTTTTAATGAATCTGACTGCTCATGCCACAGGGTGAAAGATACAGTCAAATGATCTGCAATTGGTCATCTTTTTTAAATGAGTAGGTTTGGGAATCATGGAGCATGCAATACCACAGGCTGCTCTTTGCCTTAGAAACTGCTGCTCATGAAACATTAGCAAGTTTAGCTGTCTTGGCCACTGAAGCTCCTGCCAAATGCTCCCCAGCAATGACCCCTCTTTCAGACTCACTGAGGTCTCTTCTTGCAGCTATGATAGTCAGAATTATAGGCAACCAGGGCAGTCCAGCATTTTTATACATGATCCTCGTCATGCTAGGTGTTTCTTAATCAACTGAGTCACAACTATATGAATGCATTCGGTTTCAAATTGATCAGTGTCCCTACTGTACCAAGGTGTTTTCCAGTTTTTGCCCACTATATGTACATGTCAACTGAAAACAACAGTACAGACATTTACTGAAATGAATAGGGCTTTCAGTGTCATATTTTGCTATTTCATTGCTAGGCTCAAAGCCAATCTAGAGTCAAGGCCCTTACAGTTTATCCACTTGTATGTTCCCAGAAAAATCTCTAGAATCAAGTTACTAGAAGGAATAATTATTACAAAGAAAAATAACAAACTGTGTTTAGATTTTAAACATAATGGGCCAAATGTAATAGGTAGTCAGTTTTAGTAACAGTACAAACTCGCACTTTCTCGCACTTTTAAAATGTGCGAGTTTGTACTGAAACTCACAAATTCAATAGCCTGCAAACTTTTCAGCTCGAGGCTACTGCATTTGCGAGTTTAGGCGAGTTTAGGACTATGTAAACTGGCACCTTTTAATGCGAGTAGCATTAAAAGGAGCGCGTTTTAGAGAAGCCATCACAGATCAGTGAGATCCGTGATGGCTTCTGTGTGTGTTTAAAAAAAAAAACGTGCACCCCCTCCCCAAAAGCTTTACCAGCCCCGGGCTTTATAAAGCCTGTTTTGGTTCTAAAAATACAGGGGCCAAAATGCGTAGGGGGCCCCTGTATATTAAGAACCAGCACAGGGCTTTGTAGAGCTGGTCCTGGTTCTGGAAAAACAGGGGACAAAATGAGTAGGGGTCCCCTGAAAATTCCAAAACCAGCACCAAACTCTTTCTAGCGGGGGGATAATGCCACAGCCAGGGAAAACTTTTCACCGGTTTCCTCGGCCAAAGCATTATCCCTGACCACTAGTCAGTTCAGGCCACGGATCCCCTGGGGGAGTTGGGGTACCCCCCCCAATAAAGGGGTACCCCTCTCCAGGGCACCCCAGGCCTAGACTGATAGCTCGGGGCTATCCCCAGCACCCTAGGGCGGTGGGTGCCGGGTTGATAGTGTAAAGTGTGTAAAATAAAAGCTTCCATATTGTCTTCAGTTGTAGAACCACAAGTACCAGCAAGCCTCCCCCGCAAGCTGGTATTTGGAGAACCACAAATACCAGCATGTGGGGCATTACGGGCCCGCTGGCACTTGTAGTTCCACAACTAAAGAAATACGTAAATAAACAAACATACACCGTGATAGTAAAATTTTAATAAAACATACATGCACACTCACACTCACACATACTCACCTAGTATCCGAAGTAATCCATAGGGGTACCTGCAAAAAAAAATTCAAACTCACCTCTCCTATGCGTAGATTGCGTCCACTTGTCCAAGTAGGCATTCCAGGGGTTAAAAAAAAAAAACATCGCAAAAAAACCCGATCCATGCCGGGACACAGCAAAGGTATGTGTGTACACATACCTTTGCTCCGCGTAAATGACCGGGGCACATGTGTGCCCCGTCATTGAAGAGGGCCGCCAGCCAATCAGGGAGCATCTCCGTCTGAGCAGCTCCCTGTTTGGCTGAATGCGACCAGCCTGTGTCTCCCATACACTTCTATTGTGAGAAATTCCCACTGAAGCATTATCCCCCCGCTAGAAAGAGTTTGGTGCTGGTTTTGGAAGTTTCAGGGGACCCCTACTCGTTTTGTCCCCTGATTTTCCAGGACCAGCTCTACAAAGCCCTGTGCTGGTTCTTAATATACAGGGGCCCCCCTACGCATTTTGGCCCCTGCATTTTTAGAACCAGAACAGGCTTTATGAAGCCGGGGCTGGTTAGGCTTTTGGGGAGGGGGTGCACGTCATTTACAACCTTTTACATAGTACACACAGAAACATGCACGTATCTCATGGATATGTGCATGTTTCTGTGTTAATCTGACCTGCTCAGGATATACTCGCTATCCTGAAGCAGGTCTAATATTTGGGGACTTTTGGTTATCTTTTTTTGCGAGTCTGAAACAGACACTCTATTACATTGGGCGAGTTGATTGTTTTCAATGTGAAAACATCTGGATGCTAGTTTGAGAATGGGGAGTTTTAATAACTCTGAAAAATGTGAGTTTAAGTGAACTGACACCCTATTACATTGGAGAGTTGTGAAAAATTGCGAGTTTAGCAACAAACTCGCAATTTACCAAAATTGACACCCTATTACATTTGGCCCAATGTATGCAAGATATTTTTACTTTTATTGTTTAATAAATTGTTGATGTTTAACTGTAATTATTACTAAGTGAGTGTACAATAGGAATTGGACAACTGTAATTGTCATATAACATCACCATCCAATCTTGGGGGTTTTCAGAAGTAACCAATCAGATTCAATTTATCATTTATCTAGCACCTTCTAGAAAATAATAGGTAGAATCTGGTTGGTTGCTATGGGCAACAACTCCACTTCTAAAAACCCGCACATTTGTATATATACCCCTTAGTCATGCTATGCTTGCCCTCAGTCACACCAAACAGCCCATCTCAGTATGCCAGGTCTCGGGTGACTCTGCTGCGCCAAGTGTTTTTTTTTGTCTCTCAAACTGTGCAACTTATTTCACATAAAAAAAACAACTGGAAGTGACAAAACTACATTGCTAGATTGCACTGACCAATGTAATGTGCAATATTTGTACATCTGGGTGTAACAGAATCTGGATCTGTGTAAGAAGTGCTGCATTGAAGAGGTCACATCTTTTTCTTATGCCAAGTTCCATTGTTATACATCTGCAACTTTGTACATGTGTATAACTAATTATTGTGCGGTTAAGTCACAGCCCAGCTGTGAGTAGTAAGATACAAATATTTTACTTTAAATGAATCGTGTCTGTGGGCCTGATTCAGCATTGCACGTATGTGCAATGCTGAACGCAGATTCCCGAATATCTATTATTATATTATTTGAACTCAGGCTCAGCTTACTCAACTGGTCGGTAGACTGGCACCGTCCACCATTGTGATCGATGGTGATAACAGCCTGCAGTGGCGTAACTAGGGCAGGGCGAGTGCCCTGGGCGCCGTGGGACCGGCGGCGCAGGGGGGGGGCACGCCGCCGGCCACGGCCCACTCTGGTTAGCCAGTGTAGCGCCGACCGCAGTGAGTGCAGTCAGCACTACACATTTACACAGGACCGGCGCTAGGCTTCCAGCGCCGGTCCTGTGCTGCATAGCTGAGCCCCTTCCCTCCCCCTGAGTGCTCACCCAATAGCGCCAGGAGGAGGGTGGCAAGGGGCTACTACTACTGGGGACACTATCACTTGGGGGGGCTACTACTACTGGGGACACTATCACTTGGGGGGCAACTAATATTGGGGGCACTATCACTTGGGGGGGGCAACTACTACTGGGTACACTACAACTTGGGGGGGCTGCTACTACTGGGGACACTATCACTTGGGGGGGCTGCTACTACTGGGGACACCATTACTGGGGGGCTACTACTACTGGGGACACTACAACTTGGGGGGGCTGCTACTACTGGGGACACTATCACTTGGGGGGGCTGCTATTACTGGGGACACTATTACTGGGGGGCTATTACTACTACTAGGGACACTATTACTGGAGGGAGCTACTACTACTGGGGACACTATTACTGGGGGGCTGCTACTACTAGGGACACTATTACTGGGGGGAGCTACTACTACTGGGGACACTATCACTTTGGGGGGCACTATCACTTGGGGGGGCAACTACTACTGGGGACACTATCACTTGGGGGGGCTGCTACTACTGGGGACACCATTACTGGTGGGCTACTACTACTGGGGAAACTATCACTTGGGGGGGCTGCTACTACTGGGGACACTATTACTGGGGGGGCTGCTACTACTGGGGACACTATTACTGGGGGGCTGCTACTACTGGGGACACTATTACTGGGGGGCTGCTACTACTGGGGACACTATTACTGGGAGGGGATGCTACTACTGGGGACACTATTACTTGTTGGGGATGCTACTACTGGGGACACTTACTGGGTGGGCTACTACTACTGGGGACACTATTACTGTGGGGGACTGCTACTACTAGGGAGACTATTACTGGGGGGAGCTACTACTACTAGGGACATTATTACTGGAGGGAGCTACTACTACTAGGGACACTATTACTGGAGGGAGCAACAACTACTACTGGGGACACTATTGCTGGGGGGCTACTACTACTAGGGACACTATTACTGGGGGGAGCTACTACTACTAGGGACACTATTACAGGGTGGAGCTACTACTAGGGACACTATTACTGGGGGGGGCTACTACTGGAGACACTATTACTGGGGGGAACTACTACTGGGGGCACGTCTACTGGTGGGAACTACTACTGGGGGCACGTCTACTGGGGGGGGGAATTACTACTGGTAGCACTGTTTAAGGGGCTTACTACTAGGGGACCACTACTGGGGGCACTAAATAGGGAGGACCACTACAGGAGGCCCTGTATAGGGGGCACTGGATAGGGGGGATCACTGCTGGGGGCCTGCATAAGGGGGACCACTACTGGAAGCACTGCATGGGGGGGCTACTACTGAGGGCACTATATAAGGGGCTTACTACTAGGGGACCACTACTGGGGGCACTAAATAGGGAGGACCACTACAGGGGGCAGTGTATAAGGGGCACTGGATAGGGGGGGTGGATCACTGCTTGGGGCCTGCATAAGGGGGACCACTACTGGAGGCACTGAATAAGGGGAACTAATGAGAGGCAGCATAAGGGGGACCACTACTGGGCGTACTGTATAAGGGGCACTACTATGGGCCTGCATGATAGGGACAACTGGGGACATTGCATACTGGGGGCACTGTATAAGGGGCACTACTGGGGTTAAGGTGCATATGGACAGTAATGTTATGAAGAAGGGGTGTGTCATGTTGACACGCCCCATTTTTAGGTGACCACGCCCATTTTTCAGCGCGCGCACATAAGGGGGGGGGGCGCTCTATTTTTACATTTGCCCTGGGCTCCAAATACCCTAGTTACGCCACTGCCAGCCTGCGACCTTGGTCACAGTGCTGCAATCGCAAATGCAGCAGGGGGTGTCATATACATCCTGCTGCATTTGTATATTAGCAAGGATGGACTTACAAAGCTGCCTGTGTGCAGAAGCTGAATCATCCAGTGTCCAGTATACTCCTAATAGTGAGCTATTTTATTCATTTTATGCATTATTTTCAATTATTTTAATTTCATAGCAGATTTTATTTTACTGATGCTGTCTTTTTTAAATAGCAATTTATTATATATTTTCAATTTACTGTCTGTAAATAGCAAAAATATTTTATATTACGTTTGTCCATGAAGGAAATTATTTTGTACTTTTTATGCCACTTATAAATGTATAATAAATATTATTTGAACCTAATGGGCTATTTTCATTAATAAATCCCCTATTAATGGTTCTAAGGCATTACCCAGTTGTATAATATCTGTGATAAATACTTTGACCTTTCCCAATTTGCACATTAGCTCTCCTATATGGGGGAGTAAGAGTAGTTCTAATCACAGTATAGTGTCATCTTATTCTCTTCCTGTGCCGGAAAATCCTTCTTTTTATATTTATCTACCTTTAGGGGTCTGGGAAACCCTGCTTTTTCTTCAGGCTGCAGTTATAGGGTAACTTCTGGCACCACCCATACCTATTTAGTTTATATACTGTGAGTAAAGCTTTGCTTAAGAAAAACACTGTATGCTGCTACACCGCTCGGAGCAGCTCAGTCGTGTCAGGCGTCACACTCCATATGGCGTATAGACACCAGGTGTATGTATCTGTATCATCCTTACTGATTGTTATAATTTAGTCAGCACTATGTGGAGAATTATATATTATAAATATGTCCCCGTAACCAGGAATAGAAAAAAAAAATCAAATTTCAATATAAAACAGAACAGCTGGGGGCTATAAGAGTGATTTTCTGCTTCATCGTCCCAGTTTCTCTAGTTGAGCGACTCGAGAGTGAGCAGTAGAAGCTCAGATATGGGCTTGAGATCCATTTCTTGGAGATAAAAAAATTAATTGTAAATTAATATTAAAAAGTGTTACATTAACATAAATTCTTATAGCTGAGGTAAATTAATTCTTGTAAAGCAATAACACAAATAAAGCTCTACACATTTCTATGTACTAAAAATATCTCAACGGTCTTGAAGTTTCTACAACAAAATAGTGATTAGACTGGATGAGCAAGTGACACCACGGCACAGGCTCATACACAAGGGAGCTCGGCCAAGCAATTATGGCCCGAACATTTTTGTAAATGTTTGATGGACTTTTCCTGTAGATATTGCAACTTTGATCCTTTGTGGGGACCTGCAATTTGTCTTTGTTTTTAACTGCATTCACCTTAGCCCAGCCACATGCCCAACTACCCTTGTATAACTCCATAAACCTGAAAGGACAAATTTATCATAAACTTTCCTGCTCAAGTTATTAATTTGACAAGCAAAGATGTAGGAGTTCATTATCTACTTTATAGGGTTGTATGATCAGCTATTTACAGCTGACTACACATGCTGCCTGTCTGCACACACATTAGATTACATGCACACTTCATGCCCTTGGCTATTACAGTGCTTTGCAGCCATGCAACATGTGGGTTCCATAGCTGCAATTTCTAAATGCTTAAACTGCTACACTACTTACTAAATATTAGAATTTACTATACTTTTAACTATATTTTAACTACACTCCCTCAAAATTAGTGCTCCAAACCTCTGAGGCAGAAGTAGATATTTTTGGAGACCTACATCTGTCATCTGAGGAGAGCCATATACAGTGGCGGGCTGGGCAAGGGGGCAGGTTGCCATGTGCCCCCCGGGCCGCAGCGTCATGCGGGCCGTGGTGCAGACTGTGGGCCTGATTCAGAGCCGGACGCTATTTGCGAACGGTCGTTCAAAAAAAGGGGCCGGCTATTTAAATTGAGCGCTCGCTCTTTGCGGTCTGTTGACGCCTCTATGTCTGAGCGAGTGAACAAAATATGCCCTCGCTATTTTGTAAAGACGCCCCCTTGCCGCTCGCATCCTACGTCATCTCCGCTATTTACTTGATTAATCGAGTACATCGAAAGGCATCTGAACTGCTCGCAGTGCTTGTGGTTGGATTTTCCTACCGCAATCATGCGAGCAGTTCAGGCTAAGAAACAACCAAGTGACGTGGTCGATGACGCTGCTTTGTTAATTATGCACACCCTTAAAACGCCCGTTTTGACCTTTTGGCACGCATGGGTTCGGATCTCCACTCCCCGTTTTCAAGCACCTTCCCCTGTTACCACCCACAAACGCCTCATTCTGTCACTCAAATTAGCAGGCATTCGCTATTTTGCGAGCACACAATTTCCGACCGCAATGACTGGTTCGCGCATGCGTATTACAACCCGTACGCATGTGCAGTTGTGCGAACATCGCTCGGAGCGAACGAGCGGCCGCTTACGAGCGGCTCTGAATCAGGCCCTGTGTCTCTGTGAC
The DNA here is from genome assembly GCA_031769625.1 of Taudactylus pleione. Taxonomy (NCBI): domain Eukaryota; kingdom Metazoa; phylum Chordata; class Amphibia; order Anura; family Myobatrachidae; genus Taudactylus; species Taudactylus pleione. The sequence continues at coordinate 14,063,406 of JAUIMM010000120.1, read as the reverse complement.
ACAGACTGCACCGCGTGTGTAGCGCTGACCAGACGGAGTTTGGTCAGCGCTACACAAGTGACAAACACACAGCCGCAGGGCTCCGGCAGCTGTGTGTTTCTTGTAAGCAGCAGCCAATGAGAGTCTGTCAGACTCTCATTAGCTGCTGCTGCGCCCACTGCAGGAGCCGCTCCATCTTCCGGCTCTGGCAGTGGGCAACGGGAGAGGCATCATGACATCATATGACGTCTCTCCCATAATGCCCGGGAAGGACAGACGGAGGAGCGGATGGTGACGGCGGGAGCGGGGATTCAGGTAAGTGGTTTTGTTTTTACTACGTGTGTCTACTGGGGGAGGCTGGTACTACAAGGGGGAGACCACTACTGGGGGCACCACAAGGGGGGAACCACTACTGGAGGCACTGCAAGGGGGGGACTACTACTAATGGGGGCAATACAAGGGGCGGACTACTACTACTGGGGGCACTACAAGGGGGGGGGGGGGGACTACTGGTGGCACTACAAAGAGGGAACCACTACTGGACTGGTGGCACTACAAGAGGGAGGGACTACTACTGTGGGCACTACAAGGGGGAGATCACTGCTGGGGGTACTACAAGGGGGATTATAACTGGGGGCATTTCAAGGGGGGGACTACAACTGGGGGGACTATTACTACAAGGGGGGTGCTACTATTACAAGGGATGACTACTACTACTAGGGGCACTACAAGGGGAGGGGACTACTACTAGGGGCACTGCATAGGGGGGAGGGGACTACCACTGGGGGCACTGCATCGAGGGACCACTGCTGGGGGCTCTATAAAAAGGGCAATACTGGGGGTACTGCATAGGGGGGAGACTACAACTGGGGCCACTATTTAAGGGGCTTTGCATAAGGGTTACCACTATTGGGGGCACTGCATGGGGTCTTGACTGCTACTGGGGACACTATATAAGGAGCACTGCATAGGGGGTACCATTAATGGGGGCACTATATAAGGGGCTTACTACTGGGCGCACAAGGGGCACTGCACAGGGGGGACCACTACTGGGGGCACTGTATAAGTGGCACTGCATAGGGGGATCACTACTGGAGGCCTGCATAAGGGGGTCCTTTCCTGGGGCACAGGGGGGCACTGCATATGGGCACCACGATGGGGCTGTTCCTAATCTTTATTTTTACTTTACATTAATCCCATATGGACCCGCCTCCTCCCTGGAACACTTGGGGGGGGGGCCGTAGCACGCACGTTCTTTGGGCACCCTGGCTACATGCTACCCCTCTGCCAGGGCCGCCTGCATGCATTTGCCCCCCAGGCTAAAAGTTGCCAGCCAGCCCCTGGCCATATAACATAGCTGCCAGGGGGTCTTTAGCATTGCAAAACAGAAAAAAGTCTGCATGATCTAGTGATAACGTATACACGTATTGTACAAAAAGTAAACAATTTTAGCATGTGCACTATAGTGAAATATAAAGTAAAATAAAGTAAAACTATGCATACAGCAGACCCATGTCCAGGCCTGCATTCAGCATAATAGTGTAATGCCCAAGTTATATACAGTAACTGCATGCCTAATGTATACAACCATGTACCTGCATAACAGTCTCATGCCCACCACTTAACTAACAAGGAGGACAATGCTCTGCTAGTCTGGGTGATCCATCAAGGGAAATAATCCACTGATGAAACCATAGTAAGTTCATGTAGTGAAGTGTCAGTGTCATGTCTGATGGTTGATTTGGGCTGGAACAGGCATGGGAGGCTGAAGAGGAAACTTGGGAGGTGTGAATAAACCTGGGTGGCTTGAGCCAGGACTTCCTCATGTATTGCTGTGATGAGGTAGAGAAATTGCAGAGGGTGATGGGCCCGAAGGCGAGAACAAGAATGGAATGTATTTATTAAACAGCAGGTTGGAATGAGAACTGGAGATGAGAATACTGAATGAATGAGCAGAATTGGATTGGGACAGATGGTGCTGGATTGAGAGCTGGATCGGTTTGAGACCGATGTTGATGTTTTTGGAACTTGATGGATTTGAATCCGATGTTGAAGAATTAATGAGCTTGATTGGTTTGAGACCGATGTTGATGAAATGATGAAATGTATCAGTTGATGTTGATGAATTGAGGAATTAAATTGATATGGGTCCAATATTGGAAGCATCAGATGAGACCGATGGTTGGAGGTATCGGCTGGAAACGATGGTGAAGGTAAGAACAAGTCTCAGTGGTAAAAACCAGACAGGTGTGCAAGATGGTATAGGAGACTTGTTTACCAGATATAGGAGCTGGATTTAATGGACTGGGACAGTTCAGATATAGAGTACCTGGGAGCTCAGCACTGAGCTGTAACTTCAACAAGAAGCGAGGTTGTACTGGCAACAGAGGCCAGTCAGAAGATGGAATTTATAGGGGAGTATCCCTAGGGATTGAATGCTGCGAGGAATAGCATCAGGTTACAGAGCCCAACATGGCTGCGCCCATACTGTTGTGTAGGAGGGAACTCTGGCGTGCAGCCTGTGTGCCATCTTGCTGGGAAGACATGCTGTGAACAGAAGGCTGCGGAGAGCCATCTCCATGCTCAGTAACAGGACACTGAGCGGACGGGGCAGGAGCACCACAGACAGACCTCAGCACCAGCCAGGAGTGATGTGCAGCGTGAGCGGACCTCTGTGCTATCCTGGACGGTCATTGGAGCAGTTAGAAAGTGGTTTTAATAGTCTGGAGCGTGACAGTCAGCAGTATCATATTGAAATTCTGCACCATGTATTTACAGTAGCAACAGCAGTTTCAACTAATTAAGCCACTTGTTACTGGGAAGATATATTAAAATGACAGCAGTCAGTTAGACTACTTGGCTTTACCAGGTGAGCAGTGACAATCCGGCCCATTAGACTAAGACTTGCAGGAAATCCTAGTTCTAAATGAAACCTTTCGATACAATACTACTCAGTAGAGAACCATATTCATGAATATGGGCTTTGATCCCCTGCTAAACACATACTAGGGGCACAGGTTGGCACAACTCATGGTAAGGCTTGTATATAACAAGTTCCACAATTGCAGGACTATTAAGACACTTCTCTATCACAGCTCAAGTGCAAAGCACAAGTCACAAGTATAAGCCAACACAGTTTAAAGAATGATTCAATATTTGAGTTAATTTTTATTGCCCCCTTTTTGCATGATTCTGCAGTGTATTTCAAATTTAATAAACATCTCCATCTTGTTTTAAATGAATGGAAATAGCTCTGCTATCAGTAATGTGCTTGTGTTCCCACTAATAGCTCAGAGAGCATAATGAAGTTAGAATGTTCTCATAAAAGCTGGAAAGAACGGATAATCAGACTAGAGCCAGAAGAGCATTTTGGATGGCTGCCTAGATTGAGGACATTATGAAACCGCTGACGCAAGTGTTGCACTTC